>CM057449.1:460365000-460965000 GCA_016271365.2 Neoceratodus forsteri | reverse complement strand
CCTTGTGGTGGGGGCTCTTAGATTTCTTGTTGTTCCATAAATTGCATACCCGCATGCTTGTGATTGAAAATGTAATTATCTGTGCAGCACTAGATTGCACATTAGAGAAAGAGTAAGGTGCCTCAAGACATCCCGGTTTCCACTTGCATTGGTGGCGCAGCTGGTAGCGCAACCAGAATGGTACTCTGGGTAGCCTAGGTTCAGTTTCCAGCCAAGGCACTTACTTCTTTCTCACTTCTATCTGTATGAGTTCTGTAAATATGCACATCCCAGTTTTGTGATTAGAAAGGGCACAGACCCATGGCACAGCATTTTTGTATAACTCAAGGGAAAGAAGGGCTTCCTCCCCTCCCCCACACACAGGCCCAACTGACCCCCCTCCTTCTACTCCCCCTTTTCCCTGCCAAGTCCCCCCTTCCACAACCCCACCTTTGTACTAAACAGTTGAATTAGTAACAGTAGTTAACAGTGCATTCTGATTATAACTATCAATTCAGTTGTACTTATTTGTATGCTCAAGTACTAAGAACTATAATTTAAAGTTGCATCTCCATGGAGGAACCTCCTGGCAATATTTTACTTGTTCTTGTACCATTATTTTGTTTCCTTATCATTGCAATTGTTAAAATACAAATCAATAAAAATTATTACATAAAAAAGGAATTCTAAATTATGTATCATTCCTCTGTAGAATGTTAAGCTCCTAACATGCACACACACACACAGCAAAGGCCTCAAGTGGAGCCAGAGACTTTGTTGTATCTGTGACTGAGGAAGCAGGAGATATTTCTCTGGTAAGCAGTAAAAGATAGGAGAGGGATTTTTTGTGGTCATCAGAGAAACACTAGCTATAAAAACTACAAGTAGTACTTTTTTTAATATGTATGTGTCTAAGGGAAGTGTTATGAACAGAAAGCCCACATATAATTAGTTTTTAATTTAGGCAAGCTTTATTTTTAGGGCCTGGTTGAAGGTTTTTAGTGAATTAAGACGGTAGCCATGTTTGAGATTGCTGGTAAATTCTGAATGCAAGGGGGACTGATTTGTCAATTCTGTGATGTGACTACTAACAAGTCCCCGTCCGAAGGAGTGTAATTATGGTGACATAATTGTCTTGGAGAGCCTGTTATCCAATCAAGTGACTTTAATTTTCTAACCCATTTTATGGTAAGATACCGTACATGAGAAGATACTATAATCTGATGTATCTGATCTGGTCTGCTATATGATAATATATTATGATATAATATAATTTAATACATGATAGAAATGTAGAAGCATAGAAAATGATGCTAGAAGAAGACCAAGGGTCCATATAGTCTGCTCAAGAGTTTCCAAGATCATCTACAAGTCCAGGATCCTAACCCCCTGCCAATTTTTGCCGTTTTCCAGTTCCCTTTCCAACCCTTGCTCTGTCCCACCCCAGCTTGAATGCTGTCATGGTCCTTGCTCCCACCACTTTGGCAGGCAGCTTGTTCCATGGTTCCATGACTCTTTTCATTAAGTAGTTTTTCCTTAGTTCCCTCCTGAAGCTCCCCCCTGCTTCCTCTTGTGCTCTTTAGTAGTTGAGCTGGAGACCTTACTGAAAAGTTTTGAGTACGGCACCCTGTTCATGTCTCTCAGGAACTTGAACATCTCAATCATGCCCCCTCGCTCCCTCCTGGTCTCCAGTGAGTAAATATTCAGTGCCAATAGGCGCACCTCATTCAAGAGCTCTTGGTGGCCATGTATCATCTTGCTCAGCATTTTCTGCACAGCCAGAAGCCTATCCCTGTACTTCTTAAGGTGAGGACTTTGGAACTGAACACATTACTCCAGGTGAGGCCTTACCATAGACCTATAGAGTGGGAGGATCACCACCTTATCCCTGCTATCAAATTCTCTCACTATACACCCCAGTATTTTGTTGGCCTTGCTGTAAGTTCTATTGCATTGGTTGGACTGCTTAAGGGTGTTTCAGACAATGATCCCTAGGTCCCTTTCTTCCTGTGAGGTAATGAGTTTGACCATGTTGAGCCAATATTCTGTCCTCAGGTTACCTTTGCCCAAATGCATCACCTTGCACTTTTTTTGCATTGAACCTCAGTTGCCAGACATTAGACCATCTTTCCAACCTCTGCAGATCTTTGTGTAGGTCACTGACAGCCTCTGCTCTGTCAGCTCTGCTGCCCAGCTTAGTATCATCCACAAAGAGGTCTATCTTACCCTGAATATTTTCACCGATGTCACTGATGAACATATTAAACAAGACTGGGCCTAAGACTGAACCCTGGGGCACACCACTAGTAACCTTTCCTTCACTAGACCCCTCCTCATTGACTACCACTTTCTGTCTTTTGCCCCTGAGCCAGTTTCCTTCCCACTTGACAATGCTCTTGGCAGTGCCTAGGTCCTCCAATTTTTTTAGCAATCAATTGTGTGGTGCTGAGTCAAAGACCTTGCTGAAGTAGAAGCAGAGAGGTCTACTGGTTGGCCCCTATCAAATTCCTCAGTCACCCAGTCTAAAAACATAATTAGGTTCATCTGGCATGACCTGCCTGCTATGAACACATGCTGTCTGTCATCTTGAAGACCATTCTTTTCCAAGTACTCTTCTAGGTCATGTTTAATTAAGGTTTCCATTTGTTTTCCTACTACAGATGTGAGGCTAAACAGTCTGTAATTTCCAGACTTCTCCCTACACCCTCCTTTGTGGAAAGGTACCACATTTGCTGTTTTCCAGTCAGTTATCATGACTGCTATCTGTAGTGATAGGCTAAGAAATATGCCAAGTGGTCCACTAATTCCTCCTCAAGCTCCTTAAGCACCCTCAGGTGCAGCCTTCAGGCCCTGGTGCCTTGTCCAACCTTAGGTGCTCTAGAGCCTCTCTGACCCTGTTGGTGGTAATTTTTGGTGTTTCCATTTGTGGGATCCCATTTTTGGCTGCTTTAATGCCATTATCAGGCTTTGGTATGTTGTGTTCTTTAGTGAATACTAAACAGAAGAAGTCATTCCCCCTTGAGGAGGAATTGGCAGACCACTTGGCATATTTTTTTAGTGTTCACTACTGATGGAAGTCATGATTACTGACTGGAAAAGAGCAAATGCGGTACCTCTCCACAAGGGAAGGAGTAGGGAGGAGGCTGGAAATTACAGACCATTTAGCCTCACATCCATAGTAGGGAAACAAATGGACCTCCTTTCCCACTCAGGGACCACCAGGGCCACTGCCGCTACCTCAGAGGTTGCCAAAGAGGAGTGGTTGGACCACAGTGGGCTCAGGGAGAGTGAGGGTGGTGGAACAGTGGCACATACCTCCAGTTGTACCTCTCCACAATTCATATGCCATTCTAGCAGAGTGTGGTTCCTCTATGGAGGCACCCACAGTGGAGACCAAGGAGGATGTTGGGAATCTCCACAAAGGAGACTGACAGGAGGGTGGAATTTGTGGAGTTGGGGAGGGGCCTTAGGCAAGTAGCACACACAGTAACCTTCTCAGAGGTGCTGCCTGTCTATGGCATGGGTGAGGCTACAGCGCTCTGCACCATGGGATTCAATCAGTGGTTGAAAAACTGGTGCAGAGCTCAGGGTTTTGGCTTCATTGGGACTGGGGGTCCACATGGAGGGATGAAGGCCTAAACTGGCAGGATGGTCTGCATCTGTCCAGGAGGAGAACCAGGATCCTAGGTGATAAATTTAAATGCTTCATTGATAAGCATTTAAACTAGCCAAGGGGGGAGGCACTGAAAAGGAGAAGGGAAATCCTAGCCCCCCCCCAAAAAATCAGGGAGTAGTTAATGAGGTAAACACCAAGCTAAAGAAGTCAATAAGGAGAAAGGCAGGGGTAAATGGAGAAAAAGATAAAGGCAGTAAGAACAGGGATGGGGCAAAAAGTGGTAAGGCCATCAAAACATGGAGAGTAATGAACACCAATGCCCATAGTCTAGGTAACAAGCTCCCTGAAATGGTAGCCTTAATGGAAGAGGGATGCCTGGATATTGTTGCAGTCGCATAAGCATGGTACACAGAGAACCATGACTGGGATGTCAACATACCAGGGTACACAACCTACAGGAGGGACAGGGAGGGTAGAAGAGGAGGAGGAGTTTCTGTCTATGTCAGGGAAGGTATCAAAGCAACAGAGCTAAAGAGTAAACAGGGAGGAGAGGAGGCACTGTGGATCACCCTGGAGACTGGAAATGGCACCACAATCTGCAGAGGGGTTGTATACAGACTCCCATCTCAGGGGGGGGAGGAAATGGACAAGAAAATGATAGAAGTCATCCTTAGGATGGCAGAGAAATGGGAGATATTGCTGATGAAGGACCTGAATATGCCAGATGTTAACTGGAGCAGCTTTGCTGCAGCCACATCCAAGAGCAGGGCCATTCTCGATGTCCCTACAGGGGGCATGCCTTAGACTGCTAGTGCTGGAACCCACTCAGGAGGAAGCAATCTTAGACCTGGTACTCTCAAATGGGGATGGAGATAGGATCTCAGATTTAGAAGTGGGTAGCCATCTGAGAACAAGTAACCACCAAACAGTGTAGTTCACGATAAACTTAACTGTAGAGTCAAGCCATACAAAAGTGAAGGTATTGGACTTCAGGAGGGCTGATTTTGTCAAAATGGGAGAGTGCCTCAGAAAAGCACTAGCAAACAGGCAAAAAGGAGGGGTGGAGCAAAAAGGGAGAAACATCAAAACTGCCATCACAGAGGCAAAAATCCTTTGTGTGGAGCAAATAAACAAACCAAAGTGAAAGAAAAAACCACTATGGTTCTCAAAAGAGGTGGCGGGGAAGGTTAGGGAGAAAAAGTCTGCATTCAAGAAGTATAAGGAAACACAGAAGGAGCAGGGCAGAGAACTGTACCAGTTGAAGCAGAAGGAAGCAGGGAAGGCAGTCAGAATAGCAAAGGCCCAAACCAAGGAAAATATAGCCAACTCAGTTAAGAAGGGGGATAAAACCTTTTAAAGGTACATTAGGGAGCAAACAAAGACAAAGGGAGGGATACTGAGGCTAAATAAAAAGGAGGGTGGGTGGGCAGAAAGGGACACTGAAAAAGCAGGGATACTGAACAAATACTTCTGCTCAATATTCACAAAAGAAGAGGAGGGGGGTACCTAATCCACTCAATAGAAGCACTCTTTATAGGGGGTCGATATCAGTCCTTTCACAAAAGAAAGGGTTTTGAAAGAACTCCTAAAACTGAACAAAGCAATGGGTCCCGATGGGATTCACCTCAGAGTTCTAAAACAACCAAGGGAAGAACTAGTAACACCACTGACTGCCCTTTATAACAAATCAAGGGAAGATGGTGTGGTACCTGAGGACTGGAAGAGGGTGGATATGATTCCCTTTCACAAAAGTGGGAGCAAGACAGAGGCAGAAAACTACAGACCTGTCACTTTGACCTCAGTGGTAGGGAAAATTATGGAATCATTTCTGAAGGAAAGAATTGTTGAGTACCTAGAGGCCAGTGGGGCACAGGACCCAAGGCAGCATGTATTCACAGGTGGAAGATCATGTCAGATGAATCTAAATAAATTCTTTGACTGGGTGACCAGAGTAGTAGTAGACCAGGAAGGGACTGTGGAAATGGCCTACCTAGACTTTAGCAAGTTATTTGACACAGTCCCACACAAAAGATTAAAAAAAAAAATTTAGCCAGCCTGGGAGTGGGTCCCAGGGTGGTAGCCTGGGTAAAACATTGGCTGAGCAACAGGACACAGAGGGTAATAGTAAACAGAGTCCACAGTGAAGAAAAGGGGGGTTACTAGTGGGGTACCGCAGGGCTCAGTACTGGATCTGGTCCTTTTTAATGTCTTTATAAGTGACATTGTAGAGGGATTGGAAGGAAAAGTATGTCTCTTTGCAGACAACACAAAGATCTGCAACAGGGTTGATACACAGGGTGGGGTGGAAAGGATGAGAAGGGACATGGCAAGGTCAAATGTATGGCAGCTTAGAGTCAATGCAGTGAAGTGCAAAGTAATGCACCTGGTAAACAAAAACCCAGGGGAAGAATACACAATGGGGGGTGAGATACTGACAACAATAAAAATGGAAAGAGACCTGGGGGTAGTTATAGCAGATGACCTAAAGGTGGGAAAGCAATGTGAGAAGGCAGTAAGGAGGGCTGGGGGGATACTGGGATACATAGGGGGAGGCATCACCAGTAGAAAATAAGAAGTTGTTATCCCTCTGTACAGACAATTGGTGAGACTGCATCTGGAGTACTGTGTGCAGTTCTGGAGATCCCATCTCCACAAAGACGTAGACAGGGTGGAGACTGTCCAGAGGAGGGCAACCAAAATGGTGCAGGGTCTGCACCAGAGGATGTATGAAGAGAGACTAAAGGAGCTTAATATGTATACCCTCGAGGAAAGGAGGGAGAGGGGAGACATGATAGAAACTTTCAAGTACCTCAAGGGAATCAACAAAGTCCAAGCAGGTAGCATCTTTCAGAAAAAGAGATGTGCAAGAACAGGGAGGCACAATTTGAAGATAGAGGGAGGATGTCTCAGCAGTAATGTGAGGAAGTATTTTTTCATGGAGAGGGTTGTGGATGCATGGAACAGCCTTCCTGAGGTGGGTGTACAGTCAAGAACAGTGGGGGAATTCAAGAATGCATGGGACAGACATAAGGCAATTCTAGTTGGGGGGGAGTAGGAGGAAGTAGGCTGTTGGTTAACTAGAATCTGCAGCTTATCCATTAGGTAGGGAAAAGGGCAGACTGGGTGAGCCAGGGGGAGCAGCGGCCAAGCTGAGAGAAAGGGGTGGTATACCAGATGTCTATGCTACGGTACCTTGCATCATTGCACCTCCCAGGGGATAAAGTAGTTGATCTGGTCTGCCATCGAATTCTATGTTTCTATTCAGAACAGCAGCATTCTGTCCATTGTTCTCAACCATACTGTCACCATCCATAAGTCAAACTATCCCACCACCTTTCTTCCTTTTTTCCTGAATGTAATACAAAAAGTGTTTATTCCCAATTTTGATCACCACTGCAATCCAGAGTTCATCTTCCACTTTTGCTAGTCTCACTGCCTTCTTAGCTTCCTTAGTCTTCTGAGTGAAATTTTCCAATTTTCTGTCTCCCTGGTTCCTTTTATATTTGTGAAAAGCTTCCCTTTTGGTCCTAATTGCTGTTTTGATCTGGTCAGTGAACCATATGGGTCTTTTTTTCAATTTAATATACTTTATTGAGTTTATAACAAGAAAAAACAACAAACAAACAAGAACAACCAGTAATAGCTGGCCCAGCACATGAGGCAGAATAACAAATATAGATACACAGTGTGGCTACCATGACCATTACAAAATGACCTGTGATATCAAACACACCCCATCACCCCCCCCAGCCAAACCACTAAGCCCTCCCCAGACCTTCCGACAAAACCCCACCAGCCCTCCACCCCACCACCCCACCCCAGAGCACTAACTCAAGCCCCATACAATAGGGAAATAAGAATGGGAGATAAGGAAGCAAAATAGGACCCAGATCACCAAGGAGAAAAAAGGGGGAGCCAGTTACCACATCCCCCAAAAGGGGAGTGAAGTCACCCCCTCTTCTCCTCAAGCTGGTTCCTCCTGTGGGATCCATGCTATAGGTAAAAGGGCCAGCAGTGGACCCCACATACTCATAAACCCTTCCTGACAGGCCTGGCACCAGGCAATGTGTTTCTCTAATCCAAGGGCTTGAAGTTTTTACAAGTGCCATTCACAGAAAGAGGGGACAGAGTCATCCAGCAAGTGCCTGACAATGATTAATGATTAACTTAGCAACAGTCAAAATCAGGGAAAGGAAAGCTGTACGACAACCAACCACTCCCTCTGGGAAATGTCCCACTAAGCAAACCTGCAGGGTGAAATATTGGTCTAGGCCCAAAAATGCATCCAAATCATTTCTAATTGCCTGCTAGATGGGAGTGACCAGGGGCAATCCCATAGGATATGCTTTAGGATCCCCTTGGAGCTATAGCACCTAAGGTAGGTAGAAGATGCAGACCTACCCATCCTATGAAGTTTAGAGGGTAAGAAGTATAAGTTATGAAGGATACAGAACCGAAGAAACCAGAAACAATCCTGTTTAACATATTTATACACAATAGTTGCCACCAAATCAGCTGCCAGCTATTTTTCTCCAAGTTAATCCCCAACTCTTGTTGCCAGTAGAAACAAAACCCCTTAGGACTTTTTGGGTCTCTCTGTTGAAGAAAGTCATAAAACCTAGAGATGGAATGAAGGAGAGTTATCGTGTCCACAAGAGCTTGTACCAAGGGATTGGTATCCATCGACCAGGGAGGAGGACTCAGAAAGGAAGAGAGAGCCTTGGTCAACTGTAGGTATTTAAAAAAAAGATAGGTGGGAACTGCAAAATATGCTTGGAGGTCATTTGCAGAGAGGAGTCTGCCATCCTGGAGTAAGGAACTCACCGAAACTCACCAAAGAGGTAGGCAGAAGGTTGGAAGGATGGGGCAGTTTGCAATGCAAAAATGTGGATTGCTTATAAGTGGTTGAGAGGTGCCTTTAGAGGGGTCAAAGCCTAGGTGGGAGTAAATTTGATAAAGGGCCTAGAGAAACCAAAAAATAGGTGAAGTCCACAGCGACTTTGGAAGCTCAGAAGGCTTAGCATACAATAGACTACTAAGGATAATACAATGCTGTTGGCAAAGCCTCTGTTCCAAAGAAAGCCATAAGGGACCATATGGGTCTTTTATGTTTATTGCTTTTTGTCAATGACTATATGCATACTTTTGTCACCTCTAGGATGGACTGTTTAACTAGCCCCCATATGTCTTCTACCTCCAACTCTTCTTGGATTCTAGACAGCTTGCCCCTGACTAAAACTCTAATTTTTCTGAAGTTAGCTCCTCTAAAATTCAAGACCTCTGCCTCGGATTGAGATTTTACATCCCCTAGGGATAACTCAAACCAGACTGAGTTGTGGTCGCTATTGACCAGTGGTTCCCCAACCTTAACAGCACCAGCTGCCTCTGACTTAGGGAGGACCACGTCCAGGATGGTATACAGCCTAGTTGGAGTGCTAACCAGTTGGGTGAGCAGGCAGTCTTGTAAGTTATCTACCACAGTTTGACTTCTTGATGACCTAGCTATTGGGATACCCCAGTCAACATCATGCAAGTTCAGATCTCCAACCACCATTGTATCCCTTTTCTGTGTTGTACCTCTGATTTCCTCCAAACATTCCTCATCTTTGCCTTCTCCTTGACCCAGCGGCCTGTACAACACCCCAGTGTAGGCCTTCTTCCCTGATGCTGAGCTGAGCTGGACCCACAGGGATTCTACACCTTCCTTTTTGTTAACATAGAGTGAAGTGGCTTTCGTCCCATCTCAAACATATAGTGCTAGCCCTTCCCCTTGGCTCCCTTCCTATCCTGTCTAAAGAGTGAGTAGCCCAGAATCGAGATGTCCCAGTCATTATTCTCAATGGCCCTTGTTTCTGTGATGCCTACCAGGTCCACTTTGGAGTCTGCTATTATTGCTTGTAAGTCATTCATTTTATTTCTTAGGCTTCTAGTGTTGAAGCTCACCCCCTTTTATAAACCAGTAGGAGAACTATTCCTCTCTTCTTTAGAGTTTAGCTGCTGTTTTACAATTGCTTAGCTCCTTTTATGACCCCCCTTGAGACCCCCTTTGTCCCCTATGATTGCCCCCAGATTCTGGGAGAGAGTTCCTTGCTTGTGAGGGAGTGTCAGCTAGGTTCCCATCATTTGTTCTGCAACTGATAGGTTCCTTAGCATCATACTCCCCTTCACCTAGTTTAAATGTCTGACATGGATGTCAAATTTCTGTCCTATCGCACTCACCCCTTCCTTGCTTAGGTGAAGTCCACTGGATCTGAAAAACATCCTCTCCAATAAGTGCCCCCAGGCTCTTATGAAGTGATATCCATTTTTAAGACACCATCCTTACAACCACACATTAAATTACTCAGTCTCATTGTTTATGATCTTGTCAGTACAGTCACCCTTGAGCCACATTGGGAGGAACTCGAAGAAAACCAGGGACCTCGATTGTGCAGCCAACCTTTCACTGAGCTTGACGAAGCTTCACTTGGTCTCCACCATCGTCTGATTTACAAGGTCTTCAGTTCCTAGATGAATCAGTACTTTGAGTCCTTCCTCAGCTTTGTCCACTATCTTCCTAATGTGTTCTGTGTCACATTTGGCTGAGGCTCCAGTGTGTCATTTTCACATTTGCTAGTTTATCATCACTCAGATGGGATTCAACTCCTCTTATCATTGAGTCCCCCAGAACAAGTATTTACTTATACTTATTACTGCCACAGTATACCTTGTTGCCACTGGATGCCGTTGCCATGTTCTGTCCTGTGTCCTCGACTCGATCGATGTCCCCCCTCAGGGAGTCAGAATCCTGAACATCTACCAGGGTTGCAATGTGGTTTGCGGTCATGATGACATTAGGATGAACAGTGTTTACTTGTTTCATCCTTGCAACTCTAACCCCCGTCTCACCACTTCCAACCTCCAGGGCTGGTGGGACTCTGAGGGAGTGGATGTGCAGGGGGTGGACTCCAGTACAGCTGATGATGCATTCTTGCTATTTCCTTTCAAGCTGCATCCAGCTGAAGCCTGAATTCATTTAGATTTTTACATATGGGGCAATGACCCACCCGCCAGAGAAGACCCCCGAATGATCGTTTTTATTATTTTTTAATTATTATCTTCTGATGTTTTCAGCAAACATGAGGAAGAATTGTTACTGCTAGAAGCAAGGCAGGGATGTTTGCAATGAGATTAAAGTCATACAGTTAATGAAAAGTAAGTTGAAAGCTTCACAGTTACTAATTAAATAATGTGTAGTAATACTAACATTCAGAAAAAGTTAAAACTGTTTTTATAAAAATGTGTTTTTAAACCACCATGTACTGTAATTGTAGTATCAATATGAAATACTAATAATACAGTCTATCAATGGAAAAATACTACAAACAGTATGTATATGGCATTTTTAGCTGTGTCATAACTAAAAAGCATGTACCAATAATATACTGAATAATCATACTGATTTGTTTTCAGAATGCATAAATATTTTGTCTTTTTTTTACAGAAAAGTCAGGTTTGAAGAGTATTGATAACACAAACAAGTCAGTGCACTCCAGGAGAGCTGTGATGGTGCCATCCCCAGACTGCTACACTTAATATCAAAAGCCGAAACAAACAAAACAGAACAGGAGGCATTTACAGTATGCTGAAGATAAGATGCTAACTCAAACAAAATTGAGATAAAAGTGAATTTATTATGTCCATCAGTCTAGGACGCTGATCTTCAGCATAGGGAAAGGGGAAATTGTTTAACCAGGAAAGGCACACTAAGCCAGAGCTTGACTCCAGGTGCAACCTGGGAGCACAAGGAAGTTAGGCTTGCTCAGGGTCACACAGTATGCAAGTGGAAGCTGTGGGATTCAAACCCAGGTGTGGTCTGTTAGATATCACCAGATTTGCAGCTTAGAGCCTTAGACTACTGCGCTATACTGCCTTCTAGACTAGCATCCTAGACTGATGGGCAGAATTTAATAATAAAATCACTTTCACCTCAATTTTTTTTCAGTGACTGACTCTCGATGAGAGTGCCTCCTGTTTTGCTTTTTCAAATCGTATTGATAAATATAGAACAGTGATAAATATAGAATAGTATCAATACATAAATAAACAGTATTGAAAAAGTTAATTCTTAATGGAATGACTCCACTATTTCATATACAATAAAAATAGTTTCTGGTCCAACAGTTCCACAGTTAGACCTTTAATGAGATATTTTTTTAAATATAGCTTGGAACTGTTGGAGCTAGAAACCATTTTTTTCTAATGAAAGCTTGAAGTCAGCTAAGCTGATACATTGATGGCATTGCTACTGAAAACACATGTCAGTATAACCATAAAATTGCTCACTAACTTTTTATACTCCTGTTATTTTTAACAACACATTATATCAACATGTATAGACATGTTGCAACACAGAAGAACTGTATCATTATGATCTATACATGATAATCAGACTCCAAGCTTTCATTTTTAAAAACAAAGTTATGTAAATTTTTGGGGGGTGCCTAAGCCCCAGTAGCTCAGGCTCTGCTCACCCAATCTCCACTCATCCCCCGGGACCTGCCTCTAGTGTCGATCCTCCCTGGCTTGCCCCACAGAGCAGGGCCACCAAGCAGTCATGCCCACTGACAGAAACAGGCATCAAGATTCCTGGCAGACCCCCTAACTGCCAGAGTTTCTTCCTGGCTTATCCCCTAGGGTGGGGCCACAGGGCTGGACTGTACCTGATGGAGGACTGGACTTGGTCACCAACCCAGTGTTGCAGCGGGTGTAGTGGGAACCAGGAAGCTAGGCGTCATCCATGTGAACAGCATTTTACATGCTTTATTGCCTGGGAGGTGCAATGATGCAAGGCACCATAGCATAGACATCTGGTATACCACCCCCTCATCTCAGCTGAGCCGCTGCTCCCCCTGGCTTCTGCCAGGGGTTGACCAGCCACTGGTCACCTACCCACCCTCTCCCCACAAGAGGACAGCAGTCCACAGGATGCTCAGTTCTCCTCCCCCTGGCTGTCTCTCTGACTCCTCATGTCCATTCCCAAACCAAGGGCATCATCGTTGCAGGCGGAAGCCCTACCACTGTGCCAGCATGCCAGCAGGTTTTGACAATAACAGTTGAAATGTTACTGCTTTTGAACTATAATTTCAAGCACTATAAAATACCATGGAAGATGAATAAAAAGTACTCACAGGACACACTGAAGTGTGCAAAAAATAAGAACATTTATTACTGCACAGAGAGGATGCAGCCTAAGTGATTAAACCTAAGGTCCTCCATCAGGGGGCATCAACCTTATTGCCACACCCCTCCAGCAGCAGCTTCACCCAGTGCATAAACATAAACTAGGACATAGTCCTTACATCCATCTAACATAAGATTCGGGTGCTTTTTCTACCTGACTGTAAGTAATCATTCCATATGTTCGTTACTTATAGTGGCTATTTCTGTTGACAGTAAAAAAAATTATATTTATTTAGAGTTTGTTCAGGGAATTTTTATAGATCTACTACTTGTAATAAAGAATTAAAGACTCACTCATTTTTCAGTGCAAGAGTAGTTCTCACAGTTTTCTGCCTGTGTGCTGTCAGGCAGAGCTAAGAACTGAGTGGCCTATTACGCTCACCGCCTTGGCCCAGCATTAGAGATGCAGCGAATTAAATTCCTCTGACAAAGTCAACACGAAGTGGCCGCTTCTTGTTGTCCTAGTACTACACGAAGTTATCATTGCAAAGTGCTCACTTCGCTATGTTATTATGACTTTGTGTTGTCATTCTGCCTTAATATGAAATAAGGTGAAGTGACAACAATATAGGCAGCCCCCCACACATCACATGGCTTACAGTACTGTAAGTCACATGCTTTAGCCAGGCAGGAAGGAAGTGAGTCATACAAGCAGATACTTTCACTTTCTCCTGTGCTGAGTAACAGAGAGGAGGCATTTTGTGTAGGAGAGGAGAGGACTGTTGTTCTTAAATGTGAATATGTGATCAAACCCAAAAGATTTTTTAAAAGCTAATTATTTAGTTTTTTTTTACTGTTTTGGCAGTTCATTTTTTCTTGTGGTGACTGATTTCTTTGTTTTATAAGTTTTGTTTTGTGCATGTGTGTGTGTGCCTGTGTTGTGTGGGTGTGTGTTCTGTGTTGTATAGCATGTGTGAAGTCGTTGGTGATGGTGTTGCTAGTTTGAGAGGGAAGAGGGATATTTTTGAAATGGATCGGGGACAGGATATGGACCATCCAAGTCAGGACTCGGAGGGAATGTGTGGGATTGTGCCTGGGGTAGTGGAGCCATGTGGCAGCTTTGCTGGCAGGAGGGGAGTAGTGTGCATGTGTGGGGACATGGCCGGGTGGTGTTGAACCTCTCTAAAGTCTTTGGCTCCCCCCATAGAAGCAGCAGCACCACCATGTCCACCAAGTCTTCCACCACCACCACCACCAATGGCAGCTGCAGGAGCTCCAGCAGCACTACCTCCACAGCAACAGGTCGAGCCCCACCGTGACCATGCTACTGGCACTGCATCTGCCCCTCCTGTGCCTGGTCCCCCCCCGCAGCTCCCCAGTTTGGTAGTTTTTCAACTGTGTCAGGGGGACAGCAGCCATGTGGTATGTATACTTTGTGGGTTGGAGGTGCTCCGTGGCTCCCGGGGGACATATCTGGGGACTGGGGGCCAATGCACCCATATGTTGAACCACCACAAGGTGGAGTGGCAGGCTGCCACAGAATGGGCCAGGCTTCCACCTGCTGGCCCTTCTGTGGCAGTGGCAGAGGGTGCTGCTGTTGTGTGTCACTGCAGCAGAAGGAGGGCCACAGCAGCAGCTGCTCCACCACTGCCACCAGCACCAAATTCACCACCACCTCTACCAAGTGTACCACCCCCAGTGGACCCCACAATGCCTGCAACTCAGGCAGACATAGCACTTTTATGGGCTGCGGTGGAAGAAAACAATGAGAGGGTGGGTGCTGTCCAGCAGCAGTTGGAGCAGACAGAGCGACACCAGTTACAGATGGTGTTGATGCTCCATCTGCTGCTGGACCAGCAGGGGATCCCCCATTAGCTTTTTTTTTTTGCAGTGACCCCCCCCCCCACACACCGCTGTAATGTTTTGTCTTTTGTTTAATAACAGAGACAGGGAAGGCCACAGTAGTAGTTTAAAAAAAAATATATATATATATATATATATACACATACACACACACACACACATACATAGATGCTCCTTATTGCCCTGTTATTATAATCTGGTGCCTTAGTAATGTTTACTTTCTGTTGTGGAGTGGTTGTGGAAAAGAAAGACTGAGCAGTGCAAGTATAAGGTGCTAAATTGCATGTGTGCAGTCAGTGTTGCTTCCTGTGTGTGTGTGTGTGATGTCAGGCATTGTCCAGCTTCTTGCAAACATATATATGCTGACTTGTTTCAGTGTTTATGGTATAAAGAATAGTGATAAGAATATATATAATGTATATTTTATTGTCACCATCATCAGCGAACTAAGTGATATGATATTTTTTCAGAGATGTCGGGCCAGAGTGCACCTTAGTCACATACTGCACACATGACTTTTAGGAGAGCATGTGTTTTTTGTGCTATTATCTCTGCAAAGTCATGTGTGCACTGTGAGTGACTGAGGTGCACAGTGTCCCGAGACCTCTGAAAAAATATCATATCACTTATTCTGCCAGTGCTGATGGTACAAATAAAATATATATCATATATTCTTTATTATCTTTATTCTTTAGATACTGCAACAAGTCACACCATATATATATGTTTGCATGAAGCTGGACAACGTCTGCATACACAGGAAAGAACACCGATGGCACACATGCAGTTTAGCATAGCATACTTGCACTGCTTACAGTCCTGCAATGACAAACACTTCATGAGTCCTGACACAAAGTAAACATTACTGAGGCTCCAGAAATATTTATTTTTTTGAAATAGGCATTAAAGCAGCAGTGCAATAATCTGGTGAAAATTTTGACCTATACTTTTTATGCTGTTTTACATTGCCACTTGACTTACCTCCTGACTTGTATCATATACCATTCTTTCCAGTATTTGAGTCTGATTTAGTACTTTTTTTCAATGTTGAAATAATACGGTGTGGACCAGGTCTTCATCAGTATTTTCTGCTGTTTTTGTCCATCAGTTGTTTATGTATCACTTCTGTTGTGAGTAAACTTAATAATTATGAAGCAGGCAGTGTTTTCTGATCTCACAGAACAATATTTGTTCAAAAACAGCTGAAAATACTGATAAAAACCTGGTCTGAGCCATATTTTATTTTTTTATTTTAGTCTTTGGTAACTGGGTAAGGCCTACTAGGCACAAGTGCCTGTTTTCAGGGGTGACCTGGGAGCACTGGGCAGTTAAGTGACTTGCTCAGTCACACAGTATGCAAGTGGAGGTTGTGAGAATCAAACTCAGGTCTGGTCTGCTGGATGTACCAAGCTCATTCACACATCGTTCCTCAAACATCTAGGTTATACTGCCATCCCAAAGTGCTCCTTTTATTTTTTTCAGAATTGAGAAAAAGTACTTAAGTAGACACAAATTGTGAAAAGAAGGGTGTCATACAAGTCAGGAGATAAGTTGCTGGCAATCTAAAATAGCATGAAAAAGTATAGGTCAAAGTTTTCACCAGATTGTTGCACTGCTGCTTTAATTTATAATTTAATTATGACATTATGTGCTCACAACACACAAAATGCAACTGTCTTGTGTCCAGAAAATTTCCAAGTGCTGACAAAGTGAAATGGAAGCATTACACCACATGAAAAGTCACTCAGAATGTATTGCGCAGTAACTCATGCATGCCATGGTCACACAGAGTCCCCAGAATTTTTCTGTATCCCCAAAATGCAGCTATCTTGTGTCCAGAAAATACCCACGTGTTGACGAAGTGAAATGGGAGCATTACACCACATGCAAAGTCCCCCAGAATGTATTCCGCAGTCACTCATGTGCGCAGTGGTCACACAGAGTCCCCAGAATTTTTCTGCATCCCCAAAATGCAACTATCTTGTGTCCAGAAAATTAACACAATGATGATGTCATGATGCACAGTGTCTTGCCAAACCATGTGAAGGAGGGATAACATGACAAGAATTCATTCAGTGTTCCATCAGAAATGATGACCGTGAGAGAACTGTTGCTTGTCCAAAGTGTGCTGTGATTCCTCCGAAAGTGATGCGATCACCTCAACCAGATGGAAGGGTGCCCTTTGTCTGTACACCAACAGTAGCTTTGGTGAGTTGATATATACCTATATTGATATAGCTATATGTGTATTTTTTAGGTGAGGGGTTGACATATATATACACGTACTCATTGTATTGTTTTGTATTGCAGGTCACATATTGTTGGTGTGCATATTCAAGTGCTTGATGAGAAATGTTAGTGTTGAAACTGGAAATGGAATACTCTCAAGCCAATGAAGGTAAGTATTTTTATTTTTTTTTGGGGGGAAGCATATTTGCAAGTAGGTCTCATTAATGATTTATTATTTGGTTACTTCTTCACAGATTTCATCTGCATCCTTCTGCAGTCCAGTACTGATGGTTATGGTCATCATCGATTCAAATGGCTTCTGCTTGTTGCATGTCTGCCCCAGCCCTGGGGGGGGGGGCCTGATGTTGAAGAAGTTCTTTGGATAAGGCAACTATGACACCACAATGCATCTGGAAGTTTCCTAAAAATAGAAATGAAGGACTTATTACAACTTGATTGCAGCAGTAAGACATTATGTTTAAGCCCTGGCTGTTCCACCATGGGTATCTGGATTAACACAGATAGCAAGCTGTCCCTCTGCAATCATCAGATCACAATTTAATTTAGTACCAGGCTGTGTAACAAATACACTGTGTTAGTGTCCCTTCGTCTCAACTCAAGTTACATTTTAAAACCACTTCTTATCAAGTAAAAGTAACATGACCTGAGTCCAACTTTTTCAACACTGTCATGGCTGCAGAGCTGCAAATTTGGAATACAGTGCATGATATGTTGCAGAAATATTTTTTGTGACGTACATGTCACCTAGTTTATGAATCATCATTTGGATTTTTGGCACTCTTATGAAAACAAAAAGGAACAGATGAAATAAAATTGATATACTTACCAGTATGGATATCTCATAGGTTCCTGTAGACAGTACTGCTGCTGTACCATTGATACAGACCTTCAGCAAAGGAGAATCATTTGTTGTTAACCTGTAAAAAACAAAATAAGTTGACCATATGTGTTTGACCATTGCAGCTCAGAAAAGCAACAGAAAACAAAACATACAGTTAAATGAAGTTGAATAGCATGAAGAACATTAGTACACATACTCACTTTATAGTTTTAATGGTAAGAAGCCTTGTGCCTGTGGCTCATGGATGTGGCATCCTGTTCAACTCCTTCTGCCTTGGCATGGTCAAGATATGTAATGAAAAACATTGTCACAATGTTGGTGGTGGGTGGTGGTGGTCACAGATGAGGCCCACGATGACATTCCCTTTCACATCTTCCTGCATCTGGTGGTGATGGCAGTGGCTAACAGTGGTCTTATGGTAGTGGTAGTCCAGGGGGACATACGGTCACATTCCCTATGGTGGCAGTGGTGAACAGCGGTATTATGGTGGTGGTAGTCCAGGGCTACACATGGTCACATTCCCTATGGTGGCAGTGGTGCACATCAGTCTTATGGTGGTGGTGGTAGTCCAGAGGGACACACAGTCACATTCCGTATGGTGGCAGTGATGAACAGTGGTCTTATGGTGGTGGTAGTCCAGGGGACACATGGTCACATTCCCTATGGTGGCAGTGGCGAACAGTGGTCTTATGATGGTGGTAGTCCAGGGGGACACACGGTCACATTCCCTATGGTGGCAGTGGTAAACAGCAGTTTTATGGTGGTGGTAGTCCAGGGGAACACACAGTCACATTCCCTAAGGTGGTAATGGTGAATAGGTAGCAGCGGTCTTATAGTGGTGGTAGTCCAGGAGTCAGGATATACTGTGCTCTGTGTTATAAATGTAATGTGACATATGGAATTTGAGTCACTATGAGTGGGACACTGATTTAACTTTTTGAAAAAGAAAACATGTATCATACAAGAAATGTGACAGCCTCTTAACCACTTAGGTTAAAACCTGCCAACATTAACCTCATCATCATCCTCATAAAGAAAGCTGCCCTCGCATTGTTCTATGTCTGAATTCTGACCACTGGGAAATTCTTTCTCCATTGTGTTATCATCTACATCAATGGTAGGCTGCTTCATGCTGCCACTGCCACCAGGATGGTCCCTTTCTACAACATCAGCAAAACCATGACTATGCCAGGGTACGAATACTGAGGTTGCAGTCTGAGCTGGTATGTGCCTCTCATTCATTTTTATGAATGTCAGCAAACTGATATTTGCAGGACAGAGGTTTGTATGACTATCCCAAGCTATTGCACCTGCTGAGCTGAATACCCTCTTTCAACTCACACAGAGGGGTGGGCATGTCAGATACTTCAGTGCCACAGCGGTCAGCTCTGGCCATTCACTGACCTTTCCACTCCAGTAAAAAAGGGGATCATTAGTGATTGACAGATGCCTGTTTTTAGACAAATATGACTCAACCATTCAGTGTGCTTCTGTAAGTCCAGTGGTTGATGCATCATCCTCTTCTCCAGAATCATTTATGTCACAAATCCCCACTTGGGACAAAGCCTCCCAAAGTGAGTTAACACCAACCGCTTTTGATGACAAACCACCTGGAACTGCAGTCCCCTTACCCTTAAAGGATATGCTTGATACTACTCCTCCAAGTTCACTTTCAGCCTGATTATGCTGCTGAGGTTTTCTGACCTTGGCACATGACTTTTGTGCCCCAAGAGCCAAGTGCACCAGTTGCTCATTGACCATTTTTACCTGTTCAGGCCCGTCCTTCAATACTGAGGCAATTCCATCTTTGTGTCGTGGGTCCAGCATTGTTGCTATTGCAAAGTTATCACAGCACTGAATGCTCAAGATGTGACAATTCTGGTCAAATACTGTCAGCATGTGTTTCAGCAGCACACTGCTAGCACTGTCTCCAGCAACATCAAGGCTATGCTGTACATTCACCAGTATCTGCCTCAGCACCCGCAGCAGTGGAATTGATTGGCTAATGGGGGCAGACTCGCCACTCACTACCTGTGTGTCATGTTCAAAAGGCCTCAAGATTGTTATTACAGAGTCCATGTGGCACCACTGTTCAGTCATCATAGACATGGAGGCGCTGGAGCTGTCACGGCTAGTGTGCATGACAAGATATTCTGAGATGGCTTTGTACTGTTCATACAACCTCTCTGCCATGTATAAAGTGGAGTTCCACTGGGTGACAACTTCCAGCTTCAAGCGGTGCTGCGGGAGGCTGTTTCAGATCTGCAACTGCTGAAGTTGGTCAGGGGCTTTTGCACAGCGTTAAAAGTGAGAATAGATACGGAGTGCAACTGTCAAGCATTTCCTTTATATCAGGGTGCTGCAGAAACTCCTGTACCACAAGATTTAAACAGTGGGCCATGCATGGAACCTGAAAACAAACACCATTCGTGATGCATTTCACCACATTTGACCCATTGTCACTTACTCTGAGCCCTGCTGTCAGGGACAGGGGGTTCAGCCACTTGTCAATTTCAGTCAGTACCAGGTCCAACATGTTTTCACCAGTGGGTGATCAGGTCACATTGTGCACAGCAATCGTTGCATGCTGTCAAATTCCTGGAAGATTGCTACCATGACACTCCACCTTACTACACTGATTATTCACACTACCAACAACACAAACAACCGCTGGCACCTGTGCCCAGTGTGCAGTCATGCACAAATATGAACTCCCTACTGTTTTGCCACTTGTCCACATATCCATACTTAAATGGATGAATGGTGAGGAGGAATGTTGAAGGGCATGCCTTACTGAGTTGGACACAGTATGGTACAACTTGGGGACAGCACGGGTTGTAAAGTATGCCCTGGATGGGACTTTCTATTTTGGACAGGCACATGCAGCAAACTGCTGGAACCCAGAATTCTCCACAAAAGAGAAGGGAAAAAGATCAATTGCCAGCTTTTCAGTTACAGCAGCATTAAGTTCATGTGACACTGTAAGATTGGGTGGGTACTTCAGCTTATGCACAAAGACACTCTGTAACATGGGCTGACTTAAACATTTTACTGGGGTGTGATGACAAATGGTTCTGCTCCGTGAATCTCAGAGGGTGGAGTGTAGACATGTGATGAAAATGGTTGCACAGGTGATGAAAACCCCAGAAATGCAGTTATTTTCCCAGATTTACCAACAGGGGTTGATGTACCACTTGCACTAGACATACTGCATTGACCACCACCACCACCAAAACTGCTGCTCTCACCACCACTAGACAAGATTTCAAAATCATTCTGCTCCTCCACCTCATCATGCCTGTAGTAATCCTCTGCTCTTATTTCATCACTACTGCACACATTTATATTTCTACTTGATGTTACAGCCATAAAAGTGGAAAACATGCTCATTATGGTTGATGAAGAGGGTGAATGCCCCACTGTGGTACACGTATTAGCTGCCATCTTGTGCTGGATCCACAGTGTCATGTGCCTGTTCTTAAGATGTGTATGCTGCCCCCCTTTGCCCAGATGGCTCCCCTTTTTACCTCGACTAACACACACCTGGCAAACCTGGCAGATTGCAACTGACTCATCATTTGCATCTTGCACAAAAAAATCCCAAATAGGGGATTGTGATGCTCTAGTTTTAACATGTCCCTGATGCTGCTTATTGGACTTCATTTTTTTAAGCCATGAAATGGGGGTGTGCTACATTAATTTTCAGGCAGGACACACTTGCACTGCAACTGACCACGACTACTTATCATTATTACTGGGTCATCATCATCAACTGAAACTATTAAATCACAACGTTTCATGGGGGGGGGGTTCATACAAACAGACCCAGACACGGCCACCTTGAATTTATTTTTCTCTGGTTCCTAACAGGGGTCACTGACATCATCAACATATTCATCAACATCATCCACATCTTCTGCTTGGATGCTGGCATGTGGAATGCATGTTGCAACCACAGCAACATCATCATCATCATCAGCACCACCATCACCTAAATACCAAATTTTTTCACCACACTGTGAATCACTGCATGGCAAATGCATGACCTGAACCGCGGTGGAAGAAATGTCACATTGTGTGCTGTCGTTGACATGATGATCAGAATTGTCATGTTCAGTTACTGGGATGTTACTGGGGAGTATGACATCATCTTCACTGTCACTCACTGGCACGGCTTCACACACCACTATATTTTTGGACACAGTAAACTGGTCAGAAGTGGAACTTGAGGTAGCAATACTCATACCACGACCAGCAACTGGACTAACACCACCAGCTGGGACAACATCATCTCCTCCAACTATGGGTGAAGCTATTGATTGTACTGTAAAAAACATTGAAGAAAAAATACCGTTCCTCACATCAGCAATGCACTTCTGCGACTGTGTACTACCATGCCCACAGATAGTCTTACCACTGGCAGCAATGCTATGGTGAGAAACAGCTTTGCTTGCATGTCTCTTTTGTGGGCATTTTGGGGGATCAACAAGAATATTCTAAATAAATTTAGATTTTGGAACAGTCACTCTGGGTGTGGGCTGGGGGGAGGTTCTGGATGTGTAGCCAAAAAAACAACTGTGGCTTCAACAAGAGATACAGAAGCAAAGTCACAACAAGTTCAACAACACCTTAACTAACCAGTCTGGAATCTGGAAAATAATACCTTTTGCCAGTGGGGGTGGTGGGGGGAGCACTGACTGCAGATTACAGCACTGCAAAACCAAGAAAAGATGCCACAATGGCAGTACAAAATCATGCAGGTGCAGTGGATAGCAGGTTCACACTGCTGCACCTGCAATTACACTGTGGCACAATAAAAGGTGTATTATTTGTTGTCACGCATTGCACACACGCTCACGCATACACACATACACACACACAATTTGTCTACAAGTAATGCATAGCAAATTGAAAACTTCAGTAATGTACAACATATTTTAAGCAACCTGAAATTATGCACTGCTGCACCAGGACCACAACACACACAATCAGCAAAAGAAATGTCAACAATTACTGAAAATATTACTGTGTGTACATTAATGCAGTCAGTTATACAAGAAATATATAACCAAAAAACAAAGAACTCCAACTTATGTCTACGTACACCACAAATACACCCCTCTCCCAAAGCACGCTTACACTGTCTCTCAGTACACAGACTGAATGTTGTATATTAACATTCAAATTCCACACACAAACAGTAAATGCTCGATGATATGAGCACAGGAGGGTTTCCTACAATCGATGAACTAAAGTTTCATCCAAAAAAAAATACCCAAAAAGGCTTTTTTAACAGCTTTTAGAAGGGTTGAACTGCACAGAGCTTTCAGAGCAGACTGTCTCCAACAGCTTCCTACACACACTACCCCGAGCTGAGGCTGTGCAGAACAATCTAGAGCCCATGAGACCTGCAATCCCATGGATCACTGCAAAATTCGTCTTTGGAGATTAAAACAAGGCAAAGTGAGGTGAAGTACATTGCTTTCAATGTACTTTGCTTTAAAATTTGTGGAGTAGTGGTTTGGGGAAGGCAGAGTAATCTGAAGTCATTGTTTTCAATGGATTTCGATTTACGTCTTATGACACGAAATACTCCGCTTTGCACTGTGGAGCATTTTGCGAATCCGCCTTCAATCCGCGAATTGCTCCGCAGAGGGAATTGAGGCCACTACCTACCACCATGACCCCTGTCATACAAGATGATGTAAAGTCACAGCCAAAGACATGGTCAGATATTTTCTGAAATTTCTGTGATATTTCTAGAGAAAGCTCCTGCTTTCTGCAGTTCCACAGTAGGGGCTGGAGAGAGAAACTCTTTAGAAATTTTGTGAAATATCTGGAAATATCTGACCATATCTCTGGCTACTACTGTAAATGTGGTGTGTGGAGTGTTGCAACAGCAATGCTACAGGTTGCATAGCAACCATACACATACTACAGCACTGACCTGTACTATTGTCCCAGTTCATGGTGGTGAGTGAATGTGCCTGGGTGGGGACTGTGGAGTTCTGATCTTGATAAATGGATATTAGGAAAAATCTTTATGACTGAAAAAAATACATGCCTTTCTCTTCAGTCACAAAACTGACATACAGTATGCTGAGTATATTCATTATACATTCTGTTGATACTCTGCTGTGAGGTTTATAAAAAACATAAGCTGTTCATATCGAAGTCCTGGTACAAAGCAAAAGACTAATGACAGATAACATTCAGAATTGTAACAAAAACAATTTATCCATCTAATAAGAAATGAAATTAGCAAAGCCAAATTTTTATGTTTGCTTGTGTGCATGCACAAGAAACATTATGTGGCAGCTTAGAAGAGAAGTGGGTGGTGGAGGTGCGGCACTGTGGCAGCCAACGCGAGCACTGCATTTGTGGGCTTGGCACTGTTCACCCAATGCAGGCCCAGTGTCCTGATGACACTGGTTCTGCAGAAGTACCACCAACTTGAAATGATTTGGCCGCTGCAGTTAGGGGCTGCCTTGTCATTGCAGTGTCAGCCATTCTGCTGCAATGAGGGAGTGACCGTCATTGCAGGGCGGTATCTCACCTGGTGTAACATTTCCCTAAATATGGTGTCTCACAGCCCCATGAAAGCCAACTGACGGGGGGTGCCCAATCCCACTGTTGGCATGCCTGGGACCCAGTTCATTTGCTGATAGGGGAGCCCACTCCCCGTTGGCATAATATCCCCCCCCCTTTGTTGTGTGCTGAGGGGGTGCCCAATCCCCCTCTGTTCTTGCCCCTCAACACTCAGTATGTGCCAACAGGGGTGCCCAATCCCCATCAGCTACAGCCACCCCAAAAAACACTCAGATGGCATGCTGGTAGCCCACCCCAGCATGCCAAAAGTTCCTGTAAATAAGAAAACCTTGCTGCAATGTTATAAAAATGTTTTTAAGCCTGTAAACTAGAAAACAGTCCCTCATTGAGTCTTCCCAACCTGCTCCCACCCACTGCTCACCCCACCTTCCCACACCCCCTTCATCCCATACTTACCTCCAGAGTCCAGTGCAATGATCTTCAGTGGACCGGAAACACATCTTCACTCTTCAAAGCCGGACACAAACTGAAGAAATACTGGTAAGCTGTATAATGGCATAAATGTTTTTTTTTCAACGTATGTGGATATCTCGGGCATTTTTGGGACTTTTTGCCACCAAATTTTCAACATGAGGTTATTGAGACCCCTCATCATGAATTCAGTCACTGTTAAGGCGTTATTTAGTACCAAAAGGTGATTTTGTGGTCATTGCGCAGAATCACCTTTTGGGACTGATTAATGAAATGACATGCCACTGTTCATGAGGTAGGCTCTCAAAAGGCCTATGTTGCAAATTTGGTGAAAAAAGAAAAAACAAATAACTGTTTTACGAGTTGCACAGTTTCCATGCACACTCATAACTTCGCGAATTTGTAATATTTTCACTCCAGATTTTCAACACTGGCATTTTTCCACACTTCCTTTAGAACAGTGCAGCTTTCATTTTACACATCCTAGACAAAATGTGTTTCCGCACTTCTGGTGCAGAATAGCGTGGTCACTGTGGGAAATCAGTGTTTGGGACAGTTTAAGAAAATCACAGTGACATTGTTCATGAACAGAGGTCCTAAAATGCCTATGTTGAAAATTTGGTGACAAACATCCATAAAATGACTGTGTTATGAGCATGCGTTGTGCAGTTTCCACACACCCTTGTAACTTTGCAAATTTGTAGTATTTTCACACCAGATTTTCAACATTGGCATTTTTTCAGACCACCTTATTCCTGAACAGTACAGTAGTCATTTTTCACATCCTGGCCAAAATGTGTTTTCGCGCTTCCGGCACGTAATAGTGCGGTCACTGTGGGAAGTCGGTGTTTGGGACAGATTTACAAAATCACAGTGACACTGTTCATGAACAGAGGTGCTAAAATGCCTGTGTTGAAATTTTGTGACAAAAGTCCATAAAATGACTGTGTTATGAGTGTACGTTGTGCAGTTTCCACGCACCCTCATAATTTCGCGCATTAGTAATATTTTCACTCCAGATTTTCAACATTGGCATTTTTTTCACACCTCCTTAAGAACAGTACAGCTGTCATTTTTCATATCCTTCCCAAAATATTTGTTTACACATCTGGTGCAGAATAACACGGTTGCTGTGGGACATCAACGTTCAGGACAGATTAAGAAAATCATGGTGACAGTGTTCATGAGCAGAGGTCACAAAATGCCTATGTTGAATATTTGGTGAAATAATTCCACTAAATGACTGTGTTACGAGCATGCATTGCACAGTTTCCACATAGGCTCAGAAGTAAGAGCATTTTTAATATTTTCACTACAGATTTTCAACATTGCCATCTCTTCACACCTCTTTTTTGAATGATACAGCTGTCATTCTTCACATCCTGTCTGATCTGTGTTTTCATACATCTGGTGCAGAATGGCATGGTTGCTGTGGGAACTCAAAGTTCAGGACACATTAACAAAATCACAGTGCCACTGTTCATGAAAAGAGATCCCAGATGCTTTCATGAGGTGTGGGTCACAAAAAGGCCATGTTGAAAATCTGTACTGCAAATACCAACAAACACCCAGAGCGTTAGGGTTTCTAACCATAACATCCCACCCTGTACAGACTGACAGGCATCAGGGGTGTGCCTTTGGACTGCAGACTGTAATGCTTATGCCATTCCACCCCCAGAGGAAATCCACTAACTGTCCCCTATCCAATTCCTCAGTTACCCAGTCAAAAAATGTAATTAGGTTTGTCTGGCATGACCTGCCTGCTATGAACCCATGCTCTCTAACATCTTGAAGACAGTTCTTTTCCAAGTATTCTTCTAGGTCCTGTTTATTTAAGCCTTCCAATTGTTTCCCTACTACAGATGTGAGGCAAACTGGCCAGTAATTTAAAGCTTCCTCCCTGCGTCCTCCCTTGTGGAGAGGTATTGCGTCTGTTCATTTCCAGTCAGTCATCACTACTCCCATCTGTAGTGCACAGCTAAAGAAATAAGCCAAGTGGTTTGCTAATTCTTTCTTAAGCTCCTTAAGCACCCTCAGGTGCAGTCCATCAGCCCCTGGTGCCTTGTCCACCTTTAGGTGCTCTACAGCCTCTCTGACCCTGTTGGTGGTAATTTTTGGTGTTTCCATTTGTGGGATCCCCTTGTTGGCTGCATTAATACCACTATCAGTCATTGGTCCATTGTGTTCCTTAGTGATTATTAAACAGAAAATGATATTCAGAACAGCAGCCTTCTGTCCATTGTCCTCAACGATACTGTCACCATCCATAAGTCAAATTATGCCATGACCTTTCTTCCTTTTTTCCTGAATGTAATGGAAAAAGTGTTTATTCCCAATTTTGATCTCCACCGGAATCCAAAGTTCAGCTTCCGCTTTTGCTAGTCTCACTGCCTTCTTAGCTTCCTTAGTCTTCTGAGTGAAATCTTTCCATTTGCTGTCTCTCTGGTTCCTTTTATATGTGTGGAAAGCTTCCCTTTTGGTCCTAATTGCTTTTTTGACCAGGTCAGTGAACCATATGGGTCTTTTATGTTTTTTGCTTTTTGTCAATGACTTTATGCATAGCTTTGTCACCTCTAGGATGGATTATTTAACTAGCCCCCATATGTCTTCTACTTCCAACTCTTCATGGATCCTAGACAGTTTGCCTTTGACTAAAACTTTCATTTTTCTGAAATTAGCTCCTCTCAAATTCAAGACCTCTGCCCGGGATTGAGATTTTACATCCCCTATGGATAACTCAGACCGGACGGAGTTGTGGTCATTATTGGCCAGTGGTTCCCAAACCTTAACAACACCAACTAGCTCCAACATATGGAGGATCACATCTAGGATGGTATACAGCCTAGTCGGAGTGCTAACTAGTTGGGTGAGTAGGCAGTCTTGTAAGTCTTTTACCACAGTTTCCCTTCGTGAGGACCTAGCTATTGGGATACCCCAGTCAACATCATGCAAGTTCAGAATTCCAACCACCACTGTATCCCCTTTCTGTGTTCTACCTCTGATTTCCTCCAAAAGTTCCTCATGCTTGCCCTCTGTTTGCCCTGGCAGCCTGTACACCACCCCAATGAAGACCTTCTTCTCTGCATCCTAGCTGAGCTGCACCCACAGGGATTCTACACCTTCCTTTTTGTTAACATAGAAGGAACTGGCTTTTTTCCATCTTGAACATACAGTGCTACCCCTCCCTCTGGGTTCCATACCTATCCTGTCCAAAGAGTAGCCTGAAGTCAAGAGGTTCAGTCATTGTTCATGTTTCTGTGATGACTACCAGGTCCATTTTGTAGTCTACTATTATTGCCTGTAGGTTGTTCATTTTATTTCCCAGGCTTCTGGCGTTGAAGCTCACCCACTTCCATGAACCGGTAGGAGAACTATTCCTCCATTCTTTAGATTTCAGCTGCTGTTTTACAATTGCTTGGTTCTTTAATGACTCCCTTGAGCCCTCTTTGTCCCCTATAATTGCCCCCAGATTCTGGGAGAGAATTCCTTGCTTGTGGGGGAGTGTTGGCTAGGTTCTCATTATTTGAGCTGTAACTGATAGGTTCCTTAGTGTCATACTCCCCCTCACCTACTTTAAATGTCTGATATGGATGCCAAATTTCTGTCCTAGCACACTCACCTCTTTCGTTGCTTAAGTGAAGTCCATCAACCCTGAAAAATATCCTCTTCAAGAAGTCCCTTCAGGCTGCTATGAAGTGATATCATTTTTCATGACACCATCCTTGCAACCACACATTAGATTCCTCAGTCTCCTTGTTTCTGATCTTGTCAGTATGGTCACGCTTGAGCCGTACTGGAAGGAACGCAGAGAAAACCAGGGAGGTCAATTGTGTAGCCAGTCTTTCACTCAGCTTTATGAAGCTTCACTTGGTCTTCTCCTTTGTCTGATTCAACAGATTGTCAGTACCTAGATGAATCAGTGCTTTGAGTTCTTTCTCCACTCTGTCCACAATTTTCCTGATGTGTTCTGTGTCACATTTGGCTGAAGCTCCAGTGAGTCATCTGACTGTCACATTTGCTAGTATATCATCACTCAGATGGGACTCAACTCCTCTTATCATTGAGTGCCCCACAACAAGTATTTGCTTATACCTATTACTGCACAGTTTACCTTGTTGCCACTGGAAGCCATTCCCATGTTCTGTCCTGTGCCTGTGACTGACTCGATGTCCCCCTCACAGAGTCACAATCCTGAACATCTGTCAGGATTGCAAAGTGGTTTGAGATCATGATGACATTGGGCCAGGCAGTGTTTACTTGGTTCATCCTTGCAACTCTAATCCCCCAT
Source organism: Neoceratodus forsteri (assembly GCA_016271365.2). Classification (NCBI taxonomy): domain Eukaryota; kingdom Metazoa; phylum Chordata; order Ceratodontiformes; family Ceratodontidae; genus Neoceratodus; species Neoceratodus forsteri. The sequence goes on along the minus strand of CM057449.1, from coordinate 460,935,981 downwards.
ACTACCACCTTCCATCCCCCTGGACTGGTGGGCCTCTGAGGGAGTGGATGTGGAGGGGTGGACTCCAGTACAGCTGATGATGCAGTCTTGCTATTTCCTTCTAAGCTGCATCCAGCTGAGCCCTGAATTCATTTAGATTGTTACATATGTGGCAATGATCCACCATCCAGAGAAGATCCCAGAATGATCATTTTAATTATTTTGTAATAATCATTTTCTGATATTTTCAGCAAAAGTGAGGAAGAATTATTACTGCTAGAAGGAAGACAGGAATGTTCGCTGGGAGATTAAAGTCATACAATTAATGAAAAGTAAGTTGAAAGCTTTATAGTTACTAGTTAAATAATGTGTAGTAATACCAACATTCAGAAAAAGTTAAAAATATTTTTATTAAGATGTATTTTTAAACCACCATGTAATTGTAGTATCAATAAGAAATACTATTAATACAGTCTATCAATACAAAAATACTACGAACAGTATGTATATGGCATTTTTTGGCTGTGCCATAACTAAAAAGTATGTACTGATAATATACTGGAAAATCATACTGGTTTCTCTTCAGAGTGCATAAATATTTTGCCTCTTTTTACAGAAAAATCAGGTTTGAAAAGTATTGATAACACAAACAAGTCAGCGTGCTTGTGATGGTGCCATATCCAGAAAGCCATGCTTAATATCAGAAGCCAAAACAAACAAAACAGAACAGGAGGCATTTATGTTGTAGATAAGATGTTCAATCAAAAAAAATTGAGGTGAAAGTGAATTTATTGTTAAATTTTGCCCATCAGTCTAGGATGCTAAACTTCAGCATCCTAGACCGATGGGAAGAATTCAATAATAAAATCACTTTCACCTCAATTTATTTCAGTGACTGTCTTATCTTCAATGAGAGTGCCTCCCATTTTGTTTTTTTCCACATAGTATTAATAAATATAGAATAGTGATAAATATAGAATAGTATCAACACATAAACAGTATTGAAAAAGTTAGTTCTTAATGGCTAGACTCCAATATTTCATTTAAAATAAAAATAGTTTCTAGTCCAAGCAGTTCCACAGTTAGAACTTTCAAAAGATATATTTTTTTAATATGATAACTTGGAACAGTTAGAGCTAGAAACCATTATTTCTTAATGAAAGCTTGAAATCAGCTAAGCTGATATATTGATGGTATTGCTACTGAAATCACATGTCAGTATAAAAAACATAAAATAGCCCCCCTAACATTTTATAGTCCTGTGATTTGTAACAACACATTATAGCAACATAAATAGAACTGTATCATTATGATCTATACATGGTAATCAGCTTTCATTTTTAAAAACCAAGTTTTGTCAATTTTTTTGGGGAGGGTGCCTAAGACCCAGTTGCTCAGCCCTGCTCACCCAATCACCACTCATGCCCTGGGATCTACCTCCAGTGGTGATCCTCCCAGGCTTTCCCCCCAGAGTGAGGCCACCGAGCAGGTCCGCCCCCCAACAGAAACAGGCATCAAGGTTCCCGGCAGACCCCCTAACTGCCAGAGTTGCTTTATGGCTTATCCCCCAGGGTGGGGCTGCAGGGTCAGGCACACCTGATGGAGGACTGAACTCGGTCACCAACCCAGTGTTGTGGCAGGTATAGCGGGAACCATTAAGCTGGGCGTCATCCATGTGGACAGCATTTTACATGCTCTATCCCTGGGGAGGTGTGGGGGTGTCATGAAGCAAGGCACCATAGTGCAGAGAAATCTGGCACAACACCCTCTTGGCTCAGCTCAGTCACTGCTCCCCCCGTCCTCTGCCAGTGGTTGATCAGGGATCCAGCATGCCTTGACCAGGCCACGGACCCCTCAATTTCTGGAACCTAAACAGTTTTTCAGAAATCCTCTGTACTGCAAGGGATCCAGCATGCCTTGACCAGGCCATGGACCCCATATTTTCTAAAACCTAAACAGTTTTTCAGAAATCCTCTGTACTGCAAGGGATCCAGCGTGCCTTGACCAGGCCATGGACCCCTCAATTTCTGGAACCTAAACAGTTTTTCAGAAATCCTCTGTACTGCAAGGGATCCAGTGTGCCTTGACCAGGCCATGGACCCCTCAATTTCTGGAACCTAAACAGTTTTTCAGAAATCCTCTGTACTGCAAGGGATCCAGCATGCCTTGACCAGGCCACGGACCCTCAATTTCTGGAACCTAAACAGTTTTTCAGAAATCCTCTGTACTGCAAGGTACTAGCCCTGACTTTTGGATTTGGTACCAGTGGAAGCTGATTTCCAAGTGGCCCACACTATCTCCTGCTGAACACACCTCTAACTACTGTATCTCCCTCTGTGTCTCTAGTTGAATTTACGTGCTAGGGTTTAATAATTTGTTTAATCCTTCCAGTCATTTTAAGTTCTGAGTTGATATTAGAAGTGAATTTAGAGCCTTGACTGTGTAAATCCTTCTTTTGCTCTCTGCCCTGCAACCTCTCTCCTCTCTCCTCCTCCCCCACACCGTCTGCTTTGCTCTCTGAACCTGCCCACTTATATTATTCTCTTTGTTCTGATGTGACAAGCCTACTTCTCCAGCCTTTAAAAATCTGTTTTTCTACTTTATTTCAGGGATCCAGTATGCCTTGACCAGGCCACGGACCCCTCAATTTCTGGAACCTGAACAGTTTTTCAGAAATCCTTTGTACTGCAAGGTACTAGCCCTGACTTTTGAATTTGGTACCAACTGTTGACTTTTCCATTAGCAGATTATATCCTCTCACCACTAGAGGGCTATTTCTCTATCTCTTTATCTAGTGCATAAGCCATGTGGGCTCTCTTTGCCTTTCTCTCGCCTCTGCTCCTCCTCCTTGCCCTGGCCCCCCTCGTCTCTCTGCCTGGTCCTAGCCACCCCCCCCACCCTCTACTCTGGTTTCCACTGCTACTCCAAGGGAACTCTCCACTTCCACTCGAGACTTGTGCTTGGTGCACCGTTTGGATATTCCTGGTTACTTAACCCGACCACTACTCTCAACAAGTGTGGCCACCTCTCTACACTGTACCACCTTGCAGTCCATATGGGACACCACCTGGAACCTTGCAACTTCTACTCCAGGAAACAACAATCAAAACTATCTCTCAAAGAGCTGCGACTCTGCTCCTTAAAACTCCTACTCTTCCTCCTTCTCATCTCAGGCAGCATCCATCCCAATCCTGGCCCTAGAAGCTCAGGCCACACACAAACTCCAGATGCCCTTATCCTTGCGACCATTAATATCTGAAGCCTACCACCAAAGCTGGATGCACTCCAAGCCTTCATGTGCCAACACAACCCTGACATCCTTGCAGTGGTGGAAACCTGGCTGACACCTAAAGTTCCTGACTCAGCAGTAACAATACAGGGCTACATTGTCCACAGGCTGGACCGGATATCCAAAAAAGGCGGTGGTTGCACAATCTATATCAAAGACTCCCTGTCTTGGCACCCTGTAGCAACTCCATCACTTTCTGCCTCAGCCCAGATTATGCCAATAAAAATCATCCTAGGTCCCAACCATAAAGCCCTGACTATTGTCTCCGTATACATCCCTCCCAGGGACCCTAAACATGGATTCAACGACGTCCTAAACTTTATCAACTCTCATACTCCCAAAGCTGAACTTATTCTACTAGGGGAATTCAACATAAACTGGTTAGCATCGAGTGCCAGTGCCTATAAAGACTCCATCTCAGCTGCTAACCTCACGCAAATGGTAAACTCCCCTACTAGGAGTAACTACAAGACTGGCACCAGTACTCTCTTGGATTGGGTCCTCACCACTCACCCCACAAGGATTTCTCATATGACCATTCTTCCAGACTCACTCAGTGACCACTCTCCAGACATGTGTGCATGGTCTAACAAATTCCTTAAGCCCCCTCCGAAAATTATCGCTAGCAGAGTCCTTCCTCGTGGAAAACTTCCACATTTCAAACAACACCTGCTTCTATAAGACTGGCTACCCATCTATGAAGCAACAGATGTTAACTTGGCTCTTGATCAGTTCATCTCAATTTTCAACAAAGCCTGTGACCTCTTTGCCCCTGCTAAAAGGTGCAAAACAAAATCTCTCTCTCTAACCCATGGATCACCGCGGCTCTTCTCTCACAGCTGAAACTACAGAATCACCTCTGGGCAGTTGCCAAGGCCACTGGCAAACAATTGAACATCCAAAATTACAAACAAGCATGAAATGCCTGCACAAAAGCCATACGGCTAATGAAATCCACCTATTACAAAGACATTCTCACCAATACATGGGGAAATGGTCGTGCTTTCTGGGACAGTATCAAGGATGTCACAGGGAAGCAGCCAAAAACCTCTCTGGCCATGGTAATGATTGATGGATCCTCAACTCTTGACCCCAAGGTGATTGCAAACATCTTTAACACAGCTTTTTCAGACCTTAGTGCTGTTCAACCCCATGACTTTTTTGAAAACAGGGCCTACTCCCAAAATACCTCAGTCCCTCAGTCTAACCATCCCCTCTTCTACTTCAGGAAGGTAAGGCTGAATGAAGCTCACCACTATATTACTGCAGCTATCTCTAAATCTAGATCTAGTAGCGACACCCTGGACCTTAAGCTTCTGTTGCTCACCCTCGATGAGGTAATTCATCCATTAACAAAAATCCTAAACCTCTCTCTCTCAGCTGTGGAAAATTCCTGGACCTATGGAAAACAGCCACCGTGACACCCATCCATAAAAGTGGGGACAAGACGATTCACTCAAATTATCACCCTATCTCCATACTGCCCCCACTCTCTAAGGCACTTGAGCGCATCGTGGCTGATCAACTTACCGACCACTTGGATAAATGCAATATACCTTGTCCACAACAACACGGCTTCCGGAAAGGTCACAGCACCACCTCAGCCCTTCTTGAGTTCACTGGAGCTTTGCACAAATCCCTTGACAATGGCCTTCTCACAGGGGCCATTTTTCTCGACCTCTCCAAGGCCTTCGATACAGTACACCATGGACTACTAATACACCAACTACTGAATGCCGGGCTATCACCTGATTCTTCTCTCTGGTTTAAAAGCTACTTAAAAAACCGGTCACAGAGAGTAAAAATTGTGAACGCTCTTTCTAACACCCTGCCTGTTTGCTCGGGTGTCCCACAGGGATCCATACTGGGACCCCTCCTTTTTAGCCTTTTCTTAAACTCCCTTCCTTACCACTGCTCTGAGCAGATCATACTATATGCCGATGATGCTGTTGTATTCTCCACTCACAAATATCCTGCAACTCTTCAACACAACCTTCAACTTGGTTTCAGTTCTGTAGAGACATGGTTTTAATCATAAACTGGTCCTCAATGACAAGAAAACCAAATCTATGCTCTTCTGCAGCTCTCATAACCCACCCAAGCTACACCACTTGGCTATCTCCACCACACAGGGGAACACTCTAGATCAGATGGGGTCCTTCAAATACTTAGGGATACAGCTTGACCCTAATCTCTCCTATGGACTTCATGTAGTTAATGTAGCTAGAGCTGCAAATACACGGCTTGGCCTCCTCTACAAACACAGACCACACCTCATGCCAGAAGCTTTGAAGGTTGCAGTTCTGAGCTCTGTGATCTTTGTAATAGACTATGGTCTCATCATTTATTGCTCAGCCACAACCACAACCCTTAGATGCCTCTCAACTGCCTTAAATAAAGCATGTCGGCTCATCACTGGTGCTCACTGTCTCACCCACACATGTGACCTGTACACTCAGACCGGCTGGCTCCAACTATCAAACCGCATAAAGTTTCTCACCTGCTCCATGGTGAAAATAATCTACCTTGGCCTTGCACCTCCTGGGGTCTCAACTCTGTTACAACACTGAATTAACAAATGGTGCCTTAGGAGATCCATGCTATAGCTACTGAAAGTCCTCCACTGTCACACTTCACAGGGACAATGCTCTTTTGCTTATCGAGTGCCACTCTGATTCAATGGCCTCAGCCCAACCATCTCCTCTGCTCCAACTATTGGTATGTTTAAAACTAGGCTCCGGGACTATCTCACTACCAACAGCTCCTGTGACTGCCCAACTTAATCTTGTTTCTCCACTTCCCTTTCTGCTCTAGTTGTCCCCCCTCCCCTTCCCTCCTCACCTCACTGGATTCTACCCTCACATCTTGGTATACCCAATGCTGCACTTTTCACCCTCTCCCACCCTTCCTACATCTTCTCCCCCACCCTCTTCCCTCTCCCTATGACTCTGGCACTTCTTATCTGTTGTCTGTTTTCTCTGACAAATGCCGCTGGCTGCCTTGTTTTCAATGCTACCCTTGAACTGTATTAATCTGTACTCTGTTTGCAATGTCCACATTGTTGTAATGCCTGTCTTGATGTTCCCCATAATTTGTATTTCTCTGATGTGGAGCCTTTGTAAAAGAGCCATGGCTCAAAGGTATTTGTAATCCTGGACTTTATAAAAAAATAAATAAAGATCAGTCATCAGTCACATACCCACCTTCCACCCAGAGGAGGAGAGCATTCGACAGGATGCTCAGTCCTCCTCCTCCTGTCTCTTTGACTCCTCAGGTCCATTCCCAAACCAGAGGCATCAGCGTTGCAGGCAGAAGCCCTATCACTGCACTAGCAGCCTGGCAAGTTCTGACAATTAACAGTTTAAATGTTACTGCTTTCAAACTATAATTTCAAGCATTATAAAATACCATGGAAAATAAATAAGAAGCACTCAGGACAAAAAATTAAAATAACAACATTTATTACTGCACAGAGAGGACACCGACTTGACACCTAAGTGATTAAACCTAAGGGTCTCCATCAGGGGGCATTACCCTTATCCTCACACCCCTCGAGCAGCAATTTCACACAGTGCATAAACATAAACCATGACATACTGTAGTCCTAAAATCTCCTCTGACATAAGACTAGGGTGCTTTTTCTACCTGACTGCAAGTAATCATTCCATATGTTCATTACTTCTAATGGTTATCTGTTGACAGTAAAAAAAAATATACATATTTAGAGTTTGTTCAGGGAATTTTTCTAAAGCTACTACTTATAATGAAGAATTAAAGACTCACTCATTGTTCAGTGCAAGAGTATTTCTCACAGTTCTCTGGCCATGTGCGGTCAGGCAGAGTTAAGAACTGTGTGGCCTGTTATGCCCCCCGCCTTGGCCCAGCATTACCCCTGTCATGCAAGATGATGCAAGTGTGGTGTGTGGAGTGTTGCAACAGCAATGCTACAGGTTGCATAGCAACCATTTACATACTACAGCACTGACCTGTAGTATTGTTCTGGTTCATGGTGGTGAGTGCTTGTGCCTGGGTCGAGACTGTGGAGTTCTGATCTTGATAAATGGATATTAGGAAAAATCTTTATGACAGAAAAAAATGCATGCCTTTCTCTTCAGTTACAAAACTGACAATACAGTATGCTGAGTATATTCATTATACATTCTGTTGATACTCTGCTGTGATGTTTATAAAAACATAAGCTGTTTATATTGAAGTCCTAGTATAAAGCAAAAGACTAATGACAGATTGCATTCAGTAGTGTAACAAAAATCAACTATCCATCTAAGAAATTAAATTGGCAAAGCCAACTTTTTAAAGTTTAAAGTAATTTTGTTCACATTAACCACTTTGGTGCCAATCTGGTGATATAGGACTTCACAAAAACACTAACTTTGAGACAGGATACAAAAAAATAAAACACTGGTTACAAGATCAGAATCTCAATATCTGAAAACAATAATACTATATGAACTGGCAGAATTCATATTTAAAAGAAACTTACATTTCAGGCAACTTACTATGAGCAAACATTTGGCACAGCTATGGGGTCAGTGTTGGACCTAGGTTATGCATAAATATGAAAGTGACTACATCCTCATAATCCCTTTTACCTACAAATTCCCATCTATAAATGTTACATAGATGACCTCTTTTTCCTGTGGTCGGGAGGTAGTGAGTGTTTAGAAGACATTTTTTTTTAACTTTCTGAACAAGAGGAAACATAATTTGATGTTTACAATGCAATACAGCAAGGAAAATGTGCTTAATTGTGACCAGACTATCACATTCTGCAATAATCTATTGGAAACCACACTTTTCAGAAAACCTGCTGCAAGGAACACAATCTTACATACAGCTAGCTATCATTAAAAAGACCTTATTAAAATAATTCCTTTTTCTCAGTTTTTAAGAATTAGGCATAGTTGTGGGCATGAGTCAGACTTCCAGGCAAAACCAATCATCCCAAACTATATTCCTTATCAGAGCCTATAGTAGGCAAAGGCTATACAAAGCCACATGAAGAATCAAACATGCTACACAGGAACAGGAAATAGCAGGAAAACAAAGAGAACATAATCTGAACAGAATTACATTTGCAATCAAACTCAATAACAAAATACATAATATTCATAAGATTTTAAGTAAGCATTGGCACATTCTCAGCGATCACCCCCAGAATGTGACATTTTTAGGGAAAGTCCACTGGTTGCAATAAAACAAGTAGCCACCATCAATGACAAACTTGTCCTCACTGAACACTGACAGGGCAAAATAAAATGCAGAGCCAGACCCTTCTCAACCCACTAAAACCAGGGGTCCAGCTGTGGTACAAAATCTGTTTACACCTATCCACACACCAACCTAATCTACTCAATAAAGCAACATATATTACATGTGATGCTACTGGAGTGGCGTCCCTCTTCCAATGTCCTTGTAACCATATATACATATAGTAGATAGAACTCTCAAACAATTAAAAATGCGAATACAGGAGCACAAGGGCAACATTCACAATAAAGCCTGGTACCAGATCACTGGTAGCAAATGATTTCAGAATGGAGGAACACACAAAGGCATCCCTACATTTCTGGGGTCACAAAGTCATACCCCACCAAACCAGGGCAGGAGACTGCAATAGGAGACATTGATAGGATCCTTAAATGCATTAAGATGCACAGGATCGATGAATTAGATGCCCTAAATGAAAGGGGCGGCATGAATAAGAACAGTATCTTAACAGGTTGCTGGTGAGCATTAGAATCCATAAATACATTAGTTCTAAGAAATCCTCAGCAGTTCATTCGTGGCCAATACTACTTCCCATTAACCATGTAGGCATTAAATACATTACCCTGTACTTCAGGGCCAACAAAACTAAGCCACGTAACTACCAGTTTCCCTTGATTCCCTATCAACTGAGTGAAATACAATACAGCACAGTATAAAACAGAATTGGTAAAATGCCGAAAAGCAAAACCTTGCCTTTCAAAACCAGCTAAAGCAAAAACAGCTTAAGGTGAAAAACATCACACAGTGTATAACCAAAAGTCTAGATTTAGTGTTACTGTACTACTCAACACTGCCATGGATCACCATTCCAATTAAATGTTTTCCTTCAGTGTAGATTTGCACTGAGCTGGCAGTGTAGCCTCGAGGTTAGAGTAATGAGCTGTGAATGAACTTGATACATCCACCAGCCCTGGGTTTGATTCCTACAACCTCCACTTGCATACTGTGTGACTTTGAGCAAGTCATTTAACCACCACAGTGCTTCCAGGTGACTTTGAGCAAGTCACTTAACTACCCCAGTGCTTCCAGGTCACCCCTGAAAACAGGCACTTGTGCCTAGTGGATCTTACCCAGTTATCAAAAGAATAATAACAAAAAAAAGATTTATTATTATAACACCATGATGCCATGGAGCACCACTCCAGTGAAATTGTTTCCTTCAGTATACATTTACTATAACAACACCATACCACCATAGATAAAATAAGCTAAACACCTCTAATTGCAAGCCTCGCTGCCTGCTATAACATCACTCTTACACTGCACAGTTAAGGCATCTCCTCTATAAGTTGCATGCCTTGCTCATCTGACTTTCATGCTTTTGACCCTGCACTATTGACCATGCTCCTTTGGTCCATATGTACTTTGCATGATACCATGTTCCTTTGCTAAAACTAACCCCCCACACCCACCTTCCAAAGCAACATAGATGGACTAACAACAGTCAAAAATTGGGGGACACCATCTTAAATAAGATTTCCAAAATGTTACTCAACACTAGAAACAAATTAATTAGATGGGTTTTTCCCATGACTCCATTCTTGAATCCAACAGAGTAGTCTCACATTTAGTTTTTAGGAGGAGTTATATATCACCAGATTGGCCCAATATGGTCAACATTTAAACATAATAGTAAACTTAAAAAAGTAGGGTTTTCTAATTTTACTTATTAGATGAATAATTGATTTTGTGTTACAACACTGAATATTTATCTGCCACTTCTATATAAACATCTGGGCCTGGATTCAGAGAGGGCCGCAGCAAGCTGCGGCAATGGCAGCTTGCAGCAACCTGCCCTGCACCCTGGCTCATGCACCCGATTCAGGATCAGAGCGGGTGCAGTGGTCTGTGTTCTGTGACTTACAGTAGCTGCGCAAGGATGGGTGCAGCATTGGGAATGCCGCAGGTCACAGGACAGCAGTTGCAAAGGGTGACGGCTGCCATGGCACCCCCATGCCCACCTCCAAGGCTCTGTATGGTGTGGGCACTGGCCCTAAGCCCCCTTGCCATGGACCCCCAGAATATGGACCCACTCCTGCCCTGGTGGCTCAGTGGTCCCCATCCCCTCAACACACACACACCGGTTGGTGCATTGGAGACTGGCCCTGGTGGTAAGGGAGGGCTATGCCAGTCACTGGTGGGGTATTGGGGTGGGGGCTTGTACTAATGAGGTGGGGTGTCACTAGACTACCAGGGGTTACAGAGGATGGTGGGGGTCATGCCCCAGGGCATGGGATGACTCGCAATGTGTGTGTGGGGGGGGTCTGGGCATTGGGGGTGTGCCACACACACTGCCTGGCACTGTGCATGCCATGCCTGGGACCTGGAGTCCATGGGGGTCCATAACCCACAGGGGTTGTGGGGCCAGGGCACAGTGGCAACCTCCAGTGAACAGCAAAAACCAGTTAGACCACCTTTTTGTTGGCATAACTGGTCTTTGACAGATGTTCACTGGTGGTTGTCTCTGAATCCCACCAGTGGATGTAGTGGCCACCCTACCTGAATAGGGTGCAAATGCTGCCAGAAACCCCCTTCTGCTATGTCGCAAGGGTGTTTTAGGTGCATAGGTGATATTGGGTGCAGGCAACCTGCCACATGTTGCAGGGTGCCTATGTGAATCCCGCAGGGACGTAATGCTGGACGCAACTGCAACTTGCACCATATATTCCGACACAAGTTGCCTTGCATCCTGGATTGGCTTCTCTGAATCTGGCCCCTTATGTTTAATGTAAAAGTGACTAAAGAGTATCAAAAAAATGTATAATGGATATATTCAGTATATGTTGATTTTGAGACAAAAGAGAAAGTCATGTATTTGTATTTGTTATAAAGATTTTTTTTAAAATATACATTTAACAGGATCAGAACTCCACATTCTCCACATAGGCACATACAGCATACTCACCACTGCGAACCAGGACTACAGTGCAGGTCAGCGCTGTAGTATGTGTAAGGTTGCTATTCAACCTGTAATGTTGTTGCAATGGTCCACGCACCACACTAATGTCATCTCATATGACACAGGTGAGGCTGGGCCGTGATGGTGATCATGAGGCCACACAGTTGTTAGCTCTGCCTGACTGCAGACAGCAAGCGAGCTGTGAGAAGCACTGTTGCACTGAAAAATGAATGAATCTTTAATATTTTTTCTCTAAACATTCCCCAATGAGACTCTAAACAAAATCAATTTTTACCATCAACAAAGATAGGTTATCTTTAGCTGCTATTAATAATGAAGTCATGCCATGATTTTTTGCAGTCAGGTAGGAAAAGCACTTTCTTCCTAAAGTATGTCATAAAGATGACAGGACTATGTCCTGGTTTATATTTGTGCACTAGATGAGATTGCTGGAGGTGGGGTGCGCCCACATATTGTGTTGTAAAAAAAATTAAGCTGCAAAGAGAATTGATTTTAGATAACACATTTTGTAAACATATTACAGGCATCAGAATATCTTGTTTGAAGCTGTGTATCAAATTTAGAGCATTGTTAACACTGTAAGTAGTTACCATAATCATATCTGATTAAGTAATTTTCTCACATTTATTGCCATTGGTCTAAATTTTCTTTTGTTAATTACTTTTGTTTACTTCTACAGAATTACAGGCAATCTCCTGAAGAAGCCCTATTATTTCTGGGTAAAACATGTAGTACGTGCTCATTGACAGCTCAGTCAGCGGCCAGCCATGGTGGAGAGAGGAGGCCTGTGCTGGTCGCCAGCTCGTGTTTGGGATGGAGGAGTGAGGTGGTGAGTCATAACCTGCCAGGGTGGGTGGGTCGGTTGGAGTCCACTAGACCACCAGAGAAAGGTTTACATTCTTTACTCAGGGGATCGAAGATAGGGAGGAAGGTCCATGAGACCACCGGGGAAATGTTTCACTTTACCATACACGGGGACCAGGATGGGGGGATTACACTGGATACCAGGGGCACTTTTTTCCATTTTGGGTTTGTGATTGGCTATGGGGAGGGTCCACTGGACACCAGGGAAAATCTTTAAATGTATCGGGTGGGTGATCGTGTGGGAGGAGGGGCTACTGGACACCAGGGATAAGTTTTGAATATATTGGGTGGGTAATCGGGTAGAGGAGGACCACTGAACACCAGAGAAACCTTCTAAATATATTGGGTGGGTGACTGGGTGGGGGGAGGATCCACTGGACACCAGGGAAATCTTGTTGATATATCGATCAAGTGATCAGGTGGGGGGGGGACTGCTAGCCACCAGGAAAATCATTTTCATATATCGGTCAAGTGAAAAGGTTGGAGGAGGGACCGCTAGCCACAGGGGAATATTATTACTATGTTGGGCAGGGCTTTGGGTGGGGGAAACCACTGGACACCAGGAACAACTTATATCTTTAATATTGGGCAGCGACTGGTGAACAGTTGGGGGGGGACCAGTACCACCAGGGAAACTGAGTTTTGTAAATTGGTCTGGTGATCGGTGGTCATGTTTGGGGGAACTGCTACCAATATGGAAAATAATTTTAAAAACATCAGACCATCAATCAGTAGTCGGGGACACTTCCATCAAGGATATTAAGTTTTATATCACGATCTGGCAATCATGGTGGAGGACCACTAGCACCAAGGACTGCAACTGCTTATGGGGCTGGGCGGAGGGACATGCTCCATGTAATGTATGCAAATGGCCCCATAATGAGCATGAAAATGGCCACCTAGTGCCTTGCAAGCCCAATGGATTCATTTGCATAACTGCCTTTGTGAACTGGGAATAGCACACCTGAGCTATTCATTGCTGGGCTACACTCCTGGCTACCTATTGGGGCAGCGCTAGTGGCATAGCGCTAGCAGTACTGGGATGACCTCTGCCTTGGACTTACCCTATTCACAGTTAGATAGTGCAGTGCGCTATATGACTGTGAACAGCAATTTTGGACACCTGGTCAAACGCAAAGCGCAATGCAAAAATGTTCATTGCCTTTGAGATTTTTTGTGAATCTAGCCCCAGAGCTTTTCTCAATGAATTTATTCAATACCTGGTTAAAAAAGAAAAGCCCTTAAATATTGACAGTGAGTATCTTTTAGAAGGTATACAAATCTTAGACAATATTCAGGACACACACAATGGTCATATCTTATATGAGATATGGTGCAAGCAAATGAGGTTATAGAAGCTTATAAATGAAACTAGTATTTTTGCAATGATTTAAAAATTGCTAGAAATAAATTGGACAGTTTGAATATCCTTACAAGTAACCAAAGTTACAATAATGAAGCTATCCTTTCCTTCTGTGTTGTTCTTCAACCTGATGAATCTGTCTATTAATCAATGGCTGCTATATTTGCCCTTGTAAATAACCTTTTTAGTGTCCCACTAGTTAAAAAATACATTTAACAAAATGCATGCATAGTACAATGAACTGATGGAATGGGGGATTGAGGAGAGGTTGATATTTGGATTGAAAACAAATGTAAAGGTCATAAGATGGCATGGCAAAGCAAGACAAATTTTATTTAAAAGACGTCCAATCCCGCAGGCTCTGGGCACTGTACATAAACCAAACATCACAGCATCAATAAACAGAATAATCATAAAACTACAATATAGTTAAATAAAGTTTAATAAATAAGTAAAGGAAAATGGTCGAGACAGATAGTATAACAGGTCAGTATGGGGCAGTATTTACCATGCTTGGCATGGAAAAAACACATAAATGATGCACTCAGACAAAACAAGGAGAGAGGTACTGGATTGCAAAAGTTAAAAATTTAATGTGGCAAGGTGTACAGAAGTGTACTCGTGTTCCCAGCGCTTTAGCCAAACACTAGGCTTTCCTCAGGGGGGCGGGTCCATAGCAGTCAAAATTATAAACTACCTAGAAGTGATTAAAGCTACCGTTCCCCTAAGGGCTTGTTATATTACATTGATTACTTTTATGCTGAACCAACAGATGTCTTTCAGAGATTAAAAGCCCAAACTATGGTTACTTGCACATTTATTTTAGGAGATATCAATGCCAGAATGGTATCTTATGGCAGTTTAGAAAATAAGGCCCACATTTTCAAAGGAGTTGCGAGGCGCGAAGTGGAGATGCACTGCACATCCCAGAAAATGAGCAGAACTGCAATATTCAAAAGGGACAGATGTGTTGTGCATCTCTGGATGTGCCAGCATGCATCTTAAATGTATGCTGTGCATGTAGAGTAGGCGTTCCCATGAATGTGCTGTGCATCCCTATATTCAGCCAAAATGTGCAGCGCATCTGCTGAGCATCTCAGAGATAAGCCTCCCAAAGTTAGGCATGAAAAAAGCATGCCTAACTGTCCAGCCACCCACAGCAGGCCTCAGAACTGCAGGTAAGCCATCTGAAGACAGCTCTTGGAGGTGCACCAGGACATGCTCCAGGCACTCACACACAGCAGTCATGCCAGGATGGATCAACCCTGAGCCACAGGTGCTGTGTCACCACTGGCACCATCCAGGGAGCAACACCTAGCACTGCACCCTGGACATAGACACCCAGCAGCCACATACTGGTGCTGTTGTGTGACCCCCAGGTGCACCAGCAGGGCAGACTGCCACACTGCAGCACATGTACCAGGGGCCATGGCCAACACCCATGTCACCTGCTAGGTGCCATCCAGTGGTGGCATGCACCCAGGGTGGAATCTGTGGCAACAGTGCCCATGTTGTCCAGTGGTACTAGTGGCCCTATGGCATGGGCCAGGGACCATCCAGTGGAACACACCCATAGTTGTACCCCATGGGTGAACACAAGTGGAACCCACCCAAGTACCTGGTAACTGTCTGCACACAGCCATCTCTTGCAGTGTCACCAGGTACCTCCCATACTGGGATGTGTGGGGCACTGCAGGTGATTGCATGCAGCATTTGGATATCTGGTGTATCACATGCATATGGTAGCCTGAGCAGTCTCTGCTACCCTGTGCCCACCCCTGTTGCACGTTCAGGTGTCTATGTGGCCACTGTCCAGGTGGGCCCCCTGTACCCCGTCTGACCTTGTACATGGCTATGGGGTGTAGTACTGTAGCCAGGCCAATGCAGGCCACCTTCCTCACACAAACATTCTGTCACATCTGCCTGCTAGGCTGCAGTTCTGCCTGTTCATCTTTGTGGAGTGGTGGGCCAGCCCTGCAAAGTTGGAACTGAGCATGCCCAGGGTATGCAAATGGCCTGAAAACATTCCAGTAATGATGAGCAATTGTGAGAGATGGGCTTGGCATGTGCAGTAAGGTCATTTGCATATCCTGGCTAAATATTGTAACTTTGTGCATCATGCAAGTGGCTTTGCATCATGCATTTCCCCATGCTCTGCATAAGGCTCAGATCACCAGCTGTGCCGTGCATCCTCCACTGCACAATCTTGCATCTTCAAGATATTCAGCCGGACGTGCATAAGTGCATCTCATGGTGCATCTTCTGAATATTTAATTTGTTTCCAACAGTGCTTCTCAGATGTGCGGTGCAGGCACTTGCATGATTTTGTAGGGGACTTTTGAATATGGGGACCTAACAGTATAACTAAACATCCCATACTTCTGGTCCTGGACCACCATGCTTTCTCAAATAAAAAATGTTAATGAGCTTGGCTCTAAAAAGACATAAGGTACACAAATAATGAGCTTGCCTCTTATTTAATAAATCTTGTGGCAGAAAGTGACTTAACAGTTCTTAATGACTGTCTTTTTAGCAACCATCATGGACCCATAACACATAGCGCTTGTGCTTTCTTGTAAACTATTTATTATGCAATTTGTTTAAATCTAGATATGGAGAAATATAGATGTTTATATAGTGTACGGTGAGGGCTTGTTCAGGATGGAAATCCATCCTAAATGAAATGTTGTTGTACCATAGTTCAAAGGTCTTGGAACACGGTTACACCACACTGTGGTACAACAACATTTCAGCTCATTTTTAAAGGGCATGTGCCGCTCTGTTCAATGGAACAGCTGCAGCAACAGAAATGGCAGGATCAACCAGACAGTCAGTGCGGCAGCAATGTCAATGAGCACATGACTTCAGCAGGATCAACCAGATAATTAAAAATGCAGTATCAACCAGATATTTTAAGCTATAACTAAAAAATACACCCACAGGATCAACCAGATATTTAAAAAATAAATCTCATGAAGGGAAGCAAATACCCTGACTCAGTCGTCTTGCTTAGCGAGAGATACCACCGCCATGTTTTTTTTTTAATCCTGCACACAAGAAATTTTCAGCTGATAGCAGCCCAAGCTATATATGTAGGAACATCTGGACCCTAGCAATCATACCACTGCCCTAGCAACCAACATAGAAAAATGGAAAAAACGGGGCAGGAAAAAATACTTTTCTGTTTAAAAAAAAAAACATTTATGGGCACCATACATTATAAAAAATAATGGATGGGCAATTCTATGCCAAACAAGTGTGTTATGCCACATTGGAGTTCTGATCCCCATGGACCTCTTCAACTTCTCTCTCGAGGTCACTGGGAATCAAAACCCCTCAGTGGCACAACACACTGGTTGTGCATAGTTGCCCATCCACTATTCTTTATATATCTTGACTATTTCCAATCAGTATTATCAATAATTTTGAACATACAGTAGATCCTTCCAGTCTGTCCTTGAATAAAATGCCTCTTCTTATTAATGAAAAGTAGATTAAATTTGACAAGCTTCTAATCAGTATGACAGCAAGCTTGCTGATTGTGGGCCCTTTTCTAAATATTACAAAATATTTTAGATACTACTGATTGAACTATAATGAATTACCAACTTAATATTATCTATGGGGAAATACTTCCATGGATTGATAAATAATTCAGGTTCAGTGTGCACAGGGTCAGATGGTTTGATAAAGAATACTTAAACACCAAATGCTTAGTGTTAAAAATGCTGCATTACATAAAAAAGAATTCCATCATAGGAAAATTTGTCAAAGATCAGTAAAATTAGTAAAGATTATTACGAAAAACTTCTACAAGTGAAGAAATAAACTAATCATCACAAGCCGTGGAAAGAGATGATTGAGGCCATTAATAGACAGGATTCCTAATGCTTTTGGCTACCCATAGCTGAAGACACTAGAAACTATACAGAACTGAATATATATATTAAGCCAGGGGGTTGAATTAAGCATTATGATGCCCAATTTAATGATCAATCAATAACTGAAGATATTGATGGCTCTTCATCTAGTGACAGTACAGAATTACAAATTACAATTGAAGAGATTCACTATACAGTTCTCCCTTTTTTGTCTAACAAGGTACCAGGACCAGATCAAGTTCCAGTGGACATTTGTAAAGTAGATTTACATTGGTGGGTCAATGTACTTTCATCCTTTTATAACAATTGTTTTAAAAATAGGTGGATACCAGATTTCTTGAGAGGCTCAATAATTTTCCCTATTTTTTTAAAAAGGAAACATACAGTGTATGACCTCACAATATATCATCAGATATGCTCACTGGATGCAAGCACAAAATATATTTGCTAAAATTATTTTAAGTAAGTTAAATGATTGGGTAGATAAACATGAAATAATTTCATTTTATCAGGCTCCATTCAGGGCTGGACAGTCAACTGCTGATAAATGTTACATATTACAGCATGCTATTGAAAAGTATATTATTTTCTGAAAATAAAATGCATTTTTGGCCTTTATCGATCACAGATCAGCATTTGATTCTATATCTAGGTCTTGCTTGTAGGAGAAATTAAAGTCTCTTACAGGTCAGACAGGTAGCAAGCACGGTAACCTTCTCAGAGGTGCTGCCAGTCCATGGCAGGGGTGAGGCTAGGGTACTGCACACCATGCGGTTTAATGAATGGTTGCAAAACTGGTGCAGAGCACAGGGCTTTGGCTTCACTGGGGACTGGGGATCCACCTGGAGAGATGAAGGTCTATACTGGCATGATGGTCTGCATCTGTCCAGGAAAGAAAACATGCTCCTAGGTGACAGGTTTAAAGGCTTCCTTGGCAAGCTGTTAAACTAGCCAAGGGGGGAGGTGCTGATAGGAAACAGGAAAGTTCAAGCCTCCCCCCGCAAAGCATGGCAGGTAGTAGGGTAAACACTGAGGTACAGAGCTTGACAGCGGGCAAGACAGGAGTAAATGGAAAAATGGACAAGGGCAATAAGATCAGGGATGGGGTAAAAAAGGATAAAGCCAACATTAAATGGAGGGCAATGAGTACCAATGCCCGTAGTCTGGGAAACAAGCTTCCAGAGCTAGTAGCCCTGATGGAAGTGGAACACTTGGATATTGTGGCAGTCACAGAAACATGGTACACGGAGAACCATGACTGGGATGTCAACATACCAGGGTACACAATCTACAGAAGGGACAGGAGGGTAAAAGAGGAGGTGGAGTAGCTCTCTACATAAGGGAAGGGATCAAAGTAACAGAACTAAAAGGTAAAGGGGGGAGGACAAGAGGAGCTCTGGGTCACATTGGAGACAGGGAATGGCATCACAATCCGCACAGGGGTTGTATACAGACCCCCGTCTCAAGGGGAGGAAATGGACAAGAAAATGATAGAGGGCATTCTCAAAATGGCTGAAAAAGGGGAGATACTGTTGATGGGGGACCTGAATATGCCAGATGTTAACTGGGCAACAAGGACTGCAGCCACAGCCAAGAGCAGGGTCATTCTCGGTGCCCTACAGGGAGCATGCCTTAGACAGCTTGTGGTGGAACCCACTCAGGAGGGAGCAATATTAGACCTGGTACTCTCAAATGGAGAGAGGATCACAAACTTTAGAAGTCAGTAGACACCTGGGAACAAGCAACCACTGCACAGTGTGCTTCACAATAAACACAACCATGGAGACTAGCCATACAAATACAAGGATACTGGACTTTAGAAGGGCTGACTTTGCCAAAATGGGTGAATACCTGAGGAATGCATTAGCAAATGGCCAGAAAGGAGGGATGGAAGAACAATGGAGAAAAATCAAAACTGCCATCATGGAGGCAACAAGCCTTTGTGTGAAACAAATAAAGAAAACCAAGCGGAATCAAAAACCACTATGGCTCTCAAAAGAAGTGTCAGGGAAGGTTAAGGAGAAAAAGGCTGCATTCAAAAAGTATAAGGAATCACAGACAGAGCACGACAGGGAACTGTATCAATTAAAGCAGAAAGAAGTGGGGAAGGCAGTCAGAAAAGCAAAAGCCCAAACCGAGGAAAGGATAGCCAACTCAGTTAAGAAGGGGGATAAAACCTTTTATAGGTACATTAAGGAACATAGAAAGGTTAAGGGAGGGATAGGGAAGATTAATAAAGGAGAGGGGAGGTGGGCAGAGGGAGACAGTGAAAAGGCAGAGATAATGAATGAATACTTTGCTCAGTATTCACAAAAGAAGAAGAGGAGGAGTTACCTAAACCAAACAGTAGAAGCACTCTGTATAGTGGGGTTGATACCAGTCCATTTAAAGAAGAAAGACTACTGAAAGAACTTCTAAAACTCATGGTGGACAAAGCAATGGGGCCTGACGGATTCACCTTAGAATCCTAAAAGGGAGCTAATGGAGGACCTAGTGACACCACTAACCACACTTTTAACAAATCATGGGAAGATGGGGTGGTACCTGAGGACGAGAAGGGCAGATGTGATTCCCCTTCACAAAAGTGGAGCAAGGCAGAAGCAGGAAACTACAGACCTGTTAGTTTGACCTCAGTGGTGGGGAAAATGATGGAATCACTTCTGAAAGAAAGAATTGTTGAGTACCTAGAGGCCAGCGGGGCACTGGACCCAAGCAGCATGGATTCACAGCAGGAAGGTCATGTCAGACAAATCTAATCGATTTCTTTGACTGGGTGACCAAAGTAATAGACCAGGGAGGGGCTGTGGATATGGCCTACCTAGACTTTAGCAAGGCATTTGACACAGTCTCGCACAAAAGATTAATAATCAAGTTAGCCAGCCTGGGAGTGGGTCCCAGGGTGGTAGCCTGGGTAGAAAACTGGCTGCACAACAGGACACAGAAGGTAATAGTGAATGGGACACATTCTGAAGAAAGGGGGGTTACTAGTGGAGTACCTCAGGGCTCAGTACTGGGTCCAGTCCTCTTTAACGTCTTTATAGGTGACATTGCAGAGGGTCTGGAAGGAAAGGTATGCCTCTGTGCGGATGACACAAAGATCTGTAACAGAGTTGATACACAAAGGGGGGTAGAAAGGATGAGAAGGGACTTGGCAAGGTTGGAGGAATGGTCAGACATATGGCAACTTAGATTCAATGCAAAGAAGTGCAAAGTAATGCACCTGGGAAATAAAAATCCAGGAGATGAGTACACAATAGCAGGGAGGTACTAACAACAACAATAATGGAAAGGGATCTGGGTGTAGTCATATCAGATGACCTAAAGGTGGGTATGCAATGTGAGAAGTCAGTAGGGAAAGCCAGGAGGATACTGGGATGCATAGGGAGGGGCATCAGAAGTAGAAAAAGGGAAGTGGTTATCCCTCTATACAGACAGTTGGTGAGACCCCATCTGGAGTACTGCGTGCAGTTTTGGAGACCTCATCTACGCAAGGACATAGACAGGATGGAAGCAGTCCAGAGGAGGGCAACTAAAATGGTGCAGGGTCTACATCAGAAACCATATGAAGAGAGACTGAGAGAGCTTAATATGTATACCCTTGATGAAAGGAGGAACAGGAGGGACATGATAGAAACTTTTAAGTACCTCAAGGGAATAAACAAAGTCCAGGAGGGTAGCATCTTTCAGAAAAAGAGATGTGTAAGAACAAGGAGGCACAATTTAAAGTTAGAGGGGGACGGCTCAGGGGTAATGTGAGGAAATTCTTTTTCACGGAGAGAGTGGTGGACGCATGAAACCGCCTTCCTGGAGAGGTTGTGGGGTCTAAAACAGTGGAGGAATTCAAACATGCATGGGACAGACATAAGGCAATTATAGAGGGGGGTTGCAGGAAATAGGCTGTTGGTTAACTAGAATCTGCAGCTTATCCAGTAGGTAGGGAAATGGGCAGACTGGGTGGGCCAAGTGGTCCTTATCTGCCGTCAAAGTCTATGTTTCTTAATATGGATCATGACCTTTTAAATGTATTTGTTAATCTGTATACAAACAATAGGATGAAAAATATAGAATAAAGTATGGGTCAGGGTGTACACACACCCGAGTTGTGGGATGCTACATAAACCCGAAGGGGTTTGTGAAAAGCATCCCACAATGAGGGTCTGCATAAAATCGAGTATGACACCCCAACCCATTTTTTATTTTATATAATTGCAGAGTTTCCCTTTTTTTGCATCAGCAAATTATATAAAATAAACAGTTCTGTGTATCCTCCCAGTGTATCCTAAGGTCAGTCCTTTTAGTCCGGTGCCGAGATTTTTGTATTTTAAACTGTTTTTTTTTCTGTTTCTTCAGGTCTTTCTGTGTTTCCAGGGTATAAGGGGGAGAAAAGAAAAGAAAAGGACTTACCGCCGAGTTCTTGTGGTGGTTCTGTTTCGTGTAACTTGGAAGCGGTGAGCGGTCTCGGCTGGTGGCACTGCTGCATGCGAGCATCGCAGATGAAGGGAAGTGTGTGCGTGTTTGCCGTTATAAAAGCTCCTTTATAACAGCAAATTACACTCAATGTTTTCCTACGGGAAAAGGCAGAGCCAGTTATTATTATGTAATAATGAACAAGGAGTTATAACTAATGAAGTAATAGGTGGTGCTGGTGTCAAGCAAGACTGCATACTTGCTCCACTTCTTTTCAACCTACACATAAATGACTTCCTAATCTTCCTTATTGATTCATCTGGTTAAAAAGCATTATAAAAGTCCCTCCCCATCACATTTATATTTTGATGTACACAGACAAAATTTTAATGTTAGCATTTACTGCCAAGGGGCTAAAATCTCAGCTTGACCAATTGACCCAGTCCTCAGGTGAACATAAACTACACACATATATATATATATATATATATATATATATAAAAAATGTAAAAAAATCTAAAGTGGTGGTAGTTGGACCACCATAATTTAAAACTGCATTGGTTTGGAAAATTAAAAAAGCAACATTTAAAGCAGCTGTGCAGGATAACCAGGAAGTGGTTATTGAAATTTTATTTTTAGGCTCAATAGCTTCTTCAGATTTTCGATTTTACAGTCTGTTTCTTTCTGTGTCCCACGATCATTACTTCTTGAGAAATAATAAAAAAATTACCTTTTCTGTAGCGCTACAAGAAAGATGGCATTTGTCATATTTCGTTTTGTTTTTGTCTCAAACGTGGCTGGTACGTGCTGTGTTTACATCCAACTCTCACACATGTGAGCGCTCTCACACTCAGTATCCCACCGAATGCTTATTCCCTATCACACAGAAGCATGAATTGTGCTTTTTGCGGGTAATTTGTTCTTCATGTCTAACCTCTTGTAATCTGTTATTGTCAGTAGTACTCATTGCAGATTGTTAATTTAATGTAGCTGTGTAAGACTCCTGACCTGATTTTACTGTCAACCCGCATATGTTTTCTTCTGAACTGTGCTTTTTGTATCACAAAACTCTTACTAGTGCTGTAGTCTATGAAGTCTCAGTCAGTGTAATTCATATTACAGGATTTTAGTTATGTTGGTTTACCCTGCTGCCTGCTGCTTCTGTTCTAAGATGTTGCCCTTCATAGTGTTGTCATGTCACTTCCCAGTCTCAGCAGGCACCAGCAGAAGCACCACCCCCCACCCCCACCCCATATCTCTCCATAGCACCACTTGCATTGCCTTGGTTTCTCAGAGATAGTGTGCTGTGACTTTGCATTTGTCCTCCTGCCATTTCCTTTGCTCTGGTGATGAGCTAGTGAACCACTGCCAAAAACTTCAAAGACCCCAAAAGTAAATAGAGTTACAATTACTGTGCCAGCAGGCACATTTTCAGTACTCCCTCCTCTGCATTTCTGGGTGTTTTCCTTTTTGTTTGGCAATGAGAAAAAAGTGATTGTACTGCACTGTTTATCTGTCACAAGCTACAGACCAATTCTGATAACTTGTTTATTGTGACGCTGATGGAGTAGCCTGCACCATACCATCCCTGTCAGTGGAACTATATTGAGAGTTATACAGGTGTGACACAGATTCTGCTGCTTCAATGCTTCATTCAAAGCACTCCATTCACCTCAGTATACTTTCATGTTGGTAACTGGATGTCACGAGGGAAGGCGAACTGGATTTACATGGCGAAGGCAGGTTTGCAATTAAGTGACATTCACGTTACCTTGTCCATGTGACTCAAGTGCCCCTCCACCCCACAACGCTGTGAGATTGTGGTACCCACAAGAAAGTATACTGATGTACTACAGCGAAGGTGCAGAATCTGTCTGTGATTGCACTGCCTTTGGATTGTGGTGGCATGGCAGGATGCCGATATTACAGTCCACTCACTGATCCCTATGTCTGTGTGCAGTTTCAATTTCCAATCACTAGAACATGCCCTCTCCACACACACACTCACACACTCACACACACACCCTGGATGTTTTGGGCATATTGTGACAGCATAATCCACACACTGTGGTGATGCACTCGATTATGCAGACATGGCACAGGCCAGTTCTGTGGCATGGCAGCTGAATGATAGAAACTGCCTCCAGATGCTGCAACACATTTCAGGTTACTGCCACCCACAGCAGCAATGCCATGGCTCTCAACAGAGATCCTCTACAGTGGCACAGTAGCCTAACAACTCATCTGTTACATCTGTTGCTGCCATGGGTAGTATCTGGAATACAGCTGAGAATCAGCAGAAATTGCCTGGTTTCTGCATGGATAACTGATTGACATCAGCAATGAAGTATTTTTTAATTTTTTTTCCTCTTTCTCCCTGGCAGGACCACCGAAGCCATCCACCCTGGTCACAGCCCCCGGAGACCTCTACCGCCGTCGATTGCTGCTGAGGACCCTCGGTCACCCCCGGCTTGCCCCCCGGAGGGCGGGGCCGTGGGCCACCTACGTGGCCCCGGAACTGTAACTAGTTGGGGTCCTGCAGCGGCGGCGGCTATGTGAGGCTCTCCAGGGAGGGCTTCATTAATCGGTGGTCCTGCCCTCCATCTTTTTCCGCCGTTTTTTCTCCCCAGAGGAGGCAGGGACGTGCAATGACACCAGCGTCTGCTCCGCCTCCATCCCCCCCCTTGTTGAGCGCCGGCTTGCATGGAACCCCCAGTCTCCACCAGGAGTCTCCAATGCACCGAGGCTTACCCACGCCCCGAATAGGAGAGCCGTCCATCGGACGCCGATCCTATTCTCTGCCGCCCTCCGATGACCCGTATCCATCTCCGAACCCAGGTCACCGCCGCAAGCGGAAATCCAACCGCTGCGCCGACGGGCCGGCCATCAGCAATGAAGTATGACTGAATGGTCTTTTTGCTGCAGGCCACTTGCAATGTCCATTAAGAATTGAAATAAGTAGGTTTCGCTGGTCACAGTTATGTCTTTGCATTTAAGAGTTCTACTGGGCTTCCAATATCACCTTGAACAGTTTGCTACCACTGTCATGTTACACTGTGAAAATAGAACAAACACAGCACTCAGTCTGCTATGCATACAGAATCAATGCAGTGGTGGAACAGAATAAAACATTACCTTACTAGAGACTCCAAACAAAGATTAATCCAGGCATCATTCCTATCCCTCATTGACTATGCTGATTTCCTCTACGGCCATTGCTCCCTCTCCCTCTTAAATAAGCTGGACACCCTGTATCATAGAGCCATTAGATTTATTACAGACCTTCCCTCCAACACCCATCATTGTTCTCTTTACATGGCAGTCAATTGGACATCCCTACAGCACAGAAGAAAAAAGAATGCTGCAATCTGGATCTTTAAAGCTTTATCAGACAAACTCCCCTCCTATATCTCAGACTGTTTCACCCGAATCACATCCAGGCCATACACCTTAAGGATCAATAAGCTCATTATGCTAAAGATTCCCAATACCTGCACCGGTTTGGGAGGGCTGCTATCAGCTATTCCCTAGCATTTGTCTGGAACTCACTCCAAAATCTATGAATCTGAATACCCTCTTACCCTTACCATCCTTCAAAAATTATATACCACCCTATTACCAGAACTGTGCAACTGCTTCCATAAGGCCTAGTCTCCCACCCAACCTCCGCCCTCCTTTCTGCAATCCACTATGTTTAGTTTCCATTCTTCTACCCAGTCTGTTATCACACTCAGATAAAAGCCTATAGAAGCCCTACTATCTGAATATTATCCCTTCTATATCAAATGTACTCTTCATTTTTACAGGGTTAAGTTATTGTTTTTGTGCCTTGTATATCTGTAAATTTTGTATATATCTCTCATCTAATTGATTGTACTAATGTTATGTTATTCACTTGTCTTTGTACAAAACTTGTATCCTTCTTTGTATGACCACTCAGGTCCATCTTGTAAATGAGCTACGCTCAATGATGTTCGCCTGAATAAATAAAGATTTTGATTAATTGATTGATTGATTGGAACATGGGCAGGTTTCCTAAACTAACCAACATACATTATTATTCATCACTGCTATAGTACTGCCGGACAGTCATGCTGATGCCATACCAATGTTTTTTGTTTTTCTGTATGGTGTACTTCTGTAGGAGAGGTAAAGGGAATCAAGAAACTACATAAAGCAGTTGCTCTGTGGTGGTGGTGGGGGGGGTTGTGCTGCAGGGAGCAGAAATCAAACAAGACAGGATCAAGGTGAGGTAGTAGTGCACCAAGCTGTGAAAGTGAATAATAAACAATCATTGTTAACAATGAAGGTCTGACATATGGAACAGCTTCAGAAAGGGGGTGTCTTATAAAACTCTCATGAGATCTGCTTATAGGAGGATTGATCGCTGCATATAGACAGACACAATAAGGCAATACAATCACATTAGAGTGCAACTGCATCACCTCAGTATTCTCTAACTCAGGCAGTAGTGCAAGATGGAGAACAGGTTTTTCTTTGACACTGATCCCTTTGCACTTCCTTCTGTTAACACTGTCACAGTAACTGTGCGGTAAGGGTAATTTACAGATGTATTCCCAAAAAACTTTTATAGTAAATAGATACTTTATGTTGGTATTCACTTTGGAATTCAGAGGTACATGACTTACAAATACACAACTGGAAGGATGGGCTCATAAAGGGTTACAGTGCTCACTTCATCAGAACAGCAAGTCACCATGAATGCTAGAACCCTTGGGATAAGATAAATAACTTACAGGCCCTCATGGTGGAGAGGGAGGTGGAAGTGGCAGTTATTACGGAAACATGGGCCGCCCAATATCATGACTGGGACCTGGCAGTCCCAGGGTACAGAATATTCCACAGGGATTGGAAAAACAGGAGATGGGAAGTGGCATTATTAGGGAGGGGCTAAAGTGCTTGAGGGTGGAGGGGGAAGAGGGAGAAACCGACTCATTATGGCTGCTAATTCAGGATTCTAGGAATAGGACTCTCCGTATGGGAGTGGTGTGCAGGCCATCCTCCCAGAACAAAAAGCTGTGCATGGAACTTGAAAGGCAGATTAGGAGGGCATGCAGTAATGGGAGTGTGGTGGTTGTGGGGGATTTCAATATGTGGACTGTAGATTGGAGAACCCCAGCCACCAGTAATAAAACATGCTGTCCTGCTGTGGAGAATCAAGGAAGAAGTGCTTGGGTTTGGTAGAGAGATGGCAAGGAGGGAGGGAGAAGGCTATCTGGAACAGGAGTGCGTCCTCCGGAGAGTAACATAAGGGTGCCACAGATGGTTGATATCACTTAGAATGGGTGGATGAGGAGGGAGTGCAGTAGCAAGACTAATAGATGGTCTACCACTGTGTGGAAGGAACAAGTCATGAGGGCAGAGGCAGAGCATGAGAAGGTGGGAGTGACAGGTAATAGGCTAGCGGTGCTGGCAACATTGGTGCATGAGGAAGTAATGCAGGATCTGCAGCAGGGATGGTAGAAGAAAGACATGCAAACATAATGGATGATGGGCGGTTGGGGTAGTCTGCTAGGGGGAGGGACTTACAGGTAATAAGGCATATGGTGGGATCAGGGGTGAATACGAGAACATTGAGACTGGTAGCAAGGAAGAGAGGGACATTTCACAAGGGGAATGTTGTCTTCTGGAGGATGGGAGGGATGTGGATGACAGGGATACAGCAGCAAGGGTGGAGGGGCTAGGTCATAGGGGAAGGGGATTATTCACAGGGGGACATGGTAGAGGTAAATTGGGGATGCATCTGGATATACATGCCTGTATAAAGGGATTGGAGTGATTTTGGGGAAGGAGGAGGGGGTGGTTGTATTTGTTGACTCTGTGATAAAAGTGATCATATGTAGCAGTAAGGGGGAAAGTGATACTTGGGTATTGGAATGGTATATACCTGAGTTAACAGTGGTCAGGGCAGGGCAGTCATTTCTTAATTGCACATGGAGGAGCAAGAAGAAATCACATCTTGTGGCACACATAGGGTAGAAATGACTTGGCAGGGGAAATGGTGGAACTTGAGCAGGAAATGTTCGATGAACTGGGAAAGAAGTGTGAGGAGATGGGTGAATCAGTAGCCTTCTCTGAGTTTCTCCCAGTACCTTGCACAAGCTCAGGGAGAAAAGGAAGGATTAAAAAGTTCAGGACTCAGTTGATGGAATGATGTCAGGTTAAGGGGTTTGTGGTTTCCAAGTAGCTGTGGCAGGACCTGGGACAATGACATTTTATATGCCGGGGACAGGATGCAATTCAGCATGTTGGTGGAAGGTAGTTTTAAAGCAATGGGATAGGGGATACATAGTAAAAAATCTGTATTTCAGCTATGGTGGGGGATCCAAGCTGACTACTGGTAGGCATGGATCCCAGAGTAGATGGTCAGATGAGCTTACCCCTCATGTCGGCGAGGTTTGAATCATGGTACTGTCACCAGGAGGTGAAGGGAAAATAATGAGTTTGAGGGTGGTTAAACTGAATGTAAGAAGTATAGTTAACAAATCATAGGAGCTGCATGCCCTCTTTTCTGTGGGGAGGGTGGACACTGCAACCATCATGGAAACGTTTGGCAGCACAGTATAATTTATTTATTTACTTATTGAATTTTGTTGACCTTGTAGGCCCACTGAGATAACAAGTCCCTTTTTCAGGGTCAACCGGTGGGAGGAGGGATATATATGAACATACAAAGAAGTCAGTAGAAGAAGGCCATTTGGTCTATTAAGTCTGCTCGTATTGCAGGGTCCACGGTTTGAGCTAATGTCCCTGCCCTCCCTCCGCACTCCTCCTATCCTCCCTATCCATGATCCTTACCTTCCTCCATGCCTATCCCAGCCTCTCATAAACTGTCCACTGTCTTCAACAAGATGACCTCTTCCGGCAGTGCATTCCAAATGTCCACCATCCTTTCTGTGAAGTAGTGCTTCCTGACCTCCCTCCTAAACCTCCCCACATCCAGCTTAAGACTATGCCCCCTCATGTTATGGTTGCCACTCAGCTTAAAGAGACTCTCCTTATCAACCTTATTTATCCCTTTCAAATACTTGAAGGTCCCAATCATGTCCCCTCTCTCTCTCTCTCTCCTGTCTTCCAGGGAGTGCATGTTCAATGCCCTTAACCTCTCCTTGTATGCCTTGCCCTGCTGACTGGCTATTGTCTTTGAAGCCCTCCTGTTGACCTTCTCCAGCAGGTAAATGTCCTTCTTGAGTTGTGGCCACCAATACTGAACTCCATAATCTAGATGAAGCCTTACCAGTGACCTGTACAAGGGCAGTATAACCTCCTCTCTCCTATTATTGATCCCCCTAACTACAGCATGCATCTTGTTTGCCTTTGTTGCTGCTTTCTTTCACTGCGTGGAGTCCTTCAGGTCAGTAATGATCATCACTCCCAGGTCCTTCTCCTCCTTGGATGCAGATATTCAGACTCTACCCATGTAGTACTCTGTCCTGGGATTCTTGGCTCCATTATGCATAACTTTGCATTTCTTGGCATTGAAGCCAAGCTGCCAGTTCATAGACCACATCCCCAGCTTTTCCAGATCTTCCTGTAGGTCATGTGTCCCTTCGGCTGTGTTTACTCTCCCACAGAGCTTGGTGTCATCTGTGAAGAGACACATTTTGCCCTTAATGCCATCCCCAATGTCATTGATGAAGACATTAAACAACACTGTCCCCAGCACTGAGCCCTGTGAGACCCTGGTGGTTACCCCCCTGGTGCCAGATAACTCCCCCCCCACAGCCACCCTCTGGGTTCTGTCCCTCAGCAAGTTTTCCACACATCTGGCCATCTTTTCCACAACTCCAAGGTCAGTTGCAGCCATGTAGAGCACTGAAACACAGGCATGGTCTGAGCAGGCGAGGCAGGAACAGTGGCAGCCAAAAGGGTGCACACACCAGAATGCTGAATGAAAGAACAAGAGTGACCTGTCCTGTAGCCCTGCAGGGGTGAAACCCCATGTGGAAAAGGACAGCACAGTGACCCAGACAGGCCCAAAAGCTGAGGAGCAAGCACTGGGTGCGGGCTGCATGGCTGGTCGCTCACCAGGAAGCAGAGGCCCTGGAGGGTGTGCACACTAGACCACATGAAGGAGGTGCAATTTAGCTTTTTTTGTTGACCGGGTAAGTGCACTAGACAAATCCTGCCTATTTTCAGGCACGACCCGGGGGAGGGGGATACAGATGAATGCCAACTGACCTTGAACCAGATTAAGCTGTTGGTGGTATTTTTTTAGTGAATGAGGGAAATTTGGCCAGGACACCAGGGAAATTCCCCTACTGGCTGCTGGCTGGCGGCTAGTTTGGGCATCTTGCTGACGTCACGGGGCAGTATGGCAGACTGCTCACAGCATGGAGCAGAGATGGAGGTCGGAGAAAGCACGGTATCTGAGTTGAATATTGCAGGATATACCGGAGTGCCTGGTGCCTCTTTACAGAACGCTCCTTTGCGGGCATCGACTGGAGGTGCTTTTGAGTGCAGGTACAGCTGATTTGGCCCCTGGAGATGTGTCTGGTGATTCTTTTCCTGAGACTGCTCGTTCCTTGATGGCATCGGAAACAGGCACCATACCGGAAAGCACAGGGCTTTCTGAGCCCCAAGAGGAACTCATTTCGGAGGATAACGTTCCCGGGAGGATGGATTTGGGTGATGGACCACGTACTTCCTCTATTCTGAGACAGCAGTTTGGCCTACCAGGAGAGAATAAATCTATCAAAACACTGGACTGGTCAGAGGAGATGGCGCTAACAGAGGCAGGCTGGCGAAAATCGGAGATGGGAGTGTGGACGCCGGACTCTTCTTGGACTTTACATTCTTCAACTATGCATGCCAACGAAAGCCAGGCTATAAACAAAGGTACAGCTGTACTATCTAATAAGGGACCTTCTAAAAACAGTACAAGGGAGGGTGGGGAGCGTGTCTTGGCTTTCTCTAAGCCAAGTACCTCCACAGCTGTTTCAGCTGATTTGCAGAAAACTGTTAAATCTGTTTCTTTAGAACAACCTCAGAAACTTCCTATGTCTGAACTCTTTAAAAATAAATTAGAACAGGCTCCACGTAGAAATGCAATCAGGATCAGATATAAAGGGGGTTTGGCTGAACATCCAGATAGATATTTTTGTTTTCAAGCACTTGTTGAAAAGTTCTATGGGTTTTCTGGCTAAGGATATATGCCCTTATTCATATTTCTGGTGAGGACTCATTTGATGTCAGTTTTCAAACGAATTCCCATATGGAACGTTTTTGGGAGAAATATTCTGTTCAAAAACACTCCCTATGGTCTCCTTTTTGCAATACCTCTCCAAACCCCTAATTCGCTTTGCAAATTATGTTTAGGAATGAAGGGGTCAATGTGAGTGATATTTACCATTGGCTCCAGTCAAAATGTGATGTTTTGAGTCCACCTGAAGCCCTGTTAGATGTTGAAGGTATTTGGACGGAGGGTGGAAATTCAAAGTAAAACTTTTTCAAGTTAACTCGACATCGCCCACCTACCTAATAGCTTTTTTAGGTAAGGATAGGGGGTATGTTTTATGGGGTCAGCCCAGGGCCTGTTACAAATGTGGGGATAGGACTCATATTAGTAGTGTGTGCTATGTTTTAAATGCCGTTGTGTGGTGGGTTTGGCCACTCTACTGATATGTGTAATATCTTTAAGTGTAATCTTTGTGATGAACAAGGACATGCATTTCATCAATGTCCCTGGGCGTGGTGGAATTGTACAGAGGGCCTTGATCATGACGGTTTACTGCGTAAGGCTCAAGCTACTAATAAGGGACTTCATGAACCTTGTTCTTCAAATTCCTCCACGATTTCTCCTCCTTTACTTTCAAAAGCCAATAGTGACTCACTTAATGAGGGGTTGGGTCTTTCTGAGGACCCTCAAGCTTTAGTTGAGAAATCAGGTTCAAGGCCTCCTGTTGTTAATAAGCACCCTTCCACTTTAATTATGCCTCCGCCCTTTGAAGTAGGTAAGAATAGGTGTTTTACAAGAGCTTCTCTAAAACAACCTTCTTCTACTCCTCTTCCTACTGAGAATTTTTTTCCCCTTTACAAGATGATATCAGAGATTCTGATCTTGAATCTGACACATCACATATTTCAGAGCTCATCACAGATGATGAAGATAGTAAGGCCACGGAATTAGCCAAGGAAAAAAAAGGAAAAAAAGGTAAAAAGCGGAAAGTGAGTCAGAAAAATAGTACCTAGTAACATCTAATGTCCACATTAAAGCTAGCTACATATAATGTCTGCAGCTTGAAGGCATTTAAAAAACAGTTACCTATTTTCTTGTATTTGAAATCCCTGAAATTAGATATCATTTTTTTACAAGAAACTAGGCTTTCTTCCCTTTGGGAAATGAATCAGCTAAAAAGGAAATGGGCATTAGGTCCTTCCTTTTGGACTTTTGGCTCTGATGTAGCAGACGGTCTTGGAATACTATTCTGCAGTTCTGCTTTCAAAATCACTAAAGTAGTTGATGTACATCCGGGTAGAACTTTAATTTTAGATTGCTCACTTAATACTTATTATTTTCGCCTGATTACTATTTATGGGTCTCAATCCAAAACAGGGCGATTGATTTATTTGAGGAAATTAAACCTTTTTATTTACTAAAAGACATATTATTTGGGGGGGGGGTGATTTTAATTGCTCCATAGATACTGGATTTGTTAAATCTAAGGAAAATAAAGTCTATTGTGACTCAAATGCCCTTATTAACATAGTAAAAGATGTTAATCTTCAAGATGTTTATCGAAGCTTGTATGCACAGGCTGGTGAAACCTACCATAGGCACACCTTTGCGACCCGTATTGATATGGTCTTTATATCTCATTATTTGTATCCTATTTTTTGTTCAGTCACACCTACGGAATTTTCTGACCATTCTATTTTACTTTGCACTCTCTCTTTAGAGCGTTTACCTCCTACTTTGTACTCCACGGTTCATCGATGGAGACTTAATACTTCTTTTTTAAGTAATCCAATCTATTTGTTCTAAATTAGAATTATTTTTGCAGCTAAATATTCTACAACTGATTTCTTTTCATCCCCTTTTGAGTGGTGGTTGCAGACAAAACAAGAAATAAAAACACTTTTTCAGGGTTGGGGCAAAGGAAAAGTTGATTCTGATTATAGGAAATATTTACTTCTCCGGAATCGACTATGTAAATTAATGTCCATATCTCCTCAGAGACGTGCTGTTCATGCTTCTACTATTACTGACATAAAAAAACAAATGAGAATATTTCAATACGACAGGGCTAAGTCCCTGAATTTGGAATTCAGGTTTGGCACAAAACACAGTCCGAGTTCTGACCCTTATCAGGCATGTAAATTACGATTGGCAGACACCTTTATGACAGGATTATGTGACTTGCATAACAATATAGTTACTGCAGATTTGGATATGTTGGCCTTAGTGCAACAACATTTATCAGATTTTTTTCATGTCCAGGTACATCAGATTTAGATTCTTTCCCAATGGGGCAATTTAGTACTTTACCTTCAGTTCCGATAATTTATTGCATCATTTAACTGACCCCATTACCTCACAAGAAGTCACAGATGTCATAAAGCAGTTAAACACTGGATCAGCTCCGGGGATTGATGGCATTCCCAACGAATTTTATAAAACTTGCATTCTTTATATGAGTTGCTTCTACCTTTAGTATATAATTTTTTTGGTTTCAGGACTGCCTTGTAAAAATTTTTCCTTTCATTATTGAAATTTATTTACAAAAAAGGTGATAGAACCTTGTTAACAAATTGGCGTCCCATTAGTTTGTTGAATAGTGATTACAAGATTCTAGCCAAAATATTGAATCTGCGATTAGAAGAGGTGGCTAGAATTTTAATCCATCCCACACAAACCTGTGCTATTTCTCAGAGGAAAATTCAGCATAATCTTTTTCTAATTCGAGATTTGTTCGCAAGTAAGAATAATTTTCAAAATTCTGAAATGGTAGTAGCACTAGATCAAGCAAAGGCATTTGACACAGTATGTCGTTCCTATCTTTATTTCATTTTGTTACATTATGGGATTCCAAGGACTTTTGTAAATTGGATCTCTAATTTATATAATCAGGCTGTTACTATTCCTATTGTTAATAGTTTCTTTGGTGCTGAAATATCGATAAATAAAGGGGTCAGACAAGGTTGCCCTCTTAGCCCTCTGTTATATATGTTTGTTCTAAATCCAGTCATTCGAGGTATAATTTCAGACACCGATATCTTTGGTATTGCCCTTCCCTCACCTGGTTCCAATCAAAGTTACCGCCTTTGCTGATGATGTCACTCTATTATTGGCTGATACTAGGTCACTACAAAAAGCTTTGGACATTTTTTCCTTTTTTGGAACTTTTTCAGGAGCCTCAATTAACTTACAAAAAAGTTTTGTTTTACAATTAGGGCCTAGGATTCCTGACCTATCACTTTGTTATAATATTCCTTTATTAACTTCACCTCAGAAAATTTTAGGGATTTGGTTTGGGATGGAAGATATGGCACTTTTTAATTGGGAAAAACAATTATTGAATGGAGATCTGAAAGTTAATCAATGGAAACATTGGCATTTTGGGAAACAGAAAAGAGTTTTAATTATTAAACAATTCCTTCTACCACTATTTATTTATGTTAGTCATATTTTTCCACCTCCAATTTCTTGTGAAACTAGATTATACAGTATATTTTTCCAAATGCTTTGGGGAAATAGGCTTAATCCGGTTAAAAGGGAATTTACCTATCTAAAAAAACATCATGGAGGGTTAAACATGATTAGTCCTGTAGTGTTTTTTCATTCTATTTTTTTGTATTCTTCTTTTCCTTTTATTTGGAGTAGTGATAGTTTACCATGGCATTTTGGATTAAGTCCATTTGGCATAAATATTTTTTAAATGGTCCTTTCTCCCCTAGAGTACTGGCTTCTGATGGTCTTCCATCATACGGTCTCTCCACTTTTAAAAAACTTTTTCAGTGGAAAATCTCCCTGCCACAACTGCGTTCTTTCAATAGAAAGTCCTTTTATAACTACATTGTATATGATTTACTGAAAGTTATTCTCCTTTTTCCTGATTGTTCTCCATCTCACATGAAGTACGCTTTATATAAACTAACAGATTTTAGAATTCTGATTAAAATTTGGGATGTAATATGGATGTTAGCACATGGGAGGTTAGGAGTTAGAGGAAACTTGAAATATAAACCTCTGAGTGATAGGTATTGTTTAAGGAATGATTGCATTAATAATGAGGAAAGTCAAATACATTTTTTCTTAGAATGCACACATAGTCAGGACTTTTGGAAATTTGCAGCATTGCACTGGCACATGCCTCATTTAAAACATCTATCTTATGGTACCTTGGTTCTTGGAGATTATTCAGGGGTTTGGGATATTTATCATAGAAGTACTTTAAATGTTTTCTTTGCTCTCCTACAATTCTTTTGTAGCGAGGCACGATGTCAATTTGTTATGCAACAACTGTATACACCTCATTCTATAGTTGTATCTTTTATTGAAACAGAGTTAAAAGACCTGAAAACCAGAGATAGACTGAATTTTCCAAGACAAAAAGTGATTAACTTATGGAAAAATTTTGTGTTTCTCAATTGATATGATTTTTTTTGTCATTATTATCTGATGTTATTTTGTTTTTCTTTCTTGTTTTCCTGATGAAAATGTTCTTTTATGTGATGGTTTTGTTTCTCTTGTCAATAAAATTTCCCCTACTCTTTTCGATAAGTGCCATGGGATCTTTAACATCCACCTGAACTACCACCAATCCAGGCAGATGGGACCTCAGTTTAACGTCTCATCTGAAAGACGGCACCTCAGAAGTGCAGCACCCCTCTCATCCTGCACTACAGTGTCAGTACTGGGATATTAACCCAAGTGCCAGATGTGGGAACTGAACCCACAGCCCTCTGATCTCCCGGCCTCAGAGGTGAGTGTGCTACCTACTGAGCCACTGACACTGACAATGGGTCACTCAGCACTACTGAGGTAGCGAAAATCAAACCAAACACTGTCCAGACCCTTTGAGTGAGCAGAAACGAACACATACCAGACAGGCAGGTAATGCTGAACAGCCATTCCCATTGCTCACCACACACCAGAACCCCCACTGCCAGACCAGACAACACCACTACCATCAGAGATGCATGCCCCACACAAGCAGAACCACAGGTACTCACCCCGGCAGGACAGGGGTCCACAGCAAGCTATCAGTAGGTGTCAATGGGACATGTGGTGGGGGTCGGGCAACACAACAGTGGATATAGGGGGTGGACAGAAAGGGACAGACACATGGCAGCACTGGGCATGGCTGCATAATGCCCATAAAAGGGGAGATGCCCACAGCAGCCATATAACTGTCACCCTATACACAGGATGTCAGTGCACTATGTGCAAAACCAGCAAAACACACCTCTAGCCATGCATAATGGCTATGAATACTGCAAGGGCAAGGCAGATCCCAGAAAGGTGTACTGGCGGTGCACAGAGGCCCACAGGTAAAACTGCATCACCCACCTATACACTGCAGATGACAACACAGTGGCCACCTTACAGGAGCACAACCATGCATTGAATGCAGTGGATGTTGGAGTGCACCATGTTCTTGGGATGCTGCAGAACAGGGCATGGAGAACTGTGGAGAAAGCATCACAGGTCGTGGTGGTGAGCACATCAGGGATCTCGGTGGCCATGGAAGGAAGACTGCCAGAAGTGTGACTACTGTGCCAGACCATACAGCGCGTGCCAGATGTGGCACGGGGGTGGCCCACTACACCAACAACTGTCACTGACCTCATGATACCTGAGGACATCACCATAATGGGCAATGGGGCACAGTTCCTGCTGTTGGACAGTGGCAGGGAGTGGGACTGGCTGGTCATATATGCCACCGACTGGGGTCTGCAGCAGCTGGAGGACTGCCCTGACTGGTTCATGGATGGCACATTCCTGGCATGCCAGTCCCTCTTCGACCAGCTGTACACTGTACATGCTGTCTAGTCAGGTGCAGTCCTACCAGCTGTGTTTTCCCTCACATGCACCAGGAGGGCACAAACTTATATATGGCTGCTGGGCCAGTTGCGTATAGACCAGCTGGCACTAGCACCCACCTCTGTCCTGCTGGACTTCGAGCATGCCAGCTGGCGCACTGTGTCCACTGTGTTCCCGGACATGCAAATCCAAGGCGGCTTCTTCCACTTTTCACAGACCCTCTGGCACAAAATCCAACAGTGCCCAGAGGTACTGCAGAAGTATACCACTGACCCGGACTTTGCCCTGCACCTCCAGATGCTGATGACACTGGTATTTGTCCCCCCATCTGACATGTCTGCAGTGTTTCAGGAGATGCAGGAATGTGAATACATGGCACAGAACAAGGATGTGCTGCAGTCGATCCTCGATTATTTTGAGGACACATGGATTGGTCACATCACTGGCCAATACAGTCGCAGACTTGCCACCTTCTCAATCGAACAGTGGAACTGTCATGGGGTGACCATCTTGGGCCTGGCCAAAACCAATAATGCTGTGGAGGGGTGGCACAGGGAGTTCAACACCAGGATCTTGTTGTGTAACCCCAGTATTTGTCGTCTGCTCGACTGCCTCTGAGAAGAGGAGCTGATGACCATGGTCCAGTCTGAGCAGTTGGTCTCTGTGTCTGAGGCTTCACATCCGGCACCAGTACCATGACATGAACTCCTGCATTGCCACCATGGTAGCGAAGTACACCACACACAGCCACTATGACTATCTCTGTGGCCTTGCACACAACTTCACTGTTCATGTGTGACTGGGCATGTGTTTGCATACGGCAATGCTACCTGGCATTGTTGATGCCTATTGTGCTCTATCCTGCCACCTGCAGTCTGTCCATCTGTCACAGGCCACCTGACACCACATGGCATGGGCACAGCAGGCTGATACTGAGTCCAGCAATGGAGCGGTGCTGCCCTGGTACAGGTGAATGCTTATTACTCGCATATCCCTGGGTCAATCATTTGACACTTATCCTAGTGCCAGATGGGATGCCCCCTTGATGCCACCCAGCAGACTCCTGGCAGTGCAGTGGTGAAAGTCCTGTGCTCCTCCCTGCCATGGCAGGCTTGCTGCTGTCCTGGGCAATTGCCACCCTGTGGTCCTCCCATGTTGTCCTGTGCCCCTGCCCTACCCTCCTCATGCCCACCCCATGGCTGTTCCGTAGCCTGTCACCCTGTGCTGCTTCCCTCAAACTGTCACCCTGCACATCGCACCCTCCACCATGGGCCTTGTTGGGGATGTTCAGTGCCAGTTGCCCTCCTGTGCGCATCCGTGCCTGCATACCCTGTGGCATGGGCATGCAGTACTATGCATCCCTTCGGCCTCTGCCTCCTGCCCACACTCTCCCTGCAGGTTGCCCTTGTTGTGCAGTTGCCCTTGTTGAGCAGTCACCCTTCCCGCCATCAGCCTTCTGCCTACGCTCTGTGGTGACTTATTCTTGGGGAGTCGCAAACATCACATACATCCACAAGATCCACCAACTTCCTGATCAGCCTTTTGTGGGCCACAGAGTCAAAGGCCATGCTGAAATCAAGATACAGGATGTTTACCACTTGGCCCCTGTCTACCGTCTTAGTGACACAGTCAAAGAAGTCAATCATATTTGTTTCACACAACCCCCATGAACCAATGCTGTCGCTCATCCTGGAGACCATACTCCTCTATATTATCAACCGACCTTTCCTTTAGTATGGTCTCCATGACCTTGCCCACAATGAAGGTCAGACTGACTGGTCACAGATGGTAAACAATTAAAATGGAACTAGATTAACCTGTTGGTGGTATTTTTATTGAATGGGAATAAATTGCCCAGACACCGGGGAAATTCTCCTACTCTCTGGTAGGGGGAGTTGCTGTCAGTGAGCTTGCTGACCATTTCACCCTGGGATGTTGTTGGAGGAAAACGTTCGGGAGGTAGGGGAGTGGGTCGCCTCCCCAACCTTGCCTTTGCTAGAGACCCACGTTAATGCTTTGATTTCTTATTCACCTGCTTTGTCTGCTCTGGAAGGCCCGTCTCATCTGTTTTCTGACTCTGCTGAACTTCCTTCTTTGTTGTGTTCTGCCAGTTTGTATGGTGAGAAGACGTCTGCCACTTTGGATTCTGTCTGCTTTTTGAATATTCCACCACAGACACAGGATAGAGCCGGCGTTGCTACGGAAGGAGGACCTGGATGTGCGACCGCTGCGTCGTGTATTGCTATTGCCGACGACTACTGGAGCTGTACACCGTGACTCTGCTGGACTTAGCACTGGTGCTCCTGGGACAGGTATGTCTCTGCCAGGGAAATTAGGGAAGCATTTGGGTATGCTCTGTAAAGGGGTCCCTTCTACTGAAACTGGTCATATTACTACTGCTACTGATGCTGTTATGGATGTTGCACCTGTCTTACGGGCCGCGGGTTGGATCCCCACCGAGGGTGGTTGGTCCCCTGATCCCACTGATGCAGCCGTGAAGGATTATGCTTCTTTGCTTATCATGGATATTGGGAAGGTTGTAGAGGACTCTGGTTCTTTATCTGTTAGTCCTGTACTTTTACAGCAGCCTTTGTTGACTGCAGCATGTGGGGAGGTAAGCAAATCTCCTTTGCCTCTGGCTGTTTTGACCCAGGTTTCTGTTTCTGGGACTGTTTCTGGGCCTCCTTCTGTGTCTGTTTCAGGGCCTGTGCATAATGTTACCTCAGGCCAGGAGAGGCCAGCTGTTTCCTGGATAGGAGACATGTCAGCTATGGGAGTGGGTCTGCTCCTTTGAACACTACTGTTGGAGCCAAGGTATCTGCTCTTGCTTTTCGGATGGCTGATTTATTTAAACCAGTTTTCAAGAAGCCTGCTTCTAGACACAACGCTGTCCGGCTGCTCTATAAGGGTGGTTTGTTGGACCCTCTGGACAGGGTGTATATTAGGAGACATCTTTTGAAGGACTCATTGAAGTTCTATGCGTCTGAGGTTTTTGCTCTTATCCATACCGATGGTAATAATTATGACATTAGTTTAAAGACTGTGGAAGCTTTAGATCGATTTTGGGTGAAATATAATTCCCTAAAAGACACTCCCCTTTGGCCTCCTTTTTTGATTATTCCACTTACTAAACCCGCTGAGCGTACTTTTACTGTTTTGTTTTGAAATGAAGGGGTGGAATTAGCAGATATTTTGTTTTGGTTAAAGAAACGTTGTGAAGTTTTGGAGCATCCGGTTCCTATTATGGATTCTGAACAATTCTGGACTGGTGGTTGGAAAATCAAGTGTAAATTATTTATGACTAACTCTGGTGTTTCTCATCTGCCTAGCTGTTTTTTGGGGGGGAGGGATAGGGGTTCTCTGTTCTATCCAGGGCAACCTAAATCTTGTCATCAGTGTGGCTCCAGATTGCATCTCAGTAATGCTTGTGACTCTTTGAAATGTATTCATTGTCTGGAGACTGGTCATTTAGCTGCCACCTGTTTAAATTTATTTTGTTGCAATCTTTGTGATGAAAAAGGCCACTCTTATGTTGTGTCCCTGGGCCTCCCATAATTCTGTGGATGTCCAATCTCATGATACCGTTATTACGCAGGCCCAGAAAAAGAGTTGTGCCAAGGCTTCTGAAAAGAGGATGAGGGATCTTTTATCTAACCCTGAGCCCCTGGCTCCTGGGTCTATTCTTCCAACAGAGTCAGGTTTACAGGCAGACTGTCATCCTGCTTTTGTTGCCGGCAGTACATCCAATACAGCGGTGATATTGCCTTCTGATACCCCGATGGTAGTTGTTGTTCCTGACCTGGTGGGCTCTCAGGAACATCCACCTATACCTCCCCAGGACTCTGGTTCTCCACCTGGGGATATGCTTGTGGAGATAGATCCAGACCCTCTGATTCCTCCTCTTCCTTCTGCAGCTCCTGTTTCGGATGCTACTGTTATGCCCTCCCCCAGGTATTGGACATAGATCAATCATTCCAAACTGTTTCTTATAAGAAACGGCAACGGGAGATGAGTGGGATTCTGGGCCCTAGAGGGAAGGAACGGAAAGTTGGGATGAAGAAAAAACTTTTGCAGTCCAATTAATTTGATGTGTTGTGACGGCAACGGCAGTCTGGGGGTATTGAGGAGGATGATGAGCATTAAGCCTCGGATTCCTCTTCTGTGGCCTCTTCTGTAGGTGCTTCCTCAGGATTGGAAGATGGTGGCTTAGGAAAGCTAAAATGGAAGACATGCTCACAACATTGATGCGATTTGTACAGTTTTTTCTTCTGTGGTTTTTTCTTTCCTCTATGTGTGCTTTTCGTGTTTTTTTGCTGAATGTTAATAGTTTGAAGAGTGGATTGTGGAGGGATTTAATTTTCTCAGAACTGCAACCTTTTTGACCTGATTTAATTCTTCTGCAAGATACTAGAATTAATACGTTTAAGGAAATAGCACAATGTTCCTCTACTTGGACTTTGGGACCCACATTTTGGTCGTTAGACCCTGATAAATGTGATGGTTTGGGTATTTTGTTTACCAATCCTGATCTAAAAGTTTCTTGTTTGATTGATTTAGACCCTGGAAGGGCTATGATTTTGGACATCTCTTATAAGACTTGGAGATTGCGTGTTCTTAATATTTATGCATCTCAGAACAAAGCTTCTAGAGTGGACCTTTTTAGGAAGGTTCAACCATTTCTTTGCACAGCTTGAATGGTCATTTGGGGTGGGGATTTCAATTGTGGTATTCATAAGGGCGACAGGGCTCTGCAGAAGGAAAAAATGTTCTGTGACTATAATGCTTTAAAAGATATTGTTACTACTGCTCATTTAGTGGATTCTTACCATTTGTTTCATGCTACTGGAGGCTTTACTTTTCGTAAAGGCCTGTTACATACTCGGATTGATTATCTTTGGGTTTCCAACTCGATACATGTTACTCGTTCTGGTATTGTTGATTTAGCTTTCACTGACAATTCGGCTGTGTATTTGGAATGCCAGTGGGGTGAGAGTCTCTCTTTTGAGAAATCATCCTGGAAGTTGAATGTTTCTTTATTGAACCAAGCCCGTCTTCATGATGCTTGCAAATCTTTCTGGGCTGCCCGGCTTTCTGTGCCTTGTATGTATGATTCTTTGGTTGATTGGTGGAGGGAGATTAAGATAGAATTGAAAACTTCTTTCAACGAACTGCAGGGTTGCACCATAGAACTGATTATTTCCATTATTTGCAGTGTAGGAAGCATTACCATAGATTTGACTTCCCTTGCTGATTCTACTGGTCAGGATTTTAGCTTCCAGATTCAACAGGCTAAATCTGCTATGTATCGGTTTCAATACGATAGAATGAAAACCCTTAAGCATGAATTATGGTTTGGTACGGTGGGTACAAAACAAACGTTTAGCCCTTTCAAAGATCATGAGGCTCTCTGTCAAAGGAAATGTATGGAGGAATTAAGAGATGCTGATGGGAAGGTGTGTCGTGATAAGGCTTCTATACTGCATCTTGTTTCTACATATGTTAAGGATTCTTTTGGATCTCCACCTCAGACGTGTTTTTGCATTCTTATGTTGCACAGATAGCACCCCAAACTCTTTTGCCAGAACAGGTACAGCGGCTTATAGCTCGTTTTACTATAGATGAGGTTCGAGCTGTTATCAAATCTGCTAAAACTAACTGTTCTCCTGGACCTGATGGGCTTCCGGCAGAGTTTTTTCAGACTTTTTGTGATCTTTTGGCTCCAGTATTATGTGATTTATTTAATGTTCTTTTAGGTTCCCCTACCATATCTGACTGATTGGTGGAAGCAAATTTGGTTCTTTTATATAAAAAGGATGATAGAAGGTCACTACTCAGCTGGAGGCCTATCTGTTTGTTGAACTCTGATATCAAGTTTTTGAGTAAGATATATATTGAGGTCAGAAGTGGTGTATCTCTGATTTGGTGATTAGTCCGGATCAGCGTAAGGCCTTTGACTCAATTTCCCAGGACTATTTATTTTTGGTCTTGGGTCGCTATGGGATACCTGCTGACTTTATTTCCTGGCTTCAGAAATTGTATTGTAATGCCTCTGTAGTACCAAGAGTTAATGGCTGGAAAGGGGATAGGATAGGTCTCCGATGGGGTGTCAAACAAGGTTGCCCTTTGAGTCCATTGTTGTATGTTTTTTGCATAGATCCCCTTTTATGTTGCATCCTTAATGATTCTCGGATAATGGGCATATCTTTAGTTCATACCCTTCCCCATTTGAACATACTTGCTTATGCTGATGACTTAGTTCTTTTGGTGAAAGAATTTACACCTGAAGCTGTTATTTCGCAACAACTCGCTGATTTTTCCAATGCCTCTGGCTCTAGTATTAATATGGCTAAATGCTCGGGTTATCAGTTT
Organism: Neoceratodus forsteri; assembly: GCA_016271365.2. Classification (NCBI taxonomy): domain Eukaryota; kingdom Metazoa; phylum Chordata; order Ceratodontiformes; family Ceratodontidae; genus Neoceratodus; species Neoceratodus forsteri. The sequence continues at coordinate 460,892,613 of CM057449.1, read as the reverse complement.
CCCTCAGATGCTCTTAGACTTGTTCAATATGCAGGTATTTCAGTATCTATGAATCCGGTTACTATTTTGGGGCTGCAGTTTGGTTCTGTTTGCTTCTGATTTTCTGGCAGTTGCAAACTGGGAGAAGAAACTAGCAATAGCCGAAGGGTCACTGACCCGTTGGGTTCATGGGCCTTTGTCTAAACATAAATAGATCTTGTTGTTAAAAACTTTGATTGTTCCCCTTTTCCTTTATGTTAGTTATATTTATCCCCCTCCGAAGGTTTTGTATACTAGATTGTATAGTTTGTTTTTTAGGGCCTTATGGGGCAGCAGATTGAACCTAGTTAAGAGGCATATTACTTATCGGACTATTAAACAGGGAGGTTTGGACATGCTCAATCCCATTGCTTTTTACTTTAGTATTTTTCTTCATTTTAATGTTTTAGAGCTTAATTGACCCCATTGTAAGGATTGGATAACTTTACTGACGGAATGGCTTATGCCCTGTTTAAGGACATGGGAACATAAAAATACAATAATGTTTTCTAGGTTAGAAATTTTTCCTCAGGTCATTAAGGAAATGTTTCAACAACTTATTCTTTGGAAAGTTGATTCTAGTCTACTGATATTGAATACCCGAAGGGCAGTTTATGATGCTATTGTTCAAGTTCAGTATTTAGAACCTTTTTGATTACCCTATTGTACAGAGCAGGATAGTCAGGTAAAATTCTCACAATTGTTAAATCCGAGATTGCCAGTTTTTGTTTGGGATTTGGTATGGTGGACGTTGCATGGTAAACTAAATGTTAAAAACAATAATCGACATAAATCAGTTCTAGAACAGTATTGTTTAGGGTCTTCTTGTTTCCAACTTTTGGAAACTCAAGAACACTTAATTTTTGACTGTAATTATGCACAACAGTTTTGGCATTTTATAGCTGACCGTTGGAACTTACCACAGTTTGGGGTTCTTACTTATCAGGAACTGATTTATGTTCCAGGAACTTCACACTGGCAATCATTTTCCATTTCCACTTTGCAAGTTCTTTTTGCTATTTTGAAATATTACCTCTGGCAGTCTCGGTGCAATTGGGTACTGCAGCAGCACTATGTCCCATATGATGCTTTGTTATTACTGATTACTGGAGCGCTTCAGCAGGTCTATGAAGCCGATTTTAAATGTTTTTCGCCTCGTCAGCTACATTGTTTTTGGCAAGCATGTGAAGTTGTTTTACATTAAGCTCCATTCTGATTTTCTGATTTTTGACTGACCTAGTTAGGCACTGGGTTTGATTTACTGTATTGATATTTAATTGACCTAGTTGTTTTAGGTTGTGATTGTATTGTTTTGTTTTACAGTACTTTCTTGTATATACTGTATTTGCTGTTTTGAATCTTACTTCCCTTATTCCCCACAATATTCCCCTACTCTGCAGTAGGGGGATCCTGTCGCTGTGCGTTGTGGTCATTCTGGATCTGACCTTGGAGGAGGAAGGTCTGCGGCAGAAGGCTACGATGGCCCAGGGGAGTGAGGAGTTGGAAGTAATGTTGGAAAGGGGATCTGCTGCAGAGGCGGCTGGAATGCACCCGATGGGTGGCCAGCACATCACCCGAGTCAGTGGTCCCTTAGTGGTAGAAGGAGAAAAGCCTTTGAGTTTGGCTGACAAGCGGTGCTGTTTGGAGGAGGAACTCCTCAGAGTAAGCAAATTAATTGCACTTGAAAGTCAAACACATGATCAGGAGGACGACCAGAAGCAGAAACGCTCGGAAACTTCATCGGGTGCTATGGAGGCAGCAGGCCCAAGTAACCTTCATGCAGCCATTAAGTGGCCTGTTTCAGCTGCAGTTTCTTCTCAGAAGGATTGGGGGGATATTGTAGATGCTACCTGGTCACTGGATAGGGCTCTGCAGGATGCAGGGTGGATTTCCATGTCGGATGGCCATTGGAAACCTGCTGGGGTTGTCGGCGCTGCACAGGATGGACACAGTTCTAAGATAAGTACTATTTGCACTGTTTCTACTGCTCTTCAATTACCTATGGCAGGAATGGGTGATGGTTACCTTAATCTTGAGTCTGCCCTCCTTGATGCTATCCCGGGTGGGTGGGACACTGGGGATTCTAATATTAACATAGATACAGTCCAACAGCCGGCTCCTAAAGCCCCTGAAAAGCCTACTTATGCCAGTCACTTTTGTCAACCAATGGAGCTTGCAAAAAGGCATAATGCCATTTGCCTGCGTTATGTGGGTCCCAGAGATAACCCCCAGATAGATTTTATGTTGGAAAGATTCTGTTAAAACAAAGTATGGGATTTTGTCCCTCGGAGGTCTATGCTCTGATTCATGTACACAGAGAGTTCACTTTTCACATCAGCTTTCGTACCCTTGCTTTATTAGAAACATTTTGGTGCCATTATTTGAATTTAAAAATGAACCCTTTATGGTCTGATTTCATTGTTTTGCCTTTGACCAAACAGCCCTTCCATGTTATAAACATCCTTTTTAGAAATGAAGGGGTTAACGTTGTAGATATTGTGCACTGGTTGGAAAAGAGGTGTGACATTCAAGGCAATCCTATTCCCATATTGGATGCAGAGGGATTTTGGAACGGGGGATGGAAATTTTGAATAAACTTACATTCAACTGATACTGACCTCATACATCTGCCCAATTGTTTTTTTCTGGGTAGGGATAAGGGTTTTCTTTTCTATCCAGGACAACCCAGAGTTTGCTTCAAGTGTGGGTCTAAGACTCATATTAGCACCTCATGTGATGTACTTAAATGTACACATTGTGGAGAAACTGGTCACCCTAGTGCTCACTGCTTTCAGCAATCTCGCTGCAATCTCTGTGATGAGATAGGGCATGCCTTTCAAACCTGTACTCTGGCTGCTAAAAATACAGATGAAGCAAACTTTGGTGTACAAGACCATTACATACAGCTGGCAGTCAAGCAAGGCCTCTCTCCTTTGGGGGGAGTGTCTCATATAGCCTCTTCCACCGGCCTGAAGCCAGCTAAACAGACACCGAGTGATGGGTCAGGTCTTGCCTCTGGTGCTGCTCCCTCAACTGTAGTTACAGCACCTATTGAACCTGGGATGGGAATCTTGGGAAGTTATGGCATTTGCCCCCCCCCCGATCAACCGCCCTCTGATGAGGGTTATTCTACAGTTGTAGGAAAAAAAGGAAAAGTGTTAAAAGGGAAGGGCAAACAATAGAAAAAAATCTAGTATCCCTGCCACAGTCCTTCCCCTGGCAGATTCTAATATTTATGATGTTTTGAGGGATGACTTAGTGGCTGTGACTGAGTTTGTAATGCCTGATGTGACACCCTCTCAGCCTGAGTCGCTGATACTTTCTGAAGACAATGCAGAACCAAGGCCTCAGGTTTGTAAGAGTGGAAGAGTGACTAGGGCCTCCAGTAAGGTGAAGTGATGACTGTCATCTTGTGACATATGGCTCCCTTTCACTTTTGGGTGGCATCCTTGAATGCTAACAGCATCAAATCGCCTGCCAAGTGCCGGAACACATTTTCACAGTTCATTCACGAGAACATGGACTGTGTTTTTTTTTCAGAATGTCCGCTTATATTCTTCTGAGGAATTAATTGCTGCTACTAATGGTTGGATCTGGGGAGACAGCTTTTGGTCTCAAGGGAAGGATTTATGTAGTGGGATTGGGATTTGTATTTTTCTTTCTCACATTCAAGTGGTTCATCACATTGAGGTTTTGGAAAGTAGAGCATTGGTTTTAGATATTAAGTGGGGTTCCATGCTTTTATGTTTATTGAATGTTTATGATCCACAAAATAAATTTGATAGAGTTGCTCTGTTTAAATCACTTTACCCTTTCTTATGCACTTCCTATACGGTTATTTCGGGGGTGATTTTAATTGTTCCTTGCCCTCCCAGATGTCTTCTGCTTTGGTGAAAAAGATGTACTGTGATGCAACTTGTTTAGCACAGTTGATTGCTGATGTTGGTCTGGTTGATGTTTTTGGTCCTACTGTCAGTGGATCTGGAAATATCTATCTTTGTGGTCCCAGGGCATTTAGGATTGATTATTTCTTTCTTTCCTCAGGGGTTGTTGTACAGTCAAAATTCTTGCAAGAGGTGGCTATGTCAGATCATAGGCTTCTTAAGGTTGTTTTGTGTGATGTACCTGTGACCCAGAGAGGTCCTGGGATCAGGAAGTTAAATATCTCCTTGTTGGATACCTCTCGTGTAGCAGAGGGTTTTCATTTTCTTTTGGTTGCATGCCAGTCTGTTTTTTTTTCTCTATGATGCCTTAAATGACCAGTGGAAGGACACCAAAAGAGAAACAATGAGATGTTTTCAGAAGATAGGTAGAATTAATGGAAGACTAAGACAAGATGAGCTAAGTTATTTAAGGGTCAGACTTCATTTCTTTTCCAATTTTTGTCAGCATATGGGGTCTGAGTGCCATATCAAGATTAAAGAGTTAAAGGCAGAACTGGCTCGGTTGCAGTTACAGGTTTCGCATGATATGGAATGGAAGTATAAGTATGGGATTTTTGGAAAAAAGAGAGACATCTTAACATTTGAATCTGTAAGGCTTTTGAGGGAATCCTGTGGAATATGATATTTGAACACTGTGGGGGCGGCAAGCAGTAACTAATGACAGTAATTTGGCTGAAATTCATACTTATGCTTCTGATTCTTTTATGAACAAATCTCTTCCGCTGGCTTCCATATGTAGCTGGTTGAATTGTAAACAACTACCTAAGTTAACTCTTGATTTGCAGGATACCTCAATTAAACACATTTCACTTGAAGAACTTAAAACTGTGATTTGGTCCCTAAAAACAGGGACTGCTCCTGGTTCTGACGGGCTCCCTCATGAGGTTTCTAAGGTGATCTGGGAAGTGTTGGGAGTGAAATTGAGTGAGGTTCTGAACGCTGGATTACAATCCGGATATCTCCCTGAGAGTATGTTACAGGGTCTTTTATTATTAATCTTTAAAAAAGGGGATGGGGTAATTTGGAAAATTGGAGGCCTTTGTCTCTCCTCAATACATACTATAAAATCTTGATGAAGGTTTTATGTAATCATTTACGGGGAGTCTTAGATACTTTGTTACATCTCTTTCAATTTACTGATGTTCCAAATAGGAGGGTTCAGAATGCCCTGATTCTTCTCAGAAAGATTTTGCATAAGGGAGTTTTACAAGAAATATTTGGTCATCTTGTTTGCCTTGATCAAACGAAAACCTTTGATCAGGTGGAATATGGATACCTGTGGGAGACATTAAGTAGTTATGGATTTCCTTTTCAATTTATAGGTTGGTTACAAACATGATACAGAGGTTTAAGTTTGTTGCCTAATGTTAATGGTTGGATAGGGCAGAATGTCATGGTTTATCAGGGTGTTAGGTAGGGGTGCCCACTTAGCCCTTTGCTATATGTGCTATCTTTGGATCCCTTACTATATGCCCTGAACATGTCAGAAAAGATTACACTTCTGTCTGTGGGTTGTGATGATACGCAGATTGTCTCAGTCGCTTATGTAGATGATTTGGTTTTGGTTTTAGCTGATAGTTCTTCTGCAGCAGAAACGCATTTAATATTACAGACCTTTTCTGAAATTTCTGGATCCTAAATTAATAGGTTAAAGAGTGGAATCCTGCCTTTAGACTATGACGCTGCTGATGCAGCCTTGATTTGGAATATGCCTGTAGATTTGGACTATAGGAGAATTCTTGGTGTCTACTTTGGGGGTGCAGATGCTCACAGATATAACAGGCATAGGCAGCTGCTGGTTGCTCGAGACAGGGTGGCCCTCTGAATAAGGGTCAGATAACAAAGGTTAAATGAGTTTATCTCATTAAAACATTTTTATTGCCATATTTTTTGTTTTTAGTGGCAGTTTACCCTCCCCCACAATCTCTGGAGGCATCTCTTTATAGCGTGTTTTTCCTCTGTTTATGGGGAAGCAGGTTGAACCCCATAAAGAGGAGTATCACATAGTTACCTGTTAGTGAGGGTGGTTTGGGATTGTTGAATTCAGTGGTGTTTATTCATGTTACCTTTGTTTTTTATAATTTGACTCCATTATTAACAGGGGAAAGCAAGACATGTTCCCCATGGGTAGCGGATGGTGTAGGTAAGCTACTGGAAAATTGGGACCCTTCTGAATTTTTACCACATCACACTAGGATGTCTACTTTCTCTAGTCACTTTCAGGGGATGTTTGGGAAATTAAAAGCCTGGCACATAGCGAAAAGATCTCTCTGCTTACAATCCCAAAAACTATTTTATAATAGTGTGTTGCTGGATTTTTTTTATGCTGACCCATGGTTTCATGACTTACCCATAGCTGACCAACATTCAAAATTGCAGTTTTTGGTTAGTAAAAGAATCCGTAAGTATTTGTGGGATTTATGCTCTGTATGCATAAGAAGTTAGGGGTGAAGGGAAATCTGAAGCATAAGGAATTATCAGAGAGATTTTGCCCCAGGGAAGAGACTTGTTTGGGTGTAGTTGAAACTTTGCAACATTTTTTTTCGATTGCCCCTTTGTTGTGTCCTTTTGGTCTCAATTCATGCTACCTGTCCACTGAACCCTTTCCAAGGTCAGTCTTCAGTTATATGGACGGAGGGTGTACTTCCTGGCTCAGGGATAATTTATGACTCAATCACAATTAGACTTTTGATGGGGTTTATCAGCTATCAGCTTTGGCAGGCTCGTTGTAGCCTTACACTTCAGAAACTGTTGAAAACAGAAAATCAGATTTTATTTAACATCAAAAAAGATGTGATGCAGTGGCAGATGCTGGAAAGGAAGAGAGTGCATCCAGATCTTTATAAACTTCAGTGGTGGAAGATGACTTGGCTTGATACAGGTTTTTTTTTTTTTATGGAACTTCTATCATTTTTTCATAGTTGTTCTTTTCTGTCAACGAATTGTTAAGGGCTTTTCTGTTACATTTGGGAGGTTCAAAAGATGGATTCACATCTTTTAGTAGAATGCCTATTATATGTATTATTATTATTATTATTTTTCATTTGGGGGAGGTTATTTTTGTTTCAATATGGGGGACCTGAGTATTTTTCAGGCAATCCAATGGGGAGTATGCTGACATTTTGTTTTTGTGTGTTTTCTGATACTACTCTTTAGTGTGGGAATTCTATGCTTCTGCCAGGGGGTCTCCTGGATAACACTTTTGTCTACTCTACAGTGATTTTTACTCTATGTATTGGATGGCAGTAAGCATTAATATATGACAAAGAACCTCTGTGCGCAAGCACTGAGGCAATGGTTACCCCAAAGGGCATTTGGCTGGGAAGACAAGTTTCAAGGAAATACAAAATCACACATGACCCCACAATGCAAAGCATCATGGGCTGCATATGCAGATCACCACAGAATATTATGCTAGTTCAACTTTAAGCAGAAATCCATGGTGCTGAAAGGCCTCTCACACGGTTTGCAAAGGGTGCCAACAGAAGACATAGACACGTGTTTCGTCCTACCAGGACTCATCAGTATGCCTCATCTGTCTGATGCACCAGTGGAATAAACCAGCTACCCTAAGATAGTCTATCTGGGTTATGTTGTGGTGAACCCACCATTTCCTCAGTGCTTGACCACAGAGGTTCTCTTTCTTTTAAATAGTTTTTTTTTGTTATAAGTGGGTTCACCACAACATAACCCAGATAGACTATCTTAGGGTAGCTGATTCATTCCACTGGGGTCTCAGAGAATATTATTTTTTGATACAGACATACTTCATAGTTTTCATTAGGTTTTGCTCACATTTTTTGAGAACATTCTTATGTATTAACATTAATATAAATGTTCATGTGTAGTTTATATCTATTATGATTCCTGTTTTTACTATGTTTAGTTTTTCTTATGGAATGGTATGACAAATGTATAAGTTTGAATGATTCACTTTTTAGTTTGGATATTATTCATTTTTCACTCTGTTACTAGGGTTGGGGGATTCAGTTTCTAGGAATTGTTCTTGTATCTTATACATTTTTTTGGTGTTATACTTATGTGTTTGTTTAGAAAGATGGTATGATGTAATACTTCTCTCTATTTTAAATTTTTATGATTTCATGTTAATGTTATGGTATCATTACTGTAAAGTTTCTTTCAAGTTCTGAATAAAAAATTTCCCTACTCACCTGTAGGGGAATTGCTGGCCATTCCAAAATGGCTACTTCATCTGTGACTCTGGACAACATGGATGTGTATCAGGTTGAGGAGCTGGCCTCCTCCCCTGCCTCTGTCGGACTTAAGGTTGATATTGCTCAGCGAGACCTTGCTACTGGACAGGTGGCTGAGGACTCTGATCCTGATATTTTTGCCTCTGCAGAAGATGTCAGTAACCTTCAGGAGGAACCTAGTAATACTGAAATGGACTTACCTTGCTCTGAATTAAATGACTTATTGCACTAGATTGACATAGAGAATGCTCAACACCTTGCTCAACATAACCAGCTAAAGGACCACTTGGCAAAGATGACACAAGAAGATTCACCTGTATGAGAACCGGACTGCGCTGACAACCAAGAGCTGCGGGTCTCTGAAGCATGGAACTCAGGGACTGCTCTTGAACACGGTGGGTCATTACAGTTTGATACTGAAAGCATAACTGTGTCAAATTTGTGAACTTCGGCTGGCAGCATAGTCGCGACTGATTGCGAGTGCCTAGAGCCTGAATGCAGTCCCTTTGCTCCATAACGTTATGCTTGCGGAATCACCCTCGCTTTCACATTCTGCCTCTGATAAGCGTGATGGTGCAGTTGTCACTCAGACCCCTGCTATGCTGCAGAGTTTGGCAGAGGCTTTATCCTTCCCGGTCTCTGTCCACCTCTCTAAAACAGCGGGGTTTGTTTTTCAATCTACACCCGCTGGCTCGAGTACCACATAGCCGGTTTCTAAGAACTCCAGAGTCCAATTTCAGACTGACCAAAGGAGGCAGGATGGCAACACAGTGTTTTCATTTAAAGCTTATTCACTCAATGAAAGAGATAACAGTAAAGATAAACAAACGGCAGTGACTCTGGCTAATTGAAATATTGCCTCTCTAGTTTTGAGATCTATACATAAAATGGGCTTGTGCCCAGACATTTCTACAACACCAGTTGTTACAGAGATGGAGGCCATTCAAAAGGCTTCTTTAGTGTGGCCTCTTCATTCACCAGTGGAAGCATGGTCACCCAAAATAGCCCTGCTACAGGGCTGGTGGAAGAGGGTGCCCAACGGAGCTTGGTTGCCTGACCCTGCCTGGGATTCCTCCAAGGCACTGCTGCAAGTTTTGCCAGATTGGTGTCCCACTTCCATTGCTTTGGAGATAACACGGACATGGGGGATTCAGCTGCAGTCATGAAGGTGGTCTCTTTCTTCCCAAAAGACTGAATGGATTAAGAACTTGATACCAGAAACTAGTGTTGGTTTACCTACTGCAGCACCTATACCTATTGCTTCCCCTTCTGAGATGTCCCTATAGCCCACGGTAGCTTCTTTGGAGTCATCAGAGCCTTCTAAACCACTTCTTTCAGAACTTTTTCGAAATCAAAAAAGAGGCAGCCCCTAGAAGGAACACCGTTTGTCTCCATTACAAGGGGGGACTAGAGACTCGGTCTGATTGGCATTATGTTGGAAAACTTTTATTGAAGGATTCTTTGCACTTTCCCCCCAGCGATGTTTTTGCATTTATCAACATATCTGGTGAAGATAATTTTGATATCAGTTTTCAGACCGCACATGCTTTGGATTTATTTTGGGAACGCTGCAACCAGGTAAAATATTCTCCCATATGGACCCCCTTTTTTTGTTATTCCTTTATCTAAACCCTTAAGAAAATGTGTTACTGTTGTGTTCCGGAATGAGGGGGTCCATGTGGAGGACATTGCTTACTGGTTGGCGCAGAAGTGTAATGTTCTTTCCCCTCCTGAACCACTTTTGGATAACAAATGGTTTTGGATGGGGGGGTGGAAATATAAAGTGAAGTTGAATCAAACTGATAAAGAAACTGAGCACATCCCTAATGCTTTTTTGTTGGGTAGGGATAGAGAGGTATGTTTTTATGTGGGTCAGCCTAGGGCCTGCTACCACTGTGAATCCCATACTCATTTGTCAGGATCTTGTGATAAGCCTGAATGTGACAACTGTAGGGAAATTTGCCATATCACTATACTATGTGCTAAGCACACTAAGTGCGATCTGTATGAAGAGCATGGCCATACCTTTGCTGAATGTTCATGGTCTGCTAAGAACAAGGCTTTGTGTAGGAGCCCAGAGTTGCTAATTCAGCAGGCTCAGGATTTGACATTGGCAGGAGAAGCTAAGGCCTCCACTCCTCACCACCCTCCTTCTTCCTTGAGCCTCAGAATAGTCCCTTGAGAATCTAGACCAGAGGATCTCTCTTTGCCTGGAACAGTAAATAATCCTGATGGTACATTTGTGAAACAGGAACCTCCCTCATATCCAGTACCTCCAATACTTGCCATGACCCTGGTTTGTTATAGGGACCACGTAGGGGTAGGGAATCAAATGGAGGGCCCTTGCACTACAGCTCCTTTTTCCATTCCCAGATGCCATTCCTCTTGTAACTTAAAGGGGGGGCCCTACTCAGGTAGATAGTGGCATAGAGTCTGAGAACCCCTTTGCTGTGTTAACCCCTACCTGGGGTGACTCAGAGATGGATCAGGGGGATATAGTTCAGACTCCGAATGACCCGGAACCACTGCCCTTGTCCCCAGTACTAGTGGAATACAAAGGGAAAAAGAAAAAAAGAGGAAAAAAATGTTTCTAAATCATTTCTGTGCCTAAACTTACTATTAGCACTTTTAATGTCCACAGTTTGTTACATGTTACCAAAAGGCAGGCTATTTATGATTTCATTCACAAGTCAAATATAGACATTGGTTTATTACAGGAAACATGGATGTTTTCTTCTGCCCAAATACATCTTTTTCAGGGAAAATGGAAATGGGGCCCATTGTACTGGTCTTTTGGGTCTGACAGTGTGGATAGAGTAGGCATCCTTTTTAACTCCTTTGATTTTGTTTCACATAAGCTTATTGATTTACCAGGTAGGATGTTCATTTTGGACTGACTTTTTCATACTATTCAGTGCAGAATCATTAATGTGTGCTGCCCCCACAAAAGCTGATAGAGTAGCATCTTTCCGGGATATTCAGCCATATTTGGCGACTGCAAAGAAGATTTTTTTGGGAGGAGATTTTAATTGCAATACTAGAGCACGACTACTGCATCAACCAGACTCACACCGCGGAAATCTTATTGTGATTCCAACGTCCTTACTAAACTGATAGAACTTGCATGTTTGGTGGATTGCAAGGATTTTCTAGTTAGTGGTCCTCCCTATACTTTCTGGAAAGGTAAACTGACTTCATCAATTTATCATTTTTTTATTTCTCACCGTATGCTGATAGTACAATTTTGAACCCTCCCGACAGAATTTTCTGACCATTTGATGTTAATGATATCTTTTCAGGACACTTCTGGTATGGATTAAAATGGATCCAGCGATCAAAGGAGTGACTGTTGGCTCACAGGAATTTAAGTTATCATCAAATCTGAGGGCTTCAATTATCAAGGCCTTGGGCTTGATCCAAGAATTTGGAATTTTAGCTAATTATAAATTGAACTTGGAGAAAACTATAGTTTTTCCCCTTAACTCTGTTACCCACCACAGGGAAGTTTAGGCCTATGTTGGGAGTACAAAACACTTAAATACCTGGATATATTCCTGACCAGAGACCCCAAATCTTTGTCGGTCAATAACTTGGACACTGTGTTGCAGGTCATTCAGCAAGACCTAGATAGATGGAGGATGATGCCATTATCACTATGGGGGAAAGTAAGCCTAATCAAAATGAATATCCTACCCCGTATCTTCTATCCCCTCAACATGTTGAACATCTGGCTGCCTCAAGCCTGGTTTTCTAGGCTACACTCCCTGATCACCAAGTTCATATGGAAGGGTAAACAGGCCCATAGGGCCTATGGGAAACTTACTGTCCCTAAAATAAAAGGAGGACTGAGGCTTCCCCATTTCAAACTCTATCACTAGGCAAGCCATGCTGCAAAATATCTAAGATGGTTAGAATGGACTGAGGATTCAGAATCGGTTCAGTACAGACCTTTGTGGCTAGTGTTGGAAAACGAGCTAATTTTGGCTCAAAGCCTCTCTCCCCTTGCCCTTTTACACATTCCCTTTAAGTTGCTCCCCCTTGCATTGGCTGATACCCCCATTGGTGTTTCTGTCAAAGATCACTCTCAATTGTGTGCCTCCCTAGCTTGTAAACATATGCAAGACCCTGCTCAGCCTCTATTGGGTAACCCAAACTTTAAGATAGGGGGGAAACTGGTTAAGGCTTCCTGGCTTCCCCAACTGGCAAATGTCAAAATTGCTGATCTATGACACAATGGGCAAGTTAGGACATCAGCGGACATTATTAGTAGATATCAACTAGGGCCCTATATGAGCTTAAAAGTGTTTCAACTTAGGCACCTGATGGCCGCCTCTCAAATAAAACAAGATGCAGAGGATGAGAGAAGGTTTCTGCAATCACTCAAAGCTATAGCAACCCAACCACATGCGGTTTCTGGTATATATACTAAATTAATAGAGAAAGCTTTCTCACATCAATATAGGTCTTCTAGTTACTGGAATACCCATTTCCTAGAGGTAGCATTTCATTAGGGAAAGATTTGGAAGGACACTCACTGGTTTATCTCACAGTATAGGCTGTGATTGATGCAGTTTCAGATCATTAATAATATGTATCATACCCCAATCAAGTTAGCTAAGATAAACAGGTCCTCCCTTCCGACCTGCTGGCATTGCACACAGGACGTAGGCTCCCTATACCACATCTTTTGGGATTGTCCAAAAGTTGCACCTCTGTGGGCTCTTATAAAACAGAGAGAAGACCATTTACTGGGAATAGCTGAATACATAGAACCAGCGGCCTGCCTAGTGGGTGACTATTCCTTTATACCAGCCACTGAAAAGAAACATCACTTAGCAATGATGGCAATGTTGGTTAAGAAGTTAGTACTTCAACACTAGTTGTATACAGAATTCGTTTCCTACTCAGAGTGGTTGCAGGAACTTTTGTTCAATCTTTCAGTGGAGAAGGTAATTGCTAGTGTGCACAAAAGGCTGCCTAAATTTGAGAAATATTGGAGTAAATTGCAAACACTATACTGCCTTTAACAGGCATTGTGGATGTTCTGAGGATGCACCCCTTATACTAAGTTTCATCATAATAATACTGATACCATGAGTGGGGTGGGGTGAGTGGGTATTTTTGTATGTTTTCACTGTTTATTTCACTGTTTGTGATCAGGTTGCGTGTAAACCATCCCTTTAGGGCAGAATGTGAAAAAGAAATAAAGCATGTTGAATTTAAAAAAATAAAAGCCTTTGACAGAGTGTATCGCCCTTTTTTGTTTGCTACTCTGCAAGCATTTGGTGTTTCCTCACAATTTGTTGATTGGGTAAAATCATTATATGAATCAGCAACTGTACGGCCAATTTTACAATCACAAGTGACTGATAGAATTGTTATTTCCACTGGGGTATGACAGGGATGCCCTCCCAGTCTCTTACTCTACATTTTCTCTCTGGGCCCTCTATTGCAGGCTTTGACTGAGTTCCCCAAATGGCATAGCATTTTAGGGGAAAATAGTGATTTGATTATGTGTGTACAAGCTTATGCTGATGATATCTGCCTTTTGTTTTCTACTCCTCAACAATTTGGGTCTTTTTTGGACACCATGGAACAGTACTCTTTAGTGTCTAATGCAAAATTTAATGAAGGTAAGAGCAAAGGGCTTTGGGTGGGTTGTGGTCCTTTTCATACCCTTCAAAATGCAGAGATTACTGCCTCTGCTGATCCCTTGAAAATTTGGGCCGAGATCTGGGCCACAAAACTTACCAGTGGCTAATTGGGAATGTGCAGTACAAACTGTGGAAGTAAAATACAACACTTGAAGCATTGGAAACTGTCGAGGTTAAAAAGGATTCAGTTTTATAACAGTTTTTGCTTCCTGGCTTATTGCATGTGGCAATGATTTTTCCCCCTCCATCTCAGTTAGATACCAAACTCTGTTGCTTATTTTTTCAGATATTGTGGGGAAATCAGTTGAATCTGATTAAATGTTGTTATACCTATCTTACATGGGACAGAGGGGGCCTAGGAATGGTGGATCCGGTAGTATTTTTTCACACCCTATTTCTCTCACAAACCGTGAAATGCAGTTTCTTACCATTTACAACGATACGTCAGAAGTGGGTGACCCAGAATTTGGCAAGCTATTTACAAGCTTGGACAGTAACTCCACCCAAGCTATCGAAATATCTTTTGTTCCCAATATACAGTACTGTAGAGTAGGAAATATTAGTGTTCAGTTTATTTTCGCTCTTTTAGCTGAAATTGAAAAAGCGCTAAAATAAACCAAACGCTAATAATTACTGCAAAAATGGGTGAGTGCCTAAGGAATGCACTAGCAACTGGGCAGGAAGGAGGGGTGGAAGAACAATGGGGAATAATAAAAACTGCCATCACAGAGGTAATAAGCCTTTGTGTGAAGCAAATAAACAAAACAAAACCATGTAAGACACCACTATGGTTCTCAAAGGAAATGGCAGTGAAGGTTCAAGAGAAAAAGAAAGCATTCAGGAAGTACAAGGAATCACAGAAGGAGCAGGACAAAGAACTGTATCAGTTAAAGCAAAAGGAATCTGGGAAGGCAGTCAGAAGAGCAAAGGCCCAAACTGAGGAAAAGATAGCCAACTCAGTTAAGAAGGGGATAAAACCTTTATAGGTACATCAGGGTGCAAATGGAAGACCTAGGGAGGGATAGTGAGGCTTAATAAAGGGTAGGGAGGGTGGTGGGCAGACAGTGACTGTGAAAAGGCAGAGATACTAAACAAATATTTTTGCTCAGTATTTACAAATGAAGAGGGGAGGTACCTAAAACAAACAGTAGAAACACTCTGGATACAGAAGTTGATACCAGCCCATTTACAGAAGAAAGGGTTCTGAAAGAACTCTTAAAACTGAAGGTGGACAAAGCAATGGGGCCTGATGGGATTCATCCCAGAATTCTAAAAGAACTAAGGGTAGAACTAGTGACACCACTGACTACCCTCTTTAACAAATCATGGGAGGATGGGGTGGTACCGAGGACTGGAGGAGGGCAGATGTGATTCCCCTTCACAAAAGTGGGAGCAAGGCAGAAGCAGGAAACTACAGACCTGTTAGTTTAACCTCAGTGATAGGGAAAATGATGGAATCACTTCTGAAGGAAAGAATTGTCAAGTATCTAGAGGCCAGAAGGGCACAGGACCCAAGGCAGCATGGATTCACAGCGGGAAGGTCATGCCAGATGAATCTAATAGATTTCTTTGACTAGATGACCAAAGTAGTAGATCAGGGAGGGGCTGTGGACATGGTCTACCTAGACATTAGCAAGGCACTTGACACAATCCCACACAAAAGATTAATGTACAAGTTAGCCAGCCTGGGAGTGGGTCCCAAGATGACAGCCTGGGTAAAGAATTGGCTGGAGAATAGGACACAGAGAGTAATAGTAAATGGAATCCACTCTGAAGAAAGGGGGGTTACTAGTGGGGTACCGCAGGGTTCAGTATTAGGACTGATCCTCTTCAATGTCTCTATAAGCGACATTGCAGAGGGACTGGAAGGAAAAGTATGTCTCTTTGCAGATGACGCAAAGATCTTCAACAGAGTTGATGCACATGGTGGGGTGGAAAGGATGAGAAGGCGCTTGCAAGGTTAGAGGAATGGTCAAATGTATGGCAGCTTAGATTCAATGCTAAGAAGTGCAATGCACTGGGAAACAAAACCCAGGGAAGAGTACACAATGGGGGTGAGATACTAACAACAACAAAATGGAAAGGGACCTGGGGTAGTCATATCAGATGACCTAAAGGTGGGCAAGCAATGTGAGAGGGCAGCAAGGAGGGCTGTGGGATACTGGGATGCATAGAGAGGCATCACCAGTAGAAAACAGGAAGTTATTATCCTCTGTACAGACAGCGTCAGGACCCCATCTGAGTACTGCGGCAGTTCTGGAGACCCATTCTCCGCAAAGACATAGACAAGATGGAAGCTGTCCAGAGGAGGGCAGCTAAAATGGTGCAGGGTCTGCACTGGAAGACATATGAAGAGAGACTTATGGAGCTTAATATGTATAGCCTAGAGGAAAGGAGTGAGAGGGGGGACATGATAGAAACTTTCAAGTACCTCAAGGGAATCAACAAAGTCCAAGAGGGTAGCATCTTTCAAAAAAAGAGGTGTGCAAGAACAAGGGGACACAATTTGAATATGGGGGGGCAGCTCAGAGGTAATTTTAAATAAGTATTTTTTCACAGAGAGGGTTGTGGATGCATGGAATGGCTTTCCGGAGGAGGTTGTGGAGTCAAAAACAGTGGTGGAATTCAAGCATGCATGGGACAGTCACAGGCAATTCTAGGGGGTGGGTGTAGGAAGAAGTAGGCTACTGGTTAACTAGGATCTGCAGCTCATCCATTAGGTAGGGAAATGGGCAGACCGGGTGGGCCAAGCGGTCCTTATCTGCCATCAGATTCTATGTTTCTATGTTACTGCAGTGAAATTAGAAACTGTTGGAGCGCGATTTAATGTCATCATGTAAGTATTTATTTATTTTATTTCTGAGTGCACATCAATTTAAATAAAACAAAGGGTTGTTCAGATCCTGAAAAGAAAAGACTGTCTGTCCTAAAAATATTGCACTCTTAATAGCAACCATGGCAGGCACTGTCCGTTGTAAATAAAAAAAAGACTGTTGATCTGTTCCTGAAAAAAAAAAAGACTCAGTAGTTTTCATAAAGAGCTCATTCATTTTGTCATTTGGTGGTTGGTCATCTCCACACAAATCTCCTCTAGGGCTACACCTGTAATAAAATAAACATTGCTCAGGACCAGGACCAAGACCTAAACCAGTATTGCCCGAGTAGATTAATGCAAAAAGTGACTTACCGGTGTTATGTTCAGGCTCTCGGTATGGGCACCAAGAATTCCTGCTTCGGAAAAACCAAGTACCACATCATCTTTTCTGTCACAGAGTTCCTGGAAACTGGTGTGAAGCCACTGTGCATGCCGTTCTTTGAGTGTCAGCATGCCCAAGTCAGGTTTTAATTCCTTGCCTGTCTCCAGCTGCTGTGATACAAGGTCAGTGTACCAAGCTGTGAACTTCTGCTTCATCAGATCATTTAGGATTTTATTAACCAAAATATCAAATGGCTGCAAAGCGTCTGTGCATGAGGCAGGCTCAAATATTGGTATTATACTGAAATATTTGAGTTTTTGGAGAACAGCTGGTGTAGTGTGGCCACGGAAAAGATTCATTATGAGGAGGGCTTCTTGTTCATGTGGAAGACCCAGCAATTTACCTGTGTGGGCACAATAGGGGGCAATAACATTCTCTATGTAGTGCAGCATAGTACTTTCAGTAGCCCAATGGTTGTCACTGTGTATGATATCCCAATCAGCAGGAAAGGTGTACTGTGGGTGGCAAGCAGTAGTTCGATCTTTGTAGATAGCCTGGCAGGGTAGGAACTCACCGGATAAGGTGCATGTAAGCACCAGCGAGATTTGATGCTTGTCACCCAGTCCGAGAACAACTACTTGTTTGGAACCACAAGCTGCCATTGTCCACTGTGAAACTGGCACCATATTAATGCCAGTTTCATCAAGGTTCAGTATGAGCTCAGGTGGTATTAGCTCCTGTGCTGTTGCAGTGCTGATTCTCTTTAAAAAAGCAGCTTTTGATGTCGGAAAATCAGTAGGAACTTTTTGTGCTGCTTTGGTGCCCTTACATTTGCTGTACCCCATACGATGAAGGAATGACCAGGCCCACTTAGTGCTGAGATTCACATAGCCACCATGTTCAAACAATATTTGTGGCGATTTTGCTTTTAGTAGCCCAAGGGCTACTGCGTGAACAACTCGGGCGTTTACTACAGCCCCTTGTTCCCACAAGCAGCAAATGACTTTCTGAAGTTGCTCCTTCAGCTCATACATTAGAAGAGCAGGACACCCATGCTTTTTTCTGGGCAATGAAGGGGTGAGATAGGTGGGGTCAGGTGTTTCCCGCAGCTGCTTCATGTAGTCCGATTTAAACCCTCTTACAGTGCTGTTGTTTATGTGCTTGGCGTAATTTGCGGTGTAAAAACACACTGCTGCCATCACGCCATTCTCCACAGCATACTTGCCTATCTCAAAGTGTGTCTCAGGGCAATAGTTGGCGTATGCAGTAGGACGTACTTTTTTGGGAGAAGGTGAAGTGGGTCCTACAAGTTCACGGAGCATTGCCTTAGCGACACCTGGCTCAACCCCAGCTTGTTAAGCAAGATCCTCTGGCTCCATTCCTTCACTCTCGAATGGATTCTTTCTTTTTCCAGCCTGTGATTGTGAAATCCACCTCAGGATAGACATCGGGGAAAATGGGAATCAAACACTTGTGCAGGTACTGTTCTTCAGTTATCGCAACAGAGTGCTAGTGATCGCGATCACCATCAAGTGCCCTTAAGTACCTGCTATTCGCGGGTAATTCTTGAATGTGCTGTAACTACATGCAAGGCACTCATGCAGATTCATTCGGGTGCTAATATGTATGGTACAGCCCGCAGCACTAAATAAAGAGGACGCAGATATAAACTACTGTACAGTATTTTAAAGCGGTGGAGCAAAAATTATTTTCTTGGAGATTGACTAAACAAGATAGCATAACTAAAAAAGAGTGCACAATTATATTCTTGGGCTTTGGAAAAAATATATCTAACTATACTCGATTTAAGAACTGTCCAGTGACCTTGAATGACTCAGTGTATAGACAGTTGAAGAGCGATAGAGTTCCTTTACAGATGCGGGAAGTGCTGGGGTTGTCAGTTTATAGGAGACTTAATATCCATGACAACCTGAAACACAAGGCCTTGGAGGAAAGGACTTGCTTATACAATGAGTGTATTAACCAGGTAGAAATGATGGAACATTTTCTTTGTTCATGTTCATATACTAAGAATCTATGTTTTTTTAAGTAAAACTTGGCACATGAATTGGTTAACACCCTGTACGTATGACACCTTTGTTCAAGGACTGCACACTTGGAATCCAGGTATCATAGAGACACCTTATTGTTTGTTTGTTTTTTTGTTATTTAAAAATTTTATTTATGGCAAGCAAGATGCCAATGGACACGGTATCAGAAAAGGATGTTCTACGACACAGTACATATTTTGGTAGTTCAAGCTTTAGATAAAGTATATTTAAAAGATAAAAATATACATGTTGCTCATAAAGTTTTAAGCTGGTGGAAGGGTTTTTCTAGAGTAATTAAATATAAATGAAGGGGTTAAAGAAGGTGTTTTATACTAGAGACTGACAGTCGTTTGGGTATAAAGGCTCTTGTCTCCATTTTTGTTTATATTTCTTTCACTTGTATTTTATTATTTTGATTCTGCTGTACTGATAGTGTGTGGTTAACACTGTTACTATATGATTTACTTTACCTTCTTGTCAATAAAAATTCCCCTACCCTTGGTAGAGGGTGCTGTTGGCCCTCATTTCCAAGATGGCGGACCTCGAGGAAGGAGAGGAGGAGGTTTTGGACATGGAGTCAAATGGCTTACCCTGCCCTTTTTAAAAAAGGAAATATTCACTGGATGGCGAAAACTCTGATACCTTGATGGAAGAAGAGAATGAGTCCAAGTTTGCCACACTTTTACTGTTGGAAGATTTGGATGGTTTAGCAGTGAAAACAGACATTGCAGCTGCTGCTGCTCAACTGGAAAAGGACATCGATGAAAGGAGAAAAATTCTACTGACCATGTTGGCTGAGGACGAAGAGAGGTATGAGAAAAGAAAAATTGCTTTAAAACAAAGACTGAGGGAATCAGCTGGTAGCAAAATGCCTATGTTAAGCCCTGGATCTGATTAAGAGGTGGGAAATCAGATTGAAGTCTCTGATGCAGGAGATCAGGAGCATACTACAAAACAAGTAATTATACAATAGTTTGGCTTACCGCAAAACCTTACCCCGACTGATGCCTGGTCTCCAGAGGGTGCGTTAGAAGCTGCAGGATGGATGCAGAGTGTCATTGGGACATGGCTCCCTGATGATATTGCACTTACTAAGAACACTGAGGTACCCTGTGCTGAAGCAGACCAAGGGGCTGAAATCGAAAATCCACCTAGAGTTACAACGGAGTACACCATAACACAGAATCACGCTGATCAAAGGAGAGGTACTGCTCTTTTAAAGTCTCCTGCCGCCAGCTCAACAACTGTCAGAGTAAGACAAGAGCCTGTAACATCGGAATGACAGGAATTGCTGAGGAAGCCAGTAAATGGAAGAGACCCGCAATGCCCCAAAATCAAAACCGGGCCAGAAAAGGGACATGGAATTGAGGCAGGCATCCGGGACCTGACAAGGAGAGAACACCATCAGAAAGCCTGGAATCTGAATTGTATGAGTGAAATGAGGACTCAGGAATGTACAAAATGACCAGGTAGCAGCAGCAGCTGAGGCTCCAGACAGACCTGCGGTACATACAAAAGTGAGGGTACTGGACTTTAGGAGAGCTGACTTTGGCAAGATGGGAGAGTGCCTCAGAAAAACACTAGCAAACAGGCTAGAAGGAGGTGTGGAGCAACAATGGGGAATCATCAAAACTGCCATCACAGAGGCAACAAGCCTTTGTGTGAAGCAAATAAACAAATCAAAATGAAAGAAAAAGCCACTATGATTCTCAAAAGAGGTGGCTGTGAAAGTCAGGAAGAAAAAGACAGCATTCCGGAAGTATAAGGAAACACAGAAGGAGCAGGACAGAGAGCTGTACCAGTTAATGCAGAAGGAAGCAGGGAGGGAAGTCAGAATAGCAAAAGCCCAAACTGAGGAGGAAAAGATAGCCAACTCAGTTAAGAAGGGGGATAAAACCTTTTATAGGTATATCAGCGAGCATAGAAAGACAAAGGGAGGGATAGTGAGGCTGAATAGAATGAACGGTGGGTGGGCAGAGGGGGACAGTGAAAAAGCAGGGATACTGAAAGAATATTTCTGCTCAGTATTCACAAAAGAGGAGGGGGAAGTGCCTAATCCAATTAACAGAAGCACTCTTGATAGGGGGTCGATCCCAGTCCTTTCACAGAAGAAAGGGTTCTGCAAGAACTCCTAAAACTGAAGGTGGGCAAAGCAATGGGTCCTGATGGAATTCACCCCAGAATTCTAAAAGAATTAAGGGAGGAACTAGTGAAACCACTGGCTACTCTTTTTAATAAATCATGGGAGGATGGTGTGGTACCTGAGGACTGGAGGAAGGCGGATGTGATTCCCCTTCACAAAAGTGGGATGAAGATAGAGGCAGGAAACTACAGACCAGTCAGTCTGCCCTCTGTGGTAGGGAAAGTGATGAAGTCACTTCTGAAGGAAAGAATAGTTGAGTACCTAGAGGCCAGTGGAGCACAGGACCCAAGGCAGCATGGATTCACAGTGGGAAGGTCATGTCAGACGAATCTAATAGATTTCTTTGACTGGCTGACCAAAGTAGTAGACCAGGGAGGGGCTGTGGACATGGCCTACCTAGACTTTAGCAAGGCATTTGACACAATCCCATACAAAAGATTAATAGTCAAATTAACCAGCCTGGAGTGGGTCCCAGGGTGGTAGCCTGGGTAAAACATTGGCTGCACAACAGGACACAGAAGGTAATTGTAATGGAGTCTCTCTGAAGAAGAGAGGTTACTAGTGGGGCACCGCAGGGTTCAGTATTGGGTCCAGTCCTTTTAATGTCTTCATCAGTGACATTGCAGAGGGACTGGAAGGAAAAGTATGCCTTTTGCAGATGACACAGAGATCTGCAACAGGGTTGATACACAAGAAGGCGTGGAAAGGATGAAAGGACTTGGCAAGGTTGGAGGAATGGTCAGAAGTATGGCAGCTAGATTCAATGCAAAGAAGTGCAAATAATGCACCTGGGAAACAAGAACCCAGGGGAAGAATACACAATGGGTGGGGAGGTAGTAACAACAACAAAAAAGGAAAGGGACCTGGGGGTAATCATATCAGATGACCTTAAGGTTAGCAAGCAATGTGAGAAGGCAGTAGGGAGGGCTGGAGGTATACTGGGATGTATAGGGAAAGACATCAGCAGCAGAAAACAGGAAGTTGTTATCCCTCTGTACAGACAGTTGGTGAGACCCCATCTGGAGTACTGTGTCCAATTCTGGAGACCCCATCTCCGCAAGGACATAGACAGGATAGAGGTAGTCCAGAGGAGGGCAACT
Organism: Neoceratodus forsteri; assembly: GCA_016271365.2. Classification (NCBI taxonomy): domain Eukaryota; kingdom Metazoa; phylum Chordata; order Ceratodontiformes; family Ceratodontidae; genus Neoceratodus; species Neoceratodus forsteri. The sequence continues at coordinate 460,870,292 of CM057449.1, read as the reverse complement.
AAAATGGTTCAGGGTCTGCAAGAGAAGCCGGATGAGGAGAGACTAAAGGAGCTTAATATGTATACCCTTGAGGAAAGAAGGGAGAGGGGGGACATGCTAGAAACTTTTAAGTACCTCAGTGGAATCAACAAAGTCCAAGAGGGTAGCATCTTTCAGAAAAAGAGACTTGAAAGAACAAGGGGACACAATTTAAAGATAGAAGGAGGGCAGTTCAGAGGCAATGTGAGGAAGTATTATTTCACAGAGAGGGTAGTGGATGCATGGAACAGCCTTCCTGAGGAGGTTGTGGGGTCTAAAACTGTGGCAGAATTCAAGAAAGCATGGGACAGACATAAGGCAATTCTTGTGGGGGGTAGGAAGAAATAGGCTGTTGGTTAACTAGGATCTACGGCCTATCCTGTAGGTAGGGAAATGGGCAGACTAGATGGGCCAAGCGGTCCTTATCTGCCGTCAAAGTCTGTGTTTCTATGTTTCTAGGTCAGTACAAGAAAAAATAATTCTCAGGCAGACACAGCTGAGAGGGGTGTGATTATAGAAAGGGGGCATTCGGAGGTTTCAGCACCCAGGCAGATAAAAGGTTTGGCTCACCCTGAAGTACCATTAGAAGAGGTATGAATTGGAGCTAACATGCAGCAAGGAACACCTGAGTCACATACCCCTCAGGAGGAGACACAGAACATAGGAGGAGACCCCCCTAACCCCCCCCCACCTAGACAAAAATGTTCAGATCTATTCTCTCAATCTGAACCAACGCCAAGGAAAAACACAGTTTGGCTGCAATATAGAGGGGGGTTGGAAGAGCACCCTGACAAGTATTATGTGGGTCAAATTTTATTAAAAAATGGCATGAGATTCACAGAGCATGATGTCTATGCCCTAATACATGTGTCTGGGGGGGGACAATTTTGACATCAGTTTTTGAACACCTATGGGCTTGGAAAAATTCTGGCTTATGTATAATCAGAGCAGATTTGCCCCAATGTGGACACCATGTTATGCAATACCTCTGACGAAGCCTCTCATTAAAATGGTAAAGTGATGTTTCGAAATGAAAGCATTCATATTTGTGACATACATCATTGGCTGCAGCAAAAGTGCGAGGTGCTAAGTGTACCAGCAGCTATTTTAGATTCAGAAGCCTTTTGGACAGGAGGTTGGCATTTCAAAGTTAAACTGCAACAAGTAACAGATGGGGTTCTGCATATTCCAAACAGTTTTTTTCTTGGCAAGGATCAGGGAGTGTGCTTTTATTCTGGCCAGCCCAAGGCATGCTACAAGTGTGGGGCCAAAACGCACCTCTCAAATGTATGTGATAAACTGAGGTGTGGGATCTGCTGGGAGTTTAACCACACTAGCTCCCAGTGCATGAGCCATTCCAGGTGTAATTTATGTGAGGAGATGGGTCATATTTTCCAGGAATGTCCTTGGGCGGCTCGGAATAAAACAGAAACGGTAGCCCCGATGAATTAATATGGAAAGCTTAAAAAACATCACCTGATAGTGAAAATAAGGCATCGGGCCCAGCACCATGGCCTTCTGATGAACAAGGAAACTCCCACCAGGGTTCTCATAGGGGAATGAATGGTAAGAAGGATGGAAATGAAGAAGATACCCCCATCCCTATTGATGTAGAACCAGAAGCTGCGAATGTAGAGGAAAGATTCACAATTCAAGAAGAACTGAGAAGTACTGATGCTAGGACATAGGATGTCCTAGACAAAGGAGCTATTCCCCCCCTTCTAAGGAGACGTGGTCAGTGCCAGAGACAAGGAGAAGGAGCATGAGACTGGCAAAACTGGGTCAACAGAACAGGATTTGGTGACGGACAATACTTTTTCAGTTCTGGATCCTGAAAACTGGGGGGACTCAGATCAGGAGGAGGACATATCAGAGGGATCCTCAATATCTGGATCACAAAAGCAAATATGGGGAACAAATAAAGGGGATAAGGAAAAAAATAAAAACAAGAAAACAAAGAAAGAAAAATGGATGATAAGAAATGGGTAACTGTATGTGTCAATCTTTAACAAATGTCTTCCTTTTCAGCTATCACATGCAATGTGCATAGTATTAGGAATAATAGGAAACAGCGAGCATGTTTTTCTCTTATACATTAGTTCTAGTTTAATGTTACCCTATTATAAGAAACATAGATGAACTCATATAATGGTTTGGTGGGGACTAAAAGTAATCAGGTATGGGAGCCATCACAATGATCATTTGGAGAAGATCAGGCTGATGGTGTGAGGATATTGTTTTCAGGGTATAAGTTTAAACTGCAGAAATGAGTGGATATTTCCCCAGGAAGGGCTTTATTGATGGATGGAATTTGGATGTCTAGGTCATGTAGATTTCTTTTTGTTTACACACCACAGACAAAAGCTGAATGGGTTGCACTTTTTCATCTATTGCAACCATATTTGACAACAGTGAGAGCTGTGATAGTGGGGGGTGACTTTAACTGTACATTGGATACTTCAGCTTGGACCTTGGGTGGAAAAACAATTACTGTGATGCTCTTGTTTTGCAAAATCTAGTTAAAATAGCTGAGTTATGGCATCACTTAAGGAATGCAGTTCTTTTAATCATGCACACTTTTGTTAAAAATATGTTAATGAAGATTGACTATATTCTGATATCTAAACAATGGTTGAATAGTGATACAGTAGTATTGTCAACTGAATTTTCTGATCACTTAATGATTAAAACTGTTTTAATGGAAAATGGGACAGTATCACCTATAGTCATTAGGTGTCATCTGAGCACCCCTATTTTAGAAGAACAGGTTGTTAGATCACAGGTTACCTCTATTGTTATGACTAGAATCTCAGTAATGGGATTGTATGAGGATTTAGGGGTTTGGTGGTTGGACACAAAACAGGACTTAGCAATATGGTTTCAGAAATTTGGAAAACAAACCTCAAGAGAGAATTTTTTCAAATATATTAGACTAAGAACACAGCTGCTCAAATTATTGTCATTCACATATACTTCTAGAAAAGATTATTCTGGACAGATTTCGGTGATAAGTGACAAATGGGGAACTTACAATATGATAGATGAAAATCATTGTATGCAGAGTTAGCATATGGGACACAAAAAAAACCCTTACAAAGACCCATGTGAGGCCTCTGAAGAGAGGAGAGTTAACTCTCAAATATCTGAACTGATTACGACACAAGGGATGATCTTGTCCTCTGGGGGAGTTTCAATGAGAGGTGGAACACTATTTAGCTGATATGTATCGCTCTTGGAATTTGAATCAGGAGGAGGTTGATCAATATTTGACTAAGATAGAGGTCCCATCTTTGGAGAAGAATGAAAAGCAATTCTTAATTAATGAAATATCTGAACAGGAAATTAGGGAGATAATAGGTATCCTGAAAGAGAGCACTTCCTCTGTGACGGATGGAATCTCAAATGCCTTTTATAAAGTGTTTAATGATATCACTGTACCATGCCTAGCAAAAGGTTTTAGATTTTGGTTAACACAGAACCAGTTACATTCAGAGTTTGCTAAAGGCTTAGTAATTTTTTTTATATAAAAATGGGGATGAAAGAGAATTAAACAACTGGAGACCAATCTGCCTACTTAATACAGATTTTAAGATTCTAGCTAGTATTTTGCAAAGATTGCTTAGGAATGTTGCACAACTTTTAATACATCTGGTACAGACATGTGCCATACTTGAATTAAATATTAAAGAGAATTTGACAATTATTAGGGAGGTGGTGGACTTTAGTACTAGACATACAATACCCGGGTATGTAATTTCATTAGACCAGTGCAAAGCATTCGATAGGATGAATCATGAGTTTCTATTATTAGTCCAAAAACATTATGGAATTCCAAGAAAATTTATACTATGGTTAGAACTTCTATATAAATATGCAGAAGTGACACCTTTGCTTATGGGGCAGGAGGGGAAATGGTTTATGGTGAACTTAGGGTGTACAGCAAGGGAGTCCCCTAAGCCCGTTACTATACACATTTATTTTGGACCCTTTAATTAGGAGCATTATAGGAAATACAAGAATTCAAGGGATTTTAGGGACTCATAGGCCTCGGGGAAATAAAATTGGTTGCATATGCTGACAATATGTGTTTATTTCTCGGGAATGAGGAGAGTATTCTGGAAATGTTATTGGAAGTAAATAATTACAGTAAATTGTCAGGGGCAAAGTTAAAATTACAGAAACATAGGGGATTAAGGGGGGGATACAGGAAGGGGGACAGGATGAGAGACCCAGAACTATTGGAAGAATTATTTCTAAAGAACCCATCAAAATTTTTGGGGTCCTTTTTGAGGGAGAACATATGGCTAGTACAAATTGAGAACACAGTCTGCAAATTTGTGAAAACAAGATGATGAGATGGAAAAACTGGAAGTTTTCTAAACAGAAAAGGATGTTTATAATAAAACAGTTTTTGGTGCCATGCCTATTATATATTAATTTAGTCTGCCCTTTACAGGTTAAGTTCAAAACTAGGCTGCATAGAATTCTTTTTCAGATGCTGTGGGGGTCACGGCTAAACCCAGTAAAATGAAAAATTACATACTTGCCAAAAAATAAAGGTGGGTTGAATATGGTAAATCCGGTTATTCTTTTTCATGCAATTTTTTGGTCAGGGTCCTTACAAGTGGTAGTTCATGACACTGATACGTTGACAAAAAAACAAACCAGTACTCCACCATGCTATAGCATTTTGGCTGTCTGCAAGCACCACAAAGGAGGCGGCTAACCTCCACATAAAGACAAAGTCCAACAAAGAGTGGTGCGCAAGGAATACAAAACACAGTTTTGCTATTCAGCAAATGTTTACTGTAATTAAAGTGCAAGTACAAAAACACACATGGAGCAGGAGTTTAAAGAATGGCTACCCCTAGTGGCTCGACTACATGAGTCTTCAAGGGGGTGAAGTCACACAGATGAACTACTACCTGATATACCAATCAATGCTTACGTCACATCATTAACATCAGTGCTAACTTTTACAACAAAAGCATTTTACAAAATAAAGAGGAAATATTCCTTATATAAAGTATTCATTAATTTACACATATACTATGCTATAAAGTCTCATTACTAATGGATGTTATATTTAAAGGAAGCATAACCAAAACTAAACGTAAACAATCTTAAATCTTAACCTTAATTAAATTATTTCTGTTAAACATAACACTTCTAAATAATATAGATGTATATTTAAAAATCCACATTTCAGAAGTCTATGCTATGAACTAAACAAATTTGTCTAATAATGTACAATAATTTAATTCTTAGAATTCTAAACTATTATATACAGCAAACATTTTTTATCTTTTTTTATCTATATAATAGGTGTTTTTTTTTAGAAAAAATCATTCTAAGGAGCAAAGAATTAATAAATTTCAATAAACAGTCTAACACAGATAGAAAAAAGCACAGAGTACAAGAGAGAAAAGTCACACTACCACATCCTGGAGAATACAAAGTCCTGTGACTATCAAGCAGTCAGTCTGCCAAACTCCATTGAGGCAAATGCCAACCGTGTAGGTAGGAGTCCAGATAGGATGGTTAGTGGCACTTGAGAGAAAGAGAGAAAAAACATGTCATGAAATACATAAATAAATGTGCACCATTTGCATAACTTCAAAGGAAATGCTTTTTTTTTCTTTTTTTCAAAAACAGGCATAGCAAATATTAATCAACGTCTTTTATGTAGAAATGGATTAATGTCCTAGTTATTAATTAAACCTTTAGGTTTTACTGAATCCAGTTTGAATATCCACATACTTTCTTTTTGCAGTAGTTTGTTTGCTCTGTTCCCTCCCCATGAGTCAAACAGTGCACAGTCAATACCTTGAAATTTCAAACAATCTGGTTTAGAGTCATGGTGGGTAAAAAAAATGAGTGTCCATGGGGGTGTCATTTCTAGCATTTACAATAGAGTTACATTTCGTTGGGGTATGAATATTAAAGATAAACTGGTTCACACACATCCTAGAAAGGAACAAATGAATTTTTCAAATACTATGCAGACTTGGCTCCCTCAAAGAAAAAGGGATTCCATAAGTGTAGGAGATGTAATATCTGTAAATATGGTTTAGAAGGGAATAGTTTTGTACATCCAGGGAGACCAGAAGCCACTGTGGATATTTGTGACCTTATTACATGTGACACTACACATGTAGTATACTGTATGTACTCTGGTGTGACTGTGGTTTAGTATATGTAGGGAAAACAGCAAGACCTCTTAAACAACGGATACAGGAACATGTAAGATCTATTGCAAATGCTAGAAATGACACCCCCGTGGGCACTCATTTTTTTACCCACCATGACGCTAAACCAGATTGTTTGAAATTTTAAGGTATTGACTGTGCACTGTTTGACTCATGGGGAGGGAACAGAGCAAACAAACTACTGCAAAAAGAAAGTATGTGGATATTCAAACTGGATTCAGTAAAACCTAAAGGTTTAAATAATAACTGGGACATTAAGCCATTTCTACATAAAAGGAGATGTTGATTAATATTTGCTATGCTTGTTCTTAAAAAAAGAAAAAAAGCATTTCCTTTGAAGTTATGCAGATGGTGCACATTTATTTATGTATTTCATGACATGTTTTTCCCTTTTTCTCTCAGGTGCCACTAACCTATCCTATCGGAGCTCCTACCTACATGGTTGGCATTTGCCTCAATGGAGTTTGGCAGTCTGACTGCTTGATAGTCCCAGGACTTTGTATTCTCCAGGATGTGGTAGTGTGACTTTTCTCTCTTGTACTCTGTGCTTTTTTTCTCTCTGTGTTAGATTGTTCATTTCAATTTATTCATTCTTTTTTTGCTCCTTAGAATTTTTTTCTAAAAAACACCTATTACGTAGATAAAAAAAGTGAAAAAATGGTTGCTGTATATAATAGTTTAGAATTCTAAGAATTAAAGCATTGTACATTGTTAGACAAATTTGTTTAGCTCATAGTATAGACTTCTGAAATATGGATTTTTAAATATACATCTTTATTATTTGATGTGTATATTTAACAGAAGTAATACAATTAAGGTTAAGGTTTAAGATTGTTTACATTTAGTTTTGTATATGCTTCCTTTAAATATAACATCCATTAGTAATGAGACTTTATAGCACAGTATATGTGTGAATTAATGAATACTTTATATAATGAATTCTTCCTCTTTATTTTGTAAAATGCTTCTGCTGTAAAAGATAGTACTGATGTTAATGATGTGATGTAATCATTGATCGTTATATATCAGGTGGTGGTGCACCTGAGTGGCTTCACCCCCTTGAAGACTCACATAGTCGAGGTGCTAGGGGTAGCTATTCTTTAAACTCCTGCTCCCTGTGTGTTTTTGTACTTGCACTTTAATTGCAGTAAAAATTTGCTGAATAACAAAACTGTGTTTTGTATTCCTTGTGCACCACTCTTTGTTGGACTTTATGTTGGCAGAAACATGGCTTTTGAATAACTTGAGTCCAGTACTGGACATTTGGATGAGGAACCATTACAGTACAATTATAGGCAGAACATTTCAGAGTGTTTTAAATCATCATTTCAAAAATTATTCAAATAGGGGATGTGTAGATCACACTTAAAAATCAAATCAAGGAAAGCTTTGTATAATCAGGCTTTGGAACATACTGGTCATGGCATGACTGTGTTTAAAGAGTGCCTGATTAATAACACTGGCTGCATCATTAATTTATTAATGAATATGAGAATTGCCTCTAGAATGTGGGATGTAATATGGCTTGTTGCACATAGGAGACTAGGGGCCCGATTCTCAAATGGGGCTGTGTTCGGCGCAAGCTGTGGCAAACAGCAGCCTGCATTGCAGTCTCATACACCAGGGACACTGCACCAGATTCAGGTACAGGAGGGGTCTCGGCGTTTAAGTCCCCACACTTGCGCCATTCCATCCCTTGTGGCAAACACTTGGCACATGGGAGGTGTCTGTCGCAAGCCTGGTGCAGCATGGGAAATGGTACATACTGTAGATATGTGCACAGTGACTGCCACCAGTCTCAGACACTGTGTCCATATGTACAATATGGTGCCAATGCAGGCTACAGTAGGTGACTGGCTGGGCACCAAGGAGTGGGTTCCACTAGACCACCAGGTAGTGGGCACTGCAGTGATCAGACACATGCCCATGCCACTTGCAGATGGCCAGGCAGCATCAGGGATAGGGTGATGGCATTGGGGATGGGTGACAGGACCTGGCAGGATGGGGTACCATCAGAAAACCGAGGGGGCAACCGCAGCATACAGTGGCACATAAGCTGACTGCCCCAGTGGAACATATTCTAAGTCCCACTACGCCAGCCCTGGCTGGTCTAAGGGCACTTAGAATGTCTCCCACTGGGTGCTGTCTGAGAATAGCAAGCTGCAGTTTGTGTCAGCACAGTCCACCTAGTGCCATGTCGCAGCACTGTGCTGGGTGCAGGGCTGGTGCAGGACCCTGTTTGGGGCAGGTGGCCTGTGGTCGATACAGGCCACCTTTGTGAATTGCATGGAGGCAGCCCTGGATGCAAGATGTACCTTGCACCATCTCTGTTTGGTGCAAGCACCTTGCATCAGATGCAGGGCTTTGAGAATCGGGCCCTAGGAGTTAAAGGAAACAGTAAACATAAAAGTTTAGAGGAAAGGAACTGTCCATATGTGGAATATCTGCAACCAACTGAAACTGTGGAACATTTTCTATTATTCTGTCCTTTTGTATGTGGGTTACGGCAATATTTAGCTGGGAAATGAAGATTGTCATGGTTAAAGGGGATTGCTTATGAACAAATTGCACTCGGAGAATTATTCAAAACATGTCAAGTGGAGTGGATTCTACACTGAATGTTTTATTTTTCTATTTTAATATTTTATCTATGGCAAGCCAGATGTCAATTATTGTTCCAACAAAAAAGAATGTCTTATATTGCTTACAGTAGATTATGTGAAATGGCATTAAAAGAAGTGTATGACAAGGATATCCATTCACATCCTAGATCAAAAGTAATGGCATGGTGGAAAGGTTTTCCATTTTTTCAAAAATATGGTTAAATAAAATTGTTGTTCAGACAGAATGTGTTGATACAATTTAGGGTGAAATAAGATGAAGTTTTTTTGATTTTTCATACAATGGCAATCACAGTATATTTAAAAATGTCACTATTTTGAGTTTTTATTTCCTTTTTTTTACCTTTGGATCTCTAGGTTGATGTGATTCATATTACTGTAAATTTTACACGGCAGAGTTGTCTTTAATTTTCTTTGGGGGTAAGTACTGTGACAACCCAGCTCTCCCACTGGGCTGAAACAGCTTTTAGAGAGGTCTCTGTCCTCGGGTATTCACTGCCACCAGCTGGACTGTCTCCAGCACCACCTCCAAGTCTATAAACTTGAAGAATTAAACATGCAATTGCACAAGTTAAAGTCTGGTAGTGTGTCTCTCTCTCGGGTAGCGGATGCTACACAGAGTTTAACTCAGCCAGTGGAAACCAAATATCACCTTAGAAAAATGACATCACAGTCACAACTGTTGAGCAAATAAATAGCTTTTTACTTAACAGAAAGTGCACTGAGCATTTACAGGATATATATTTACAACACAAGAGAATAACACTCATACAGGAAAGTAAACAAATGTTTTAAATAACAGATGGCAAAAGAACAAAGCTATTACTGAAATATGCTAGTATTAAACTTACCCTTGCCTGTCCTTTCAAGAGACCACTGTGCCCTATGCTAACTGCCAGCTCCCACTGACCTAGCTAGAAGGGTAGGCTCCAATCTTGGATTCTTCCTCCAGCTTCAAAGTAAGAACATTCTACATTGTCTTTCAGCCTCTTATATATTCTACTGGGAATAGGTAATGCCTATTCTCCCTTTGAATGCACCAACCATCTAACATGTACGTGTTTAACTGTCCCAATCAGACTGAACACCTATCAGTGACCAATTGTATTCCTTTTTTACCTTAAGTTTATATTTGAATCAACCAATCCATCCAAAATGGCCTGTGTGTGGGTGGGCAGGTCTGTGTGTGTGGAGATGTCCACTCGAGATTTATGACACAGCTCTTAGCTAGCAGCTAGGGAGGACTGAGAATTCCACAAGCTGGATTTCTTAGCTTGCATGAGTTTTTTTTTCCAGACTGCTAAAAAAATAAGGCACCTACAGAATCCAAACCATTAACTCTTTTCTTACCATTTCTGTCACATCTCCCCTCACCCAGATGATGAAGGTGTGTCACTTGGGCCACCCCAAGTGACACAGCCATTCATGCAACTACTCTGTTGAAGTGGGAAGTGCCGAAAGTATCCAGTCATGCCATTATCCCTGTCTAGATAGCCCATCTGCATCTGCATTTTTTTTTTTTTTGCCACTGTGATGCTGGATGGTCATGTTGTATGCCTGCGGTACCAAACTCCAATGTTGTGGTTTTCCATTTTGCCCACTTGACCTATGAAGCCATATCAGGGGATTACGATCTGTGACCACAGTAAATGATCTCCCATATAGGTATGGCTGCAGCTTCTGAAGGGTCCACACTATTCCCAAGCATTCCTTCTTGACTGTGGCATATGTCTCCTCTCTGGGCAAAAGCCTCCGGCTGAGGTACACAACCGGGTACTCCTCCCCCTGCTTGGTTACTTGGCTCAGCACAGCCCCCATCCCATGATCTGAGGCATCCACATGGACCATAAACTTTAGACTATAATTGGGGCTAGCCAATACAGTTGGGCCACTTAAGGCATTGTTTAGCTCCTGAAAAGCAACCTCACAGCCTTCTGACCACTTCACTGTATCTGGCTTTCCCTTCTTGGTTACATCTGTCAGGGGCATAGCCAGATCGCTATAGTGAGGAACAAACCTCTGGTAGTACCCTGCTGTCCCTAGAAATGCCCTGACCTGTTTCTTGGTGGTAGGTGTAGGCCAGGCCAGGATGGCATCAACCTTGGCAGGCTCTGGGCGGATGTGTCCACTACTCACCCAGTGCCCAAAGTAGGACATTTCTGCCATACCTATCTGGCACTTTTCCACCTTGACTGTCAGACCTGCATTCTTTAACCTGTGGACCACATCCTGTACATTCTTGATGTGCTCATCCCAGGTCTGGTTGTATATGGCTATATCATCCATATAAGCCAAAGCAAACTCACCTACCCCAGACAGAATGCGATCCAAAAACCATTGAAAGGTTGCAGGTGCATTCTTCATTCCAAATGGTATTACCTTGAATTCCTATAAACCAAATGGAGTAAAAAAAGCTGATCTCTCCCTGGCTGCAGGGGTCAGAGGTACCTGCCAATAGCCCTTTGTTAGGTCTATTGTGATCAAATATTTGGCTCCCCCCCAGTCACTCCAGGGTCTCATCTGTTCTGGGCATGGGATAGGTGTCAGACTCCATGCAGCTATTAAGCCTCCAGTAATCAATGCAGAATCATATGATGCCATCCCTTTTGGGGATCAGTACCATGGCTGATGTCCAGGGGCTACTAGATTCCTGAATTACTCCAAGTTCCAGCATCTCCTTGAGCTTCTCTTTCAGAGTCTGCTTAATGTGTTCAGGTAACCTGTAGGGGGACTGTTTCAGGGGAACCTGGGTCCCTGTATCCACATGGTGCTCTGCCATCGTGGTGTACGCCAGTTTCCCTGTGAACATGTCCTCAAATTCTCTCAGCACACCCCTAATTTCTTGCACCTGGGCTGGTGTCAGCTGTTCCAAGAGGGTAAGGTTGTCCACAGAGAATGCAACCCTGGCCTCCCCAAGTAAGCCCACCAGTGGCTCTATTTCAGTTTCCTCCTCTGAGGCACTGCATACAGTGAGGACCATTTCCTCCTTGTCATGGTAGGGCTTCAGCATGTTAACATGATACACCTTTCATTTGCATCTCCTGTCTGGTAGCTCTATCATGTAATTGACATCACTAACCTTTTGGACAATTGAGAATGGTCCCTCCCATACTGCTTCTAATTTATTCTGTCGGACAGAGATGAGCCTTCACTCACTGTCCCACCTCATATTCTCTGGTTTGGGCCCACAGTCATACCAGACTTTCTGTCACTGTTGTGCAGTGGCCAGGTGCTTCTGAGCAAACCTCATGAGCACCCTAAGGCAGGTCCTGAAGTTCAGGATATACTCCACAACAGACTCCCCTTAGGAGGCACTGTCCCCCTCCCATTCATCCTGACTCAAATCTAGTGGCCCCCGCAACCTATGACCAAATAGGAGCTCAAAAGGTGAGAACCCTGTGGACTCCTGTGGGACTTTCCTGTATGCAAATAGGAGATGAGGCAAATATTTGTCCCAGTCCCTCTTATGCTGGTCAGCAAAAGTCCTTAGCATGGTCTTAAAGGCTGAATTAAATCACTCCACTAGACCATTAGCTTGGGGATGGTATGGGGAGGTTTTGAGCTGCTTTACCCAACACTTCTCCCACAAACTACTCATTAACCCTGACATAAAATTGGCACCCCGGTCTGACAGTATCTCCTGGGGAAAGTCCACCCAGCTAAATATTCCCAACAGTGCATCGGCCACTGGTTCTGCCTCAGAGGATGTTAGGGCCACTGCCTTTTGGTATCTGGTAGCATAGCCAACAACTACCAGGATATACGACTTGCCAGTGCTACCTGGGGTGCTCAATGGCCCCACTACATCCATAGCTACCCTCTTGAAGGGTTCATCAATAATGGGCAGGGGCACCAAAGCTACCTTGGCCTTGTCCCCAACCTTCCCCACCCACTGGCACCGTGGACAAGTCATGCAATAATTTATCACATCCTTGCCAATACCAGGCCAGAAGAAATTGTTGGTCAGCTGCTTTTTCGTGTGCCTCACCCTCAAGTGCCCTGAAAAAGGGATATCATGGGCAAGGGCCAAAAGCTGCTGATGCTGAACCTTAAGGACTACCAGCTGCTGGAGTACCTCACCATCTAGCCCTTCCTCTGTTGTACATTCTCTGTACAATGGGCCATTGTCCCAGTAAATAGACTCTTTACCCCCCTGAGGACGCTCAGCCCTATGAGCCATTTGCCTCAGTTTTTGCAAGGTAGGGTCAGTTCACTGTGCAGCACTCAGCTGTCCTCATCTGACCCTTCCCAGTGCCCCTTCAGAAGGAAGTCCTGTGGGCTCCTCTATTTGTGACTGGGGTTCTGGACTGCTGCTTCTAGCCAGCCCTCCCCTGTGCTAGACACTTCCTCAGCTGCTGAGGGTGTGGCTGGATCACCCAAAGTCACCCCCTTTTCACCCTCAGAAGCTTGCCCTTGTGCCTGACTATGAGTTACAACACACACCAGTTTTTTCCTGGGGTCCAAATCCTTTTTCACAATCATATTTATAGGTAGGTCCTCTACAACTCTTACCTCCTTTTCTCTATGGCCCCGTTCCCATCTCAGAAAGACTCTAGCCATTGGTAATTGGACTGGTGGCCGTGTGAATGCCTGGACCCTGGAGTATTTTCCAGGCACCATCTGCTCTGCCTGGATGAGATTCTACCTTACCAGGGAGATGTCAGTGCCTGTGTCCCACAGTCCCTGTGTTACTATTCCATTAACTGTAATGGGATGCAGATTCTCATCAGAGGAGAGTGGTTCTTCAGACTGGAAACACCCTACAAACACACCAGTGCTCTTTTTGATCACCCCCCTCCCCATACCTCTGCCCCTTAACCAGTTTCTGAGGGCAGTTATATTTCAAGTGCCCCACTTCATTGCAAATATGATATTTCTTGGGTCCTATCTCTTGAGTTCCCTTAGAACCAGAGGCTTGTACTTTGGGCTCAGGTGGAGGCTGATTTCCTTTGGGCTGCCCCCCATGAGATCCCTTATAACCATGTGCTTCCCCCCCACCATAAGACTTATGCTTTGTGTATGGCCAGCTAGACAGATACATGTCAGCACTTGCTGCCACCTCCGTTGAGGAGGCGCATGCCCCGGTCTAGGAGCCAAACGCACATGTCCTCAGGTACAATTTTAAGGAATTGTTCTCTCACCAATACATCTTTGATTAGTTCTACAGTGGTTGATTTAGCCCCCTCCATCCACCTATCAAGGTAAGTATGCAGCTGAACCTGCAGTTCTGCATAAGTGTCTTCTAGGCTTTTCTTTAACTCCCTAAATTTCCTTCTGTAAGCCTCAGGAGTTAATTCAAAACATTTCAACAACACTGTTTTAACGTTATCATAATCAGCATAGTCTTCATTACTCATTTTAGAGAATGCATGCAAAGCCCTCCCCGTAAGTAAGGGTGTGAGATAAGTTAACCAGGAAACCTTAGTCAATTGGAATTGGTCACATACTGTCTCAAATGACCTTAAAAACAAATCAAGGTCATCTCCCTCTTTAAACTGAGGGAACAATTTAGAATTAATTTTGGCTTCATGAGGCAAACTCACTCCACCATTACTCATGGTTTATTGGCTGCGCAGGGTCATCATCTCCTTTTCATGCTGTTGTCTCTGGAGTTCATGATGTCATTCTCTTTCTCTTTCTTCACATTCCTTCTCTCTGTCTTGGCGTTCTCTTTCTCTTTTTTCACATTCTTTCTTCCTGTCTGCCAGTCTCTTTTCTTCCAGCTCATTCTCTGCTTCCAGTCTTTTTGTTTCTGCATCCAACCTTCTTGCTTCTGCTTCAGCATCCAGTCTTATCACCTCCAGTGCCTTGTCTTGCAGCAACAGCAGCAGTTGCAGTGCCTCAAGCTGGTTTGGGGAGTCTGCTACATCAGTTCCTGACTCAGCCCCAGAGATTTTTTTCTTGTGTTTTAGACCTTCAGGCTGAATCCCCTTTTCCTGGCACCTTTCATAAAGCTGTGACACAGTAATTGAGTCAAACTCCGTGGAGCTCATTCCGTACTGCTACACTGTACTGTGCTAACTAGAAACAAATAAAACTGTTGTACAAATGTATTCCCTTATATATCCTGTTTTACAATGCTAAGGTAACTGTTCCACTGGCAAACTCTGTATCTCAGTGTGCTACGCAGTCTGATATCATCATCCCACCACTACCACCAATATGTGACAACCCACCTCTCTCTCTAGGTTGAAACAGCTTTTAGAGAGGTGTCTGTCTTCAGGTATTCACTGCCATCAGCTGGACTGTCTCCAGCACCACCTTCAAGTCTACAAACTTGAATAATTAAACTTGCAATTGCACAAGTTAAAGACTGGTAGTGTGTATCTCTCGGGTGGTGAATGCTACACAGAGTTTAACTCAGCCAGTGGAAACCAGATATTACCTTAGAAAAATGACATCACAGTGACAACTGTTGAGCAAATAAATAGCTTTTTACTTAACAGAAAGTGCACTGAGCATTTACAGGATATATATTTAAACACAAAAGAATAACACTCATACAGGAAAAGTAAACAAATGTTTTAAATAACAGACGGCAAAAGAAGAAGGCTATTACTGAAATATGGTAGTACTAAACTTACCCTTCCATGTCCTTTCAAGAGACCACTGTGCCCTATTCTAACTGCCAGCTCCCACTGACCTAGCTAGAAGGGTAGGCTCTAATCTTAGATTCTTCCTCCAGCTTCAAAGTAAGAAGAACACTCTTCATTTTCTTTCAGCCTCTTATATATTCTCCTGGGAATAGGTAATGCCTATTCCCCCCTTTGAATGCACCACTCAGCTAACATGTACATATTTAATTGTCCCAATCAGACTGAACACCTATCAGTGACCAATTATATTGCATTTTAACCTTAAGTTTATATTTGAATGAACCAATCCATTCAAACTGGTCTGTGTGTGCGGACAGGTCTGTGTGTGTGGAAATGTCCACTTGAGATTTATGACACAGATCTTATCTAGCAGGTAGGGAGGACTGAGAATTCCACAATCTGAATTTCTCAGCTTGCATGAGTGTGTTTTTTTTTCCAGACTGCTAAAAAAATAAGGCACCTACAGAATCCAAACCATTAACTCTTTCCTTACCATTTCTGTCACAAGTGCATTCATTGTTTTTGTGGGAAGTATGAGGTCATCTTCTCAGGTAATTTCTTAAATATGATAACTGGTGGGGAAAGGTTGTGTGTTGTGATGATTTTAGGTTTGTTATAGAGGTGGTTATATAAGTTTTTATTTTCTGTTCTTAAGATGATATGTGATGAAACACTGTTTTTCTTTGTGTTGTTCTTCTATGTTCTAATAAGAAATTCCCCTACTCTAAGGTAGGGGGTGCTGTGTCACTCTGGTTGGAAGGATGGCTGACAGTATGGAGTTGGGTGAGGATGACGGAGGTTATCGGGGAGAGGATCTCCCTGCAGTTGAACATATCGAGTTTCAGTGCACTCGCAGCAGCAGGCTTTACACTTGCACTTGATGGTAGAAGTTGGCTCCTGGGGGATGCACCGACTGTGGCACAAATTGTGTTGCCTACTTCAGAATTACACTCTGGTCTGGCTAAAAAGCTTGATGATTGTAATTTTGCTGAAGTTCCTCAGGATGTAGGCCCAGATTCTGTCGATATGAATACAAGGTCAAGAAATTATGGTATGTTTACCAAACTGCCTATTTCAGCACTAGGTAATGTATCTTTTTATGACATTACTATACCTAAGACTATTACTATAGATGAGAATGTAATACTTACGGGCAATGAAGGAGTTGAAATACAGGCTAGGCTAGATAAGGGCAAAGCAATTGATAGTATGACTTTCCCTGAAAAGGCCTTACAGCACCCTGCCACAACGGCTACTCAGACTGCACCTAAGGCATCCTGGGCTGATGTTATGGAACAGCAGACTGGAGCTGAGAAACCAGGTGACTTTTGACCTCCTGAGCAGGAGGTACATTGTACTCCCACTATTCCCCTCCCACCTCTCCCACAGTATAATCCCACATGACAGATGGCTGATCTTTTTACTAACCTCAGGAAACCTAGGGATCGCAGAAATGCTGTCTTTATTAAATATAGACTAGGTCTAGATCACTTGCCAAACAGGGTGTATGTGGCATGCAGACTCTTGAAGGAATCCATGCAATTTCAGGCTATAAATATCTTTGCACTGATTCATCTATCTGGAGATATGGTCTTCAATGTCAGCTTTAATACGCCTGTCCAGCTTAAAAGGTTTTGGTCCAAATATGGCCTGTTGAAACAAGTATGGGACCCATTTGTGGCAATTCCACTCACCTGACCAGCGGCAAAGTTTATAACAATTTTATTTCAGAACGAAAATATGCATGTCTCTGATATCTTATATTGGGTCAAACAATGTGCAGATGTTCTAGATCGACCTGCCTCTATCATCAACAGTGAAAACATTTGGACTGGGGGGGTGGAAAATTAAAGTAAAGTTATGCATGGCTGTAGCAGGCCCATTACACGTTCCAAGCTGCTTGTACTTAGGACTAGATAGAGGCTTTTGCTTCTAACCAGGACAACCCAAAGCCTGTCATCATTGTGGGTCATTTTCCCATCTGAGTAATGTGTGTGAGGCTTTAATGTGTAACTTCTGCTTACAAATGGGACATCCAAGTAACCAATGCAGGAATCTGCCCAAGTGTAACCTGTGCAACGAACATGTGTTCCTTCAATGCCCATGGGAAATCCACAATAAAGGTTCTTTTTGGGATCAGGACACAATTGTGCACACTGCACAGGAAAAACAGACAGGACACCACCATAGTTTACACTCCTTACAAAACAGCAATGCACAGGTGGACAAGTCTCTCTGCCTCCTGAGGATGCAGGTGATACCCTTACTGATGACTCAGCACAAACTATAATGAAGCAGGAGCCTGGTATTGCACAACAGGATGAGGTAGTACCTACTGAAGAACAAGCAGGACCCTCTGAACTTCTTATACGTCACTCAGAGATGCCTCCCCACCCCCAGCCCATTGGAGGAAGGGTTCACAATGGTTAAAGGGAAGAGACGATCAATGAGGAATATTTCTTAGGCAAAACTTCCCTGCACTGTGTTTCGCTCTGACAGTAACAAATATGCAGCACTCATGCCTTCTGCAGAAGAGGATGATAAAGATTCTAAGGTGTCCTCCATTGTCTCCTCCCAGAAAGAAACTTCAAACATGGATGGTGAGATAGTGGACAGGCCAATAGTGTGGAAAAAACAAGGAAGAAAAAGATGTACCCTAATATAGTTTTTCCTCCCTAAATGTTTTACTGAATGCTTCACTCTGCTGTAGTTAGTATCACAGTTCATTCACTTACTGTAAAGACAATAGCATAAAAAAATTACAGATGCAGAAGCATTACATTTCAAGCTTTACAGGACACACAAGCAGATATCTATCTTTTACAGGACACTAGGCTTCGATCAGAAGCAGATATTTATCAGGCAAGGAAGGCGTGGGTCTGGGGCTCCTCAGTTTGGTCACTAGGGGAGGAGGCATGCTCTGGGGTGGGTATCCTGTTTCAGGGCTCGGTACAACCTGCTAAAATCATAGAGGTGGACCCAGGGAGAGTGTTATTCCTGGACATTATTTATCATTCACAGGATTTAAGGAATGGTGTGGTGTATGCCCTACAAACAAAACAGGCCAGGGTTCAACTCTTTCAATTGCTCCAGCCATACCTGCATACACATCAAAAGCTTGTTTTGGGGGTGACTTTAATTGACCACTCAAATTACAGAATGAGACAGGTTCCACCCCTAAAATGTACTGTGATACTAATCAGTTAAAATATCTCTAAAGCACTGCAGACTTAAGAGACAGATTTAGGGCCATACACAATGGGGGGAGGGAGGGGTGGCATGCATACTATAGGGCTTCCTTATCATCCAGAATTGATTACATTTTTGTTTCCAAATATTGGACTATTCTGAAGGCCACTACCATTCCCTCTGCCTCTTTGGATCATTTTGGTTTAGAAACTACATTGGGTCAGTTACAATCAAATAATATAGGACCAGGTTACTGGCGCCTGAATAATTCCATGTTAAATGACCCTGATAAACTATAAAAAAACCAAAAAACTATCTCCTAGCCAGGGCTACGGTAGTAGCATGGTATGATTCAGTAGGGGATTGGTGGATGGACACAAAGTCAATAATTTGTCAATTATTTAAAAAATGGGGAAAGCAGAAAATACAGTCTGCTTATTTTCAGTACTTAAAACTCCATAAATGCCTCTATCAGTTAATAACTAGTCAAAATGTTGACCATGTGGAGTACTTCATCCAAATTTTGGCTATTAAAAAGGAAATCACTTTATTTATATACAAAAGCACAATCCTTGTGGATGGAACAATCTGCAGGAACACAAGGTACGAAAACTTCTTTGAACATCTTTAAAGATTGTCAATCATGGGTGACACGGAAAGTGAGGGAAGCAGTTAGGGATGATTCAGGGCTGGTACATACAGAATTTGGTAATATTTTACATGTGCTCCATACTCATTTGCAGTCCACTTTTGGAACACCTATGCCTACTATATCACACTTGCATCACTTTTTGGCCACTATTTCATCTCTGATGATTGATCCAACACTGACTGCTGGGCTGGGAGGTCCAATTTTAGAGGATAAAATATGGGCTGCTGTAAAAAAATTGAAGTCTAACACCGCTCCGGGTCCTGATGGGTTGAGTCCCCAATTTTACAAAACATTTCAGGATTTACTTGTTCCTTTATTAGTTGAAGTGTTTAACGGTATTTTGTGTAATTTGGAAATTCCAGATGATATGGGAAAGGCCCTTTTAATTTTGTTACATAAAAAGAGGGATTGGTTAAACATCAAAAATTGGAGACCTATATCTTTGTTAAATGTGGAAATAAAACTACTTTCTATGGTGCTGGGCGTTAGGCTCAGTGCTGTGGTTAAGATAGTTATTTCACCATTTCAAAATTGTGCCATTCCAGGCCGTACTCTGAAAAATAATTTAAGTTGCCTACGTGAAGTTTTTGCAAGAGGGCTTTTAGGGAAGATACATGGCTATGTGATCGCTCTCCATCAGAAGGCATTTGATTGCATTTCCCATGATGTCTTGTTCAAACTATTAACATTTTATGGTATTCCTCAGCAATTCAACACATGGTTGTGTACACTTTATAGTTCAGCACACTTTCATTTACTTTTGAATGGGATCCTTAGTAATCGCATTCCGCTGAGGAGGGGGGGCATGACAGGAGTGCCCTTTGAGCCCCCTGTTGTATATCTTCCAAATTGATGTTTTAGTAGAACATATTGAACTTTCTAGACATATTGTTGGTGTGACTCTGCTTCCTCAGATGCTTCCCCTCAAAATTATGGAATATGCAGATGCTTATTTGTGACTTTACAAGATGAAGGAGATCATGTGTATGACATCTTAGGGGTATATTCAGAGGTGACAGGTGCTAAAATAAGTTTTCATAAAAGTCAGGCCTTGACGGTAGGACACCCTCCCCACTGAATCAGATCTGGAAAGTGCTAATGGTCTCAGAGGCTACAATATTAAGACTTTGATTCGGCCAGCAGGATATGGAACTTGTAAACTGGGAATCAAGATTGGCACTATGTGAAACTTGGATAAAAACATGGCAGGGCCTCCAGATCTCCAAACTTAAATGGGTTTATTTACTTAAAACATTCATTATTCCAATTTTATTATTTGTGGGTTCTATCTTTCCACCTCCTGACACCTTGGATACCAGACTCTATAGAGTACTTTTTAGAGTTATTTGGGGGAGCTGGCTAAACCCAATCAAGCGGAATAACTTTTATAGATCTATTCCATTGAGGGCATAGGAATGGCACACCTGTTGGTATTCTTTCATTCCTTTTTTTGGCATAGAAACAGTACCAGGTTTCTGAAATGAGACACAGAGCTGGGTAGTGTGGGGAAAGGATTGGTTTACTAAGATCATGCCAATTTGGGAAATGGATAAATGGTCCTTTAAATTTCAGAACCTGACCACACCGGCTTATGTCCGACACACATTTAAAAAAATGAGGGTTTGGAGAATAGCAGTAACTGATTTTCAGACTCTTTCTAGACCACTTTTGTACCAACAAATTCTGTTGGAATGTTTCACATAACCTTTCTCTTTTGCCAGATGTACAGCAGAGAGGCTTGAGGTTACTACCCGACAACTATTGGACCCTAGAATTCCTTGATTTTTATGGGATGCTGCCTAATTGGCATGCCATGACAGATTCTGAATGAGGGATAACTACAAGCATAAGAGTTTGGCCAACCAGTATTGTCTTTGGGATATGTGCAATATGGTTCTAGAAACTCAGGAGCATCTTTTTTTTCACTGCCCATTTGTGGTTTCTTTTTGGAATCTGTTGGGTCGTATGGTACAGGATGCTATTTTTTTACAAATGACATATGTGGTGCTCATTTTAGGTATCTATCAGGGTCCATGGCAAAAATAAAGGGTGGGTACTCTTAGACTGATTTTTGGAGTCCTAAAGTACCACATTTGGCAGGTGAAATGTCACTGGGTTCTGCACAACCATTATATTTCCCAGCATGAATGAATTAAAATAATTATGGGACAGGTAAAACAAAGTCATGACTTAGATGAGGTGCACACTTCAGTACCAGACAGGAATTTGTTATGAAAACACTGGGGTGGGCACAATAAAAAAGGAGAGAAAAAAAAAGAAAACTTAAAACAAAGCCTAAAAAGGAAAAATAAAAAAACAGAAGAAATTAGACATAAAAATGGATGGGGGAGATGTATACTGGTTTTTGAGGGGAGGTGGGTCAGGATGGACCCTTAGACTGTAGACTTCAATAGGTAGTTTGCCTTACATTTTGGTTTTACCTTATGCAGGTTGCATGATGTGCATATATTTGCAGTGATGTTTTCTTTTTAGACATACTTAGCTTCTTTACTCCAAGAATAGGAGATTTTTGTGCTAAGTTAAGCATGAAGGTAATTTTGAGTACCATTTTCCCCCGAATATCCTTTTTCTTTATACTTCGTTATATTTTCCCCTAGTATTGTTCGATTTTTCACAATACAAAACTTCCCCCACTCTTTCTGAGAAGTGCTATGGGATCTTTAACATCCACCCGAACAACCATCAGAATAGGCAGACGGGACCTCGGTTTAATGTCTCATCCAAAAGACTGCACCTCAGGAGTGCAGCACCCCCTCAGGCTGCACTACTGTGTCAGTACTGTAACTGAACAGAAGTGCATGGTGTGGGGCTAGAACTCACAGCCTTCTGATCTTCCAGACTCAGAGGCGAGTGTGCAACCTGCTGAGCCAATGACACTGAATAATATATATATATAGTATAATGAGTGGGTCATGATGGTCGCTGGGTGTAGGATATTCAGGAAGGGTAGGACTAAGGAACAGGTGGGGGGGGCCAAGATATGTTCAGGAGGTAACAAGGTGCATAAGGCAGGAGGGTGAGGAAGGCAGGGTGGAGGACCTATGGCTGCACTTCAAGGACTCAACAAGTAGGTTACTAAGGATAGGGGCTGCTGTACAGCACACAGCTGAGGTGGGTGACCTGGATATACAGCTTCCTGAGCTAATTAGAAGGGTGTGTAGGAAGGGGAACATGGTGGTGTTGATGATGGTCGACTTTGACCTACCAGGGGTTCTGGTGGTACCTTGTCCACCACGAGTCAGAAGGAACAGGTCACATTACAGTTATTTCAGGACAGCTTACAGCTGAATCTGATTGTACAGCAGACTACTTTAAAAAACACTCTACACCTGCTGTCTTCAAATGGGGAGTCAGTAAGTGATCTGGTTGTGGTGGAACTTCTGATTTGAGTGACCACCTTTTAGTGTGCAAAATGCTCAATATTGGCAGGGCAACAGGAGGTATGGGTACCAGGATGATTAAGTTCAAGGTTCAGTAGTTTATGAGGATGGTAAAAAATTTCATAAGCATCTAGAAGTAATTCAATCAAGAATGAATGCTAGTCAAAAATGGGATAGTATTACAGTAGGGGCTATTGGAACCTATTGACTGTTGCACTATAACACAGAGCAATAGTAGAAGAGCTAAAAAGCTCTTTGGTAGAATAAGGAGGTAGTGGATTGATTGAGGGGAAAGAGAAAAGCATTTCAGACACTCAGGAGAGGAGGATGGGATGGTCAAAAGGGATGACTACAGGATGAAGTCCAGTGAGGTAACCAGGCTGGTCATAGCAGACAAGGGTTACAGGGAGCTGAGGGTTGTGCAGGGTACTAAGGATGGAGAGAAGGATTTCTTCTGGTACATTACAGAAGCAAGGAAAGTCAAGGATCAGATTGTTAGGGTCAAGAAGGAGGTGGGGTGGGTGAAGAAAGGGAGAGGAACAGGCAGAGGCACGTAATTAATATTTCTGTTCTGTTTTCACAAAAGAAAAGTGTGGGAAAATAACCCATGGGATGGGTACAGTGGGTGGGTGGTGGGCAAATTGGTGACTGACATAGGGATTATGGTACAAAGCGTTCTTGAATTATTATGGACACAGAGTTTGCATAAGGATCCAGGGCCAGATGGTATTCATCCTCAGGTGGTTAGTGAGCTAGCAGAGATCTTTTCAGAACCATAAACTGACCTCTTCAATACCTATTTGGATACAGGATGCGTACCACAAGTCTGGGTGATGGCCCATGTATTCCCATTTCATAACAGTGGTCATAACGATGAGTTGGGCAACAACAGGCCAATGACCCTCACATCAATTGTGTGAAAGGTCATGCAAACCATCTGAAATGAGAGGCTGGTGACCTTTTTGGAGGCCAATGGGCTCCAGGACAGCCAACCACAGTGGTTCATCTGTGGGAGATCCTGCCACACAAACACAGTTCAGTAGTATGACTGGGTGACCAGGGACCTGCACAAGAGCCATGCAGTGTATGTTCTGTGCTAAGACTTCATCAATGCCTTTTATTCACTGATGCATGACAGACACAGGGGTGGGTGGAATGTAAATATGCCACTTATGCTACATGGAACGATGCAGAGCCATGATTCACCATCACATGCATGATTCATGATTTAATGTTTTGGAATTGTGAATGGTGACTAACTGCGGCCTTCATGCAGTCTTGGCCAGACAAATACAAGGCAATTCCATTATACATGTTTGCATGTTCACTGGCTAGGATATTTATGTCTTCTACACTGTGATAGGTGTTTCTGACCATGGCACCTCTAGTATTGTAATGTGTGATTTTGAATCACACATTCTTGTTCTTTTCCTTGCACAGATGCTACACAGTAATGAATCATGTCTGCACCTCAGTGTCAGGACTGACCGCCAAAGAGCTTACCAGCTTCCACCAAACATCGAAGTTTGGACCAGTTGAAAGAGTATGGGAAGAAGTTGGTTAATCTCAGAAATTCATATGAATGTTGGGCAGTACTTAGAGTAAAAAAAGGTTTCCAAAAAGATGAGCACCTGGCAAAGTACTTGATTGACTTATATAGGTATGTGACTGTTATTTCACAGTTCTGACATTGAACTACTTCTTCATTCTTCTTTAGATGACTACTGTTGCTCTCCATTGTCCTGCTTTTCCTCATAGGGAGTACAGTGATCACACATGTGTGAATGTACCAGTCTCACAAGCAGGGCAACATTGTACATATATAATGTGCCAAAACCAAACATGTCCTCTGGATGTACATTGTGGTAAACATTTTCATGCCTGATTGTGTTTCATTGACAAGTACCATAATGACTACCAATTGCCACACTGGACCTACAGTAGCAGTGATGCATCTGATGGCAGTCTGAAGTGACCTCTGTCACTGTTCTGCATGCAACTGTTGGGAGGCTTAAGTGACGCATGCACTGCTCTCCTCACGTGTGACATGTTGGTTGTTGTTTTGCCATCCATGTGAGTAGATCCAACCACTGCCCAAGTGATGGATGTAACAGTAGTCACACAGTTGGTGTGGTCATCATGGACAGATGTCGCTCATGTTATATCCTGATAGGTGCATGGCAATATCAAACATGGCAATGTCTGCATGCTCACAACGACAATAACAGTGGAAGAAACAATGTTCTAACATCTTATAACGTCATATACCTTTGGTGATGCACAGTGTGCTCGACTCACAATGACTCAAGTTCCACC
The DNA here is from genome assembly GCA_016271365.2 of Neoceratodus forsteri. Taxonomy (NCBI): domain Eukaryota; kingdom Metazoa; phylum Chordata; order Ceratodontiformes; family Ceratodontidae; genus Neoceratodus; species Neoceratodus forsteri. Next base: position 460,845,290 of record CM057449.1, on the reverse strand, counting down.
TGTCAAGCTTCCTGCATTGTGTGTGGTGCATGCCACTTGTGGCACAGGATCATCCAGCAAATGGATGACTGGGTAGCTCTAATGAGGTGCATCTCCGAATGTCATGGCGCATTACCATGGATGGTGTGCAGGCACATGCCTCTCCCACTTCCACTAACACTAACAAACATGCCCCCAGTGAGAACTTGTTCAACCTGGAACATAGGCTGTAGTGCGGATAGGAAGGTCCAGGTAGACAGACCCGTAATGGATTGTTCGCACTGGATGTTTCTTCAAGTCACATGTTGAAAAGCAATAAGCATCTATTGACTTCCTGCAAATTAATCTTCCTGTCTTTCTTTTCAGGCATGTCACTTGTTCCAACTTGTCACCATGACAGCACATTGTCCATCGTGTCCCCTCTCAGTATAGGTGAAGCACCTATGTGTTCCACCCTTGTGGAAAAATGCTTGGCATCTGCCCACAAGTAACTGTCTTTGTTGACACTTCACAGATATTATTTATAGTTTATATATACTCACAAGCTAACTGGCTTCAACTTGATAATAGAATTCAGTACCAAACCTGTGTGGTTGCTAAGAAAATACAGTTAGGAACTGCCCCTTCCGAGGTCCGTTCACTCCTTCAAATGAAAACCAGCTCCAGAATTACTAGGGGATCAAAGCCACAACTTTTCCATATCCATCGCTGCCGCACAGCCATTGGCCAGCATTCATTCGCCTACAGGGCACCCACTTGGTTTAACGGTCTTGTCAATGATACTATCAATACCACTGGGCTAGGGGCCTTCAAATCCAGGCCCCGAAACACCCTGATCACTTCCAGCATCTGTGACTGTCATGGATAATGTCTATGCAACACCGCTCTGCTACCGCTCTCCTGTATCTAGCTCCTTACATAACGCACTCGCCCTAGTTTGGCCTCTGCCCCATCCGCTCTCCAGCACCTGACAATGCCACCTTCCTGGCTGCTTCACCCCACCCCCACCCCCCTCTCCATATCCTTATCTATCCCCCACCACTCTTCTCTTCTCATTTTCTTACCTCCCGCCTTTGCCCCTCCCATTTCTTTCTACCACCCCCCCCCTCTTGTCCTCTTCCTTTCCACTTTACCCTCTCCCTGTCTGTTCGAAATTAATTTGATATCCTTTACCCTTATTTATGTAACAATTTTGTCTATTGTTATGTGACACCAAAGTCCTGAAATGGAACCTTTGTAAAACAGCCCTGGGCTCAAAGGTAATTGTAATCCAAGAATTGAAATAAATAAATTAAAATAAATAAATAAATAGTGCAAAGCTTAGTTGTACTACTGACCACATTCTCCATTTTCATTAGACTGTCAACACTTGACATGTTCCATGAGTCCTTTAGCGATGTTTCCACACCACCGTGTAAGGTCCTTGATGTGACATACAGACCGCAGCCTGACAGATGAGTTTTTTGTTCCTTTTTCCAACATCCACTGTTAATCATTCCAGCACCACATAGCCATCCCACGAATGCTCTGGCTTACATCCCCAGTGGTGCTGCCATTTAGGGCAACCACTTTCGACATCCACTGTTTGCAAAAAACAGCCCACCCCCCTTTTTGGGACCACAGGAGCAGTACCCACTTGGTGGTCACTGGTGGCCTAGTGTGGACAGTATCATACTCTGGTACTGCTTTCTGTAGTAGTAAAACCCACACCACAGGTGGCTGGGGGGGCAAGGATGTCCAGCATCTGCCCATTCCCCAGTATGTAAGTGGTCCTACTGCTACAGACCCCCAGTCTTCACCAGTTGTTCTTGGTGTGTGGTGCACTCAGTCACCCTCCCAAACTAGAATGAGATTAGTCCTTGGGACGCTCAATCATTCTTCACCTATGTCCGGCCCTGTGTCTCACAAGTACATTCACAAACACTAGGCATCATCACCGAAGACAGATGCTTTGCCTCTCTGCTGGCAGGACGTGATAACTTAATTTATGAACAGGTGGCATGCACTGCTCTTGAAATGTCTATGTAGTTACCGATAACCATGATTGACAGTAGTGACACCGAGAGGAAAGCAGTTTTCCTTAACAGATTTTTTTTAACCACTAAGAAAGAAAAATGCCTCCAAGTGACAAAATGTGCACCTGTTATAGAGTACTGAGGTTCTGTCACACTATACTTCAGCATTGCAGGTACTTGTGAATGCAATCCCCACCCAGCCTTCCAGTATGAGGTAAACACCCATGACGGTAGAAGTCCCACACTCATCCACTGAAAATACTGGTATGTTTTGTGTTGGCTTAACAACTTTCAAAAGAATTTCATGCATCTTCATATTTGCCTTCTTGCAGCTACTGTAAAAGTGAGTCCACAGATACAAGTGTGAACATGTTGCAGGATGACTTCCATGTTGTAGACAATGACAGTGAAATTGCAGAGTTGGAGACAGATTACATTCCTGTTGCTGACACTCAGCCGTATGACATGAACTGTTCCATTTCTTATGACTATTGCCTACTGTCACTAGCCAAATTGGCTTTTTCAAGGTGTAAACATCGTAAGTGCTTGGGACCGTGGATATTAAACACAAGAAAAATGGAACCACCATACAGATCATTGCTTGTTGTTCGGAGGGACACAAGCAGACATGGTGGTCACAGCCACTGTTATGGAGGACTCCAGCTGGCAATTTCCTACTATGTGCAAACATAGTGCTTTCAGGAAATAAGTATTCAAAAATTGCATTACTCTATAAGTTCCTGAATCTGTCTATTCCATCCAGGTCGACATTTTATGTGATTTGGAGGCATTACGTATGCCCGTCCATCAGGCAGTACTGGACCAACTATTAAAATCAGATTTTTGCTTCCATGCAGCAGCCACTGGTGCTTATGGGAAAAGGACACAATGATAGTCTTGGTCATTCTGCAAAATACCAGACATACACCATGATGGACTGTCACTCAAAGTGGATACTTGACATCCAGATAGTGGATGTTAGAGAGGCCGGAGCAAAGTCAAGCAACATGTAGGTCATTGCATTTGAGCACAGCCTACAGAAGGTGACCAAGAAAGAGGCTGTCACAGATGTACACAGCCAAATACTGTCTACCAAGAATATGTATTCCTTTTCATGTGTACACATGGGTATTGATGTTCTCTTTAGATGATGTTGCAATAATCACTTTCAAATGTCTCTCCACAGAGAATAGATCCAAAAGCAAATGATTTGATACCTTTTAATGGACCAACATAGATGTAACAAGAACAAAGTGCTCTAGCTTTAGGACCAACCAGTCCTTCTTCAGAAGCTCATGGCAGTTGTTTAGAAAATACAATACTTATAACAGCTAGATAATGCAGAGAAAAACAGAAAAAAAAAGAAAGAAAAAATTCCCATTGGTTTAAAATACTCATTTAAAAAAAAAACAGAAGATGATGTCAGAGAAGTTTAACAATACAATACTGCCTTAAGCCAGAAAGAACCTTGGGTCAAATGTGCTTGGTGGAACACACATACAAAGAATCCTACTGCATATAAATTTAATTGACATAAGATAACACTGCTGAAGCAGATAACTCCTAAATCAAGCTATGAGGTCACAGAGTTAGTATATGATATGATTACTGAAAGGCAACCCCCACCAGATTAAAGACAAACTAAGATTGTTATAGGGCTCATGAAATTTCAATGTTAGCATTATAGACAAGAATTTACCAGGAAAGTTGTCTTAAAAACATCAGTGCACACTGTGTGATGTGTAAAACCCTAGCTGGACCTGTCACCCAGCTGTATTCTCCAGCTAGATATAAGGCCCAAGAAATTTCTAAAACCTCAGGACTATATAAATGATAATTTAAATATAAATTGATAATATTAGTGTCAAACAAAAAACTCTAGTCGAGGAACCTCAAGGAATTAAGACCATGTAGCCTGATATGTACTGATGTCAATATATACTGAGAATGTAGCAACTTGATGTACCACAAGTGTCTAAGGAATCTGAAAAGAGATAAAATCTAATTTCTCTCCTCCTTCTTATACAAACAATACAACCTAACCCAACCCACATCACAATAATGGGTGGGGAGATACATAGCAAAGGAGATGTGCTCTCTCTCTCTCTCTCTCTCTCTCTCTCTCTCTCTCTCTTTTTCTCTCTCTCTCTCTCTCTCTCTCTCTGTCTCCCACAGACACACACACACACACACTCTCTCCTAGTGAACCTATATTAACTTCAGTCACTGCAATTGTTCCCCAAAGGAATTCAACTTGTCATGAAATCTTGAGTAAAAGGGCTTATGTCTCCTAATATCTACAGAGTAAAAATGTAACATTATTTAACCGTACTACTGTCAGCAAAGTAACATTTCCAAGGATACTAGATAGAACTACCATGAAATAAACCTGCCACCCTCCCCAGGATAACGTAACTAGAAGTAAATATAAAGTATATGTGTAAGACCAGAGGTCTAACACACCTACATATCCACAAATTACTACAATATTAGCCTAATGTAAAAAGATCTGTGCAGGACCCCCATGCAAATGAGATCACACACCCCAATATGTACAGAGTTACAAAAATTATATATAGCAGTATATGATAACACTCCTGTATGTACACTAGCAGGCTGGGTAATCTGAATATGGTGCAATGGAATCAATCCCCCAGGCAAAGACAAAAAGTAAGGAGGAATTAATATTCATTATGTGTGTGAAATAAGAATAGTAACACATTATAACTCCATATATCTAAATAGAGACTTACCTCAATGTGCCAGCAAGCCCCACATCTGTTATATCACATACCTCACAACACATACCCACACACATACATACACACATCCATCCCACACATGCTGAAGTCCTATAATATGTCAGTTTGAAGAAGAAAAGGTCTGTGGATGTTAGTTTCTGTAGTGTCCCATAAAGCCAAGATCAACATTCATCCCATCTGCTACCATATTGAGATGTAAAATAAGTTTAATCTCAAAAGCTCGCCTCTGTTGTGTGTTTTTGAGATTTCCTTTTAAGACCATTACTGACATATCTGAGACTGAGTGGTCAGGCTGGGAGAAATGGTGCCCTACTGGTTTTTCAGTCTTCCTTGCTGTAATAGTATGTCTGTGCAAGTTCATCCTAGTGTGGAGCTGTTGGCGTGTCTCTCCTACATAACCTGTGGACATCTCTTGCACTGAATAAAATAAACAACATGTCGTGACACGCATGTATAACTCCCATGCACCTGGAATTGTCTGTTTTGTGATGTAACCACACAGTCTGAGGTAGAAATGAGCCCACAAGTCTTACAGGGGCGTTGATTGCAGGGTTGTGTGCCATTGTGTGACATGGTATTCTGTTCCGGTGAAAGTTTGCTCTTAATAATTAGGCTGGATAAATTTGGTGGTTGTTTAAAAGATAGTAGTGGGAGTTCCTTAAAAATACAATGAAGGGTTTCATCCTCACTAAATATTGGGTGGAGATCTTTAATAATCTTATGCAGATGTTCAAGGTCTGGATGATATGTGACTACCAAGGATATTCTGTCCGTAGCTGTCTTTTCTTTATATTGAAGTAGTTGTTGTCTTGGTACTTGCGTTGCCCATTCTGTTATCCTGTCAATTTCCCTGGAAGAGTGTCCCTGCTCAATAAAGGTGTTTTTCAATATGGCCAAATGTGTATCTCTGTCAACATACCATACTTCCTAACAACCATGAAGAACATAATGGAGTCACTGAACCACAACTTTCTGCCCAACAAAACCACTGGATCACATACTGTTTTGTGGTGAACTGGAGGAGTACTTCCGTAGATTGAAACTTAAAGAATTCTTTCATGTCATCAAAAAGCTGATAAAGGCTCTGATGACAATGTAGTGGTTTGATTTCAGTGTCCCTATAGCTCTCCGTTCCAGTGGAGAAAGGTTATAATGAGTTTGTTTTTGCCTGGTAAGTATCTGACCACTGACTTGTTGGCGGAAACAATTAATGTAATTGTCTAGTTTTTTGTTACGCCCACTTGAGGGGGTAAAATCAGATTCCTTTTTCTTATCCATTACATTATTGCTGTTTGCACTGTCTTCACTACCAGTGATTTCTTCCCTGCCATGAAAGAATTGAAGAAGGTGAGGCCCTTTGAAAGTACATTTAGTTCTCCAATAGTCAGTGTGTGGTTGGACAAATTAACAACTGAAAGGTGCCCATCAGTATTGTGTTGTTGTTCAGTGACTCCATTATGTTCTTCATGGTTGTTTGGAAGTATGGTATGTTGACAGAGATACACATTTGGCCATGTTGAAAAACACCTTTATTGAGCAGGGACACTCTTCCAGGGAAATTGACAGAATAACAGAATGGGCAACGCAAGTACCAAGACAACAACTACTTCAATATAAAGAAAAGACAGCTACAGACAGAATACCCTTGGTAGTCACATATCATCCAGACCTTGAACATCTGTGTAAGATTATTAAAGATCTCCACCCAATATTTAGTGAGGATGAAACCCTTAATTGTATTTTTAAGGAATTCCCACTATCTTTTAAACAACCACCAAATGTATCCAGCCTAATTATTAAGAGCAAACTTTCACAGGAACAGAATACCATGTCACACAATGGCACACGACCCTGCAATCAATGCCACTGTAAGACTTGTGGGCTCATTTCTACCTCAGACTGTGTGGTTACATCACAAAACAGACAATTCCAGGTGCATGGGAGTTATACATGCATGTCACGACATGTTGTTTATTTCATTCAGTGCAAGAGATGTCCACAAACAGGTTATGCAGGAGAGACACGCCAACAGCTCCGCACTAGGATAAACTCACACAGACATACTATTACAGCAAGGAAGACTGAAAAACCAGTGGGGCACCATTTCTCCCAGCCTGACCACTCAGTTTCAGATATGTCAGTAATGGTCTTAAAAGGAAATCTCAAAAACACACAACAGAGACGAGCTTTTGAGATTAAACTTATTTTACATCTCAATATGGTAGCAGATGGGATGAACGTTGATCTGGCTTTATGGGACACTACAGAAACTAACATCCACAGACCTTTTCTTCTTCAAACTGACATATTATAGGACTTCAGCATGTGGGATGTGGATTGTGTGTATGTATGTGTGTGGATATGTGTTGTGAGGTATGTGATATAACAGATGTGGGGCTTGCTGGCACATTGAGTTAAGTCTCTATTTAGGTATATGGAGTTATAATGTGTTACTACTCTTATTTCACACACATAATGAATATTAATTTCTCCTTACTTTTTATCTTTGCCTGGGGGGGGGATAGATTCCATTGCACCATATTCAGATTACCCAGCCTGCTAGTGTACATACAGGAGTGTTATCATATACTGCTATATATAATTTTTGTAACTCTGAACATATTGGGGTGTGTGATCTCATTTGCATGGGGGTCCTGCACAGATCTTTTTACATTAGGCTAATATTGTAGTAATTTGTGGATATGTAGGTATGTTAGACCTCTGGTCTTACACATATACTTTATATTTATTTCTAGTTACCTTATCCTGGGGAGGGTGGCAGGTTTATTTCATAGTAGTTATATCTAGTATCCTTGGAAATGTTACTTTGCAGATAGTAGTACGGTTAAATAGTGTTACATTTTTACTCTGTAGATATTAGGAGACATAAGCCCTTTTACTCAGGATTTCATGACAAGTTGAATTCCTTTGGGGAACAATTGCAGTGACTGAAGTTAATATAGGTTCACTAGGAGAGAGTGTGTGTGTGTGTGTGTCTGTGGGGAGAGAGAGAGAAGGAGGGGAGGAGGAGAGAGAGAGAGAGAGAGAGAGACACAACATCTCCTTTAGGCTATGTATCTCCCCCACCCACATTATTGTGATGTGGGTTGGGTTAGGTTGTATTGTTTGTATGAAGAGGAGGAGAGAAATTACATTTTTATCTCTTTTTCAGATTCCTTAGACACTTGTGTTACATCAAGTTGCTACATTCTCAGTATATATTGACATCAGTACATATCAGGCTATATGGTCTTAATTCCTTGAGGTTCCTCAACTAGAGTTTTTTGTTTGACACTAATATTATCAATTTATATTTAAATTATCATTTATATAGTCCTGAGGTTTTTGAAATTTCTTGGGCCTTATATCTAGCTTGAGAATACAGCTGGTGACAGGTCCAGCTAGGTTTTATACATCACACAGTGTGCACTGATGTTTTTAAGACAACTTTCCTGGTAAATTCTTGTCTATAATGCTAACATTGAAATTTCATGAGCCCTATAACAATCTTAGTTTGTCTTTTAATCTGTGGGGTTGCCTTCAGTAATCACATCCTTATACTAACTGTGACACTCATAGCTTGATTTAGGAGTTATCTGCTTAGCAGTGTTATCTTATGTCAATTAAATTTATGTGCAGTAGGATTCTTTGTATGTATGTTCCACCAAGCACATCTGACCCAAGGTTCTTTCTGGCTGAAGGCAGTATTGTACTGTTAAACTTCTCTGACATCATCTTCTTTTTTTTTTAAATGAGTATTTTAAACCAATGGGGATTTTTTTCTTTTTTTTTTTTTTTCTGTTTTTCTCTGCATTATCTAGCTGTTATAAGTATTGTATTTTCTAAACAACTGCCATGAGCTTCTGAAGAAGGACTGGTTGGTCCGAAAGCTAGAGCACTTTGTTCTTGTTGTTACATCTATGTTGGTCCATTAAAAGGTATCAAATCATTTGCTTCTGGATCTATTCTTGCAAGGACCAATACGGCAACTACTAAATCTAGATTTCTCCACAGAGAAGAAATATCCACAAATTCAACATCAGTTGGACATTTGGCATGGGAGCAAGGCGATCAACAAATGTCTGTGCAAGGTACCTTACACCCTCTGTCTACCAATGGTCATTTCACATCAAACTTCCTGAGTTTACCTGTTACAATGCAGTTTACATGACCTACAGTGAATCAAACCCAGATGAAGCGCAGTGATGCAGAAGTTTGTAGTACAGTCACTGCAGCGAACGGTCTAATTTCAATGGGAGTTAATCAGTTTTGTCATGAAGTAATTAATTAACTCTGCACTTCATCCAGTCAGGATTCACTGTATGTCATGTTACTGACTGGAAAGATTAATGAGATATGATGTACTGCGAGAATATTTCCATTCCCCTGCCTGCCTCTTCTTTAGCCATACTCAGTGCAGATATTTCAACATATTGGGAATCGGACTTGCCAGTGTGAAAACGTTGCATGCCACAGTACTTGGTTCTAAGCCAGGATGATGTCCACTGCTGCTGTTCACCCCCAAACAACAGTTTGGCAAACACTGTTGCCAGGATGACATCAAACAAGCATCATGTCACTTGCAGTTCTTGACAGCACCGCAATCACCCAAGAGTGTTGATGGCTACTGAGATGAAGAAATCTTTGTATAAATGTGTCTCATGTGGACAACATGTGGAACAACATGAAAGTCCTATCATTTGCGTCACAACCCATATCGCTGAAACGGTAACATCGATTGTTCATCAACATCATTCAGACTACCTGCCCATACAGTCATGTCATTATGCTTAACAGTTTGCAGCTCAGTGAGACAACAAGGATTTGCTGCCATGGATACAAGCCGTCATCAACCATTTTTGGTTCTCGTATGCAAACTGTGATGGAAGTGAACAGCTTCTACTGGTAAGTTCTGTGTCACAATAGTACTGTCATGAATATACACATCATCTGTGTTCATTGTATGACAATGTCTTTCTCACCTTTCAATCCATGTGGCGTGGTGTGCAGCACCACACTGTTATTAAACACTGATGGCAAATTGATCAAACTTTGTGAAGTGGATCAAAATCTGCATGATGAAGATCAGCATGATGACCAAAAACCATGACTGGCAACAGACTCACCTCCTCAAAAAGCACTTCGTGATGTAGCGTTTGATAAGTGAATGACTGGAAAATCCGGATATTTTACACATGCAAGGTATACCAGCAACTGTAAAATCCATTACTGTGTTGCAGTCTTTAAGTATTACTTAATGATGGGCAGGCTACATGCAACCATCATCAATCTGTATGTATTTTTTCAGCATGTTATGACTTCTGATATGACTGTGGGGGACAATTTCACATGGCTCCAAAAAAGGAAGCAAGTGGATGCTCTTCACATCTGAGATGCTGAGGACCAAAATATTGATACATTCTGAATATGCAAGGTTAAGATGCTACGCAACATCTCTGGATGATAATGGAAAAGATTCTCCATGGCCAAACTTGAAATCCTACGGCACAACTTGAAATGCACAAGGACATCTTGTCAATACTGAATATAGGAAAAGGAGAAACAGAGACAGTGTCAGTGGAGCAACATGGAAGTATTGAAGATTTGAAATGAGGGCTTATCAGATGCTCCCAGTAGGATGATTTCATGCGTGACAAGATCTGCAATATTCAGCACGACAATGCAAATGGTCTAATAGACCAATTGAGGAGCAACTCAGCTGCTTAGCATGTCATGGTAGGTTGCTCATTAACACATTTCCAAGTGCACACCTACTGTATACTTGGGCTGACATGAGCCTCTCCACAGCACAGGTGACCAACAGGTACTGCAGGCCTGGTGGTTCATTCCTTTACATTCCTCATGTTATGGGCAGTATTTCATTGCATCCACTAGGGCCTGGCAAACATCCACACATGTTGGAATTGTGCGCATGCATGCCACTCTCCTGAACTGCCTCATGCCTGCTGGTGGCCCTACCTGGTGCTGTCCTGTCCACACATGGTTGTTTTGCATGTCCCTGATATTATTAGTCCATGTACCTGTATGTTGCCTGCTTCCTCGCCACCTGTGCCTGCTATTTTGAGCCCCTGCCCTGCCCTGACCACCCTGTGTTCTGTTACACCAATGTGACTGTGTTTATGGGTCCTTTTCTGACAGGACACCAACTTCTACAGTTCAACATGGATGTTGGCCCTTGCACTTTCCCCATCACTGAACACTTGACTAACTCCTGCCATGTGTTCTGCCTGCAGAACTCACCAACAAGATGGTCACCATGGATGTTCCCACTGTACTTACAACCCTCATTATGTCCTCTACCAGTAATGGTGACACGTCCATTGTCACAGTGATGCATTTCAAGTATGCCAAAATGGATTCACAGAACTAGCAGTCCTGACAACAACTGCAGGTGGCATGGTATTTTTATTGTTAATATCACAATGTGGTCAAAATATGCACTGCAGAATAGCAAACACTGTTTACTGGCGTTTCCTTACTGATAGCAACTGCATTCAGCTGAGCCAGTGCTGCTCTCCAAGCATGCCATCACAGTACCTATCTGTTGGGAGGCATTGCACTTATCCCTGTTTCCTTGGCTCATATCTCTGTTTGGGAGCATCTTTGTCGATGCTCTGAAGATGCTCCAATCATTTTCCCTGAATAGAGAGGTGATCAGAACATTCATGGCCACGACCCCTACAGAATCTACGGATACTTTTCAATCTGTCCTTAGCACATCTGGATATGTACAGACAATCTCTGTGCACTTAATATCACACCTCAGACCATCTACTGACATGCTCATGATCATGTCAGATGGTCCATGTTATCTTTTTTTAAGATCCACCCACGATGATGTTTTCCTGTGTCAGTACAAGCATGTCACTGACAAGTTACAAACTTTCTCAATTGTGTAGTGTCAAAGAAGTACTGCCAACCTCATAGTCACACTTTTTTCAGCAGATATGACAAACATGATACCAGTTAGCATACACTGTTGAGTGATATGTGCATTTAATGATGGTATGATTGGTATGCTGACCGTAGCATGCATCTTTGGTGATGCCATGTTTTTGTCTCTGCACAGGTCAACAAGTGATTTTGAGATGTTTAATAATCATATCCTCATGTATGCATCAAAACGGTTTGCATATGCGTAAGTATGGACACCATGATGGCACAGTTTTGTAAGTATGTGTCTGTGGTTTATATTGACATTTTTTTGTAATGTCTTATTCCTTGCCTGTAATGTGCTGACAACATCTGCAATTTGCACAGAAACGTAACAACTTCCAGTGACTGCACGGTTTTGAAATCATGATTACCAAAATTATGCATATCATTATAAAAACCTGTCCTGGCGCTACATGTGTGTATGTGCTGCAACAGGAGGAAAGAGCATCAGTGTCATTGTTACCAGTCCAGTAGGCTCCATAACTGTGTTTCTGTCTTTTCTGTTGTTGTTGGACATACACACAATGTTACTTGAAAAGGTGTAGGGGTGCCGGTTGTTCAGTCAGTGGCATGATGAAATGACTAGGTGAATGTTAACCTCAAAACTTGACATTATCATCTGTGTATGTTGTCCTCCTCACAGGCATGAGAGCTGTGTGGCACACAATCTACTAGCCACCATAGATCACAACCGACATCTGGAATGACCATATTTGACCAATGCTGCAGAAGAAATTCAGTAAATAATAATCAAGCTACTTTTAAGGTAGCCCTTTTGCTGTGTTCAATCTCTGTGCAGAGAAATGTAGTTTGACAGTTTAATGTTTAAATTACTCCTTTGCTGAATGGTACTTATTGAGGAATAACAGTTCCATGTACACTTATATCTACCAGCATGTTTTTTTACAAACATTCAGTTTTCAATATGTTCTTGGATGTAAACGCTGGTTTGTTGGGTGTGACAACACAGACTTACATGAGGAACTTGGCATGACAGTTGACATGATCATGTTACCAATTTTACAAGACTGCATGTTGACGCTGATGGTTGATGTGCTGGACAATATGCATTGCACCACGCTGGTAACCCAGATTCCTGAATGTACTGTGGTCTTTCCATGGTTACCCGGGATGAGGTATTGAGTAAGTCAAGGTCCCCCATCACCACCATTATTCCATCCCGCTGACTACAATATTCCCTCAGATTGTCCCCGAGGGCTTCCTCCAGATTGTCCACCTGCATGGGTGGCCATTACACCACCCCCAGCTTCACCCTCTTACCTCCCAGTGCCTGCAAGGTAACCCATACTGCCTCAACTTGCCCCGCGACCCTCTCCACCCTGTATACATCTATGCTATTCCTAATGATGAACGCTACCCCACCTCCCCTGCCCACAGTTCTGTCCTTCCTGAACACAGAGTACCCCTCCAGGTTTAGGTCCCAATCATGCCGTGTCATGGCCCATGTTTCAGTAACTGCTGCTACGTCCACCTCTCCTTCAGTTAGCAAAACCTGCAGCTTGGTCATCTTATTGCCCATGCTCCTGGCATTCATCAGGACCACTCTCTATCCCCCTGGACTCCCCAAGCCACCAAACTCCCTGCTGACTCACTGTCCCCGCACCCTCTCTCATGGTCGGGTGCCCCTCTCACGCCACCCCTGTCTACCTGTGAGGGAGGGCATGCCTTGGCTTCTAGCCACAACCCCTCACAAGTTTAAACCCCACCTAGACTCGATGAATTCTAACAGTTTTAGCTTTGAAACCTCTTTCCCTCCCAAGTGAAGGTGGAGCCTATCCCTAGCATGCAGCCTCTTGTCCTCCCAAGTTGCACGCCCCCACCCCACTAACCCATACTCATTGGCCTCACATCATGATCTAAGCCATTCATTAACTTCTCAGGTTTTCTGTTGGTTTCCCACACTGGCACTAGGCACTGGCAGGAGCTCAGAAAAGGAGACTGAGCACCCCACGGCATGACACACCTGGGATAGCTCATGGAATCTAGCCTGGATTTCAAGCACACTGTTCCCCTCTATGTTGTTCATGCCCAGGTGCACTAAGATGTCAGTGGACCCCACACAATCCTTCACCAGAGTATACTAGGTACTTTGTCTCTTTCTCAGTCATGCCAGATACACTGTTGATCCTAACCGGGCAGCATTCCCCCCGCCTTCCCACTTAATACTCTTTATCATGGAGTCCACTTGCAGAAGCACCCTAACATCCTCCTTGTCCTTAGACCCCCCCTCCATCGTCAGACCCCCTCTCGCTATTACTTCCTTCCCTCTTCTCCCTCCAACCATTCTCTTCTCCTGACTGCCATACTCCCCCCTTTTTGGGTTCTGCCTCCTGCCTGCCCTTTCCCCACCCGAGACGCCTCCCTCCTCAGCTCCATATGAGTCTAACCCCTTAGCTCTACTCTGCACTTATATTCCCTCCTTCACCACAGGTGCAGTACTCATACTCCCTCCTTGCCCTGTTCACTATTTCCTCCTGTACTGAGTGCATGCTGTCTCCTTTCCCCTTGGGCATTATGGTCCCTGTTTACCACCTCCTCATCTTTCTTTCCCTGATACCACCAGCCCCTAGATCCTCCTATAGTGTTAAGTACGGCACCTTCTGTAGTCCCAGGAACATCCACCCTACCCCTTCCTCCCTATCCTCCTCATTAACCTTCCTTCCACTGCTGACTGCTTCACCCCTTCTTCTATTGCTGACTGTTTCCACCTCAACCTCTGATGGCCTCTCCACCCTGGTGTCTCTTAGTGGTGAATAAAATCAAATCATTCTTTGTTTCTAAAATGCACCTTTCCAGAAACTAAATCAATTGTACATAAAACCATATAAATAGACATCTTAAAACAATCATTTTTCAGCAAGAACAAATATAAATAACTAATAAGCTAAAGTCATTCATCAGAAATAAGATCATGTAACAGAATCCGGGAACGCCAGGCTAAATAAATGTGTTTTTAAGGTTATTTTAAAACTATGGATAGCTGTTTAAGACCGGAATCCCTTCAGTTGTCTGCAGTCCATAGATCACTTCCTGTGAGTCGAGTCCCCTTGCCATGGACCTATGGGGTCTAGTTGTCCAGTTGCCTGAAGCTCACACCCTTTACCCTCACCAGCCCTGCCCCCTACCACAGTCCCACTGAACTCTTTTCTCTCATCTGCTCCCAGGGCCAGTTAGCTGTAGTATGAGTTCTGTTGGCTCCCCATCCTTCTACACCCAAATTAGCAGCAACCCTCCCTCTGCCTGTAGCTCCCTCCCTCTGGGCTCCACTGATCTGTCTCATGCTCAGTGCCTTGTCCCCCTTCTCCCATGCCTGCACCCAGGGCCGGTCCGCTATACCACAAGCTCCTTTGGCTCCCCTACTTCTACCCCCACATTTGCCATCCCCCACACAACACAAGAATCATGCCTGCCTGTCCTTGTATTCAAACTCTTCACCCAACTGTGCAGGGCACACCACAGTCTGTGCAGCTCAGCCTCCAAGCCCATTACTGTAGCACAATTATGGCAGTGCCCCATTATTATGTAATATTAATATAGGATATTTGCTCGATGTACTGTAATAGCACTACAGTCCTGCAGGTTAATAAGTATACATCCCCTTTTTTTTTAAAGGCACACAAGGCACTTCTCAAAACGCACCAAGCAATGGAGTGCGGTGCCGGTGAGGGTGAGGAAGAAGTATGAATATATACCCAACATCATCAGAGACATTGTGGATCGAAGAATGTTGGACACTGAGCCACTAATTAAAATATATCCCAGTCCCACAGGACCATCCCATCCTCATGTCAGCGACAATAGCATCAGTGCCGCCTCCACTAGTTCATGAGCTTGTAGCCAGCAAGAAGTCACGTAGTCAGAAGTCAGCCATGCTGACTGATACAGATGGAAAATAAATGCTGTACTGCCCATTGAAGCAAGCACAAGAGACAAAGTGGTTGCCATTATGTAGTAACACCGTGAGTACACTACGACTGTTTAATGTGCTGTGTCATGACACCATCTTGTTGATAGTTACAAGACACGAATCCTCCCTTACCAAATAAGTTGAAATATGTGTTTTTGACACTGTCCTTGACACTGTTACCACATCAGAGCACATCTGTGAACTGCAAGAAAACGAACTGTGAATAATATTTTGCAAACCGAGGGCATTTTTATTTGGTCATGTTTATATAAAAGAAACCACAGGGGATTTCAGTGACCTCAACACATGCATTATGCATTTCTTACTAGCATGTAATTAATCACCATTGCTTCATTCATTGTTTTTTTACCTGTTATGAGCCATTGCAGTGGGAAGTATAACATTTTTTTTTGTAATGTATTTGAACTTCTTCGTATTAAGTGTTACTTGGTCATCTGTAGTGAACACAATACAGGTGTCAGTTATAGCTTGCTATTTCTAGATATTCAATAAGGTCACTATTCAGGAAATGCAGGATAGATACAGGTATTTGCTGTGAATAGGAAAAGGAGTGAGACAGCTACCACTGTGGTGCTCAGGGTTGAGGCGATGTAAGTCACATATTGTGCCACGCTGATGACCCATTCTCGGAATTGGATTTTGGTCATTGCAGGTTGGCAGGGGAAAGATAGGATAGAGTGTCATGAGGAGTGCTTAACTCTACAGGGATGGTACAGTGCTTGCATTGCTCACCAGTGGCCACCAATGGAGATCGGTGGCCCTGCACAAACAGTAGCAACATAAGTTGGCAAAGAGGCATAGAACTACACAAGTTGGTGGCTGAACATCATTGTCTATTTTTCCTCTGAGTGGAGCAATAAAAAGGTAAAACCCTGGAGGTACTTTTCAGGCAAAGGAGACCATGTGAGCCATTCCCACATCTCCTTGTGGGGAACCCACACTTAACTGGATCCCCCCACCAACCAGATCTCATGTCTATCACTCTAATTTCCAGAAGGCCAACAAGGGAGGCCAGTCCATTTCACAAGTGGTGATCTGTGTGGGTAGATGAGTCATAGAGCCTTGTGTGAGAATGATGAGGCTGGTGTCTGGGATCAGAGGCATTAAGTGGGCCATCTACTCCTGACAGATGCCCTGGACCTCATGAGCACAAAGAATATCCAACAGAAAAATGAAAAACAAGTGTTTAGTTCTTTGTGGCATCGTGCTGCATTTTTAATAATGACCTTGCCAGTCATGTAATGTCATAGTACATGAGTAACCTATGAGGAAAATGGTGGTATGCCCTATGTTGCTTGTCAAAAATTTAATACCACCTCACCACTGCTGTGACATCATTAAACAACATGTTACATAGATACATAGACACTGTTGGCAAATAAGGGCCTATGGCCCACCCAGTGTGCCCATTTGAGCTTGTAAGTTCACTTTATGTTTTCATAGAAGTCTGTTGCTCCTTACCCATGACCTACAGAATTATCTTATGTCTATCCCATGCATTCTTAAATCCTGTGATTGTTTCAGCCCCCACCACTTCCTCTGCCAGGGTGTTCCACTTCTCCACCACCCATTATGTGAAGAAATTCTTCCTCATGTGTCCTCTGAATCACCCTTTCTCCAATTTCATTCCATGCCTTCTAGTCCTGTAACATCTTTATCACGGGTAAATACTGTGTTCCTGCACCCTATTCATCCCTATAAAGTACTTTTATGTCTGTATCATATCCCCTCTCTCCCTTCTCTCCTCCAAGGAGTACATATGCAAGTTCTTCAATCTGTCCTCATAAGACTTGTGATGTAATCCTTGTACCATCTTTGTTGCCCTCCTCTGTTAATAACTGTAGATTCATCAGGTAGGGAAATATGACATGTACATTTCATCATGGTGTCCCAAGTTGCATCACATGCCAAATTTTAAATAGTCTTATTCCAGACTAAACAGTGGTGACGTACAACACAAAACCATGCACTCTATATTTTATGCATGCAGCCATGATCAAACAAATGAAGGCCATGGTTCCAGAGCAACAGGTTTATTTTAATGCTTCCAGTTGTCATGCAACATGCAACCATGCCATTACTTTTCAAAGTGGCCATGCATCACAAAGCAGCATACAGCTCTGATGACACAATACACTATACCTAACATTTGCTAAATGCAACAGCAACATTACTAAGAAAACTTAATTACACATGTGTCAATGAATACACTAAACAAGATGTGAAACAGACATGTGGCAGTAACACCTAAACATTAACTACAACTGTGCAAACAGTAACACTTTAAAAAATTAATGGATCAGTAAGTAGCAGTGGAGGTGCTGATATGCAGCACATGAAGTTGTTAAATAGCAGCACATGACTGATATTTTTAGTATGTTATAAAGGCTGGAGCAACAAACAGGTTATGCTGATGTTGATCAGTGAGTGTTCACTTAGCAGTTATGTAACTGTAATGGTGACACCAGTGATTAGAATACATGTTTTTGATATCATACAATGTGCAGTACACACACATGTGCAAGGGGAAGACATAGCTGCACAGAACACATGACAAAAGTGACATTCAAATTACTGAAGCATGTGTTGCTCATGAAATCTTAGCTTTGGCAGTGACACAGCTTTCTGTGCCCTCACCTTTTGTTATGTCAGCAGGTAAACATATTACATTAGCACACGGTGCAGCACATAAAGTCGCTGGGCGGATATGACATAAAGTGTAACACTATCAGATGACCTAAAGGTGGGTAAGCAATGTGAGAAGGCAGTAAGAAAGACTAGGGGATATTGTGATGCATAGGGAGAGGCATCAATAGTAGAAAACAGGAAGTTGTTATCCCTCTGTACAGACAGTTGGTGAGACCACATCTGGAGTACTGTGTGCAGTTCTGGAGACCCCATCTTCGTAAAGATATAGACAGAGTGGAGGCTGTCCAGAGCAGGGCAACCAAAATGGTGCAGGGTCTGCACCAGAAGACATACGAAGAAAGACTAAAGGAGCTTAATATGTATACCCTTGAGGAAAGAAGGGAGAGAGGGGACATGATAGAAACTTTCAAGTACCTCAAGGAAACAACAAAGTCCAAGAGGGTAGCATCTTTCAGAAAAGAGATGTTGCAAGAACAAGGGGCACAATTTGAAGATAGAGGGGACAGTCAGAGGTGATGTGAGGAAGTATTTTTTCACCGAGAGGGTTGTGGATGCATAGAACAGCCTCCCTGAGGAGGTTGTGGAGTCAAGAACAGTGGGGGAATTCAAGAATGCATGAGACAGACATAAGGCAGTCCTAGTGGGGGGTAGAAGGAAGTAGGCTGTTGGTCAACTAGGATCTGCAGCTTATCTGTTAGGTAGGAAAATGGGCAGACTAGGTGAGCCAAGCAGTCCTTATCTGTCATCATATTCTATGTTTCTATGTTTCTATGCTATCAGAAAGTCATGTCGCAGCATTACCAATGTGGAAACTTGCTGAAGTGGTTTTTAAAGTAATCATTGTGAACTCTAAACAAGTAATTAACTCAGTAACCACTTAAATTCCAGCTACTGCTCCACCCGAGGCTCACCATCCCTGCACCAAGTGCCTGAAAAGACGTGTGCCTGACAATGGGAATTGCCCACGTCTTAGTATGAATGTATAAGTAGGTGGAGCACGGGTGGCACAGCCCTCTGAAACATAAGAAGAACTGCTCTGTGTGGAAAATACTGATGTCAGTCACCCATCTTTTTGCAAAAGGCATTGGGATGGTGAGTGTCGGGCACAGCAGTTGCAGGACTTGCTAGTAGACACATGAAGTCATATACTACAACCACTGGAATATTAATCAGAGACAGCGATAAAGATAACCCATTACAACATCAAAGGGTATTCACAACACCATGTCAATGTTTAGTAAGCAGACCACAAGGTACATAGATACATAGACAGTGTCGGCAGATAAGGGCCTATGGCCCACCCAGTCTGCCCATTTGAGCTTGTAAGTTCAGTTTGTTTTCCTAGAAGTCTGTTGCCCCTTACCCCTGACCTCCAGAATTCCTTTAAGTCTATCCCATGCATTCTTAAATCCTGTAATTGTTTCAGCCCCACCACTTCCTCTGGCAGGGTGTTCCACTTGTCCACCACCCGTTCTGTGAAGAAATTCTTTCTCATGTTTCCTCTGAATTGTCCTCCCTCCAACTTCATCCCGTGCCCTCTAGTCCTGGAACATCTTTTTCGCTTAAAAATAGTGTTTTCCTGCACCCTGTTCCTCCCTGTAAGATACTTGTATGTCTCTATCATATCCCCTCTCTCCCTCCTCTCCTCCAGGGAGTACATGTGCAGTTCCTTCAACCTGTCTTCATAGGACTTGTGATGCAATCCGTGTGCTCAGGAATGATGAAAGACGCATGAAGCATTGGGATACATGATTGAAACCACGTACCAGCAATAATCACCATGTGACCAATAAAGCCTTCACATAAAAGTTTTGTGACAACAGTAGTAGAAATGATTGTTACTCTTCCAATTGGTACAGCATGTTGGAGTATGTTTTTTAGTGCAAACAATATCAACCGCCTAAGTAACAGTAAGTAAAACAAAACATCAAACAACTGTAACATTTAGATCTGCAAACATCATCATCACTAAATATGTTAAGTGTGAACCTTTTTCACTGCAAGGCAAGCAGGATGAATCCCTCATAAAAACCATGTGGGTCAGGAATTGGTCATGAATGCACCATACAAAGCATGAGGGCACAATCCTCCTTTTGCCCACAGCAAGACGACCATGCTGCCAGAGCACAAACTGCTGATAGGCTGTGTAACACAATTCTTTATTGTAGTCCTCAACCACATGGTTGTATAAAACAAAAACATTGTTTCTATATGCCCCCACCACTGCCAGAACAGGCACATGTAGACATATCAGTCTCATTGTGACTGTTCTGCTTATACAGAGCTCTGGTAGTTTCCCACAGCATAGTATCTTCACCTGTGTTGGCATCTCGTGACAGAAAGTGCACACACACCAAGGCGGGCACTCATGACTTCCTTGACTATCCATGGTGGAATCCTGCAGAAGATTATAGAGACCCTCTGGGTGACTTTGGAAAAGCTGCACCATCAGAGTTTTCAATCTTTCTCTATCCTGGCTGTGAACAAAGTGCTGAAACAGAATGCAGAGAAGAGCAGTCAATGTACTGGAATCGGTATGCCTTGACTAAGTAAAGTAGTAGCACTCTCTCACTACTGGATATGTTGATTTGACAAAGCAAGAACATACAAACATACGAATGAGCCTGCAGAAACAGACCTTCCGGTCTGTTTCAATGTCTGTTCTGTTGCACGACTAGCACCCTAGATAGCAGCTGCCCTCCACCCACCCCCCTTGATCACCCTTGGATGTCATCCCCCACCCTTTCTCTTGCCAATGCCCTTTTAAGCTATCCATGGTACCACTTGATATCACCCTTTATGGTGGGGCATTCCAATTTGACACCACCCTCTCCATGAAGTAATGTCTCCTCTTCTCCCTCCGTAATCTTCCACCCTCTATTCTTAGCCCATGGCCCTCTGGTGTCTCTTCCCTTCCGTAGCTTAAACACCCTGTCTTCTCCACCCTGGTTGATTCCCTTCAAGTACTTGAAGGTCTCAATCATGTCCCTCTTATCCCTCCTCCTCTCCAGGGTATAGATGTTCAGTTCACCAAGCCTGTACCCGTATTCCTTTCCCTCCATCCAGTGAATCATCCTAGTTGCCCTCCACTGCACACCCTCCAGAGGATTGACATCCCCCCTAAGGTAATGCCTCCAGTACTGCACACAGTACTCCAAGTGTGGCCTGACCATCACCCTGTAGAGGGGCAAGATCACCTCCCTGTGCCTGGATATGAAACCCTCACTATACACCACAGCATCTTGTTCACCTTTCTGCCACTTTCCTGTATTGGGCCGTGTTGTTCATGCTCCATTACCATTATCTCTAGGTCCTTTTCCTCCTCCATGATCCCCAGCTTCACCCCACTTGCCCAGTACTTTCTTCTTGGGTTTTTTGGCCCAAAGTGCATAACCTTGCAGTTCCCTGCATTGAATCACAGCTGCCACCTCTCCTACCACTCTTTCTGCTTGGTTAGGTCTCTCTGTAACTGCCTCCAACCTTCTGCTTTGTTCATTAATGTGCCTATTTTGGTGTCATCAGCGAACATGCAAGCATCATTACAATGTATTCATATGTTGTGTCACAATAGGAAGCAATTAAACATGCTTTTTGCTTTCTTTATGCAGCATCTCACAAACAAATAAGTAGGAAGCTTCAAGATGATGTGATGTTTCTGTCATGAGATAATGACATTGGCTTACTGGTTTTCTTCAGTGGCAAATATTTTTTCGCAGGTACGTGAAAACCATTCATGACATCGAGGCACATGACAGAGGTTATGACATATTTGCAATAGTGAGTATGGTGTTGCTGATAATATGGAGGGTATGTCGGTAATACCTGAACCTCTGTCTCTTGACTGAGGAGCAGAGTTTCAGGATCCTCTGTGTTGGTGTCCTGGAATAAGGCTCATCCATGGCCGTATCTTCCTCTGCCGGTTGCATGACCACGGGAGCAATGACCTATTGCAGACCCTCTTCTTGACCTTCCAGAGGATCTTTGAACATGAGCACGTCCACAAGGAGGTGGTGTAAGTTGATGGGCCAAAGCAGTTAGCTGTGACACATCAAAGGAGTCAGAGGTCTCATCATCAGACGGTCTGTAATCACAGACAGAAGCAAGTAGTATAAAAATATGGTGAGATACACGGAAAGAGAGAAGTGCATTACATGCATTTCAGGACTGTACCATGGGTTCAAAATATTGTCCTGTGAACAAACATCATAATAACAATTGCATAGTTCTATTGACAATGACTGTCTTTTTTGAAACAGTGACATGTGTCAGACAGCAACACACATGTGGAAAACACAATAAAATAACCTGTATGACCCTTACTGTGCAATAGGTTACAAACAATGTCACATCTCAAGAAAACAACAATGGTTAGAAAACAGTGTATGTGACCATATTCTGCATATCCTAGGGATGCTCATAGAACAGTTTCCCACTGGACACAGTGATGCATGTATTCTTGGTCACTGATTGCAGATGACATCTCACTACTTTACTCAGATACAAACCATGGTAATGTGTCATAAAACTTTAGTGGTCATCGTCAACCAAGCTGATAACATCATTTTCTGGCCAGACCGGTGGCACTGAGGGTTGTCTCTTTGGACACCACACTTCCCGCTACGATGGCAAAACAGATACAGGACTGGGCTCAGGTGACAAGTGGGTCTGCAGAGGAGGAGAGGAGAGTATTGAGCATCCATACGACTACTGTCCTCTCCCAGGGTTGGTGGCAGGGAGTGCTCAGCACCTAAATGACCTTCGATGGAGATCAGGGGTAATAGAGACATCAGCACAGTAGAAGGGGTGGCGCAACACCAAAGACAGCAGATGGAATGTACTGATGTCATTGCAAGTCTGCACTCCAGATTGAAAATCCAGGTACAAAAAACAATAGTCCCAGGGATAGGCAACACCTACCTGCAACGCACTGCCTCCACACTCCCAATAGTGGACTCCCCTCTCCGGCTCTATCGACTGTCCTCCCCACTTCGGCCAGTGCATTGTATTACATATAGTCCACCAAGACATAGAAGACAACACTGCCTTGGGAGTCTATGAGCAGGGGCGTCCGTCACCTCTGGTAGGTGTTTTCCAACTCTCATGGAGTGAGAAAGCCTCAGTTAGAGTTAGAGAGGTGCAAAGGCAAGTGTGTGTGTTTTTTTTATTTTACTTTAATACAACTAGGATTACAAGTACCTTTGAGCCGAACTCTTTTACAAAGGTTCCACGTCAGAGAACAAGTACAAGTTACAGAAATAGGAACAAAACAATAAATAGGTCAGCATATTAGGTTACAATGGTAGATCAATACAATAGCTACAATAAGTAGAATGTATACATTGGAACACAGAGTAACAGAGGGATAAGTAGGAAGGAGGGTTGAAGATAAAGACTAACATGAGGAGAAAGTTGGAGAAGGCAGGAACTGCAGCCAAAGGACATGGTCATCAACTAGGAGCAGGCTGAAACTAGTCAACAGAAAGGGAAAGATCACTGAGGTCTCAGAAGAGGTGGGGGGCAAAGGGGGAGAGTCAGGAGTGGTGAAAAGAAAAGAAATAAAAAAGTAACATAGAGGAAAAGGAGGGGGTGGAGATGTGGTAGGTGATAGTTGGAGGGAACAAAAATGAGAGGGCTGAGGAGATAATAGGTAGCATTCACAGGAGCTAGAGTTAGTAAGGTGGAGGTGGAGTTTATGTTTGAATGAGCCAAGCATGGTAGTGGAGTAGATGACAGGATTGAGTGCATTTAACCAGCTAGGCGCTCTGAAGGCAAAGGATCTTTGGACCTGAGAGGTGCAATGGCAGGGAACCTGAAGGAGCTGGTATTCAGAGCCCATGGTGTTATGTAGCTTTAATCTAGAGCTAAGCAGTGCTTGGACCCCCCACAGAGAGAGGCTTATGGTTACTTTCTTTGCCATAATGCAGGTTTGGTATTTTATGTGATATGAAAATTGAAGCCAGCCAGATCAGGCATACAGGTCACATGTATGAGTGAGACAATGAGCACCGGAGATAAGCCTGCAGGTCTTGTTAAGTGATGTTGAAATTCATCTCAGGGCAGTGGCAGAGGCAGAGCCATAGATTATAAGACCATAATCAATGATGGAGACCACTGAGCTTTGGATGGCAATCTTCAGTGCTTCTGCAGTAAGGTGTTGTCTATGTCAGTAAAGTAGGCCTAGGTCCATAATTGTTGATTTGGCAACATTGTCTATGTGTGCCCCATAGGAGAGATTTGAGTTAGCCTCAGAGAAAGTTCCCAGGAGGTCCATAGATAAAGAAAGCAGCCCCCCCCCCCCAAAAAAAAAACATCCTTGTGACTTGCAGACTCTGTACAGTACCATTATGCTGACCTCATAACATGTAGTGCAGTCCATCATGCTGAACATGATGCAGGACATAGGTACTCCCACATATCTTTGTGCCAGTGAGGTAAATGTGTAATCAATGAGTCTCAGAACAGAGTTCTGATAACACAGCCTTGCATTTCATTTTGGTCGTCTGCAACCAAGTCCTGAAAAAAGTATCAGCATGGGCAGATCAGAAGGGTTATCAGCAGTGTCCTAAAATATATAGTCATCTTTCAATCATTATTGACCTTTATAGTGGATAATTTGTAGTTGAGATTGTTACAGCAAGTGATGTAGTAAGTTTGCATTGTTGTGTATGTTTGACACCAGAAGACCAAGCTGCTGCTGCTGTCAACACTGAACCTGTACCATTACCAGCAGCCCCCTGGAACCACACACACTTTCACATGGACGGCAATGTTTGTGATATGCCATACCCCTCCCCCGCAAACAAAACAACGGTAATAAATGTGTGACATACTCCTGTGATATGGGAAATCGGTTGCGTATTATGTAATGTTAGTGATCATTGCACTGTAGCATAGCATCAGTAGCCACCTACTTCTGCTGGTTATGCCCCTCTCCATACAGGCAAACATTCCATTTGTCTGCAACAGCGCATCGCTGTTCTGCTATGCCACCTTTACATTTCTGTTTCTTTTTACCACCATATCCTTGCCCTGCTCTGTTTCATTTCTCCACCCCACAAAACCCAACCAAGAGTGTACGTGGATGGCAGATTTTTCATTACTAAGTGCATTACAACACATTGTTTTAGGCAATAAGCTTCAGCTGCAACATCTCCAACCACCTACAGAACCAAAACTATCCTGACACATTACAATCCCTGGAAGTGTACTACATGACCTATCGCAGGACAAGAGTTAAACTCTCTTATGTTTACAAAGCCTTCACTAATGGCACAATTTGGGGATCCACAGGACTGCTATGGAAGGAAAAAACAGTTACTGTAACTATACTAACATACTATTTGCCAGCAGATTAGGCCTTACGGTCTATCGAGTCTGCTCGAACCTCAGATCCCTAGTTGGGTGCTGAGGTCCTCCCCCTCCCTTGTGTTCCAGAAACCCCTATCATCCATCCCAACCCCACTGGAACAGGCCAACATCTGATACATCCACTTTCTGTGTCTGTCCCACCCTCTCTTTGAAGTCCTCCACTGTGGATCTCTGAACCAGCTCGCCAGGCAGTGCATTCCAAGGGTCCACTACCCTCTCAGTGAAAAACCTCCTCCTTTTCCCCCCTCACCCTTCCACCTTCCAACTTCAAACCATGCCCTCTGGTGATACCTCCCTGCTTTAGTCTAAAGATCCCCTCCATGTTTACCCTATTTATTCCCTTGAGGTACTTGAAGACCTCAATCATGTCCCCCCTATCTCTCCTCTCCTCTCCTCCAATGAAAACAGGCAGAGCTCCTCAAGTTTGTCCTCATTAGTCAAATCCCCTAGCCCTCATATCATCTTAGCTGCCCTCCTCTGTACCCTCTTCAGGAGCTGTATGTCCCTCTTCAAGTGTGGTCTCCAGTACTGTACACAGTACTCAAGGTGTGGTCTAACCAGTCCATTGTACAGTGGCAGAATCACTTCCTTGCTCCTAGGGGTGATCCCCCCCTTATGATGCATCCCAACATCCTGTTTGCCTTGCTAGCTGTTCTCCTGCACTGCTCAGAGTTATTCATACATGCATCCACCATAACTCCTAGGTCTTTTTCCCCTATTGAGGCCTCCAGCGCCTCCCCTCCCAGGGTGTACCTGTGTTTAGGGTTTCCCCACCCAAGATGTAACACCTTGCACTTGGTGATATTGAAATTTAATTTCCACGTGTGAGCCCAGCTTTCCAGGGTGTCCAGGTCCCCTTGCAGGGCCAACCTCCCCTCTTCTCCCTCAACTACTGCTCCCATCTTGGAGTCATCAGCGAAGAGACTCATTTCACATAGAAACATAGAATTTGTCGGCAGATAAGGACCTCTTGGCCCACCTAGTCTGCCCATTTTCCTACCTAACAGATAAGCTGCAGATCCTAGTTAACCAACAGCTTACTTCCTCCTACCCCACACTAGGACTTCCTTATGCCTGTCCCATGCATTCTTGAAGTCCCCCACTGTTCTTGACTTGACGACCTCCTCAGGGAGACTGTTCCATGATCCTCAACCCTCTCAGTGAAAAAATACTTCCTCACATTACCTCTGAGCCATCCCCCCTCTATCTTCAAATTGTGCCCCCTTGTTCTTGCACATCTCTTTTTCTGGAAGATGCTACCCTCTTGGACTTTGTTAATTCCCTTGAGGTACCCTATACCCTCCCTGATGTCCGACATGTATGCATTAAACAGGATCGTACCCAGGACCGAGCCCTGTGGTACCCCACTACCAACCTCTCTAGGGTTCGAGAGCTCCCCACAGACCACTACTCTCTGGATGCGTCCAGCTAGCTAGTTTTCAATCCATCTGACCATGAAAAGGCCTACTTCCAACCCCTTCAGTTTCTCCATCAGACCATTGTGGGGGACAGAGTCAAATGCCTTGCTGAAGTCCAAGAATAATACATCCACAGGCTTTCCCCTGTCCAGTTCTGATGTTACCCATTCGTAGCACTCCACAAGATTGGTTTGACATGATCTACCTGGCACAAACCCATGTTGCCGACTATCCAGACCTCCCACCTCCTCCAAGTACACCCCCAATCTTTCCTTTAGTATACTCTCCATTAATTTTCCCACCACCGAGGTCAAACTGATGGGTCTATAGTTAACTGGTACTACCCTCAACCCCCCTT
Source organism: Neoceratodus forsteri (assembly GCA_016271365.2). Taxonomy (NCBI): domain Eukaryota; kingdom Metazoa; phylum Chordata; order Ceratodontiformes; family Ceratodontidae; genus Neoceratodus; species Neoceratodus forsteri. The sequence goes on along the minus strand of CM057449.1, from coordinate 460,817,835 downwards.
TATGGATTGGCACCACATGTGCCTCTCGCCAATCTAGGTACCCTCCTGTCTCAAGTGACCTGTTGAGCTCCATGAAAGTGCAGCCAGTATGTCTGCCAATTCCATAGTACTCTCAGATGAATGCCATCAGCCCAGGAGATTTGTCTTTCTTTGAGGCCTTGAGGGCTAACCACACCCTTTGGTGGAGATAGCATCATCCGTCCCTCCACCTTCCTGGCCTTTTATCCCTTATCCTGATGTGACACCCCTGGGGTACCTCTCCCTCCCTCTTGCTCCATTTCTGTTGCTCCCCTGATCCCACTCACTGCCGCTTCTATCCCCATCATGTCTTGCTTTGTAGATATCCCATCCCCCTCCCTAGTGAACACTAGAGGCAAAGTACTCGTTAAATACCTCTGCCTGGTCCCTCGTCTCTTCCACCCACCCTCCTTCTGATCTCAATCTGCTGAGATGGCCCTTAGTTTTTCTCCACTCCCCAATGTACCGGAAGAACCCCTTTTCCCCTCCATGTATCCCTGTGCCAGCCGTTGCTCTTTACTGGACTTTGCCCCCCTCACCATCCGGGTGACTTTTCTAGATGCAAGATGGTACATTTCCTTATCCCTATCCCCTCTTGTTGTTTTATATTTTTTGTAGGCCGCCTTCTTTTCTCTGACCGCTATCTGAACCTCACTGAACCACCAGCATGGTTTATGTGACCTTGCTCCCTTACGTTTCACCTTAGCGCAGGTCCTGACTGCCTCATGAAGTCGTGGTTTTATGACATCCCTTCTCCTTTCCACATTTGTCATTGATGTAATCCCTTTCAAGTGATCCTTGAGAGTATTTCCCATGCCCACAAAGTCTGCCCCCCTGAAGTCCACTGCCAGTGTCCTAGATCTCACCCCCCCTTCCCCTGTGCTTATTTGAAACTAGACAGTATTGTGGTCGCCCCAGTCAGGGGATCCTCTACAACCAGGTTCCTTACCAGATCCCCATCTGCCAGAACCACGTCCAGGACATGCCCCTTCCTTGTGGGCTCCATCACATGCTGTGTTATGAACACATCCTGGAAGCCGTCCAGCAGCCTCTGCTCCTTGGCCACCTTAGAGGACATGGTTCCCCAGTTTGTACCCGGCATATTTAGGTCCCCCATCAACACCACTCCTTCCTCTTTTGGTCCACACTGGGAAATGATGTTGTCCAGCAAACCATCCTCCAGAACATCACCCATCCCTTGGGGCCTATATACTACACTCAGCTTGACCTTATCTCCTGCTGGGGATCGTAAGGTGACCCATAAGGCCTCCACATTTCCCTCTGCCTCTTCTACCATAGCAATTTCTATGTCATCTCTAATGAACATAGCCACTCCACCCCCTCTGCCCTCGTTTCTATCCTTCCTAAGCATAGTGTACCCCCACATGTTTAGGTCCCAGTCATAGTTTTTTGTTGGCCACATCTCCGTGACCGCCGCCACATCCACCCCGAACAGCATGGCCTGGAACTCTGACAACTTTTTCCCAAGCTCCTGGCATTTACTAACACCAACCCCACCCTTATCCCTGATCCCTTTGTCGAACCCCACCCAGGTTCCTTATACTTCCATCCTCCCTCTGCTCCTCCTGAAACCTCCACCCCCAGTCTGTTTCCCCCCATCCCCCCTTGGGTTTGAAGGCTACTCCCCTCATCTGGAGGAGAGGGCTTCTGGTCAGCTACTCCCTTATCCCTTCCCCCTTCACAAGTTTAAACCCCACCTTTCCTGAATGTAGTCAGCCGTCCCCTATTTAAGGACTTCCTTCCCTAATGGGGCAAGATGAAGCCTGTCCTTGGCATACAGTCCTTTATCCTCCCAAACTCCTTTCCAGTTCCCTAACACCCCCATCCCATTCTCTTCACCCCACTTCCTGAGCCAGCCATAAACCTCTGTGATCTTCATTTTTTTCTCCACTGAGGCCTTTGATACTGGCAATATCTCCAAAAAGGAAATGTTGCATCCATTATCCCGACAGACTCTGGCAAGTCCTTGGAACCTTGCTTGGATTTCCAAAACGTTATTTCCCTCGAGATCGTTAGTTCCCAAATGCACTAGGAAATCCGGTTTCCCTCCACAATCCCTAACCAGTTCATACACCATGAACTTTGCTCTGTGCACTGTCAGCCCAGAGATACTCACTACCTTCACCTGGCTATGGCATCCACCCCCCTGTCCCTCCCACTGGATACCCCTAATCCTCGAGTCTCCCAATAACAGAACCTTAACACGCGCCATCATCCTTATGGTTACCTCCACTATGCCCTCTCAGCCCCCCATCCCCCTCTTTATTTATGATCTCAATTCCATGGGAGTCTTCCTGCCTTATTAGAGACCCCCTTGTCACCCTCCCCTTTCTGCCTCCCTCGTTATTTTGCCCACTTTACTCAGACCCACTCTAAATAGGTGTCCTCTTTAACCCTCTCTTATCTGAACCATTTATCCTGGCCCTGATGGTTTCCCCCTTCCCACACCACCATCCTCCCCTTGTAATAGTACCCCTACCTCCAGAGGCTCTGTGGTCCCTTGGCTAGGGCCCCATCCTTGGTACTGACCCCTGCTGAAGGGGTCCTCCCCACCTCCTTGTCTCCCAGTTTCTCTCCAGTCATACTCTTCTCCCTCATGTCTGCAATATGTTGCATCTCCCCCATCTGCTTAACATTTATGTTTCCCCTTCTCCCTCTGGGACTATTTCTATCCTTTCCATTGCCGGTCTGTGATGCCCTATGGGTATCCGACTCCCTCCCCCTGGCCTCTGTATCAGTTTCCTCATTTCCACCAACCCCTTCCTCCCCCTCTAGGTTGCTTAGTAGCTCAAATTTATTGTGACACTCTATGTCAGCCTCCATCAAGTAACCCGAGTTTCCCCCGAATGCACCTCTAAACTGCCCCTCTTCCTCCCCTCTTGCTCTGTTCTCCTTAGGAGCTCCCTTCCCACGGTCTGCTGTTTTAGGCTTCCCCACAACAGCCCCTCCCTTCTTGATGTCTGCTCTACTAGGCTTCCCCACAACAGCCCCTCCTGACTCTTCCCCCTCCACTCTCTTTGTATTCAGAATTTTCACCCCATACGCTTTCCCCTTAGCATCAACATCCCTAACTAAGGGTCCTCTGTCCCTAATATCCCCCCTCCTGCTTGCTGTAACACAACGTCCTGTAATTTCAGAGAGTTGCCCCAGCCTCCCCTCAGCCCCACCCTTCTGCTGCCCATATCCACACCCCTTATCCTTGGACACCCCCCCAACTCCCCCAGCTTACTCCTTAACCAATATACTTCACTCCTGATACAAGATAGCTGTCTACAGGTGGGCAGCCCTCTCCAGGTCCACTGAGAATTATTGCCATTCCACAGCCTGCGCAGCCTACAACCCTTCCGAAGATGCCTGCCATGGTGGAATATGGCCACCCTGTTTGTCCCCCTCTGTTTATAATGGCACACATCCCTTTTCTCAGTCCCTTCCACCTGGAATATAGTTACTCTCTATACTGACTGCAGTTATTTACAAACCCAATTTCAACCCCACTCAATAAAGTTCCCAAGTCTCACAAACACATACAGTCCAGTGTGTGTCCAGTCCCACTAACAGTGTGTGTATGCAAACATCAGGTACCGTATGATGTCACAGGCCCACCAGTTCCTGTTGCTTCAAATTTCAGTCCCAAACAGAAATACACCGCCCTTCAATCCCAACCCCAGTGGCTTTTTCAGTATTTAAGAAAGCCTACAAAACAGGGTAGGGTGGCAGGCTCTTACCAACACCAGGCAAACATCACATTTAAATTTCACTCTAATTATCACTGCCAAACAAGTGTTCCCAAGCCCCAAAAGTTACAATATCACAGCCCAAGTAACAGTTCTAACTCAAAGTAGTAATTTTTAACACACAGAACTAATTTCACCTACAAAACTATTCAAATATTTCAGTTAACACAGAATATAAACCCAGACCTCTGTCCTTACCAGCCTCCTGCTTATGTTCCCATATGAACAATAAAAGACAAGGTGATTCTTGTTAATTTCTCCTCCCCCTAACACCAGGCAAACATCACATTTAAATTTCACTCTAATTATCACTGCCAAACAAGTGTTCCCAAGCCCCAAAAGTTACAATATCACAGCCCAAGTAACTATGTCCAACTCTTGGCAGTTACATGGTGAGATGTATACTGTAAGTCCACTAGAAGGGGGAGATTTTTTAACCAGTGAGTGATGAATACTTGGAATACGCTTCCATTAGAGGTAGTGAGCAGTGATACTCTCATACTATTTAAAAGGCAGCTGGATGAATATATGGTGCATAAAAAATGGGAGTTTGACCTCTAATCAGTAGCAGGCCCATATATGGATGTAGTACCTAAGTGGACATGAAACCATGCCTATGAACCTGTGAACATCTGTAGTTTCTTCAGGTCTGGCCTCATTCCTCTAAACCCCTGTGGGGTGTCCACCCCGCTACAGATTTTGGTATCATCTGCATGACCTACCCTCTAACTCAGTGAGGCTGTTTTGGTGTGGAAAAACAGAAGGAATGTCAGGGGATGGGCATGGGCTGGAGATTGGGCTTCACCCCAGATGATGCTCAGATAGTAGTACTGGTTAAAAAATGGGTACCATGGAAAACAGGCCTGGATAATGTACTGTTGATAGCGGAATCAATGGGTGATAGTAAATACCCACATTATCAGTGAACATTTTATCAGAGTGAGTAGACAGGGTCCACACACAGATGCATTCTGGGAAAGGGCATAGTAACAAAGATAAAGTAGTGTGATGAAATGCCACTTTGTACACCCAAACCGATGTAAACACACTATGAGAAGAGAGATGTGCAGTGATAAAATATTTGGGTGACCAAATACTGATGAAGACCTAGTTGTGGACATTGCCCTCCTTGTGTGGTCTGTATTACTAAGGCCCATTATCAGATTAGGTCTAGATTACCCCAGCAGGTATTTTGTATATTATTGAAATGTTTTATGCTGTAGCACTGCAACCCCCCCTCCCCCGCAACCATGCTGCTACAGAATGAGTTTTGAACACATCCCTTCAGCCAGGGATGTTACTGTATTGAGATTTGGTGCTATGTGCATTGAAGAAGGTGTGCCACACATGGTTAACTACAAATTGTGATTTGGGGATGGCCACATGCATACAGTGGCTATAGAGGTGTGGGGCATGGTTGTCACAATGGTGGGCTCTGTAGCCATATGCACATGCAGTCCTGGGTTACACATGCACTATGAAAGTGATGGCACTGTTCTTGAATGGAGTGATTCACAATTCACACTACAATATTTGTATTGCTTGACTAATATAGTTCATTGCCCACTAACCCTGAATACCACAACCCAGCACCCAAAAAAAGTGTGTGACTCACAATACTATATATTATTAATAATATAAGAAATAAATACCCTAGTCCCCCAAACCATCACCAGTGTAAACAACACAGCAATTAGCTTGCTGAAAGAAAGAATTAATTGTTCTCTCACCCCCCCAACCACACACTGAAGTAATACATTTCTCCCTTCCATCACCCACATCACCACCCAAGCTAATACAAGAGTGCAGAATTACTTTTTTAACAGATTTAATTAGTGGCTGCCCCCCAACCTAATGCACCAGTACAGAAGTTCTCTCATTGACAGAGAAAATCAATTGTTAGCCCTCCACCTTATGAAGCCATACAGAATGACTATTTATGACAGAGTGCATTAATGGCTTCAACAACCAAGCCAAAACATAATGCACAACTACAGAACTTCTATTACTGGAAATTAAAATTAATTGATGGTCCCACAACTAATGTAGCACCACATAATATCTGTTTTTGCCAGACTTAATTGATGCCTACACAACAAGCACAAGGACAGAATGTATGTCATCACCTGAGAGAAATAACTGATGCCTCCACACACCCCCCTTAAAAGGCACAGCATTTTTATAATTTACAGAAATAAATAAATAAATTGACCCTACCCACGCATATTCTAATAAATGGCATTACATAAAAACATGAAGTACATAAACATGCAGCATTGCCATCAGGAACCAGTACAGCAAAAAAAAAAAAAAGAAAATGGCAGCAAGAGGTTCCTGTGACAATACAGGGATATACTTTACTGTGCAACTAGCCAAAAGTACACAAACATAAAAGGTAAGCTCCGTAGTGAATACTAACAGGGATCGCTCTCCCTCCGTGCTCGAATTTGAAAAAGTCATTGCGACTTTGCTCAGACTGTCAATGCCACTTATACTGAAATGGCAGAAACAGTGAGAAATGAAAGAAAATCATTGTTTCCTGAACCAAGAGCAGTAACAGGGAGGCAAAGATGGAGGTAAGATTTAACTTGCACAGCTGCTTTAAGCAAGTAGATTCATACTATATCTATTCAGGACCTTGGTTTGACCATATCAAGCAAATATGGCTGGGAGTCCCATAGGAAGCATATAAAGAAGAATGTATCACAAACCTTGGGTGCATTGACATGGTTTAATAGTAAGTCTGGTGGCAATATAATAAAATCAACAATTTTTGTTGGTAATGCTAAGGCAAAAACCTCAAGCATTATATGCTTCTGAAATGTGTGAGGCATATCCCAGTGGATTCCAGAGAAACAGTCCTCCCAGGTTAGCCTGGGATCTGTATGAGCAGAACTAGGACAAGCCACTGTGTCTACCCTCTCTTCTGTTAACACTGTTAAATATTGGTAAAAAATACAAAGTTCCAGAGAGCATGACTAGAGCTGGAAGAAGATGACTGCTTGTGGTTCCTTCACTCCAACCCTCCATCCTAATGTATCTATCTTCACAAAATTAGTATGAATTGGCTCTGTGCACAAAATCAAGACAGAAGGACATCTTCTACCATCCAGTATCCCCATTTCTGAGTTCTGACTTACCATGCTAGAGATAAGCATCAAAGTGAGTCTGCACAGACTGAGGCCACACTGCACCATGGCACCATGTCACAATGGTGGTGCCTCTTCCAGTCAGTCGCATTGAGGCAATGCTTAACCAGTTACTGCATGAGCTGAAAGAAATAAAAGTTGTTACAGCGCAGAACTCTCAAGCAGTCCACAAGTTAGAAATTCAAGTAATAGCTATACAGACCAGAAGCCTCAGCAGTACAGTACTGTGCCACAAACTACATGTAATAGTTCAGGAGAGAAAAAGAAAATATTAGTCCTACAAGACTAGGCTGATGACCTAGAAAACCAGGGCTGATGGAATAATTTAAGGTTCTTTAGCTTCCCAAAGCAAGTAGAGCTAAAAATACCATAGCATTCCTGTTCCATGTTCTCTTGGCCATCCTGAAACTCCGGGGAGACCCAAAATAAAAACTGAGAGGGTTCATTGGTCCCTCATCCCAGCACCAAGGCAGGGAGAGAAACCAAGACCAATTCTGGCTCACTTCCTGAAATTTTGGGTAAACATAGAGACATAGAAACATAGAATTTGATGGCAGATAAGGACCACTTGGCCCACCTAGTCTGCCCATTTCCCTACCTAACAGATAAGCTGCAGATCCTAGTTAACCAACAGCCTACTTCCTCCTACCGCCCACTAGAATTGCCTTATGTCTGTTCCATGCATTCTTGAATTCCCCCACTGTTTTTGACTCTACGACCTCCGCAGGAAGGCTGTTTCATGCATCCACAACCCTCTCTGTGAAGAAATACTTCCTTACATTACCTCTGAGCCGTCTCCCATCTTCAAATGTTGCCCCTTGTTTTTGCAATATCTTTTTCTGAAAGATACTACCTACCCTCTTGGACTTTGTTGATTCCCTTGAGGTATTTGAAAGTTTCTATCATGTCCCCCCTCTCCCTCCTTTCCTTGAGGCTATACATCTTTAGTTCCATTAGTCTTTCTTCATATGTCTTCTGATGCAGACCTTACATCATTTTGGTTGCCCTCCTCTGGACAGCCTCCACCCTGTCTATGTCTTTGCGGAGATGGGGTCTCCAGAACTGTACACAGTACTCCAGATGTGGTCTTACCAACTGTCTATACAGAGGGCCAACAACTTCCTGTTTTCTACTGGTGATGCCTCTCTCTATGCATCTCAGTATCCCCCCAGCCCTCCCTACTGCTTTCTCACATTGCTGGCCCACCTTTAGGTCATCTGATATGACTACCACCAGGTCCCTTTCAATTTTTGTTGTTGTCAGTATCTCACCCCCCATTGTGTACTCTTCCCCTGGATTTTTGTTTCCCAGGTGCATTACTTTGCACTTCTTTGCATTTAATCTAAACTACCATACATTTGACCATTCCTCCAACCTTGCCAAGTGCCTTTTCATCCTTTCCACCCCACCTTGTGTATCAACCCTGTTGCAGATCTTTGTGTCATCTGCAAAGAGACATACTTTTCCTTCCAGTCCCTCTGAAATGTCACTTATACAGACATTAGAAAGGACCGGCCCCAGTACTGAACCCTTCGGTACCCCACTAGTAACCCTCCTTTCTTCACTGTGGACTCCATTTACTATTACTCACTGTGTCCAGTTGTCCAACCAGTGTTTTACCCAGGCTACCACCCTGGGACCCACTCGCAGGCTGGCTAATTTGTTTATTAATCTTTTGTGAGTGACTGTGTCAAATGCCTTGCTAAAGTCTAGGTAGGCCATGTCCACAGCCCCTCCCTGGTCTACTGCTTTGGTCTCCCAGGCAAAGAAATCAATTAGATTTGTCTGACATGATCTTCCCACTGTGAATCCATGCTGCCTTGGGTCCTGTGCCCCACTGGACTCTAGGTACTGAACAATTATTTCCTTTGGAAGTGATTCCATCGCTTTCCCTACCACTGAAGTCAAACTGACAGGTCTGTAGTTTCCTGCCTCTGTCTTGCTCCCACTTTTGTGAAGGGAATCACATCCGCCATCCTCCAGTCCTCAGGTACCACATCATCCTCCATGATTTATTAAAAGGGTAGTCAGTGGTGTTACTAGTTCTCCCTTAGTTCTTTTAGAATTCTGGGTGAATCCCATCAGGCCCCATTGCTTTATCCACCTTCAGTTTTAAGAGTTCTTTCAGAACCCTTTCTTCTGTGAAAGGACTAATATCAACCCCCTATCCAGAGTGCTTCTATTGACCAGATTATATATTTCCCTCTGCTTTTCCATTGTGAATACTGTGCAGAAGTATTCGTTCAGTATCCCTGCTTTTTCACTGTCGCTCTCTGCCCAACCACCTTCCTCTTTGATCAGCCTCAGTATCCCTGCCTTAGTCTTTCTTTGCTCCTTAATGTACCTATAAAAGGTTTTATCCCCCTTCTTAACCTAGATGGCTATCTTTTCCTCAGTTTGGGCCTTTGCTATTCTGACTGCCTTACCCACTTCCTTCTGCTTTAACTGGTACAGTTCTCTGTAAAAGAAGACATACTTTGGAGGGCATAGGAGGTGAGGAATTTAAACTGGCAGAGCCAAAAAAATTGTGGTGTTACAGGACTGTTCAAGGGGCATTACTGTCAAGTGACATGCCTACACTAAGGCCTGCTAGGACTTCCACTGAGCTGGAGTACATTTCTCTCTCAGCTACCCTGCCCTTTTCAGAACAGTGCGCAATGGCATTCTATTAATGTTCTGCACCCCACAAGCAGCTCTGCTATACATCAACAAGAACTGGTTCACAGCACTGCCCTCCTGAACCCAGCTGCCAAATAATCCACTCATTGCTGCTTCACAACCAGCCCCGATGGACACCACTGCGGCCCCAGAATCTGCCCAGAACAATTCATTGCAGCAGCCAGCAGCCTCAACAGGAAGAAGCTTGACTCAAGGCTCCAAAGTCAAAAGAATGGCAATGCAACAGCATTAGGAAAAAAAGAGCATACTCCATAACTGCTTAAGTTCCCAAGCCACAGCCACAGTGCTAATTCGGCAGATGGCAAAAAATAACTGACAGACCTAATGTCCACTTATAGGTGTGCTTCACTATTGACAGACGTGTAACATCCTGAAGTGACTGTGGACTCCACCATTCCCACCAAAACTGTAGATTCACCTCCAGACAAGTCCTTGCTCTCCAGTCCAATTGCTACACAGCTTCTGGCCTCTTGGGCCTTGATAGTAGCAGAAGTGGTGTCCTTACCAAAATCCAGTTCTTCAGGTAATGAAGAAAGAAATGGTGCTAAGGGACTACCAGCATTGCAGCAAGCTGAGAAGGACACTACTATAACCCCTTCCTGAGCAGAATTTATAGTGTTGCTGATGTGCCTACCAGAGTGAGTACTCAGCTTGAGAGACTGCTGACTGGTGGTCGATGGTGGAAGAACAACATTGGTTGAGCTTTTAAACTTTTCTATGAACTGAGGTAAATGTTATGTATTACAAATATTCTACCTCCACCCAGGCTCTGATCCACCCAATGCACTTCACTGCAGACTTACTGGGACATTATTACCAATGCAAGGCTGAAGGAAAACCTCCTCTGCTCCAAATAAATACCCTTGAACAAGTGCCAATTTTCAAATATCTTGGAATCAACTTTGATCAAGGCCTAACCTTTGCAACTCACATTGATAGTACAGCAAAAACTATTAGTCAGCGAATTGGGATTCTGTATCGGAACTGACAGCTCCTTACCCATTCTGCACTGAGGATTGCCATCCAATCCTCTATCATCTCAGTCATTGACTATGGCTTAGTTATATATGGATCTGCCACTACTACAGCACTTAGTCGTATTACAACATCCCTAAATAAGGCCTGTCGGCTGCTCACTGGTGCACATCGATGTACCCACACATGTGAGCTCTATGCTGACTCAGGTTGGTTGCAACTCTCAAACCGGATAAAGTACCTTACCTGCCTGATGGCGAAAAAAATCCACTCTGGGCCTCACTCCACCTTGTATCCAAGACCTGTTATGCCTGAGTGCTAGCACCCATTTTACCAGAAGATCAGAACACCAGCCTCTCAAGTCCCCCAATGCCGGACTTCTCAGGGACAAAGATCATTGCCTAATATACCCCCAGCTGGCTAAATGCCTCAGCACTCATATTACTGCCCACCTCTCTAGGTATTTTCAAATCAAGGCTGTTCTCTCACCTTGCCACCTCCAGCTCTTGTGACTACCTGATTAAACCTCCTATTTTCTCACTACCCACCCTGTTCCGTTATTTGACAAAGCCATGTTTGGGAAACCTTTTCTCCTGCTATTGTCTGCTCCCCACACCTTTCACTTACCCTCTCTGTTCTGGACTTTTTCCCTATTTGTTTCTCCTAATCTGGCATGACCTCTTTCTTGTAATAATAATGTGATTATTGATACCTCATGTCCTTTTGCACAAATGATTTGATATGTATTTGTATATGTTTTCTCGCTCTTGACACAGCACAAATTGTTGTGTTATCTATGTAACCTTTTTTTTGTACTGTACCTAATTGACGTGGAACCTTTGTAAAAGAGCCTCTGGCTCAAAGGTAGTAATTCCTAGAACAATAAACTAAAAAAAAAAAAAAAAAGACTTTAACCTCCAGCTTGGCCACACACAATGACTAGAAATTCTAAATTACCCAGTGGACCTGCAACGACATTCTTTAGCAAATATATTTTGCTTGTTATTGTCAGTACTCTCCTGGAATCTGTTTTAAAAGTACTAGATGTCTTTTTATTTTAGATAGCTTGCAGGTAACAAGGAGTAATAAGAAATGTGTATTGTACCCTCATGCTCCCCTCAGTGATATGAATCCCCTTACTCTGTGCCAAGCCTGTGCTGAACTGCTCCCTGAATGCTTCCCTAACACGCTTAGAATGTTAGGGCACTGCTACCTCCATTAGAGCAGTCCTTCTGTACCATTTTATTGTAGGGCTCCCCACAATTTGCCTGAGATGTGCCTCATTCCTTACCATTTTTCCCATCCCTTTCCCTGTTCCTTTCCCCATCCTGCTTCCCCCTTCCTCAGTTCAGCTACGCATTTCCACTACTCCTGGTTAAAACTTACTAACTGGAAATTTTGCTCAGTGTCATGCTGCCAGTGGCTCCCAGTTCACATGACAGCTAAACAAGAGAATTATGTAGGAACAAATTACTGATGAATGGTACCCTCAATACTGGATTTAGACTGGCTTAATGTGCTATCCTCCTACTTCCCCATCACCAGCAGACTCACTCAATAGGGACTGTGGCAATGACAGGCAAGTCCTTACCAGAATACTTTACCCGGTCAAGGCAAATATCAGCCACTGGCTAAAACAGACATATCCACCATAACTACTGCTTCTTCCTTCTCTGGGGGATGGAGGTGTCAGTGCTCCTTGCAATGCACAAGTCTGCAAACAGCAATAAGTGGACTGAACGTCCAAAAAGTTCCCATCTGCACTGCCTTGGGAGAGGGGTGCAGAGATGGGTTTGTGAGCCCTGCTAATAAACCAAAATCCACAGAAGCTCTGCACTCCCAAGGTGCAATTACCACAAACAAGAAGTTGAAATTTGAAGATTTTTGTTCCAGTACAGCAAGTACCTTGCACAGTTCAAACAATTGCAACTGTTATCCTGTGTCTCCAAAAGGGAGAATCATCTACCCCGCCCCTTCATCCACTACCTGAACTTGCACCAGAAGAATCATCCCTGCTATAGGTAAGAGGTCTCTGCCCACCCGTTGGGCTTGCCCACCGGGTGACATGGGGCACTGGCTCACTGTGGACATCTCTTATTTGCTTCCTCCCACTCCAGATCAAGATTCCAGAGTCTTACACTTAGAAACAGACAAACATAGTGGTATTACTGCAAAACTGGGGGGAGAACATTCATCACTATTCTACATCATAATTTAGGAGGCCCTGGGGCAGTGTATGTGAGCCCAACCCCTATCTTGAGCAGTCTGAAAAGTGTTTTAATTTTAGGTCAGTTCATGATGGATTATAGTGTTATTTGCCAATTTGATGTTGACATAATATACTGTTCTTGTTGGTGGTGTCCATTTAGGAAGCATAGGCTCCCTCACCTATGGGTGCAGTTTCCAAAAGAAGCTACAATCTCTCTTAAGGTCACAGTGCTATGAGGCACTACAGAAAATTACAGATTAGTTGGAGATAGCCTGGCCCCTTCCCTGAACTACAGGTGCATTGCACTGCACTGGCACTATTTGTGCTGTGGCTGCACAACACATTTGCCCTGTGCAAGTCTGGCCCTATATTTAAAGGTGTTTGCACTGGCTCAATTAATTTGAATATCCAGGTGTCAGCCTAATGGTGCTAGCAATATTGCTAAGGTGATGCTAATGTAGTACTGGAGCAAACAGCTAAATATGGAGCCCTAAATTCCTATATCCTAATTTCCTATTTAAAACATGGAATTTAAACTTGGAACTAGAATCTTCAGAATACAATTCCAAAAATACTATTTTTGAAAATCAAGTCAGAACCAATGAATCCAATTCCATGACTAGGCATCTGAGCAACCCTACCATTAACTTTTCAGTGGCTCCTGTTATAGTCCTGGAATTGACTTCTGCAGTTTTAAAAAGATAGTCTTTTTAAACCATGCAATACAAGTTCATTGGCAGGTGCAGATTCCACAGTTAATGTTACATGTGCTTGAGATTTCTTGTGATTTAGTGTCACTTTTAAAATAAACAAACAAATAAATTCATAAATAAATTTTAAGAGTGTTAAATTTTGACAGAGGAACAGAGAGTATATGATAGGTGAAGTGTTTAACTGAAAATTTAAAATCAATCTTTTGGAGATGGCTGCTGCCAGTGCACCCCAGAAAAAGCTGTATATTGATTATTATTATTATTATTATTATTGAGGATATGATAGAAGGCATTCTTAGAATGGCAGAGAAAGGGGAGATACTGTTGATGGGAGACCTGAATATGCCAGATGTTAACTAGAGCACATTTGCTGCAGCCACATCCAAGAGCAGGGCCATTCTCGATGCCCTACAGGTGGCAGGCCTCAGACAGCTAGTTTTGGAACCCTCTCATGAGGGAGCAATCTTAGACCTCATACTGTCAAACGGGGCAGGAGAGGATCTCAGATCTAGAAGTGGGTTGCCATCTGGGGAACAAGTGACCATCAAACAGTGTGGTTCATGTTAAACTCAGCTACAGAGTCAAGCCACACAAAAGTGAGGGTACTGGACTTCAGGAGGGCTGACTTTGGCAAGATGGGAGAGTGCCTCAGAAAAGCACTAGCAAACAGGCTAGAAGGAGGTGTGGAGCAACAACGGGGAATCATCAAAACTGCCATCACAGAGGCAGCAAGCCTTTGTGTGAAGCAAATAAACAAATCAAAATGAAATAAAAAGCCACTACGGTTCTCAAAAGACGTGGCTGTGAAAGTCAGGAAGAAAAAGATAGCATTCTGGAAGTATAAGGAAACACAGAAGGAGCAGGACAGAGAGCTGTACCAGTTAAGGAAGTAGGGAGGGAAGTCAGAATAGCAAAGGCCCAAACTGAGGAAAAGATAGCCAACTCGGTTAAGAAGGGGGATAAATCCTTTTATAGGTACATCAGCGAGCGTAGAAAGACAAAGGGAGGGATAGTGAGGCTGAATAGAATGAACGGTGGGTGTGCAGAGGGGGACAGTGAAAAAGCAGGGATACTGAATGAATGCTTCTGCTCAGTATTCACAAAGAGGAGGTGAAGTGCCTAATCCAATTAACAGAAGCACTCTTGATAGGGGGGTCGGTCCCAGTTCTTTCACAGAAGAAAGGGTTCTGCAAGAACTCCTAAAACTGAAGGTGAACAAAGCAATGGGGCCTGATGGAATTCAACCCAGAATTCTAAAAGAATTAAGGGGGGAACTAGTGAAACCACTGGCTACTCTTTTTAATAAATCATGGGAGGATGGTGTGGTAACCGAGGACTGGAGGAAGGCAGATGTGATTCCCCTTCACAAAAGTGGGACCAAGACAGAGGCAGGAAACTACAGACCTGTCAGTTTGACATCTGTGGTAGGAAAGTGATGGAGTCCTTCTGAAGGAAAAAGAACAGTTGAGTACCTAGAGGCCAGTGGGGCATAGGACCCAAGGCAGCATGGGTTCACAGTGGGAAGGTCATGTCAGATGAATCTAATAGATTTCTTTGACTGGGTGACCAAAGTAGTAGACCTGGGAGGGGCTGTGGACATGGCCTATCTAGAATTTAGCAAGGCATTTGACACAGTCCCACACAAAAGATTAATAGTCAAATTAACCAGCCTGGGAGTGGGTCCCAGGGTGGTAGCCTGGGTAAAACACTGGCTGGACAACAGGACACAGAAGGTAATTGTAAATGGAGTCCACTCTGAAGAAAGAGGGGTTATTAGTGGGGTACAGTAGGGTTCAGTATTGGGTCCAGTCCTTTTTAATGTCTTCATAAGTGACATTGCAGAGGAACTGAAAGGAAAGGTATGCCTCTTTGCAGATGACACAAAGATCTGCAACAGGGTTGATACACAAGGAGGAGTGGAAAGGATGAGAAGGGACTTGGTAAGGTTGGAGGAATGGTCAGAAGTATGGCAGCTAGGATTCAATGCAAAGAAGTGCAAAATAATGCACCTGGGAAACAAGAACCCAGGGGAAGAATACACAATGGGGAGGGGGAGGTAGTAACAACAAGAAAAAAGGAAAGGGACCTGGGGTAATTGTACCAGATGACCTTAAGGTTAGCAAGCAATGTGAGAAGGCAGTAGGGAGGGCTGGGGGTATACTGGGATGCATAGGGAGAGGCATCAGCAGCAGAAAACAGGAAGTTGTTATCCCTCTGTACAGACAGTTGGTGAGACCCTATCTGGAGTACTGCGTCCAGTTCTGGAGACCCCATCTCCACAAGGACATAGACAGGATAGAGGCAGTCCAGAGGAGGGCAACTAAAATGGTGCAGGGTCTGCAAGAGAAGCCGTATGAGGAGAGACTAAAGGAGCTTAATATGTATACCCTTGAGGAAAGAAGGAGAGGGGGACATGATAGAAACTTTTAAGTACCTCAGTGGAATCAACAAAGTCCAAGAGGGTAGCATCTTTCAGAAAAAGAGACGTGCAAGAACAAGGGGACACAATTTAAAGATGGGGAGCGATTCAGGGGCAATGTGAGGAAGTATTATTTCACAGAGAGGGTAGTGGATGCATGGAACAGCCTTCCTGAGGAGGTTGTGTGGTCTAAAACTGTGGGAGAATTCAAGAATGCATGGGACAGACATAAGGCAATTCTTGTGGGGGGTAGGAAGAAATAGGCTGTTGGTTAACTAGGATCTGCAGCCTATCCTGTAGGTAGGGAAATGGGCAGACTAGATGGGCCAAGCGGTCCTTATCTGCCATCAAAGTCTATGTTTCTATGTTTCTATACAGAAGTAGTACAAGACACACAAATTTCAGCCCAGACTGGTCCCTCAGAGTCTTTCAATAATGTGTTACTGTGGCTACATGGTCTGGTAGTTCCAAGCTGTGCTCTTGGAGGGCCTTGCAAGTCTGGCATAGTGACACACTCATTACTTTTGTTTGTAATATGGCAACAAATAGTGAACTAGAATAAGCTATTTAGATTGGTTAAACTGCCACACATGACCAAAGCTCAACCATGCAGTAATTCTTTAGTAACTCCTGGTTTTTCCTGTTGTTCCTTTCTGGACCAGAGTAAATTCTTGGTTCAAGTGCAATTCCCATGACAGCCAAACAGATGACTGTGAAACAGTGCTGTGCTGCTAGCATTGTTTCACAGCCATCTGTTCATCTGCCAAGGGAACTGCAGGAACAAAATATGAAGATCTACCCTAGCATGGTCCCATCATGCAATGCAATCTGTATCTTGTAATACACACAGATGAAAATTGAAATACATAGCACCAATCCTGACAGCAAATTAGGAGGAAAAGTGCCATATTAGTAAATGTAAAGCTAATATGTATAGAATTACCGGTTGAAAATTGTTCCATTTCTACTCACAATACTACAGTTATCAGTAATAACAGCCATCTGTTGGCCTGCCAAGGGAACTACAAGAACAAAACATGAAGATGTACCGTAGCATGGTCCCATCATGCAGTGCAACCCATATCTTGTAATACACACTAATGAAAATTGAAGTATCTAGCACTGATTCAGACAGTAAGTTAGGAGAAAAAGTATCATAATAGTAAGAATTATAAAAGTGTATTTAAGTGATAACATCCATCTTGTAGGCATATATGAAGCAATGACTGGCTTCTGTGTATGATTAAACACTGAGGCGAGGCAGCGGCGTTTAATCACCACAAACCAGTTATTAGATGGATATTATTATATACCAATAGGAATTATGTAGAATTTATGTAAGTCATAGTAAAAAAATGAGAGGCATTTTGTGTGAAAATGAGGCTTTGAAAAGTAAAGCCATGAGTCTGGATATGCGTATTGGAGCCAGTGGTAGTACACATGCCGAGAGTCACATTTTCATTTTGAAAGTACGTTTTTGCACTGCAGGTCTGCTCTATGAAGAGAATGTGGAAAATAATGTAGTTATAGAAAAGAACAAGCTTTTCATTTTGTTAATGTTTTTTCTTTGTCTCTATGTCAGTCACTGTGTCCCCCGCCACATACCCTGCCCTGCGCCATTGTGCCATCATTTGCAGCTCACTCGAACAAGAAATTTGTCCGTTGGTACTCGGTCAAGTTCTGTCTGGATGGCCGCTCTCTTTTGGTGAGTTTGTTAGATAGTTGAAATTCAATGGGTCATGTAACAACATCAGAGAAGCGCGAGTGTGAGCGGATGGGCAGTGCAGGATAGTAGAAGAGGGGAATATGAATAACCTACTGTGGGAGTGTCTTTAGACAAATAACCTACTGTGGGCATTATTAAGAGGTGAATAACCTACTGTGGGCGTGGTTGAATATGGATAACCTACTTGTGGGCATGAAGCGAAGTGGGATAATAACTCCTACTTTTCTTGTCTTGTGATTGGCTGAGGCTAGATACCTTTGGTATAACCGGCATTATACAATGGCAATAAAATTTCCAGGGCTCTGATTGGTCAGTGTGTGCCCGAGACAGTGATGTTATTGAACAACAACATCACTGTATGAAGGCCAGGCACACAGATGACCGGATAACAGTAAGAAATCCCTCCTTCCCCATGCAAGGCACCACAAAGCTGACACAGCTTTCTACAGAGTAAAACAGTACCGGACAATGAAGTGGTGATGAAAGCCTCGGATACTCCTTATTTTCCTCCGACACTTGGGGCAAAACAAAATTTAGTTTTGACCCTCCGTCCCCTTGAGAAAAAAAACATGGCACCATTCCTAATTCACTTTTAAGGAAAGCGCTGCAAATGCAAACCAGTACTCCACTCTGTTTTACTTTCACTTCCTCACATATAACCCCATAATGTTTCTGCCTACCCTACTGTGTCCCACTTAATTTCAAACTATTTGTTTACTGGCAGTCCAAACAAAAACTGGCCAAAGAATTGAGCAGCTTCAGTCAGTGAACTGCCAGTCGCGCGCTCAGTTTAAACAGACATCCGCTTCAGCATCAGTGCTAAAATACAGCTCATCCCCACTCCTTGCTGCCACAATATTTCTTCTGAAAGCTGCATACAGCACCTCATTCAAATCAAAGTTACAGCCCCTCAGCCCTGCCAAAAACTTCTCCGGTTGTTGGGTAAATTTCTGACTTGACCTGCGATTGTGACCCAAAACACACAATTCTCTGCTCGACTTTCTCCCAGTAAACACATCTTTCAGCAGTTTGCAGTTCCACAACAGAGATTAGTTAAATGAAGAGACTTAAAGAAATGCACCGAGATGCGTATGTGGGGGGGGAGGAGATAATATGCTCACACAATAACTATAATTATACAGTGGCTTGTTAGGGACTACTTTACTTCTGAGTCATGAAGCACAGGTTTTAAAAGTAAAAATATTTGCAAACAAAACAATCTATGTGTGTGTCTGTCAATTCCACAACTGTCCTACTAAAAATTACACATCATTCCATTGTATAATAGCAATAAGGCACTCCAGGATGTGTGTTATTGTCTAATAACATCACCCCTGGGGTGGTGGAAGCACTCGGCTACACCTTGTGCTTCCAACCACCCCAGGAGTGATGTTATTAGACAATAACACACATCCTGGAGTGCCTTATTGCTTAAATAATAACACCATGCACTTAAATCAAAATGTTGTAAAGTAATGCCTTCCTACACTCACAGTATATGTAAGACAGGCTACATTTAACAAAATGTGTACTATTAATACAGTGTTAAAAGTAAGAAATATAATATGTGTATGTGTGTCTTTTTTTGCATTACAAGTAAGCACCACAAATAATAAATCTGCTTATTTCTGGAAATGCTTTCCATATTACAAATGCATTAAGCAACTCAAAAGGCGGCTACTACTAAGGAATTAATGCACGGTTGGGTGTTTGGGGCACTTGGCCTTTGGCCTCGTACCCCCCCCCCCCCACCATACCTTATTTCCCTAGTAGAAGCCTCCTTTCTCATGGCTTAATGCATACTTGTGACATAGAAATTCCAAACTGAAGAAGTTTTGGATGGTGGATGCTGCTTAGATCTTGTCTTTCCATAGTGGGCACCAGATCCTTGCATCCCTCTACACCCTCACACACACTCACATCTCCTCCTCCTTTACTCCCTCATCAGTGGCTCTTTTCTTTCCTGTTGCCTTGCCCTGCACAACCCCATTTCCTTTGCTTTTGGGTACAGTTTCATATGTTGCTGGGACAGCACCCTCCCCTACTCCTCCTCCTCCTAAAAGACCCTTGCTCTGGGTGGAAAAATTACATTTTACATTTTGGGCTACTTATATAGTAGTCTTACTCACCAGTCGCCTTCAGCCACTGGATTGTCACCATCACTGCTGCATACATCATACTGGACAAGAAAGAATGTGCACAAACTCACACTGATCTGTATGCCTTTCTGTATAAACTGACTTCTTACAACTTGTGGATAAAAAAAAGAGTCACATTTATTATAAAACAACAAAAGGGCAGTCTAGACAGACAGACTCAGGGGTGCAGTAACCACCAAACCAACGTACGTTTCATGTAACACAATGCATGCTTTTTCAAAGTATGGCTACCTGTATAGATCAAGCCCCTTATGCAATGAATATAAATTTAAAAAGCAATGTCATAGAATCATATGAAGAATCTGACTGGCTGTGGCAGTACAGGGAGGAAACGCTTACCCACTGCAAACATGTATCACATACAAAACAGCTAAAAATAACAGTTACATTCAATGTACAATAACCTACTGCTTAAAATACATGAAATACATCATATTGCACATACTTTATAGAAACGGCAGCATTTCCAGATTCTTACTGAGCTCTGGCCATTTATGGGCTCCAGTGTAAAAGATCCAGTACTCTTCTGAGAAGCTTTTTATTATAGTCCCCTACCCCTTAGATTGCGAAGGACCCTTTTTTAGACCCACAAACTGGAACTTATGTGCTCCGAGCCACCTTCTAATGTAATTCAATATGCAAACATGGCATAATCTTTATTGCTATCAGAAATGACTCCGGTGTGTCCCCCACCTATATGCAGAATTGCTTGACCATCTTCTCAAGATAATATCTGCCACATATTCGTATGGTAGCATAAATCACACCTTTGCTGTCACACTTTATCAAACTTCTTAACTTAATGCTTTTACCACTCGGTGGAGTTTTGAACTCCAAAACCCTGGGAACATTCTGACATTATTTACACCTCCCACGTGGTGTTGAACCTTTAGGGGCATGGGCCAGAAGAGTTTGGGCATTGATACTTGGTTGTATACTATATACAAAATGATCTTGAAGGTTCTGCCCCTCCTGTAAATTATCCTCATTTTTTAAGCATCCCCTAGGTTTAGATCTGCCTGTAAAATGTTCCAATTTGACCACAATACATTCTTTGCATGATGGTCTAGTGGGGAGTATGTGATTATGAACTTCACCCTCTCACAGTTTTCTATTTCACACACATTTTCATTAACATTATTATCGCATAATAAGGGCTGTGCAACCTTCTATAAGTTCTACCTTGCAAACTTTATAATTCAAACCCCAAAAAATTCTTCCAAGTTCTACCTGGTTCTACCTTTTTCTGAGCACACAAATGCCCCTCCACCAATAGCCAATCACTGGCCGATGTAGAATAACATTTCCTGGTGTCTAGTGGCACCCGCTATAACTAGTCAATCACCGACTCAATGTATAACTATTAAATTCCCTGGAGTCTAGTGGCCCCCCCCACCTGATACCCAGTCGCTAGCCCATTGCATAATTAAATTCCCTGGTGTCTAGTGGTTCCCCCCACCAGTTGCTGGCTGATGTGCAATTATATTCACTGGTGTCTAGTTGTCCTCTCCCACTGATTGCCAGCCTGATGTACAATTAATTAATTCACTGGTGTCTAGTGGTCCCACCAGCCCCCCACCCAGGCAGGTAGTGCCCTCCTCACCCAGACCTCAAGTGGGTGATTGGCAAAGCCCTCCTGTTCCACTGTGCTGGCCACCCAACTGAGCTGTCAGTGAATGAGTGGGAACTTGTACAAGTACACATTCATTGACATGCCACCAGCTCGCATCCATTCATGGAGCTCTTTGAGCTCTGTCAGGGGTGCAGACAGGAGCAGAGGGTTGTTCTGGTTGCTGGTGGGGGGGAGGAGGATGGGAGGAAGGGTGTTGAGGGCTCCCAGAGGGGGTCCACAATGCTCTTCCCTGCATCCTGCCCCCCTGCTGGCAATTGGAGCAACTCCCCAATCTTGTCTGTGCCCCCGGAAGAGCTCAAAGAGCTCAATGAATGGGTGCAAGCTGGCAATGAATGAGTCCGTGTTTATACAAGTACATGCTCATTCATTGCTAGCTCAGTCAGGTGACCACTGTGGTGGAATGGGAGGGCTGTGCCAGTCACCAACATGGGGTCAGGGTGGGGTGGGGGCACTACCTGCCAGGGTGTGGGGACAACTAGACATCAGGGAATTAATTAATTGTCTTAAAGACCTCTTTTTACCATCTGGGGAACATCACCTGGATTAAGCACCTGGTTCCACCCAGTGACCTCACAACTTTGGTCCATGCCTTTGTGACTTCCTGCCTTGACTATTGCAATCCCCTTTACCTAGGGTTACCAGGGGGTTGATATCTGCTGATTGCAGCTGGTGCAGAATGTGGCAGCCAGGCTGTTGACTGGCTTATCAAGATCTTTCCATGTCATGCCTGTGCGCCGCAACCTGCGCTGGCTGCCTGTGCATTGGCAGATAACCTTCAAGGTCGGTTTACTGACCTATAATGCCCTACAAGGACAGGGACCACGCTACTTGAAAGATCTTCTGTGCCCCTATGGCCCCCTCTGTCCACTCCGTTCCTCTGACAAGGGATTGCTAGAGAGTCCCAGAGTTCGATTTAAGACCTTAGGGGCCTGTTCATTTCCATTTGTGGCCCCCACCCTGTGGAACTCTCTACCTCATCAGATTAGAGAGCCCCTGACCATCGAGAATTTTAAAGCTACTCTTAAAATGTATCTCTTTGTAATGGAGTACCCTGATTCTGTTGTTGTTAAATGTGATGTTTCATTAATGAGAACTAAATTTTAACTGACGTTATTTTAATTATTTATTTTTATAGATTCTATTATGTATAGCGCTTTGATCTTTGCTGCAATTACACTTTTATAAATAAAGGGTTGATTGATTGATTGATTGATACATCCGGCCGGTGATCAGTGGGGTGAACCACTAGACACCAGGGCTATATCTGCCAGTGATCAGTGTGGTGGGATCACTAGACACCAGGGAATTTAATCAAGTTCATTTGACAGGATCTTCCTTCCACAAACCCCTGTTGTATCTCATACTGGAGACCATTCTCCTCAATGTACCCTACAAACGTCTCCTTTATAGTCTCCATGGGTTTGCATACGATTGATGTAAGACTGATCAGCTTATAGTTTCACTTGGCAGCTGAAATTGATCTTTTCAGCTGCAGAGAGGTAGGGTGAAGTAACCTATCTACTGTCTGAAAGAGCTGAGCATGTCTGTTCTTCCCTGAAGCACTCTGTCCTGATAGGAATACTGCCTTCTTATGAGAGATTGTTCTTTGATACTCACCATAGTGAGTTCTCAAAGCAAGTCTGCCCTCCTCAGATCCAGATTTCCACCAACAGTGCTCCAACTTCTGATGCCTGGTCTTCATCTCCCTGAGCACCCCGACAAACTATAGGGATCTCAGGTGAGAAGACTTGGGTCATATACAAACAGGTGTGACAAAATTGAGTACTGAGGCAACAACACCGTTACAAGCTGCCACCACCTCACCTGAACCTGCCCCACAAGGAACTGTCACATCCAAGAGGTTCAATACCAACAGAAGTCCTGCCGGAGACAATCCCTTCAAAAGGCAGTAGCAGACTATTTCCACTGGGGAAGGACTACCGGGGGGCCCCGAATGAGAATGATACTTTACAATGATCCAACCGAACAACCAGGTCAGTACTGAGATTGTTTACCTCAAACCACAGTGAGAATACTATGTCCAATGCATGACCATGTCTGTGGGTTGCTGTAACAACAGCTCATGTGAAGTCCAGTTAATCCACAGTCTAGAAGAAGTCTTGCCTGATCTGTGAGAATTCATCATCAATCCAAGCATTGAAATTGCCCAAAACCAGCCACCTTGGCAACTCCAATACTCTTTCGGCAGTGAAGCCCATAACCTAATGCAGAAATTCCCTCTTTTGCACCAGAGGCCAGTACACCAGAAGGATTCTGCAACCTGCACCTGGATCCCCTCATACAGCCATGCATTCAAACAACTAAGTATGGTCCACTAGGTGCTCTGAAAAGTTCAGGTTGGACCATAAACAGATGATCACACCCCTAACCCTGCAAATCCTCCTAATGCATTGCACCACAAAGAATCAAACCAGAAAAACTGGACTAGCATCATCCTACAATGAGGTCTCCATGATGCAAGCCAGAACGACCAAGAAGACCAAGTCTGCTATAATTGCAGTCTTGTTCCAGATTAAGCTTGCACTGCAAAGCACTGCTTGAAGGGGATTTATAGAGGTTTCTGGCAGTCAGCTATCTGCCCACTGTGTTAAGTGGGAGCCCTTAGTATGGGAACCAAAAATGTGCATATCCACCAATTTAGACAGCAGTTCAGTAATCAACCATATTGCACTAATTATAGGACAGCCTGAGGGATTTTCAAGAGATTTGTGCAACTTCAGGAGCATGTATATCACAGACTTAACTGGATAGGGTACTTTTAAAAAGTGTTTTCTTTGTCTGTGATATCACCTGACTCATAGGTTGCATCTATCTCAATGATTTCCATTTTGTTAAATCTCTCAAAGGATCATAATTTAATTTCCCATAGAATTTACTGTTAGACTACTGCCCATACACTTCTTTTTCATAATTTAAGGTGTTGAGGACATCTCTGCTACCACCCTTGTATGCAGGTTTAATGGTTATAACGTGGTTTCCCTTAAGGCGTTTAATAACTTTTCTCTCATCCTGACTCACATTACAACATCTAAGAAGGGGTTGTTCACAATTCAATTTTTCAAGTCCAATTCACATTTTTTCCTGAAGGTTTCTGCAACCTTGGAGAGGGGTGGGCAGAATGTTAAAGTTTTTTTCTTTTTTTTGCTTACTTTCTCTCCTTTGTGGCCCTGGTAGGCTCCCACTCCTCTCACCTCCGACTCAGGCTGCCATCCGGCCACTCCGAACTCCTCATGGGCCATCACCTTGTACTCCCCCATGGCTTACCCCCTGTGGTGGGGAGGTGAGAGAGCCCCCAACTCTCCCACCAGGTGTGGATCCTGATCAGGTGGTGCCTGTGGAGTTGGGGTGCACTGGTGGATGGCCATCAAGCCACATGACCTGGCTGCCACTGTTTTTCCATTTTTCTCCCCTTCTGGGAGCACAGCATACAATGATGCCAGCAACAGGGATCATACATGCTCCCATGCATGCCCATGTCAAGTGTCTGCTGTGATTCTGCCCCACATTCTTGCGGTTCCATGCAGTCGAGCCCCAGCCTCCACTAGGGGTCAGGCTTGCACTGGTCACTGGTCTCCCCCCTCCCTCAGAGATGGAGAGTAGTCCATCAGAAGCTCAATCCTTCTCTTCCCTGCTGACCCACGGTGGCCCGTGCTTGTTCCCGAACACAGGTAACTGGCATGGCGCAAGGTGTGGCAGCCAGCACCTCAACCCTTAGTGCCACCAGGCCAGTGCATTGAAGTTTTTTCCATTGAATTATGTACAGTTCTGATGGTATCAATAGAATTATTGTCATTTTGTTTAAAAAAATGAATGCAGACTGAGCTGTCTGCACATATCTTCTGCTTTGCCATCTGGCACTGCATAATAATGAATACCACAATATACAAGAACAACCCCTACAATTTTCTCATGTGATTCTTCCACCTACTCCTGAGACTATTCCTCCTCCATCTCCTGCTAAGATTCCCCCACCAGTACTACCCCTTCCAGAGCATCTTCCTCCTCCACAAACATTTCCATTTGAGACTTCTTCTCCACTGTCTCCTGTGACTCTGAATCAACTGACTTGTCCTGGATTCCACTGTTAGCATTGCTGATAAATTAGCAGCTAAATTTTAACATGATGAATTTCACACCAGTAACTTCCTACCAATGGCACTTCTTTCTGCTTCTTGTGGTACCTGTGGTAAAACTGATACTACTGGTGGTAGAGGTAACATCTGAAGCACAGAAGGCTATACAGCAGATACACCAAATGACCCAAGGTCACGCCCTTCATTTCCTTTTCACAACAGTTTTTGATTGCATACTGCTATGCCCATGACCATGGTCATGGCCTGAACTGCTTTTCTGCAGTATCTCCTGATGTGCACTAACAAGTAACACTGGCAAAATAAATTATTTCTCTTGCAGAAGTGAGCAGCAGCACACACTAAGAATATTTCTCACACTCACCAGACTGCAAAGAATTAAACTCTCAAGGACTCAGCTAGCATGTGCTTATCTCTCTTGTGCTATTATTAGGATGTATACAGAAAGTCCTTACCATCATACCTCTACAGTAAATGCAAAGAAAATGAACCGTCAGCACTGTACAACTAATCTGCCATTCCCCTTTATGATGGAATTCTGCAGTATTAGTTGTAGAGTTCCAAAATTTCATGGAACTTCATTCTGTTGCATTCTGGAAATTCTGCACAGTGCTAATGAGGATGATTGCCAGATAACATGATGTGGAATCCACAGGGGACAGCACCAAACTCACTGTTACTGAAAATGTGCAATTTTGAAAAAACACAGGTAAGTACTGGTAATGTAGCTTATCTGCATAGTAGTTTCTTACTTTGGGGTTGGAGT
Source organism: Neoceratodus forsteri (assembly GCA_016271365.2). Classification (NCBI taxonomy): domain Eukaryota; kingdom Metazoa; phylum Chordata; order Ceratodontiformes; family Ceratodontidae; genus Neoceratodus; species Neoceratodus forsteri. The sequence goes on along the minus strand of CM057449.1, from coordinate 460,791,522 downwards.
AAATGCAAACAGGCAATACTGGGTGACATTATTATTAGTTTTTTTATTTAGTATACTTTATTAGAATTTTCCACAACAGAACAAAACAAGAACATAGAAATAAATACCCAATACAAAGCATGGTCCAATGCGTACACAAATAGTCTAAAGTGATACAAAATCAGATGTTATTATTTTTAAAGATTCCTAAATTTGATGTACTCTATAGTATGTTCCCCTTCATGCTATTGCAGGTAATCATAAACTTTATTCGGTACATATTAGTTCTGTAGAGTTCATGCCAAGATCTGAATGATGATAGCCGATGAATGCTGATGTGGATATTTTGGAATAATAAAATGATTATGGCATAAGGAATCAAATCAATACAGATAACCCCTGCTCAGAGCCATAACAAGTCCTTAAATGGAAACAAATCCAAACACAAATTACCTAGCTGTTGCCAGATCAGGATGAGAAAGATCTGGTTGTAAGTGAACCTTTGGTCCTACCAACTAGATATGTCCAAAACAGCTTACAGTGGAAGCCACTATACATGTATGTATTCACTAGAGGAGATGAGCAAGAGGAACAATATGACAAAAACATTCAAGTACTTCAGGGGTATATACAATGTACAGAAGGATAACATCTTTTAGAAAAGCAGGTGTACAATAACGTGGGGCATGATATGAGACTAGACGGGGGTAGGCTCAGGGGCAACGTGAGGAAGTACTTTTTCACTGAAAGAGTAGTGGATGCTAGGAACAGCCTCCTTGCAGAGGTGTTGGGAGCAAAAATAGTAAGGGACTTCAATAATGCATGGAATAGACATAAGAGTAATCTTGCAATAAGGAAGACAGGGTAAACTGTAGATCAACTAGGGTCTGTGGTATTGTACTACGTAAGGAAAAAGGGCAGACTAGGTGGGCCACACGGTCCTTATCTGCCATAACCATCAGCTTCTATACCAGAACTTCAGTGATGGTCTGATTGTCAGGTATGGGGATATCAGCTACATCTTCAAGCAAGAAAAATCAGCACCAGGACTCCTGATGATGCAGGTGAACCAACAAAACTGGTAGAGTGTCCGTGTGTTTTTGTGTCAAGCCACAAGGTACCATTGCTATTTCTTTACACAAAAAGTATGTTGCACTTTAATAAAAGTGTCTGCCTGGTGCTAGAAGTTTGGTGCTGCTTTCTTCTTGCTTGCAGATTTGTATTTTTGGTTGAGCACAGTCCGCCTTTAATGGAGTGCCCTTTTGTTTCTCTCAGTATCAGACATATTATCTGCCACTATCAATAAAGCCTTGTGCCTGTTCATGGCTGACTCATGGTAGACTCAGATTTACATAACCCCTATGCTTGTTGAAAATACTTTTGTTTCAAAAGAAAAGAACACACACACACACACACACACACACATCAAAAATAATAAAGCAATAATGAGGCCTGTTTTTCAACTTTGTAACTTGTTTACTTATTTGTGCTAGCTGCTGCTGCCTCAGTATTGGCACTGTATGCAGACTTGAAGAAATTCTGGCTTGTTCTCTGGCTCAGCTTTGCTGTTGTGCATTGTTTGAACTGCCACGCCACAGCTCCAATCCCTTCCCAGTCAGGAAAGATGTCTGTTCTCTGTTCCATGGTGTAACACAGCACTAGAAATACTTCTCATATATTTTTTGCTGTTACTTTAACTTCCTCCTTGTCATTCTCCATTGGGTCACTCTCTTCTAGGTCCTTTGGCTTCTTTTCCAGCAGATACAAAGTACTCATGACCTCCATGATTTCATCCAGTGGTCTCTCTTTAAAATCATTGCGCCCAGACAGCACAGCTGATTAAGCTCTGTCTCCAACATGCCATCTGGAGGCATTTGTTCAATGATCCCTACTTCCTCCTCCTTAGGAACACTCTTGTCATCACCAGTGTAGAATCTGCCCTTGCAGAAGCAGCATATAATTGTGTCTTGAGCTACACTGTCCCAAGCTTGCTTTATCACCTACATAGAACCTAGCAGATTTGTATTACAAAAACATGGTTGCTGTTGGTTTTTGGGTGCTATCTAGGACATACAACCCCCTCAATCTCATGGCACAAACGTAATGTCTCTTGAGAGAATACATTATACCTCGATTGAGAGGTTGGATACTATGGATGAAGTTTGGGGGTAGAAAGATCAATTCTAGATGCCTCTGTCCTATAACTACAGAGTGACCAGACAGGTTACCAAGGATGAGTTCACACATTATCCATGTACACAGTCTATGATTCCAGCTATGGAGCCACTCCTCAAAAATCTCCCATCATCCATGCATTCAGTTTGCTTTGTAGGCAACAGGGAGGTGACTTATCCTTCGAAAGCACCTTTGTTAGGCAGATTTCCTCACCATAACAATTTTTTTCTCCATACCCATAATATTGCAACATGCTAGCACAGTCTTTCACTTTTTGAAGCCTCATAGGCGCTTGTGACTTGCAAGTTAATGTGCTCTTTTTTTTTTACATCTGTAAAAGAGCCTGGTCTTGTCACTAAAATATTTTGTTTCTCATAACCTCTCAGCATCTCTGTTAGAACATTTTGGAGTCAATAATGCTCACCTTTGTTGTCCACATTTAACTTTTCTCTATGAGCTCTTTTAAAGCCTATGTTATGATGGGAATTCCACCTCTGTAACCACCCCTCACTCACAATAAAATCAGTTTTTCTCCAGGGACTGTGCAATCTGCTGTACCTTTTTGATTAATTGGGGAACACATATCATTGCCTCTCTCCCCCTTGCATTAGCAAACAAGTGAGGCAAAGCCTGCTTAACCACCCCATCTGGGAGCACGTCAATTCACTCCCTCGAATTTGCTCCCAGACAACCCACTCCCGACAATTCGCTCCCCGCCATTCTCGCTCCTGTCATATTCACCCCCTGTCAACTTGCTTCCGAAGGCAAACAAACCTTAAAATGCTGTAATGTCTATTGCTCACTCCCACTGTTTACTTTATTCCGCGCTCATTTACTGAGATCCAAAACTACTGTTCCTTTATGCACAAAAGTTAAATGTAGTGTTCCTTTATTTCCAAATATTAAAATAAATTCTCATTTTGTCTGTTTGCTCAGTAATCAAATGTGTGAGCTACACCTCGCGGTCCAGTAATGCTCCTTGTGCTGCTTGTAAATGTAGTTCTCAGATTCCACCAGTTTTTCCTTCTTGCATTCGGACAAAATAAATCGATCTGCCATTTTGGATTAAAGATCAGGACTCTTGACTTTAGGGGCGTAATCTCATTAGTAAAATGTAATTGCTTAATTGGTTACAGTCTGGAAGAGATCCAGAGAGCTTAGTTTGACAGGTTCTGCCAGAACGAACCCCGATTAGGTAAGCAATGTAACTTGGTGGTTGTAAATTAGGAAAGTACAACTGTTTGTAAGTAAAGTACTTATGTTACATTTTGGATTGATGCTGAATATAGTAAGCAGTAGCTTTTGAACATAGTACTGCTGTTTGGGAGCGAGCAAGGGATATAAAGTACATTCTGGATCGAGTCAGGAGCTGAATAAAGTAAACAGTGGCTTTTGAGCAGAGTACTGCTGTTTGGGAGTGAGTGATAGACATTTCAGCATTTTACGCTTTTTGGCCTTAGGGAGCAAGTTGACAGGGGGTGAATATGACAGGAGTGAGAATGGCAGGAATTGAATTGTCGGGAGTGGGTTGTCTAAGAGTGAATTCGCATAAGCGAATAGTAATGTACCCCTCCCCATCCTTAGCTTCATGTTTACTTTTACTTTTGGAGTTCACATTAGAATGGAATTCATTCAGCACACACTCTGTTGGTAAATCACTGATTGTCAACTTGGGGATGCCAAAGTGAATGGAGAGCTCCCTTAAAATCTGTTTTGACAGAGTATCAATTTCTTGAAGAATTTCTTCTTTCCACTGGAGTGAACACAAACTGAGTCTGCTTGTTGAAACCATAATGCCAAAGTAAAGTGACAAACCTCAGTCAGTCAGGCAGTTAGACAATTTTACAGGTCTATGAGTGACCCTTTTATGAGCCAGGAGATCTGACATGCAATTTTGACAGGATTACAAAGGTCTCTTTCTTAGTCCAGAATAGCTGTCAGCTATCAGCTGATTTGCCAGCTGCAGAGCTAAGAGCTGAGCAATAACATTAGGGATTGCCACAGACACCAATTATCAGGCCATCTGAAGTGTGACAGTGCAAACTGAGCACCTGCTATAGGCAGCAGCTCAGGTAAATTATAAATGTGTTCTGTAGTATTGGCAGCAATGCAAATAGATTTTGGCAGTGACAATCTGTCTGGTATGAGAGATTGTCTGCTTTAAGTGTGGGCAGTATAAGTGTGGTGTACTATATTAAGTTCACTTTTGTATCTTTTTCCCACATTCATTTGTGCATGCATATGACATGTGATTAATCCAGTCCTATTGTTCCAGTAAGGCATGAATATGGCCTTGAAAACTGTATTCTGTATTGAGGATTACTTCATCATCATCATTATAATCGACTGTGAAAACACTTTCCCAAACTTTTTCTTCAGTAAAACTGGTTAACTTTATGAATAGACTTCTGGTCATGTGGTATCAGTTAAAACTGTACTCACCATCAAACTTACCTTAGACTTAACAAATCCTTTTGAGAAAAATGGATGAAAGGCTGGCAGGTTTCCAAATTTTGGCTATAGAGATGCTGGGAAGGAGAAACTCATTGTGGTCCATTGGTCTTTCCATCCTACTATAGAACTATGTAGGATTTTCAAGGTACTGTAAAATACATTAGGTGGTTGATTAGGAAAAGATCTGATGATGAATGTGAAATGTTGACACACTGTAACTACCAGGTAATACAGGGAAGGCAAACTCCTCAGTAGACCCAGGACAACCCTGTCAGATGCAGGACTAGTGGTCTGGGTGGGCATAAAGCAGTGTACATACTGCACTGAGCTCAAAGGAAAGCAAATGGTGTTTTTAAACTGTGTTTAGCACTTCAGCACTTTTATTTACTTAATAAAATGCTATTTTGATGTTAAACAAAAAATAGTGAGTATTTAAGGTCCAGGGTATGAGTACTCAAAGACCCCTGCTACATACCCTCATGGGCTGTCCACTGTTCATTCGTGTTTTGATGTAATTTTATATATGCTCTAAATGTTCAATCTTTTTGATAGCGGACCACCTCCCAGAACACTGTGGGTCACTGGGGGAAGAGAGGGGAAGATGGCCACTGAGAGTCTGACATGCTGAGGAGTAGCTGATGCTGACATATATTTATATGTTATATCTAACTTTTATGGGGGGGCACACTCCAGTAGCTCAGCCCCTGCTCCCTCAATCCCCTCTTGCCCCCGGGACTTACCTTAGTCAGTGGTCCTGCTGGGCTTGCCCCCCCCCGGCAGGGCTGCTGAGTAAGTACACCACTGATGGAGACTGGCATCGGTTCCTGGCAAGCCTCTCAACTGCTGGTGTTCCTCCTTGGCTTACCCTCCAGGGTGGTCTGTGGTGTCGGGCCGTTCCTGACAGAGGACTGAACTCGAACACCGACTGAGTGTCATAGCAGGCGCAGTGGAACCAGGAAGCAGGGCATCGTCCATGGGGGCCAGCATTTTTGCATGCTTAGTCCCCCAGAAGGTGTGGCATGTAATGACATGGAGCACCAAAGTACTGACATCCAGCACAACTCCCCAACAGCTCAGCTCCAGTCACTACTCCCCTGGCTTCTGCCCAGGGTCGATCAGGTGACAGTCATTCATCCTACCTCCCCCTGGGGAGGAGAGCATCCAGTGGATGCTCAGCACTCCTCTCCCCAGCCACCCCTGTGATTCCTCGGGTCCGCTCCCAAACCTGGGGCATCGATGTCACTGGCAGAAGCCCTACCATTATGCCAGTGCCGCCAGCTTCTGTATGTCTAACTTTTTAACTGGTATGCCATTGTTGCATGAGGGAATTTGTGTTCTATTATGATTTAGTCTGGATTCTTGTAGGCATTGGTGTACTGTCTGTTTTTTCTTGCAAACCTTGGATTTCCACTAAGGGATGAGTCGCTCCACCACTGTGTGGTGCATTGCTGAGCCTGTGTCTATCCCATGCATTCTTAAATCCCATGATTGTTTCAGCCCCCATCACTTCCTCTGGCAGGGTGTTCCACTTGTCCACCACTCGTTCTGTGAAGAAATTCTTCCTCACATTTCCTCTGAATCATCCTCCCTCCAATTTCATCCCATGCCCCCTAGTCCTGGAACATCTTTTTCACTTAAAAATAGTGTATTCTTGCACCCTGTTCCTCCCTGTAAGATACTTGTATTTCTCTATCATGTCACCTCTGTCCCTCCTCTCCTCCAGGAAGTACATATTCAATTCCTTCAACCTGTCCTCATTGGACTTGTGATGCAATCCATGTACCATCGTTGTTGCCCTCCTCTGAACCTTCTCTACCCTGTCTATGTCCTTATGTAGGTAAGGTCTCCAGAACTGTACACTGTACTCCAGGTGGGGCCTCACTAGTGTCTTGTATAGAGGAATTATGACCTCCCTTTTCCGGCTGGTGATGCCCCTGCCTATGCATCCCAGCATCATATTTGCTTTACCTGCTGCCTTGTCACACTGTTTCCCTACATTGTGGTCATCAGAGTTGATAACCTCAAGATCCCTTTCCTGCTTGGTGCATGCTATATCCTCACCCCCCAACTGATATATTGTGCCAGGGTTTTTGTTCCCCATATGCATTATCTTGCACTTCTTTGCATTGAATTTCAACTGCCAAACCCCTGACCATTCTTCAGGTTTCTGCAGGTCCCTTCTCATTCTGTCTACACCCTCTGGTGTGTCTACTCTGTCACAGAGTTTTGTGTCATCAGCGAAGAGTGAAATTCTGCCTTCTAGGTCCTGCACAATGTCACTGATGAAAATGTTGAACAGAACCAGTTCCAGCACTGATCCCTGTGATACCCCACTAGTCATTCCTCCTTCTGTGGAGTGACAGCCATTTACCACCACCCTCTGTGTCCAGCCGCCCTGCCAGTTACCTACCCACCACACTACTGTCCTGCCCACACCCATATTCCCTAGTTTGTGCAATAGTCTTCTATGTGGCACAGTGTCAAAGGCCTTGCTGAAGTCCAGATACGCCATGTCCACTGCCCTCCTCTGATCCACCTCCCTAGTCTCCCAGTCAAAAAATTCAACAAGGTTGGTCTGACATGACCTCCCTCTGATGAAACCATGCTGCCTTGGGTCCTGCAGTCCATTGACAACCAGATGTTACACCAATCTCTCCTTCAGTAGTGTTTCCATGATCTTTCCCACTACTGAGGTGAGGCTGACTGGTCTGTAGTTCCCCACTTCCTCTTTGTTCCCACTTTTGTATAAGGGGACTACATCTGCTGTCCTCCAGTCTTTGGGTACCTCCCCTGGTTCCAGTGATTGGTTAAATCGGATAGCCAGAGGTTCAGCCACCACCTCTCTTAGTTCTTTAAGGACCCTGGGATGCACCCCATCCGGCTCCATTGCTTTATCAACTCATTACTTCAAGTTCCTGCAGGACCCTTTCTCATGTAAAGGGACTTGTGTCCATTTCTGCACCATTCTCGTCCCTTGTACTCCCTTCAGACCCATTACCCTCCTCTTCCTCAGTAAAGACTGAGCAGAAATACCTGTTCAGTATGTCAGCTTTACTGTTGTCATCCTCCACGTGGCCCCCATCCTCCCCCTTTGGTCTCACTATCCCTTCCTCTGCCTTTCTTTTTTCACTTATCTACCTATAAAAGGTTTTGTCCCCTCTACCCACTGATTTTGCAATGTGCTCTTCTGTCTGAGCTTTGGCTTCCCTTACTGACCTCCCTGCCTTCCTTTGCTTCTCCTGGTACTTCTCCTTATCCCCTTCTGCTTGTGTCTTTTTGTTTTACCTGAATGCAATCTTTTTGGCTTTCACTTTCTTTGCTACCTCTTTGGAAAACCATAATGGCTTCCTCTTCGTTTCCTCTTGCTAACCTGTTTAATGCATAATTCTGTTGCTCTTTTAATCCCTGTTTTAAATACTGCCCACTGTTCCTCAACCCTTTGATTCATGCCCCATTCCCCTCAATGCCTCTTTCAAGCATCTCCCCATTTTCCCAAAGTCTGCCCCCCTAAAATCCAGGATACGTGTTTTTGTGTGGTTTGGTTCTGCTCCTTCTGTGATTTCAAACCACAGTGACTGGTGGTCACTGTTCCCCAGGTGCTTCCCCACTGTTACCCCCATCACACTTTTCCTGTTTGTGAGCACAAGGTCCAGTACTGCCTTCTGCTGGGTTAGTTCCATGACCAATTGCTTGAGGAAGGCACCCTGAAGGGAGTCCAGGTTAAATCTGCTCCTAGTTGATGCTGCTGCTGGGATGCTCCAGTCCACGTCTGGAATATTGAATTCTCCAACCAGTACTACCTCATCCTTGTCTGCCATCCTTTGGATGGCTAGCATCAGCTCCCTATCTGTTTCTTCATCCTGGGCTGGTGGTCTATAGACCACACCTGTGTGGATGGATGGCCCCATTTTCCTTTCCAGCTTAACCCATAGTATCTCTCCCCCATTTTGTTCCTCCTAGATCTCTGTGGCCCTTATGACATTTTTCACATACAGTGCAACTCCTCCTCCCTTCCTACCTGCCCAGTCTCTTCTGAATATGTTGTAGCCAGGAATGGCCATCTCCCAGCCATGGTTATCATTACACCAGGTTTCTGTGATGGCCACAATGTCCAGGTCTGACTGCATCATGACAGCCTCAGATATTCCATCTTGTTGCTAAGGCTTCTGGCATTGGCATACATGGCTTTCCATGATTTGACCTCCCTAGACAGTTTAGCTGTTCTACTCCAGCCCCTTCCCTGGTTGTCCTTTATCCCTGGTTCTCCTTGCTGTCTGCCCTTCTGCTGATTTTTGCCCCTTTTCTGTCTATCCACCTCTTGGGTGCTAATCTCCATCTTTTGCACACTGCTTTGTTGAGATATCCACTCTTCCGGTTCACCGGTTCCACTGCTAGCTGTGGGGAGTGAGCAAGTGGGTACCCTCCTTGCTGGTCTGACCCCCTGGCTAGTTTAAATGCTTGTCAATGTAGCATTTAAACTTATCATTGAGTGCTTGGATCCCTCCAGGATGGATGCAGGCCATCAGGTTTGAACAAATCTCCATCCCTTCAGGTGGGTCCCCAGTCACCAATGAATCCAAACCCTTCCTCACAGCACCAGTTCTTCAACCATGAGTTAAAGTTCCTGGTGCATGCACCCATATGCGCTCCCATGCCTCTCACAGGTAGTACTTCTAAGAAGGTGACAGAAGTAGCTACTTGCTTGAGACCCCTCCCCAATTTCCTAAACCCTTCCTGAACTTCCTTTGGCTCCCCATTTGCCAGGTCATTAGTACCTAGGTGGATATTGACATCCAGCTCACCCTCCCATCGTGCCTTCCCAGCGATCCCCAGGATCTTCCTTCCATACCTCCATGCCATGGCACCTGGTAGGCACCTCACCTCCCTGTCCTCCCACTCCTGTGTTACTAGTTGGATACCTCTTATGATGGAGTCCCCCAGCAGGATTCACTTCCTCCTCCTCCTCTGGGGTCCACTGATCTCCTCACTGAGGTCACCTCCTTGGCTAACCTCCACATCCTCTCCTTCCACTTCTCTGGGTACCTCTATTTGGTTGACCCCATTTGCCAGTGTGGCATATGAGTTTTTGAGTGGAATAGGATCTGGGATGTGCCTCTGCCTGATCATCTTAACCCACCCTGAGCCCACTGTCATCCAAGTGCTCTTCATTCTCAGCATCCTTTGAGGCAGCAGCATTGGACTGGGTGGTCTCTGGATAGGGGTGATGGTACTCCTGACCCAGTTTACTTCCGCTCTGAGTCTGGTTACCTCATCCTGCAGTCCAGAGATGCATGCAGATAGAAACATAGAGAGGAGAGAGAAGGGAGAGTAAAGAACTGAAGGTTAAAAAGGAAACAAACAACAAATACACAAGTAAGAGTGAAATGCGGTAATGAAGTGATAATTGATCAGTAATGGAAAGAAACAATGAAAACTAAAAGGAGGATTTATATTTAAACATAATCCATCTGAAACTGAGACTGAGTGTAAAATCTTGGATATTCCCTCTCTTATCCTCTAGATGCCTCAGTCAGCTGATATCAGTGTGGCACATTAGAAGTTTTTTGATCTTTGAGATAGGAGTGTTAAGAAGTAGTTTCTAAAGTAGCATATGATATTCACATTTTAAAGTTAAGTACCTGTTTTTTACTAAATATTTATAACATAGTTTGTTTGCTTTTTTCCCCCATTGAAAGGTCATGAGCAAATAGTCGCATGAATCTACTCCGTCATGGTTATAGGCTGAGAGATTACTTTTCTCCTGGTAGCCTCTTGAGCCTGGAAGAGGAAGTAGTGGTTGTGTCGCCGAGTTCAGTGTCCTTTCTAAAGCAATGATATAAACAGTTGAAATAAGATTAAATACCTGCACTACAGCTTTTAAAAATGTTGACTATATCCCCCAATACACTTGGGAAAGTTTCTGATCAAGCAGAATTAATTAATTAATTAATTAATTTATTAAGTATTCAGAATACACCTTTGAGCTAAGAGCTCCTTTACAAAGGTTCCACGTCAACAGGATCACAAAGTGGTAGGGAATTACAGACAGGAGTGGGAACAATAGCGGCTAGTGCAGACATTGTCAGCATACCATTAACACATCAGTAGAAACACATTTATTCAATGCACACAACTGACATTTTTGAGTTGGGTAGGACAAACCTTGTAAGCTCACTTAGGTATATTAATTAATAGCCTACACTTTTTTTAAATCAGTAAGAATTTTAATTATACTGCTTATATTGCTCATACTGAGCATGATGCATATGAAATTGCACTCACTGTTTTAGGTCTTTTCTTCCAAACAGAAACCATATGAACATACGAATGTGCCAGCAGAAACAGAAACCACTTCTGTGTCACATATATCTTATAAAACAGCTTGTTGAAATGACCTGCTAAATTTTTGACATTGAAACTACTATATAAGGCCAGTCCTCTGGTGCAGCTGGAGGGTTACTGCTTGTGGCGCCAGCGATCTGGGTTTAGAAATGGACTTGGGCGGCTGGAGGGTCAGCCAGGGGAGGAGGATCGAGCATACAGAGGCTGCTCTCCTTCTCTGGGGTGGGTGGGTCACTTGGCCCACTGCTATACAGCCACCTAGGTGACCATGGGTGGAGATGCAATGGGACAAATGGAAGAAGGGAAGGAGGATATCAGCCGGGAGCCAGAGCATATGCACATCCTGATGTGCCCCATCCCTAGGCTCTCCCAGTGAGCTGACATCCTGGGTGGACCAGAAAACTGGGAAACACCCCACAGCACTCCCAGTAGATGGAGCTCCCAGCCCCGATCTCAAGTGCCCCTACCAGTGCCAGCGACAGCATCCCCGACAAAATACAGACACGCCGGGGTGTACGGGCCCCACCCTGTACCCACCTGGGGGGTATAACCAAGGCTCCACTGGAGGAATGGACTGTGCTGGTGACCAGCTACCAGAGTGGAGATGTGCAAGGCCACAGGAGTCTCCCAAAGAAGGGGAGTACTGCAGCGAGAAGGATGCATAAAGAGAAAATTAAAAAAAAAAGAAACTGCTATACACTTTATCCAAATGAAAGTGAAACATGTCTGACTCTAGGCTGAATTTTTTTTACAAATGAATAGTCTTACTTAAAATCTGGGGCCTGATATTCAAAATTTTGCCCGGTTGCAAATCCCAGTTTGCCCACGCAAACCAGGTTTTGCATGGAATTCCCATATTCAAAAGCCCAGGTAGTGTTGGAAAACTGGGTTTTGCACCCAGGCAATATTCAGAGGTGAGCACAATGCAAATAAAGGGACAATGATCTGAATGATGGTGTAGTCCAATATTCAGAATATGTGCACAATGCAAGGCTTTTTTTCATGGTCCCCTTGTGCGGCACACATACTTCCAATCCAAAGCTTGACTTACTCCTGTGCAATCCTAGTAGTTGGTGGAGGAAGTGCAGTGGACCCCCAAAGACAGTAGTCCCTGATGTCTTGTGGTGCCCCCATGCCAAACACCAGCCTGATGGGAATAATAAATGTTCCCCAGTGTCTAGTGGTCACCCCTCTCACCGATCACCAGCCCAATGGAAATAATGAACGTTCCCTGGTGTCTACTGCTCCCCTTCACCAATTGCCAGCCCAACATAAAATAGACACTTTCTCTGGTGTGTAGTGGTCCCCCCTTCACTGATCACCAACTCAATATAAATAATAGAATTGCCCCAGTGTTAATATTCCCCACCGTCTGATCACTGGCCCCATGTTAAAATACCCCATTTTCCTGGTGTCCCATGGTCCCACCCCCATCAGCACCCATACCTGATGACTACAGTACTATTCCCTGGTGTCCAGTGATTCCTCCTTTCCACCTGATCACCTGCCTGACACACAGAAACTGTTTCCCTGGTGCCCAGTGTACCCTCACCCCATTGCAATCCGCTGTGTTGTCCTGGTGGTCTAGTGGTCCCACCTCCCTATCTCCAAACTATCTATACATTAAAATGTATACTGCCCATGTGGCCTAGTGGTCCTCCCTCCCCTTCCCCGAACTCTCCTTACAATAATTTGTATGCTGCCCTGGTGTTCTAGTGGTCCCTTCTCCCTATCCCTGATCTGCCCGTATAATACAATATATATCCTTCCATACCTAGTGGACTACCCCACCCCAGCAGGTCATGCCCCACCACCCTGCTTCCACCATCCCATCCCCAAGCCAACAACTGGCACAGCTCTCCACACTCCACCACAGTTAGCCACTGACTGAGCTGTCAGTGACAACTTACTGTAACAGCTGATTGTACAGTACTTGCTCATTGGCAGCTCAGTCAGTGGCCAGCCATAGTGGAGAGCAGATGGCTGTGCTGGTCACTAGCTCAGGGATGGGATGGTGAGCAGGGTGGTAGGGCACTACCTGCCTGAGTGGGGGATCAACTAGACACCAGTGTAGGAAATATATTGTATTATACGGGAAGGTCAGAGATACTGAGGTGGTCTGCTAGACCACCAGGGCAGTGTACATTTTAATGTATGGAGAGTTTGGAGATGGGGGGACCACTAGACCACCAGGGCATATACATTTTAATGTATGGAGAGTTTGGGGATAGGAAGAAGGAACCACTCAACCACCAGGGTAGCATACAGTTTATTGTATGGTGAGTTTGGGGAAGAGGACGGGGAACCACTAGACAACCATGGCATCACAGGGGATTGGGATGGTGTGGGGATACACTGTATACCAGGGAAATGGTGTCTGTGTGTGTTGGGTGGGTGATCGGGTGGTGAGAGGAACTACTGGACACCAGGCAATGCTATTGTAGCCATCAGGCATGGGTGTGGGTGGGGAGTGGGACCACTGGACAGTAGAGAATGGGGTCCTTTAACATGGATCTGATGATCAGTGGGGGGGGAATATTAACAATGGGGCATGTCTATTGTTTACTTCGGGCCAGTGATTGGCAAGGGGTGGATCAATAAATCAATCAATCAAAATCTTTATTTAACCAGGTGATCACCATTGAGCATAACTCATTTTCGAGGTGGACCTGGGGTGTACAGGGTGAGACAGATCAGAAAGATACAATGAACAATATACAGGCAGCAATAAAATACAGTATAAATAAAAAATATATACAGGGATAACATCAAAGGCATATACAGCGATAAAGGACAACTGGAATCTGAAACTGGGAACTAATTTGATAACACAGCATACAAGCATATATGAAATTACGCATGAATAGACATAACAGTCGATGGGAACAGTAGATTTGAGCACCCAATATACACTGTAAATAAAGGTCCAGGGTAGGGGTAAGGGTTAGAAGACTACTCTAAATGGTATTTGTGAGGGGGTGACAACAACAGAGTAAAGGTACAGTCTGGGGCAGGGACATAGGGGAGTTGAATGAAGAAAGAAGAAACACACATTGTTTATATGTGAACCACTGCAGTAGCAAGGGACCTAGGTTCAGCCAAGAAGGATTCCATGGGAGTAGGAGAGAGAGACTTGGGGGATAGGAGGATGGCAGATAAATAGAAAGGTTAGAGCAGGGGCAGCAGATAGGGGAAGGCAAAGGGGGAGCCCCAATATATAAATGTCGGGCACATTATAACTGTGGAGGCAGGACTCATCTGACTAGGATTATAGGAATAACAGCATCAAGTGAAGCAGGTGCATGGCTCCTTATTATGACTTAGGTAAAGATATTTGAAGGTAGAAAAGGAGATAGGATGGGTTAGTTTCAGGGTCCTTTGCAATTTATTCCAAACCTGAGGTAGAACATAGCTTATGGTTGCTCTGCCGAAATGCATTTTTGCCTTATATACATACAGAGCAATGAAGGAGGTGCTTCTCAAGGCATACTTGCAGAGAGTACATATCAGGAGACAGGCGGAGATGTACTGAGGCAGCATTCCTAAAATTGCTTCATAAGTTCAGAATGCAGCATTCCTCTTTCATCTAATAGCTAAGAGATGTCCATCCTACTGCCGTGTACAGTGAGCAGTGATGGGTGGAATAAGGTAAACCTGAAACAAATCTTAAGGCACGGTGATAAAGTGTGTCAAGTTTTGCAAGAGCAGCAGTGGTTCTCTGGCCATATAAGAAATCTGCATAGTCAAGTAAAGAAAGAAAGGTGGTTTGGACCAACTTCAACTTGGCATCTTTAGTAAGTAGGTTGTTTATCTTAAAGAAGAGACCAAGTCTCTGCCTGAGTTTCTTTAACAACTCATCAATATGATCAGTGAAAGAGAGTTTGTTGTCTAACCAAATTCCCAAGTATTTGAAGTTTGTTACATAGTCCAACTGTTCCCCAAGGATGGTGGTGATAAATGGAAGTGTTCCATCAGATGGTCCCCAAGGATGGTGGTGATAAGTGGAAGTGTTCCATCAGATGCAGGATTAGAAGCATGAGCAAGAGGTGAGAGGAGCAATGCTTTAGTGTTTGTGGCATTAAGAAGTAAGTTCTGGTTTAGTAACTGTAGCTGCAACAGGTTGAATTCACTTTGAAGAGTTTTCTGTGCAGCATCAGGGGAAGGGTTGCTGACATAGATCATTGTGTCATCTGCAAATAGAAGTATTTTAGCTTCATTGAAGGTAGTATTGATTTTATTGATATAGATAGCAAAAAGCAAGGGTCCCAGAATGGAACCTTGAGGTACGCCTCTCATCAAAGCTTTTAGAGGAGAGACTTCTCCCTCAACCTTTACTTGCTGAAATCGGCCAGAGAGGTAGTTTGTGAACCACTTTAAGGAAAGGGCATCTAGGCCCATGCTCCGAAAGGATGAAAGAAGCAGGTTGTGGTCCACGGTGTTGAATGCCTTACTTAGGTCCAAGAACACCTCGCAGATGAAATTCCTATTATCCAACTCTGTTTGCCAGTCATTGGTCACTTTAGGAAGCGCGGATATTGTGCTATGCTGTGCTCTGAAGCCGGACTGTAGGGGATTAAACAGGTTTTCTGATTCGAGGTAGTTTCATAGCTGGACGCTCACTATTTTCTCTAAAAACTTAGACAGTGTTGGAAGTAATGAGATTGGCCTGTAATTATTAAGATCCCTAGGATCACCTGATTTAAACAACGGGACCTCAAGGCCAGACTTCCAAACAGGTGGAAGTTCACCCTGAGACAAAGATAGATTAAAGAAATGTGTAATTGGAACTGCTAGGACATGATATCCAACCTTTAAGAAGTAGGGATCCATCAGGTCAGTTCCAGCACTTTTTTGGGAGTCTAAATGAAGGAGAAGGTCTTCAACTTCTTTCAGGGTTGTGGGCTGGAATGATAAAGACGTGCTGCAGATAGGTTTATCTTGAGCATCCTCAGCAAGTTGTTGATGGAGAGAGCAAGCGGGAGAAGAGTCAAAGGCTAGACCAGCAGTGGCAAACTGATTATTAAAAGAGTCAAGGATAGAAGGTCTGTCAGAGACTACAGAATCATCAACTAAGATGTTGGCAGGAATACGATTTCCAGAAGAACGGCCTTCAATCAATTTAATTCCAAAATTTAGAAGGACAACTGGAAGCTAGTTCTAGATGTGTATGGTAAAAATGTGCTTTAGCTTCTCTAATCAACTTAGTACAATGGTTCCTTGCCCTTCTGAATAGAATCCAGTCATTAGGGAGATTGGATTTCGTCAGCAGTTTTCCAGAGCATGTCCCTGCTCCTCAGGGCACCCTTCAGGTCCTCTGTGAATCAACTGCATTTATTTCCCTTGTTATGGACTTTCACCAAGGGAGCATATTTATTTATGGCCCCTAACACAATTTCTGAAAAGACGTCATAAGCTGCAGTCAAGGACTTAGCTAAATAAAAGTCTTGCCAGCACAGGGAGTCCCTTAGCTCCAAAATATACTCCCACAAATCAAAATTACAAGTACATCTTTTGATAGTAAACTTGGAAATCTCTGTAATTTTATGAGTTGACCTTACACATGCAATGAAGCAGTGGTCACTAATATCCGAGAAGAAGTCACCAGCATAAGAAATTAAGTGATGCTTACTAACTAAGATAACATCTAACAGGGAACTTTTGATAAGGTTATTTTTATTGGGACAAGTAGCCTCATTGATCACCTGAGACAGTCCAAAGGAGTCACAGAACATTTTTAGAGGAGTGGAGGCATTGGTGAACTAGTCTAAGTTGAAGTTCCCTAGTATGATGTACTCTGAAGTGGCTGAGCTCATAATGTTCCCTAGGTGCTTCAGCAATAGTAGACCAGCAGACGGAGGCCTATAGCAGCCTATTACACAAATTAAGACACCGTTTGCAATATCAATTTTTAAGGAAAGATTTTCAAATTAGTTTTTGTCTCAGGTGGAGTCAACAATGGAGACATCAAATTTATCCTTGATATATATGGCTACACCTCCACCTCTGGTCTGCCTGTCAGCTCTAAATAAAGTGTGGGAGGGAATGTTTACTTCCGAACTGCTGGTTAGTGGTCTAAGCCAAGATTCTGTGACTACCAGCATGTCTGGAGCTGTACGACAAACCCAGGCCTGTACTGATGTTATATTTTTTAATAAACTCCACACATTGACATGCAGGAAACTCAGCCCCTTCAGGCTGTGAAGGTCAGCAGGAGCTGTTAAAATTGTAGGAGGACCTGGATTGAACTCAACATTGCCTGAACACAGCAGGAGTAATAGCAGAAGCTTCCTACATAAATGTGCAATGAGTTGAGACTGCTTAGTACTTTTGCATGTGTAATGTTCATGTGAATAGACTGGCGGAGCCCTATGACCATGGCCCCTAGAATTCTGCGGCCGCAGAATTTTGCGCAGAACTTGCAATTCATTGCAGAACTTCATGGATGCCGCATAATTCACTCTTCTGGTGAATTTTAGTAATATTTCTGTTTATCCATAGAATCTGGTTCCCTTCCCTCATTGTATATCCAAAACTCCCCTATATGCTCAGAATGTGATGTTATCATTGCTATATCATACATTAGCTAATGAAACAGCTGCATTCTGCAACAGAAATGAACAGTCACTTATCTACCACAGCTCCTACTGCCAGAGACGGTGGCACAGCACATCATGCATGGTGATATTTGCTCAACCTGCACTACAGCCTAATACAGTTTCAGTCTTACATTGTTGCACTAGGGCCAACTTAAACAAAACCTTGTCAATAGCACAGACCTGTTCAGTCCATACCTCTCTTTGTACAAATCTATTTGTGCTTTTAAGGTATAGAGATGCCATCTGAAATGAATAACTGGTAAAATGAATTTAACTTTCATTTTTAAGAAAAATAAAGTAATTATGCCCAGAAAAGTGGAATATAATAATGTGTAGACCCATTGAAAGAACAGACCTGTTAAATAAATAATTGCACTGTATGCATTTTTGCTTGGGTTATTGATTACATATTGTCATTGGTTGATATAATCACCTAAAAGTTATGGAGAAATGTTGTGTGCAGGGACAGCTGTTGGGCCAGAAGGTAGCATGCAGTGTTTCCGTGCTGGCAAGTCAGGTTCAGAGATTAGCTCTGGGAGCTGGCTGGGCAGCACAAGGATTGGTGGAACACATCACTGCTCAGAGCCTGGGAAGGTATGGTGCAGTGTTCTGTCACATAGTGGACACATTGTGATGGTCTGGAGAGCTCTATCTCACAATCGGTTCATGTACATGTCATGGCCTGATGGTGTTAGGCAGTGTGTCAGGGAAAACAGGTTGACATGAAAAATGAGTTTTGCAATAACTCCTCTATTCCACTTCCAATGGGACCTGTATGAATGAGGATGCAAGTTCATGGAAATTAAAAAAATAAAAATATATAACACACACACACACACACACACACACACAGTATATCTGTCTCTCATCACACACACACACACACAGGCACACACAGACACACACATATATTTGTATGTATGTTACAGATTGCATATAAATATATACTGTAAGTGACACACAGTGGGAACCTCATGAGTGGCGTGAAAGCACATACAAATATATTTATTTATTTATTTATTGAAATAATCAGTTTTACAACCTTTGAGTCAGGGACCTGCTTAAGGTACCTCGTCATGGGGAGACAACAATTAAGGAGGTTTAGGACAGTGGTTACATACAGGTGAGATACACAAATACACACGCAGAGTTACAGGCATCATGATATAAATACATACATTTGTTGAGTTACATGCATCATTATGTTACTACCATTGTTACAGTTGTTCATTGTACCATTACCCAGTCGTCTATGGAGCCAGAGGGCATAGGGCTATATGAGGCAGAGTTAGGATCCGCTACAGACATTTACAGCATCGGCTAGCAATAATGTATTGACGGAGGGCTATTTTAAACCGGCCAGTCCCGGGGATCTTTGTGATTGCCTCAGGAAGGGAGTTAAACCAGGCCGGAGCTTTATGAGGGAAGGATCTTTGGCAGAGAGAGGTCCTTGCCCTGGGTACTAGGAAGGTGGCTTTGGTGGAGTTACGGGTCAGCGTAGGCCCGACAGCTAGTTGCAGGGATGCAGATAAATGATAGACAGTGGAAACCTTATTAGTGGGATAGATAGCATACATATAGAAATACCTTATTTATCACATAAGCTCCCCTCTGCATATGTCATTTATGCAACAGGTGAGGACCTTAAGGGAGAGATATTTGTTTTGCCTTTTTAGGCATAAAATTATTTTTATAAGTCTGTTATTTTTTGAACTAGTGTTACTGTGCTTTCCACCATCCTGATTGCTATAACCACTGCCATGAAAGTGAAGTCAGGATGACAAGCTGACACTATGATGTGGTAGTTTGTTTTTGCCACAGAACTTCCGAAGAAATTACAAACCACCGCCTCAGAAGTTCTGCGGCAAGTGGTAGTCTTGCCGCAGAACTTGATCCCACTGTGCTGCAGAAAAGTAGGGGCCCTGCCTATGACTGTCTCCAAGCAGACCTAATGCTGCATATAAAAGTGTTTTGGCAGGAAGTAGCCAGGGAGATTGGTTAATAAAGGTGGGGAGGGGTGTGTCCCTGTGGGACAGCTCTATGATAGTTCCTTCATGCCATGATGGATAATGAGCTAGCTGCAAGGAGTGAAATTGTAAGTTACATGCAAGCTGGTCAACAAGGAGGCTTATATTCAAGTAGGATGAAGTAGCATAGGAACCACAGTCTGTCATATGAGACATTTGGTCGACAAGGTTTAACCCCAGGAAACATAAGATAAACAGGGACAGGCATAGATGATTATGAAATGTCCTCATTGTGGGAAGATCACTCAGCGGGCCAGATATTCAAACTGCGTCGAAAAAGTGCGCAACAGCAGGAGCAAGCACAAGTCAATTGCGCATAGGCGCAACAGACGCGATATTCAAACATGGAGCAAAACAAATTCTGCAAGCAGCCAACGTCTGAATATCGCACAAACTGCGCCATAGCACAACCAGGAAGGGGAAGCTGAGCAGAAAGGTTGTGCCATAGCGCAACAAGGCTAGCCCAGCTGAGCAGTTCAGAGGTGCCATAGTGCAAGCAGAGCCCCCGCCACCCCCAGCAGAGCAATGGAACTGCACAACCAGGGAGGCAGGCTGGGGCCACCGCCAGCCATGCCACACATGGGCACAGGAACACACTGCAGAACCAACAAGACACTCGCACACCCCAAGCACAGCATCACTGGGGGAGGGATGGATGATCCACTGGCCCATGGGGACAACCCAACAAAGCACAGCAGGGCCATGACGCCCCAGCACAACCACTGTCAGGCTGAGACTGCCACACACAGGGGGTCGACAACCACAGTGCACAGCATCCCCCCCTTCTGCACAGCACACCCTGCAGCATGACCCCAAGACACCACCCATGTGCAGTGACTGTCACTGCAGTAAACACCATGCATCCCCTCCTGGCACACGTCAACCTCGTGTAGCATAGAACCATACAAGCCAGACCCACCCTGGGCACCCAGCAGTGGGCGGCAGCAGATGGCAAGACCGACTGAAAGTCACTCCCACACCGGAGACACCTCCCCATGCATACACACACATGCACACACACACACATACCCAGGACCATACCACCCCAGATGGCATGCACACCACTGCAATTGAGCAACCATAGCCAGCTGCAAATCAGAGACCACCACAGTATTCATAACAAAATATATATATATATTGGAAAACAGAAATTACAACAACAAGATCAAGAACACAACTATATACAGATATATACAAGTCAAGGGGGGGGTAGGGGTACAAGGTAGGGGTGGGTAAGGGGTAGGGGTGAACAACTGGGAGAGGGAAGGCAGGGTGGGAGGGATGGGTGAAGTGGGAAGGGGAAACACATTTAGTGCCTTGCAGGCTGATCTGCTGCTGCCTGGTGCTGTCTCTGTCACCTCCGCCGTCGTCTGACCCCATGGCACTGAATGTCCCGGAGGATGTCATGGGTCGCGATGGATACCCTGGTCAGCCGCTGGAGGGCACAGTCCATCCTGCATAGGATGCTGAGGCCTAGGAAAAGGGAACACAGTCAATGGCTGTGACTGTCCACAACCCTGAACACCACCCATCCTGCAAGGCATATAGCCCAGTGCCCCGCACCTGTGATGGTATGCACCCACCCACAGTGTCCATGTACATGACACGCCCAACCAGGCAGCACCAGCTATGTGCACCACTGCACACACACACTGCCCATGTCCATCACAGCACGTGGCAATGTGGTGGAATGCCAGTTCCACAGCCATGTGCCCAGTGCATGCATGGACCACCAGTGACGCACACACAGACATGCAGTGACACTCGACAGTGATGACTGTCGCCTGTGTCGTGCATGGTTGTGTTGTCCGTGGCTGGTGGTCATGCCCAACCCCTCCAGCATGCAATAGCATCCATGATGTAATGATACTCACACTCATCAAGCAGCTATGGCTGCTGCTGCTGCTGCTGCTGCTGCCGCTGTGGCCCACCCCTCACGTCTCCTCCGTCCTCCACCTGGGCCCTGCCACGGCCCTCCTCAGCCTGTGCCTGCATCCTCTCCACCAGGCCTGTGGGTGACAAATGTTGAGAAAAACATCAGTGTGACCCCAAAGCAGACTGCCCCCTGCCCCAGTGAGTGTGCCTGCCCACACAGCCAGACCCATGCATCTCACACCTGCACACACTGACACAGCCAACCATGGCAGAGCCATCCCCCATGCACTGCCACCAAAACACAGTCACACCCCTATGGAGAATACAGGTGCATAGATGGTACACCCACCTGGCTCAGGCACAACGCCTCCTGGCACGTGACCTGAGGCATCGCAGCACATCCGGCCCCCTCCTGCGGAGGTCACTAAACCTATGCCTGCACTGCTCCGCAGACCGGCACCGCTCTGTGACCCTCACCAGGTCAGTGGCCACCTGCAGCCACACCTGGGTGCGGGCCATGGTGAGGGCTCATCCCCGCACAGTGCCTCAAAGTGGGCTCAACCAGGGCCACCAGGTTGGCCACCTCCACCTGACTCCATTGGGAGCTCTCCTGCGGCCTATAATGGGGTCATACAGCAGGCAATATGGCGCCCGCAGCACGGCAACCCACATGGAAATGTTAATAGACCACCATAGGTTCCAATCACGCTGTTCGTATAGCGCTGTCGGTTCACATAGCGCTGTCACCAAACAGCGCAATAGAGCCGTACACATGGCAGCCGAACAGCGCTGGGGGCAAAGGTCAGACACCACGTCAGGGGTCTATGACACAAGGCCACGCACAGCGCTATCTGACATCTACGCATCCTGTGCGACTGATCACCTACATGCCAGTGCCACAGTGGACTATTGCGCAGTAGTGCCACAGCGCCATATGGTGCCCAGTGCTGTAGCGCCACTGGCATAATGGTGGCCAAGGCCTGAATTGCCGATCGCGTACAGCACGTCATCAGCACGGCAGACGCCTGCGTAAGCTACCTGGGCATGCGCAATGCAGTGTACCACACAGTCACAGATCTGCGACATTGGCTCAGCTGGCTCAACTGTATTGCGCAAATCGCAACGGCGTGATAGTCGGTCGACACATGCAAATCATCTGATCAGCCATTCAAAGGCACAGTGGCGCGATTTGCATATCATTACAGTTGCTCCACTCCTAATTTGCATGCATTGCGCTATAAATGTGCGACATTGGGCTGCACTGGCCAGATTCCGTTACTGCAGGTGAGAGGTGGGTTGCATGCTTTGTGATGTTCTGGACAATGGTCAGGATAACGCTGTAGACTGCACAGTGACAGGTGTCCACTTCCACCCATACAGATTGCCATGACCGAGCAGAGCCAAGGTGAGGGTGAGGATGGTGGGTGGAGGAGGAGGCCCAACTTCACCACGGCGGAAACAGAGGCCCTCTTCCAGGCCTACCTGGAGGAGAAGGCACTACTAAGTGGACGGCCGGGCACCCCTCAGGCCCGTGCGGCTGCACGGGAGGGGGTAGCTTGGGCAGTGAACCTGCACGGAAGCCACCAGCGCTCTGTGCAGGAATGCAAAAAGAAGATGGGGACAGACCGCAGGAGGGTGAAGGAGAAGGTGGCAGCCCTCAGGGCGGCACGTGCGCATGGCGGGGCCAGCCAGCAGTGGTGGAGCTGACCCGACTGAGGACCGACTGGCTGCATCAATGCAGTGGAGTGCTATTGAGGGCGTACCAGGAGGTGGATTCCAGACAGATGGAAGCCCATCACTGCACGGTATGACATGGTGGTGGTGTTGGGGGGGAGGTTGTTCATATGCACTCACATGTCCTCTCTTTCTGTTACAGATCCTGTTTGTCTTCAGGGGACGGTGGTGGTGGGTCCAGGCAGTAAGGAAGACCTGCTGGACATGGAGGAGGGTCCATCCACCTCTGTCACCAGCCAGCATGCACTGCACCAGCATGCACGCCGGGCTGCCAACTCTGGTGTCGGTGAGTTGGGTGTGGGGGGTGCACAGCCTGTGTCTCAGCAGTCTGGCATGCAAGCATGCCAGCACGCTGTGACTGTGGCTGTAGCACGTACCTGCACCATTGATGATGCAAGGACTGCAATGGGCAGTGACATGTGTGTGTCCCATGATGGACACACAGCAGGCCAGCACGTGCCCCTGGGCCTAGCTGGTTCCAACGTGTGTGCCAGCATGTCGGCACAGTCCTAGGCTGTGCCTGTCAGCACCGGTTGGGCAGCACCAGTGGCTGTGCAGGTGTCTGGCACTGTTGCGGCCACAGCAGTGGAGTGAGTGGTCCCTGGGGCACAGCGGTTGGAGGGGCAGCAGCAGCAGTCACCCACCAGGTCTGGGGGTACAGTGTCCAGTGGTGGCACATGCCCACCGCCCTTTGATATGCCCATTCCTGGTCCTGATGAACAGCGCCCACCCTCAAGGGGTGTTGATCATCAGGACCTTCCATACCCTGGGGGATAGGATGCCGTTGTGGCAGAGTACCCATTTGAAGAGCACACTTGCCTGCTGCGGGAATCAGTACAGCAGCAAAGGCGGGTTGCAACGTCCGTGGAGGGACTGTGTGTGTGGCTGTGGAGCGGCACAGCAGGGACTGTGCTCTGGACCGTACAGAGATGGTCCATATGCGGATGGATGTGACCGCCGCCATTGACAGGCAGACCCAGGCATTGGTCGCTGTCGTGGCTGCTTTGGGCACACAAGCAGGTGCTCCTGTACCGCGCACCCCACACAGTATGCTCTCCACTCCCCATTCCCGGCGTCATGCGACACCAAGCCTGTCGATGCCGGGTTCTGCTGTGGGCATCCCAAGCACCCCTGGTGCAGGTATGTTTGGCATACTACAGACCCCACTGCGGACAAGGTCGCGATCGCGCAGTGGGACCCCTGGTGGTCCATTGGTGCCACCCCATGTGGCCCCTACTCAGCCTGCCAGTGCTGTTGGTTCACGGCCGGGCCGCCCATGCATCTGCAGTGGCCGTGGAATGGTGCAACATGACTGACATGTCTCCCAGTGCGGGCCCTGTCTGGTGCTGCCCTGTGTGCACTGTGTGTCATGGTGGGCAGTGCACTGGTGGGTGCCCTGCACATCATGCCGACATACGGACCACCTGCACACCATCCTGACTGCTGTCCACAGGTGCGTGTGCATGATGATGCCTGCATTGTTCTGTACACCAAGGTGCAAGGGTGCCCAGCATCTGACACACGTACTTGGACAGTACAGGTGGTGGTGTGGTCTGTGGATCTGTGTGTTTGCCATGTCTGTTCCTGCTCTGCTGTGCACCTGCCCATGTACGCTTTGTGCCTGTGTGTGTGTGTGTGTGTGTGTGTGTGTGTGTGTGTCCATATGACTGTTCGCCCCTCCCTGATGGTGTGTTTGTGTGCCTGGTCCCTTCCACTCCCCTTGCCATCATGCACCCCTGGTGTGTTATTCTGTGTGCCTGTGGGTTGTGCCAGGACAGTGTTGGTTGCACATGGCCCCTTGACTTACCTGTGTCGTGCATAATGCTCCTCCGTGATGGTGTCCCGGTGCAGCTGGGCCTGCCGGATCAGTCGGGGGTCCCGCCGTCCAAGGGGGGGCTGCTCATCACCATCAACACCGGCACCGCTGGTGTCCCCATCGCTGTCCCCCTCTTCAACCTGTAGGGCTATCCCACAGTCTTTGGCCATGTTGTGCAGGATACAACAGGCCAGGAATATCCCACAAGCCTTTGAGGGGCTGTACTGTAGGGCACCGCTGGAGGTGTCTAGGCATCGGAAGCGTGCCTTGAGCATCCCAAACACCCGCTCAATGATGTTGCATGTGGCGGCATGTGCCTCATTATAGTGTTGCTGTGATGGGGTCATGGGGCGCCGGTACGGTGTGAGCAGCCAGGGACGGAGTGGGTATCCGCTGTCACCTGTGTGGAGATAGTGGAGATCAGTATCATGTTCAGGTCCATATTGCCCATATCCCTGTGTGCCACTACCATGGCACCTGCGGCATTCCCACCCTTGCCCCAAGTTTGCATTTCCTACATGTGTACTCACCCACTAGGTGGCCTGTGGGGATGTCCCCACTCTCGAATCGATGTCACAGTGTGGACTGATGCCATATGAAGGCATCATGTGCTCTGTCAGGGTGTGTGGCACAGACATTGATTATACGCCCAGTGGCATCACACACCACCTGGCAGTTGACACTGGAGAAGCCCTTTCTGTTCCTATATATGGCCCCATCAGGGCCAGGTGGCGTGCGAATGGCCACATGGGTGCAGTCTATGGCCCCTAGCATGCCAGGCATAGATGCTACCCTGTGGAACTCCTGCATGTTTGCTGTATGCTCTGCCGCGGTGCTGGGGAAATGGATGTGCTCCGCAGCACGTGGCAGCAGTGCGCTGAGGAATTGGGTGAGGATGCGTGACGTGGCCGACTTTGTGATGCCTGTGGTGTCCCCTGTTGGCCTCTGGAAGGTGCCCGTGCTGAGCAGGCACATGCAGGCTATCACCTTGGTCTCCACTGACAGAGCGTGACTCCGTCGTGAGGGTGCCTGCATCACATCACTGCACAGCTCACAGAGCCGCCTCAGTATTGCCCTGTTCAGGCGGTATCGGCCCACTATCTCTACATCTGTGTACAGCTTAAAGCTGATGCGGGCACGGTACTGCCTGTTGGGGGCGTACCACTGATGGGCCCATCCATGGCCACGTCCCCCTGCACCTTGCATTCTCACCCTCCTCATTACAGCTTCCATGTGGAAGCTGCCACTGTCCATCTCCATGGCTTGTGACCACCCCCCGGCTGATGTTGCTCTGTTACCCTGCTGTCCTGACTGCTACTTCCACTGCACCGGGCACCCCCCGCTGGCCTCTGAAGCCTATGGCCCACACTGCTTCCCTTGCCTGCCCTGGCCTGTCACTGTCTGTCTGTCTTTCTCTCTCTCTCTCTCTCTCTCTTCCCCACTTGGCATCCCTGTAGCGTTCTTGCACCTCTTCCTTGAGCCTTTTTATTTTGGCTCATTTCCGCTGGGGCGCAACTTCCGGCTGTTCCGCTGTTGCACATTGCGCAAGTCTTTGAATATCGCATTGCGCTCTTTATGCATGGATCCACCCCCTTCAGTTGCGCATGCCTTCATTTGCATTGCGCTGTTGCTCAGCATGTTTTCGGTGGCGCAACTGCCTCCTGCTGAATATCGCAGAATGACGCACTTTCGGACTTGAGCATGGTGCAACCCTTTTGAATATCTGGCCCAGCATATACTAATGCAATTAATAAGGTATTGGAAGCCTGAAAACAATGAATAATTATCAAACATAAGATACAGATTAGCTAAAGCAGCTGGAGCATCAAGTGGCAATAGAAGGAAGTAATTTAAAATTTACCAATAGTAGCCAATAGTAAAAGTTTATGAATAGTAGGCAGAGAGTTAGAGCATTTAAAGGTGGCCTAGGGAGGGGGTGCGGGGGAGGGAGGGAGAAAAAGAACTTGCAGAGTATGAACTCAAAAAAGTCTGCTGCAAAGCAGAGTTGTTTAAAAATAGCAGGCAAATTTGACTGGACAATCAAGGAGCTTTAGACCACTAGCCAGACAATTGCAGCCTGTCTCTAAAAAGGCACCTGAATTTGAAGCTCCGAAAATAGCTATGGGTCTAAGATATTGTCACTTAAATGGGGAGGGGGCTCAGACTAGCAGGAGCCAACTGAGTCAGAATCGAGGCGGGAAATATGTACAGAAAGGGGGGGGGGTTGTGCAGGCAGGGGAGGTAAGTGAGGAGTTTTGATCATAGCTTTTTTCCAAAATTAGGGGCTGGCTCAGGGACAATGCCGTAGGGGCACCATGCAGAGACCAGACGGGAGTCATGCACACAATCCCAAAAGCTGATAAGCAAATCAGAGTAATACTAAGAGGAGGAGGGAACAGTATACTAGGTTTTCTTTCTTGTTTTTTTTTGTTTTCTTTTCTTTCCTCTGTTTGTTTGACACAACAGAACTAACAGATATCCCAGGTCAAGGCAGTAAAGCCAGTATACAGACGCAGGGAGAAATTAAGTAACATTACATGGCTTCCCCCCAGTATCAGCCCTTGAACAAAATCAATTTACACAAGCATAAGGGACAAGCAGTTAAACAAATTCAAGGCAGATCCACTGAGGAACTAGGTATACAATATAAAATCACACTAAATTACCTGTACTACATAACAATATTTGCAACATTTACACTGCACTTAGGGGCTCAAAATGAACCTGCAGAGTACGAACTCAAAAGTGTCTGCAACACAGCAGAGTTGTTTAAAAATAGTAGGCAAATTCGACTGGCCAATCAAGGAGCTATAGACCGCCAGCCAGCCAGTTGTAGCCTGTCCCTAAAAAGGCGCCAGAATTTGAAGCTCAGAAAAAAGCTACGGTTGTCCTAAGCCTATCTTCTCCGCAGCCCAGGGAAGCCGTGGCTATATGCTGAGGTCCGTACCTGCTGCGCATGTCTTTTGGTGCCGGTGGGTGTTGCTTGCACCATGGAGGCGCTTCAGCTGCTCCTGACTGTGATAGCGGTCACAGCCAGAGTGGGCTAAGGGAAATGCCTGCAGGAGAAAGGACAGAGACAGGAGTTAGAAGGTTCCTAAATTGGTGGGAGGAAACAAAAAACACAAAGCACACAAAGAAGCTGAGTCTAAGAGATTGTCACTTAAATGGGGGGGAGGGCTCAGACCAGCGAGGTGCCCACTGAGTCGGGTCTGAGGCGGGAAATATGTACAGAAAGGGGGGGTTGTGCGCATGGTGGAAGTAATTGAAGAGATTTGATTCTAGGAGCTTTTTTCCAAAATTAGGGGGTGGCACAGGGACAATGCCATAGGGGCACCGTGCAGAAACCAGACGGGATTCACGCACACAATCCCAAAAGCTGATAAGCAAATCGGAGTAGCACTAAGAGGAGGAGGGAACAGGATACTAGGTTTTCTTTCTTTTTTGGTTTTTGTTTTGTTTTCTTTCTTTTTTTTTCTTTGACACCAGAGAACTAACAGATATCCCAGGTCAAGGCAGTAAAGCCAGTATAAAGAGATGGGGAAAAATTAAGTAACATTACATGGCTTCCCCCCAGTATCAGCCCTTAAACAGAATCAATTTACACATATATAAGGGACAAGCAGTCAAGCAAATTCACGGCAGATCCACTGAGGAACTACGTTTACGATATAAAATCACACTAAATGACCTGTACTTCATAACAATATTTGCAACATTTACAGTGCACTTAGGGGCTGCAAAAAGAACTTGCAGAGTACGAACTCGAAAGTGTCTGCTGCACAGCAGAGTTATTTAAAAATAGCAGGCAAATTCGACTGGATAATCAAGGAGCTTTAGACCGCCAGCCAGCCAATTGCAGCCTGTCCCTAAAAAGGCGCCTGAGTTTGAAGCTTCAAAAATAGCTACGGGTGCCCTAAGCTTATCTTCTCCACAGCCCGGGGAAGCCTTGGCTATATGCTGAGGTCCATACCTGCTGCACCAGTCTTTGGGGTCCAGTGGATGTTCCTTGCGCCGTGGAGGCACTTCAGCTGCTCCTGGCCGCAATAGTGGTCACAGCCCGAGGGGGCTAAGGGGGACGCCTGCAGGAGGAAGGACAGAGACAGGAATTAGAAGGTTCCTACATCGGTGGGAGGAAACAAAAAACACAAAGCACACAAAGGAGCTGAGTCTAAGAGATTATCACTTAAATGGGGGTGGAGGGCTCAGACTAGCGTGGCGCCAACTGAGTCAGAACCAAGGCGGGAAATATGTACAAAAAGGGGGGGTTGTGCAGGCAGGGGAGGTAAGTGAGGAGATTTGATCATAGGAGCTTTTTTACGAAATTAAGGGCTGGCTCAGGGACAATGCCATAGGGGCACCATGCAGAGACCAGACGTGAGTCATGCACACAATCCCAAAAGCTGATAAGCAAATCAGAGTAGCACTAAGAGGAGGGTGGAACAGGATACTAGGTTTCCTTTCTTGTATTTTTTTTTGTTTTCTTTTCTTTCCTCTGTTTGTTTGACACAACAGAACTAACAGATATCCCAGGTCAAGGCAGTAAAGCCAGTATAAAGAGGCAGGGAAAAATTAAGTAACATTACATGGCTTCCCCCCAGTATCAGCCCTTGAACAAAATCAATTTACACAAGCATAAGGGACAAGCAGTCAAGCAAATTCAAGGCAGATCCACTGAGGAACTAGGTATACAATATCAAATCACACTAAATTACCTGTACTACATAACAATATTTGCAACACTTACACTGCACTTAGGGGCTGCAAAATGAACTTGCAGAGTACGAGCTCAAAAGTGTCTGCAGCACAGCAGAGTTGTTTAAAAATAGCAGGCAAATTCGACTGGCCAATCAAGGAGCTCTAGACCGCCAGCCAGCCAGTTGTAGCCTGTCCCTAAAAAGGCGCCAGAGTTTGAAGCTCCGTAAATAGCTACGGGGGTCCTAAGCCTATCTTCTATGGGAGGATGGTGTGGTACCCGAGGACTGGAGGAAGGCGGATGTGATTCCCCTTCACAAAAGTGGGACCAAGACAGAGGCAGGAAACTACAGACCTGTCAGTCTGACCTCTGTGGTAGGGAAAGTGATGGAGCCACTTCTGAAGGAAAGAATAGTTGAGTACCTAGAGGTCAGTGGAGCACAGGATCCAAGGCAGCATGGGTTCACAGCGGGAAGGTCATGTCAGACGAATCTAATAGATTTCTTTGACTGGGTGACCAAAGTAGTAGACCAGGGAGGGGCTATGGACATGGCCTACCTAGACTTTAGCAAGGCATTTGACACAGTCCCACACAAAAGATTATTAGTCAAATTAACCAGCCTGGGAGTGGGTCCCAGGGTGGTAGCCTGTAAAACATTGGCTGGACAACAGGACACAGAAGGTAATTGTAAATGGAGTCCACTCTGAAGAAAGGGCGGTTACTAGTGGGGTACCATGAGGTTCAGTATTGGGTCCAGTCCTTTTAATGTCTTCATCAGTGACATTGCAGAGGGACTGGAAGGAAAAGTATGCCTTTTGCAGATGACACAAAGATCTGCAACAGGGTTGATACACAAGGGTGGAAAGGATGAAAAGGGACTTGGCAAGGTTGGAGGAATGGTCAGACGTATGGCAGCTAGGATTCAATGCAAAAAGTGCAAAATAATGCACCTGGGAAACAAGAACCCAGGGAAGAATACACAATGGGTGGGGAGGTAGTAACAACAACAAAACAGGAAAGGGACCTGGGGGTAATCATATCAGATGACCTTAAGGTTAGCAAGCAATGTGAGAAGGCAGTAGGGAGGGCCGGGGTATACTGAGATGTATAGGGAGAGCATCAGCAGCAGAAAACAGGAAGTTGTTATCCTCTGTACAGACAGTTGGTGAGACCCCATCTGAATACTGTGTCCAGTTCTGGAGACCCCATCTTTGCAAGGACATAGACAGGATAGAGGCAGTCCAGAGGAGGGCAACTAAAATGGTCCAGGGTCTGCAAGAGAAGCCGTATGAGGAGAGACTAAAGGAGCTTAATATGTATACCCTTGAGGAAAGAAGGGAGAGGGGGGACATGATAGAAACTTTCAAGTACCTCAAGGGAATCAACAAAGTCCAAGAGGGTAGCATCTTTCAGAAAAAGAGACTTGCAAGAACAAGGGAACACAATTTAAAGATAGAAGGAGGCGGTTCGGGGGCAATGTGAGGAAGTATTATTTCACAGAGAGGTAGTGGATGCATGGAACAGCCTTCCTGAGGAAGTTGTGGGGTCTAAAACTGTGGGAGAATTCAAGAATGCATGGGACAGACATAAGGCAATTCTTGTGGGGGGCAGGAAGATATAGGCTGTTGGTTAACTAGGATCTGCGGCCTATCCTGTAGGTAGGGAAATTGGCAGACTAGATGGGCCTAGCGGTCCTTATCTGCCATCAAAGTCTATGTTTCTATGTTTCTATGTTTCTCCACAGCCCATGGAAGCCATGGCTATATGCTGAGGTCCATACCTGCTGAGCTTGTCTTTGGGGGCCGGTGGGTGCTCCTTGTGCCAGGGAGGCGCTTCAGCTGCTCCTGACTGCGATAGTGGTCACAGCCCTTGGGGGCTAAGGGGGACACCTGCTGCGCATGTCTTTGGGGGCCGGTGGGTGTTCCTTGCCACATGGAGGTGCTTCAGCTGCTCCTGACTGTGATAGCGGTCACAGCCCAAGGGGGCTAAGGGGGATGCCTGCAGGAGAAAGGACAGAGACAGGAGTTAGAAGGTTCCTAAATCAGTGGGAGGAAACAAATTCACATAGCACACAAAGGAGCGGAGTCTAAGAGATTGTTACTTAAATGGTGGGGGCTCAGACTAGCGAGGCACCAGCTGAGTCGGGTCTGAGATGAGAAATATGTACAGAAAGGGGGGGTTGTGCAGGCGGTGGAGGTAAGTGAGGAGATTTGATCCTAGGAGCTTTTTTTCCAAAATTAGGGTCTGGCTCAGGACAATGCCATAGGGACACTGTGCAGAGACCAGACGGGATTCATGCACACAATCCCAAAAGCTGATAAGCAAATCGGAGTAGAACTAAGAGAAGAAGGAAACAGGATACTAGGTTTTCTTTCTTTTTTTTTTTTTCTTTTCCTTCCTTTTTTTTTTGACATCACAGAACTATCACATATCCCAGGTCAAGGCAATAAAGCCAGTATAAAGAGGCAGGGAAAAATTAAGTAACATTACATGGCTTCCTCCCAGTATCAGCCCTTGAACAGAATCAATTTACAGAAGTATAAGGGACAAGCAGTCAAGCAAATTCACAACAGATCCACTGAGGAACTAGGTTTACGATATAAAATCACACTAAATTACCTGTACTTCATAACCATATTTGCAACATTTACACTGCACTTAGGGGCTGCAAAAAGAACTTGCAGAGTACGAACTCAAAAGTGTCTGCTGCACAGCAGAGTTATTTAAAAATAGCAGGCAAATTCGACTGGCCAATCAAGGAGCTATAGACAGCCAGCCAGCCAATTGCAGCCTGTCCCTAAAAAGGTGCCTGAGTTTGAAGCTCCGAAAATAGTTACAGGTGTCCTAAGCCTATCTTCTCCACAGCCCGGGGAAGTTGTGGCTATATACTGAGTTCCGTACCTGCTGCGCATGTCTTTGGGGGCCGGTGGATGTTCCTTCACCGTGGAGGCACTTCAGCTGCTCCTGGCCGCAATAGTGGTCACTTCCCGAGGGGGCTAAGGGGGATGCCTGCAGGAGGAAGGACAGAGACAGGAATTAGAAGGTTCCTAAATTGGTGGGAGGAAGCAAAAAACACAAAGCACACAAAGGAGCTGAGTCTAAGAGATTATCACTTAAATGGGGGTGGAGGGCTCAGACTAGCAAGGCACCAGCTGAGTCAGGACCGAGGCGGTAAATATGTACAGAAAGGGGAGGTTGTGCTGGCGGATGAGGTAAGTGAGGAGATTTGATCCTAGGAGCTTTTGTCCGAAATTAGCAGCTGGCTCAGGGACAATGCTGTAGGGGCACCGTGCAGAGACCAGACGGGAGTCATGCACACAATCCCAAAAGCTGATAAGCAAATCAGAGTAGCACTAAGAGGAGGAGGGAACAGGATACTAGGTTTTCTTTCTGTTTTTTTTTTTTTTCTTTCCTTTGTTTTTTTGACACCACAGAACTAACAGATATCCCAGGTCAAGGCAGTAAAGCCAGTATAAAAAGGCAGGGAAAAATTAAGTAACATTACATGGCTTCCCCCCAGTATCAGCCCTTGAACAGAATCAATTTACACAAGCATAAGGGACAAGCAGTCAAGCAAATTCAAGGCAGATCCACTGAGGAACTAGGTTTACAATATAAAATCACACTAAATTACCTGTACTACATAAAAATATTTGCAACATTTACACTGCACTTAGGGGCTGCAAAATGAACTTGCAGAGTACAAACTCAAAAGTGTCTGCTGCAAAGCAGAGTTGTTTAAATATAGCAGGCAAATTCGACTGGCCAATCAAGGAGCTCTAGACTGCCAGCCAGTCAATTGTAGCCTGTCCCTAAAAAGGCGCCTGAGTTTGAAACTCCAAAAATAGCTACGGTTGTCCTAAGCCTATCTTCTCCACAGCCTGTGGAAGCCATGGCTATATCCTGAGGTCCGTTCTTGCTGCGCATGTCTTTGGGGGCCAGTGGGTGCTCCTTGCACTGTGGAGGTGCTTCAGCTGCTCCTGACCGCGATAGTGGTCACAGCCCATGGGGGCTAAGGGGGACGCCTGCTGTGCGTGTCTTTGGGGGCCAGTGGGTCTTCCTTGCACTGTGGAGGCACTTCATCTGCTCCTGACCGCAATAGCAGTCATAGCCTGAAGGGGCAAAGGGGGACACCTGTTGCATGTGTCTTTGGGGGCCTGTGGGTGTTCCTTGAGCTGTGGAGGTGCTTCAGCTTCTCCTGACCATGATAGCAGTCACAGCCCAAGGGGGCTAAGGGGGACGCCTGCTGCACATGTCTTTGGGGGCTGCTGGGTGTTCCTTGCACCATGGAAGCGCTTCAGCTGCTCCTGACCATGATAGCGGTCACTGCCCGCGGGGGCTAAGAGGGATCTCCAGACAACAGGAAAAGTGTCTATTTTATTTTAAAGTGTCTATTTTATTTTGGGCAGTGACTGGCTGGGGGGCCACTAGACACCAGGGAAAGCATCTATTTTACTTTGGGCATGTGATTGGTGAGGGGGGACCACTAGACACCAGGTATATTGTCTATTTCACTTTGGGTCAGCAATCAGCGAGGGGGGACCACTAGCACCAGTGATAGCTCTCTACGACTGGGTAAGTGGAGGCAGTGCCATGCTAAATTGCCCAAATAACCCTGCAAATGATCCCATAATGGGCATGCAAATGGCCCCTTAATGCCTTGCATGCCCAGTGGGCTCATTTGCAAGTGTCTGTTTGAATATCGTAACTTTAGCACAAGCAGGTACAAGCATTCTACTACTCCTCTTCTGTCAGGCAATGTGTGCCCGAACCCAGGCCCTCTAAGAAATACTGACGATAAAGGTTCTATCATGAATGGCCTAAAAATTACTGCTATGAACATCTACAGTATACTCCCTAAAATGGCTCAGCTCCAGGCCTGGTCAGCCTAACACTGCCCAGACGTTATTTGCATTACTGAGACATGGCTATCCCCTCAGGTGGAGGACAATGAGATAAGGTTTTCTGGATACCAAGTCCTTTGTAATGGTAGGGACAGAAAAAGGGGAGGAGGATGCATGATATATACTTGGGATGCCCGACGTGATGTGGAACTCCGTATTACTGCCATGGCTGATGACCATGAGTTTCTTGCGGTTAAGATCTTATTTAGACCCCATAAGAAATCATTGGTCATAGTGTGTGTCTATCTCCCCCCTAAGAAACGCACTGTGGGGCTAAGCAAAGTTCTTGGTGCATTGACTGGCATCGCAAAAGACAATGAACTAATTGTCACAGGTGACTTATCTGACTAGGATCCTTTGTAAAAGAGCTTTTAGCTCAAAGGTTGTAATTCTGATTACTCAATAAAATAAAATAAATAAATAAATAAATAAGACTTCAACATAAACTGGCTTAATATAGGCTCAGCACAACAGAGGGATATTGTAGAAAGCTCTTACCTCTCACAATTAATCACTGAGCCCACCAGATTGAATCTTAAATCGGGTAATCACCCCCTACTAGACTGGCTCCTCTCAAATAAACCAGATAGGCTTACTGAGATCTCTGTGTCTGCTGACACTCTGAGCAACCATTCACCTATCACTTGCAGATGGACCAATAAATTTAAATTAGCTCCACCTATCCTTGTGGAAAGTAGAGTTCTGAGAAAGGGGAAGCTAAACTCCTCAAATGAAGTGCTATTCATGATTGACTGGTCACCCATTGATCTTCTGCAGGACCTAGATCAGGCATTCAGTAATTCATTGATAACTTCAACAGAGTGTGTGACAAATATGTCCCTTTAAAACAGAGGAAAGCTCAAGGGTGCAGCAATGGGTGGTTAATCAGAGAACTTTTGGATCACGTGAAAGAGAGGGATGACCTGTGGAGTAAGACAAAATGTTCTGGGAAAGGGCATGATTATCAAAATTATAGTGCTGCAAGCAAGAAACGAATGTACACGGCTCATAAGAAGTGCTAAAGCTTACTACTATAAGGAACAACTAGACAGGAACTGAGGGGATGGGAGGCTCTTCTGGGAAAGTCTTAAGGATCTCTTGAGAAAGGATAAAAAAAGCAACCATTGTTGCTTAATGTAAATGGCACCAATAAAAGTGACCCTTTCACCACCGCTGATTAGTTCAACTTTGCCTTCATTGACCTAAGCTCAGTTCTCCCGGATGACTACCTAAAGCAAACTGAAGCAGACCTTGACAGTGCACACCCTGTGAAACAGCACCCTAACTTCTACTTTAAAAAAGTTACAGTGAAGGAAGCCCTGGCCTATGTAAAAAAAAGTTCTGGGTAAAACCTGGCTTGGCAGTGACAACGTTGACATGAAACGGGTAGTGCATGCAATAGATGTGCTAATAGTACACATCTCCAAAATCTTTAATAAATCTCTCGTCTTGGCTAAATTCCCTGCATTATGGAAACAAGTGCTATTGATCCCTGTGCACAAGGGTGGGGATAGGACCTGCACTGCAAACTATAGACCCATCTTCATCCTCTCCACCCTGTCAAAAGCATTGGAAAGTATAGTGGCTGACCAATTCATATCATATCATCATATCATAGTTTATTTATAAAAAGCACCTTTCTACAGCTTTGTACAGCTTGTACATAGCACAACCAATACAATACATGATTTCAAATTTATCAGTAAAATCTTATATTTAAAATTCACAGTTAAAATACAATCAATTAAAACCACCATTTGCTGATTCAAATAAATAAGTTTGAAGTGCAGTTTTAAACTCCTGGAAGGTCAGGCAATCTCATATCTGATGAGGTAGAGAATTCCACAGGGTTGGGGCCATAAAGCTGAAAGACGGGGCTCCAGATGTCTTTATACGAAGCCTGGAAATCTCTAGCAATCCCTCGTCAGTGGATCAGAGAGGGTGGAGGGGACAGTAAGGGCAAAGGAGTTCTTGCAAGTAACTCGGTCCCTGGTCATGTAGGGCTTTATAGGTCAGAAAACCAACCCTGAAGGTGATCCTCCGCTGCACTGGAAGCCAGTGCAGTCCACAGAGCACAGACATTATATGGCTGGCTCTAGATGTGCCAGTCAATAGCCTGCCTGCCGGATTCTGCACTAGCTGAAGGTGGTGGACATCAACCCCCAGTAGCCTTAGGTATAGGGCATTGCAATAGTCAAGGCGAGAGGTAATGAAGGCGTGGATCAATGTTGGAAACTCTGCGGGTGAAACCAGATGTTTCACCTGGGTGATATTCCTCAGCTGGTAAAAAGAGGTTTTGACGACAGCTGACACCTGTGATTTAAGGGTCAAACCGTCGTCAATAATAATGCCCAAGTTCCGTACCCAGTCTGAAATAGTCAGCGCCACACCCCCAAGACATAATCCCGAGGGTTATCCTGCCAACAAACCTGCCTCGCAATGATCAGGGTCCACAACCAGCACCTCAGTTTTAGCCAGGTTCAACCACAGCCAACTCACACTCATCCAATCCTGGATCTCAGCAAGACAGTTGTTAAATATCTAGAGGAACACATCCTGACCAGGTTCAAAGAACATGTATAGCTGAGTATCATCTGCATAGCAGTGAAAACTCAGACCATACCTCCTAATAATTTCTCCTAATGGCAGCATGTAGACTGCAAACAAAATGGGCGACAAAATGGAGTCCTGCAGCACCCCACAGGATAGGGGGAGAGGGGCTGAGGAATACATTTCAGACACTCTCTGAGTCCTACCCTCAAGGAAAGATTGAAACCATCTGAGAACTATACCAGACAGTCCACAGATGAGCCACAGGTGCTCCAACTATATCACATGGTCCACAGTGTCAAACGCTGCAGAGAGATCGAGGAGAACTAAGATGGAATACATCTTCTGATCTTTCGCTATTAGATCATTTAGAACCCAGACAAGGGCCATCTCGGTACTATGTCTCTTCCTAAATCCCGACTGGAGAGAATCATAGACATTGTGGCTGGTCAAAGGGTAGGTTAGAGACAGGTCTGTAGTCTGGAAACAGCAGGGGTCAAGGGAGGGCTTTTTAAGGAGAGACTGAACAACCACCTCCTTCAGGGGATCTGGAAAAATCCCCCTCTCCTATGACCTCCAGACTTTCTCTGCTAGGACTGGGCTTATCTCATCAATGCATCCTGCCAGGAGGCATCTAGAGCCTGGTTCCAAACCACAACTGGTTGTTCACAATGTCTGGATGATCATCACTATGTCAGTGATTGCAGACTGGCTAAAGTCAGACCAGGTAATCTGAGGGCACGACATCTCCTGCCAACCATCGCAACTTCCACTAGAGTGAGACAGACAAATATTGGACCTGACTGTGGCAATCTTATCTGCAAATAATCAAGCAAACTCGTCACACCATTCCTGTGACAAAGCTTCTCCAGACTGGAGACTGGTTGGATTGCACAATCTGTCCACAGTCTGGAAGAGCTGAGCTGGTCAGTTCTGTGCAGCAGCAATCTCCCCGGACAGGAATTCTACCTTTTTATGGGTGATTGCTGATTGATAGACCATGTAATGGTCCATCAATCTAAGTTTATCACCGTCCAGGCCCAATTTTCGCCAGCTCCGCTCTAGCCTTCACCCCAATCTCCTCAGCTCCTTCAAGGTCTCATCAAACCACGGAGACCTTGGGCGGAGGGTAAGGGGGTGAACATGAACAGGTGCTATGGAATCCAGGGCCACCACCACCACCTTGTTATGAGCAAGTACTAGATCCCCTGGATCTATGCATTCACTTGGTGTACCCGATAGGTCCAGTACACTCATTAGGCCATCTGGGGTAACACCCCTTAAAGGACAGCACCGGACCATCTCCATAGGGGTAGGCCTATTCAGGGGATCCATGAAACTGAACCCGATGGTGTGATGGTCAGACCACCCGACTGGCTCCACCACCAAATCAGATATCTCCATCCCCAGGAGGAACACCAAGTCCAATGAGTGCCCTCCAATATGGGTTGAGGAGGTAATAACCTGTGTAAGTGTAATTAACTGTAAGACATAGTCCAAAAAGTCCATTAAAGTTAATATGTTTATTTTGTCTTCACTTCACACCATTATATTGTAGGCAACAGTTTCGTGGCTTAACATGTCACTTCCTCAGGCCATTCGTATCTGACAGTGTTGATACTAAATACAAAAACATAAATATAATTATTAAATTTATAATATTTAAAATCAATTTAGTTTTCATTAAGATACTGAACAGTTATTAATGAACAATACTCTATTTTAATATTGTACATTGAGGTTTAAATAAATTAACATGAAGCAGTATAAATAATCATTTAAATCAACGATTGTTACTTAGTATAACCATAGTAAGATGGTCCAAACCTACATTATTAATATTTGGGCATCCTGTATCAGCATTTTCTAAAAATAACCTGTGCAAGGCCCAATTAACTCATTAACTGGAGGAAGTTTTGACCAAACTGTGAAAGTTCATCATCGACCCAGGCATTGAAATCCCCCTGGATCAGCCATCTGGGGGAATCCAATGCCAGGTTGACAATGACGTCTGTGACTTCCTGCAGGAAAACTTTCCCATCTCCTGGTGGATGGTAGATGAGAAGAATCCTGCACCCTACACCCTCACCCAGGATACACTCAAAGTAGTTGGTGGTCCCCACTGGAACCTTCACAGGCTCAGTTCTGATCTAAAACAAATGACTACACCACCGCTTCTATGATCCTTTCTCAGATGGTGTATCACTGAGTACCTGTCCAAAACTGCTGAAGCCAAAACTGTGCCAGAATTTTCATCCAGCCAGATCTCGGTGATGCAAGCCAGGTCAGATGATCCAACAAGATCTGCTATTAAAGCAGTCTTGTTCTTAATAGACCTGTTATTGCATAACACCGCCCGAGTAGGATGAGTGACCAAGGAAGACCGCATTACTTGCCTGCCAATAGCAGAGCCTTAGTGTATGGGAATCAGGCAGGGAGAACCTCTTTCCTGAGCCCATTTTGCCCCAGGGTGTCTCCTTGTTCCCACTACCCCAATCCATCCACTCCTTTCTATTCCCCGACCAGTCTCAGCCCCCACCCTCCTCCTCGTCACTATCCCCAGAGCCCTATACCACCTATACACCTCCGGGGACAGCAAAGGACAGACAAAAGGGCAGAGGTTCTGAAGTCTGGAAGGGAAATATTGCTTGACCGTCCCTGTACCTTCCTAGCACATATTTCCAGCTAATAGCCCAGATAAGTAAAAACCAAACCAACAAATACCAAATTTAAACAAACTCCCCACAATCACCTCCCCAAACAAAATCAAACAAAACTAGACAACCAGCAGGACTATCAGATTATATAGAACTAAATCAACTCATTAAAATAAATCTGTCAGTGCTCAGAGTCCTACAAATTATAGTCTGTATAATCACAAAAGTTCATATAATGTCCTGATGAAATTGAAGGCTCTCACCACCCCTTCACCAATTAATGGTTAGGCACTGCAGCACTCTCACTACCGCAGCTTCACAGAAAACTGTTTAAAAATATTGGAAGAAACAGAAAGTTAAGGCTCTCTCACAGCCTTCCAGAATTAAATCCAAGTAACCCCAGTGCAGTTCAAACCTCGGAGTATAAAATCCGATAATATCTCAGAGGAAATAAAATATCCACAGTTGCAAGTCGCTACAAGGGAAGTTAAAAGCCTCTTCTACCTTCCAGAAAAAAATCCTGGTGAGGAACGTTCAATTGGGAGTAATTCACAAAGCTTCAGGAAAATGGATCCCAAATCCCTCTAGCCTTTCAATCCATATAGCTGATACAGTCTTAACCCCAAGGAAAGGTGCCCAGTCCTAGTGTCCCCCAAATAAAACTGCTGCCGAACACTTAACCTCCACCAAGCACCCCACAGCAATCTCAAGGCAGATCAGCAGATGTCCACCCTCCAGATGACACCACCCAATCCCCCAGGACAACAACCTGAGCCGGGCACCCACCTCAAGGCCAAACAATCAGCAGATGGAACAGATCGTTCCAAAGCAAAGCCTCTTATCCAGTGACTACATCCAGAAATACCAACTGCAGTTCTCCCAGCAGCATAGTTTCAGGAAAAACCATAGCACTGCCACTGCCCTGGTCAATTTCACCAACTACGTCCGTAAGGCCTTAGATGAGGGTAAACTGGTTGGCTGTTTCTTTATTGACTTAACTAAGGCCTTCGATATGATCAATCACCCTCTACTACTGACACAGCTGCAATCTCTTGG
This sequence comes from Neoceratodus forsteri, assembly GCA_016271365.2. Classification (NCBI taxonomy): domain Eukaryota; kingdom Metazoa; phylum Chordata; order Ceratodontiformes; family Ceratodontidae; genus Neoceratodus; species Neoceratodus forsteri. The sequence continues at coordinate 460,750,664 of CM057449.1, read as the reverse complement.
AATGTTACCCAGTGCTGTCCTCTGCTTCAAGGACTACTTGTCCTGCAGGACACAAAAAGTCAAAACTAGCCAATCTGTATTGCAGGCCAAAACAGTTTCACTGGGGGTTCCTCAGGGGTCCATCTTGGGTCCCCTGTTGTTCAGTTTGTTCCTGAACACCCTCCCTGAGGCATGCACAAGTAAAATTATTTTACATTCCAATGACGTGGTAATCCTCAGCAGTCACTCAAACATCGTACCCCTTCAAGCTGAACTGCAGTCCACCTTCCAGTTGTTGGAAAAATGTATTTGCTCCCAAAAGTTATTACTAAACTATAAAAAAAATGAAAATAATGTTCCTCTCAAGCCCACAGCTAAAGAGCAGGTACTCCACCATAACAATTTTAAACAAGTGTGACCCACTTGAACAGGTACACTTTTTCAAGTAGCTAGGCATCTTGATTGACGACACTGCCCTTTGGACAACACATCGACTTGGTAGTGAAAGCTGTTAACACCAAGCTGGGTGTCCTATACAGGCACAGGAATAACCTTCCACTAAATACCCTTCAGATCTCTGTCTCCAGCTCTATTCCCTCAGTACAGTAATAGATTATGGCCTGGTGGTATATGGAGCTGCCATGGATACTGCCCTCAAAAGGGTAGTAACAGCCCTTAACAAGGCATGTAGACTGATGCTTGGTGCGGACCGCCTCATGCACTCCTGTGTACTGTATGGCCATAGTAAACTGCTTCACTTAGGAACAGAATAAAATACCAAACATGCATTTTGGGGAGAAAAGCTATGCTCGGTAACATACCACCTTCCATTGCCAACTTGATCATGGTAAATAATGCTAAATATAATATCAGAGGGATGCAAAAAAATATGCTTTGTGTCCTTTTCCGTAAGACAGCCCTGGGGCAATGATTCTTCTCCTACCGAGCCCCACTATGGCTTAATGAGTTACCAGTTGCCACACTAAAGGTTGTAAACCAAAGGATCATTAAAACAGAGTTGAAACAGGTCCTTATCAGTAGGAGTGCTTGTGATTGCCAAACCAGCACCTGTGGCCCCTCCAGGGGCACTCTGAGCTTCCCCCTCCAAGTAATCCACCTATTGGTATCGCATCTCAGCCCATTGCAGCTCACTCTTTGCCCAACAACTCCCATCCCTCCCTATCCTGGTAAAATTACCTACTGTAGTACCTACCAACACTCCCCTCCATCCTTCTCTCTCTCTCTCTCTCTCTCTCTCTCCTCCTCCCCCTCTCTCTCTCTTTCACCCCCAAACACTCACTCCCCCATGTCTCCCACCCTTTTGCTGGCCCTACCTGACTGCACATCTCTTCCCCAGTACAAATTCCCTCCCCCCACTGCTGAAGCTATTCAGGTAGGGGTAGGAGAACTCCCTCAGGGGCAAGTTCTTGAACCCCCTGATTCCACTCCTCATCTTACTAGGTCTCAGTGCCTCATGCCACCCTTCTCATGCTCAACTCCTCCTACTTCTCCTCATCTCCTAGGATGTCATGACAAGGCTCTACTGGGCCACTCTGTGTGCATTTTTATATGTATATCTGAATTTCGTGTTGTAACTGGATGCACTTAATAGCTATCTACTGTTAACTTGTTCCTTCCCATGTAAGTGTGCAAAGTAACATGATTTAAATCCCTGTCTATAACCCTGAACTATATGTGATGTGGAACCATTGTAAAAGAGTTCATACTTTAAGGTTGTATGTGAATATGCAAATAAAAAAATTATAACATCCTATTTCAGGATCCATGTCTGCCCTGTTTGAAGTGGCTTAGCAGTTAGCCACATGACCCTATATTCAGTTGAATAGTGCCAGTGTTCTATTCGACTGAATATTGCATTTTAGGGCACCTGGCAAGAGCAAGATACAGTGCAAATGTTTCTGCTTTGCTTCACTCTTTTCTGAATATCAGGCCCCTGATGTGTTATTATTTTTCTGGGGGTGCTTAGTGAAGCTTTTAAGACAGTAGATATTGATGGATTTATTCTTAAAAACGTCTGAGGATTGAGTGCTGCTAGCTGCAATCAAAAGATCAAGACTTAAACTGAGACTTGCACCTAGAATTAAGAAATAATTGAATATATGTGGTCTTGTGATTTGTTTACTTGTTTATTACTTTTTGCACATGTTTAGCTCTTACTGGTATAATCAGTATTTGCATATGTATCCTATTTATTGAAAATCTTGACAAGGGAAATTGTTTTCCTGTGTTTTGCAAAATGAGTAATACTCAGGATAAGCAGTAAAAGGAAATTATATCAGGAAACAATAAGGTGGTTAGAGGTGGGAAACATTTAGAAAATCAGAAAATCACTGAATTTACAAAACCTAAAGGAAAAAGCGAATGTAAACCTTATAGAAACATAGAAACATAGACTTTGATGGCAGATAAGGACCACTTGTCCCACCCAGTATGCCCATTTCCCTACCTACTGGATGACCTGCAGATCCTAGTTAACCAGCAGCCTACTTCCTGCAACCCCCCACTATAATTGCCTTATGTCTGTCCCATGCATGTTTGAATTCCCCCACTGTTTTAGACCCCACAACCTCTCCAGGAAGGCGGTTCCATGCATCCACCACTCTCTCTGTGAAAAAGAATTTCCTGACATTACCCCTAAGCCGTCCCCCCTCTAACTTCAGATTGTGCCCCCTTGTTCTTACATCTCTTTTCTGAAAGATGCTACCCTCCTGGACTTTGTTGATTCCTTGGGGTACCTAAAGTTTCTATCATGTCCCCATCCCTTCTTTCATCAAGGTATACATATTAAGCTCTCTCAGCCTCTCTTCATATGGTTTCTGATGTAGACCCTGCACCATTTTAGTTGCCCTCCTCTGACTGCTTCCATCCTGTCTATGTCCTTGCGAGATGAGGCCTCCAAAACTGCATGCAGTACTCCAGATGGGGTCTCACCAACTGTCTGTGCAGAGGGATAACCACTTCTCTTTTTCTACTTGTGATGCCCCTCCCTATGCATCCCAGTATCCCCCTGGCTCTCCTTACTGACTTCTCACATTGCTTACCCACCTTTAGGTCATCTGATATGACTACACCCAGATCCCTTTCCATTGTTGTTGTTAGTACCTCCCCTGCTATTGTGTACTCTTCTCCTGGATTTTTATTTCCCAGGTGCATTACTTTGCACTTCTTTGCATTGAATCTAAGTTGCCATATGTCTGACCATTCCTCCAACCTTGCCAAGTCCTTCTCATCCTTTCTACCCCTCCTTGTGTATCAACTCTGTTATAGATCTTTGTGTTATCTGCAAAGAGGCATACCTTTCCTTCCAGACCCTCTGCAAAGTCACCTATAAAGACGTTAAAGAGGACAGGACCCAAAACTGAGCCCTGAGGTACTCCACTAGTAACCCCCCTTTCTTCAGAATGTGTTCCATTCGCTATTACCTTTTGTGTCCTGTTGTGCAGCCAGTTTGCTACCCAGGCTACCACCCTGGGTCTCACTCCCAGGCTGGCTAACTTGATTATTAATCTTTTGTGCGGGACTGTGTCAAATGCCTTGCTAAAGTCTAGGTAGGCCATATCCACAGCCCCTCCCTGGTCTATTACTTTGGTCACCCAGTCAAAGAAGTCAATTAGATTAATCTGACATTACCTTTCTGCTGTGAATCCATGCTGCTTTGGGTCCTGTACCCCGCAGGCCTCTAGGTACTGAACAATTATTTCTTTCAGAAGTGATTCCATCATTTTCCCCACCACTGAGGTCAAACAAACAGGTCTGTAGTTTCCTGCTTCTGCCTTGTTCCCACTTTTGTGAAGGGGAATCACATCTGCCCTCCTCCAGTCCTCAAGTACCACCCCATCTTCCCATGATATGTTAAAAAGTGTGGTTAGTGGTGTCACTAGGTCCTCCCTTAGCTCTTTTAGGATTCTAGGGTGAATTCCTTCAGGCCCCATTGCTTTGTCCACTTTGAGTTTTAGGAGTTCTTTCAGGACTCTTTCTTCTGTAAATGGACTGGCATCAACCCCACTACCCAGAGTGCTTCTACTGTTTGGTTTAGGTAACTCCTCCTCTTCTTCTTTTGTGAATACTGAGCAAAAGTATTCATTCAGTATCTCTGCCTTTTCACTGTCTCCCTCTGCCCACCTCCCCTCTCCTTTATTAATCTTCACTATCCCTCCCTTAACCTTTCTATGTTCCCTAATGTACCTATAAAAGTTGTATCCCCCTTCCTAACTGAGTTGGCTATCTTTTCCTCAGTTTGGGCCTTTGCTTTTGACTGCCTTCCCCACTTTTTCTGCTTTAATTGATACAGTTCCTGTCGTGCTCCTTCTGTGATTCCTTATACTTTTTGAATGCAGCCTTTTTCTCCTTAACCTTCCTGACACCTCTTTTGAGAACCATAGTGTTTTTTTATTCTGCTTTGTTTTCTTTATTTGTTTCACACAAAGGCTTGTTGCCTCCATGATGGCAGTTTTGATTTTTCTCCATTGTTCTTCCACCCCTCCTTTCTGCCCATTTGCTAATGCATTCCTCTGGTATTCACCCATTATGCCAAAGTCAGCCCTACTAAAATCCAGTATCTTTGTCTTTGTATGGCTTGTCTCCATGGTTGTGTTTATTGTGAAGCACACTGTGCAGTGGTCACTTGTTCCCAGATGTCTACTGACTTCTAAATTTGTGATCCTCTCTCCATTTGAGAGTACCAGGTCTAATATTGCTCTTTCCCGAGTGGGTTCCACCACTAGCTGTCTAAGGCATGCCCCCTGTAGGGCATCGAGAATGACCCTGCTCTTGGATGTTGTTGCAGTCCATGTTGTCTAGTTAACATCTGGCATATTCAGGTCCCCCATCAACAGTATCTCCCCTTTTTCAGCCATTTTGAGAATGCCCTCTATCATTTTCTTGTTCATTTCCTCCCCTTGAGATGGCGGTCTGTATACAACCCCTGTGCAGATTGTGATGCCATTCCCTGTCTCCAAGGTGACCCAGAATGCCTCTTGTCCTCCCCCTTTACTTTTTAGTTCTGTAGCTTTGATCCCTTGCCTTATGTAGACAGCTATTCCACCTCCTCTTTTACCCTCCCTGTCCCTTCTGTAGATTATATACCCTGGTATGTTGACATCCCAGTCATGGTTCTCTGTGTACCATGTTTCTGTGACTGCTACAATATCCAAGTGTTCCTCTTCCATCAGGGCTACTAGCTCTGGAAGCTTGCTTCCCAGACTACAGGCAATGGTAGTCATTGCCCTCCATTTAATGTTGGCTTTATCCTTTTTTAACCCATCCCTGCTCTTATTGCCCTTGTCTATTTTTCCATTTACCTCTGTCCTGCCCTCTGTCAAGCTCTGTACCTCAGTGTTTACCCTACTACCTGCCATGTTTTGTGAGGGGAGGCTTGAACTTTCCTGTTTCCTATCAGCACCTCCCCCCTTGGCTAGTTTAAAAGCTTGCCAAGGAAGCCTTTAAACCTGTCACCTAGGAGAGTGTTTCCCTTCCTGAACAGATGCAGACCATCATGCCAGTATAGACCTTCATCTCTCCAGGTGGACCCCCAGTCCCCAATGAAGCCACAGCCCTGTGCTCTGCACCAGTTTTGAAACCATTCATTAAACTGCATGGTGTGCAGTACCCTAGCCTCACCCCTGCCATAGACTGGCAGCACCTCTGAGAAGGTGACCGTGCTTGCTACCTGTCCGAGACCCCTCCCCAACTCCACAAATTCATTCTGCACTGCACTGATCTCATGCCTAGCTAGGTCATTTGTCCTGAGGGGGACAATGATATCTAGTTCCCTCTCCTGTGATGCTGCTTCTGCAATCCTGAGGATTTGCTTTCTGTCCCTCCAAGCCATGGCACCAGGCAAGCACCTTACTTCCCTCTCCTCTCCCTTCCCCAGGTCTACACCTCTAACAATTGAGTCCCCTATCAGAAGCTGTTTCTTTCCCCTGTGGTGTCCCTTGCCACTCTTTTGTGAGTGTCCCTTGTGGATGTCCCCAGCACTCTTCTTGGTCTCCACTAAGGGTGTCACCATAAAGGAACCTTGATTTGCAAGACTGACATATGATTTGTGTAGAGATACAACTCAGGGGCTACACCTCTGTTCACCACCCTCATCATCTCAGAACCTACTGTGGTCCATCTGCTCTTCACACATGGCAATCTCTGAGGCAGTGGTTGTGGAACTGTTGCTCTTTGGGTGGAAGAGGCCTCCTTAGTCCTTGCCAGTTCAGCCTGTAGGTGGGCAACCTCCTCCCTCAGAGCTGACAGTTGCCTGCAAATAGGACAGCAATGCATGTTCCAGAATGTTATGATCTCAGAACCTAGAGCACCTTCATAGGAAAGGGTCACCAAATTAGAGATGCAGTGAATTTAAATTTTGCCAGTGAAGTGCCCGTGAAGTGGGCACTTCGCATTGTCACTCTGCTACACGAAGTGACCAATGCAAAAGGCTCACTTTGCCTTGTAATTATTACTTTGCATTGACATTCCACCTTAATGTGAAGTAAGGCAAAGTGACAACAACATTGGCAGCCCTTCACACACACAGTCACCAAAATTAATGTACATCCCCAAAATGCTCATGTCTTGTGTCCAGAAAACTCCCCAGTGCTAATGAAGTATAATGAGAGTGTAATAAGAAATGCAAAGTCTCCCAGAATTAATGGTGCACTCAGACATCATGAATGCAGTAGTCACACATAGTCACCAGAATTAATTTGCATCCCCAAAATGCTACTGTCTTGTGCCCAGAAAATTCCCCAGAGCTAATAAAGTGAAATGAGAGTGTAACAAGAAATGCGAAGTCTCCCAGAATTAATGACACACTCAGCCATATGCGCAGTTGTCACACACAGTCACCAGAATTAATTTGCTTCCCCAAAATGCTACTGTCTTGTGTCCAGAAAATTCCCCAGTGCTGACGAAATGAAATGAGAGGGTAACAAAAAATGCAAAGTCTCCCAGAATTAATGGTGCACTCCGTCATGAGTGCAGTGGTCACACACAGTCACCAGAATTAATGTGCATCCCAAAAATGCTACTGTCTTATGTCCAGAAAATTCCCAATGCTGATGAAGTGAAATGAAAGTGTGACAAGAAATGCCAAGTCTCCCAGAATTAATGGTATACTATAAATGCACAGACAGATTAAGGTTGCACTGTACACTCAAGAAATACAGATGCAAAGGCACAACAACATCCAACCAGTGCTCACAAGTCACAAATCCAAATCTGGAAAAGAATACCTTTTGCCGGCTGGGGGGAGGTAGTGCACAGCAGCAACAGTCCACTACCAGTAAAGATACCACAAAGCAGTATAAAAAATTCATGCAGGTGCGGTGCAGTTCACACTGCAGCAATTATTCTGTGGCACAATCAAAGGTGTCTGATTTAATGGCATGCAGCGCACACACACTCACACACACTATGAATAATGCATAGCAAATTGAAAACCTTTAGTAATATAACCAAATGTTTTAAACAAACTGAAATTATACACTGCTGCACCACAACACTCAGCAAAAAATGTCAAGAATTACTGAAAATATTATTGTGTGTACATTAACACAGTTATACAAGAAAAATATACCCAAAACAGAAAGACTGCCTTTTTCTCCCAGTTAATCTACTACACCACAGATACACCTCTCCCCCAAAGCACACTTCACAGTACACAGACTGACTGTTCTAAATTAACATTCAAAATCCACACACAAACAATAAACACCCCATGATATGAGTGCAGGAGGGTTTCCTATAATCGATGTACTAAATTGTGAGCAATAAAATAGCTCAAAAATAATTTTTTAACAGCTTTTAGAGGATTTGAATCGCAGAGCTCTGAGAGGAAACTGTCTCCATCTTCCACTACACACACTACACAGAACTGAGGCTGTGCAGAATGATCTAGAGCCCATGTAACCTCCCATAAAACACTGCAAAATTTGCCTTTGGAGCTCAAACACCAGGTGAAGTGAGGTGAAGTGCACTGATTTCAATGTTACTTCACCTTAAAACTAGTGGAGAAGTGGTGTGGGGAAGGCAGAATAATGCAAAGTTGTTGTTCTATGGACTTCTCGTTCCCATTAAAGCAAAGTACTCAGCTCAAGTTGCAGTGCTTGGCCCGGATTCTGCGTTACTCCGCTATTCACTTCATGGAGCGAATTTTGGCCACTTCACCCACCACTACTCCAAATCACAAAATACACCTGAAGAAAATGACATCCTAAAAATAGTAAAGCAATTTGAGCTGCAGAATTGTGTTACCCAAATATTAATTTAAAACTAGCAGTACTGGAAATGACAAATGAGATCCTGTGCAAAAGTGGTAATAGTGAAGTGAAGGAAAATACAGAAAATGAGAACAAGACCTGTACTAAGTCCATTGTACAGATTACTGAAGATGAGAAGGTAATGTGGAAAAAGCAGGAAGAAATTGTTGAGAGATGTTAAGAAGAAATAAGTAGAAAAACAGACAGGAACAATAACTGTTATCACAATGTACAGGCAAGAGAAATAAAATGTATACAAACAAAGAGACAGTGAGAATACAAACAGTCTCTCTAGAAAGTCTAAAAATAGTGAGAAGAAAAAACAATATTTCCCAACAGCTGACTCTTTTACATATCAATGGTCCAAAGGTTATATTAAAAAAAAAAGAATATTAGAAGAAAAAGGGAATAGTGTTGAGAAATTACCAACCATCTATTTTAAACATCTACATCAGTGACATAGCAGAGGGGCTGCAGGAAAAGGCCTGCCTTTTTGCAGATAATATGAAGATCTGCAATAGGGTAGACAACCCAGGGGCATGGAGGCTATAAGGGAGTATCTAGGGGTGCTGGAGGGGTGGTCGGAAACATGACAGCTAAAATTCAATGCAAAAAAATGGGCATGAAAACAGAGCAGCAGAAGGATCTAGGAATCATAATCACAGATGATCTTAAAGTGGGCACCCACTGCAATACAGCAGTGGCCAAAGAGAATGGAATGTTGGCATGCAGAGGGAGAGGGATAACTAGCAGAAGGTGGGAGGTGCTGATGCCACTCTATAAGTCCATGGTAAGGCCCCACCTGGAGTATAGGGTTCAGTCTGGAGGCCTCACCTAAGCAAGGACATAGATGGCATGGAGAGACTTCAGAGAAGGGCCATTAAGATAGTGCATGGGTTAAGTGGAAAACTATATGAAGAGAGGTTGAGGGTGTTGGATTTGTACCCGCTGGAGACCAGAAGGGAAAGGGAGGACACAATAGAAATGTTTAAGTACATAAAGGGGATTAATAAAGTGGGGGAGAACTCATTCACAGTGAAGGTAGGTGCAAAACCTAGAGGGCATGGACTGAGGGTAGAGGGGATAGGTTTAAGGGAAATGTTAGAGGGTATTTATTCAAAGAGAGGGTGGTGGAGCCCTGGAACAGTCTGCTTGAGGAGGTGGTGAGGGCTGGAACAGTAGAGGGATTCAAAAAGGCACTTGACAAACACAAGGGTTGGCTAGAGAGCGGGGATGGGGACCTCTGGGCGAAGGGGGAAAGTAAGAAGGGGGAAAGGGCAAACTTGATGGGCCATAATGGTTCTTTTCTGCAGTCAAATATCTATAATATCTATGAAATCTAAAGGGATACCTAAAACTAAAGAGACTGCCTTTCTAGTTACAACTGCAGTCTAGAATATTTTGAAAGTCACACTTAAAACTGGAATTGTATTGGGAAATCTGAAATCCATATAAATACAAGGTCAAATCTCAAAAGGTTGTGATTGTCTCACAAGAAAGATTACATATCTTAAAATATGCAAGTGAGATTGAGAAAGCACGCATCACCCACAGGAAAAGAGAGGTCATAATTCCACTGTACAAGACACTAGTGAGGCCTCACCTGGAGTACAGTGCACAGTTCTGGAGACATTACCTACATAAGGACATAGAGAGGATAGAGAAGGTTCAGAGGCGGGAAACAAAGATGGTACAGGGATTGCAACACAAGCCCAATGAGGACAGGCTGAAGGACTTGAATATGTACTCCCTGTAGGAGAGGAGTGAGAGATGCAATATGATAGAGACATACAAGTACCTTGCAGGGAGGAACAGGATGCAGGAATGCACTATTTTCCAGTGAAAAAGATGTTCCAGGACTAGAGGGCATGGGATGAAGTTGGAGGAAGGGCGACTCAGAGGAAATATGAGGAAAGATTTCTTCACAGAAAGCATCGTGGACAAGTAGAAGTGGTGGGGGCTGAAACAATCACCGGATTTAAGAATGCATGGTATAGACATAAGGGAATTCTGGAGGTCAGGGGTAACTGGCAATAGATGTCTAGAAAAAAGGTAAAAGGAACTTACAAGCTCAAATGGGCAGACTGGGTGGGCCATAGGCCCTTATCTGCTGACAGTGTCTATGTATCTATGAAGAGGTTTTCTCAGTTTGGTGGTAATATGCCAGAAAAACAATAAGATGTAAAAAAAGAGGAAACAAGAACTGAAGAAAAGGAAAATCAAACGAGGTTGTAAACCGACAACCTATTATCAAGTTTTTAGAAAAAAACAATGGAAATAGAACATGAACTAAGGGTTTCTAGTGTAGTATGGAACAAAATAAGGGGAAGGACACATAGAGGTAAAAGGTTCAGTAATCATCTAATTTTAGTTATAAAATGGGCAAAGGATTTTGAGTACTTTGATTGCAGTGTGTTAGAAGCATGTAACACACAGCTAAAACTAGTCCAGCTAAGCAAGATACAGTGCCTGTTCAAAATCTTTGAGCTATACAATTTTTAAAAATGAAATATCCACCATTTTTTCTCATCCTTAGTGAGAAAAACAACATCATAAACAAACAAAAAAATGCACCGTCTTACTTCTCATTTGTGTCACTTGTACACAACCCTTCTTAATATTTCAAATAATCACATTGTTTTTGTCACTCCTGATTCTTTTTTTTTTGTTTTGTTTAAAACACTGACAGCACACCCACTCACTGTCACTCCCTGCATCCACAGTTGTCTGCTTGCTCCCCCTCACACAGTAATGGAAAGGATTCAAGCTGCAGTTAATTGCTACACCAAAAGAAAAATTGTTTTTCTCTCTCTCTGGTATGTACCGCAGCCCTGTGCTCCCATTTCCTGCTTCAGCTGTAAGCATGCATTCTAACACTCCTTACCAGCTCCCCATTACAGCTTATGGTACAACAAATTGAAAAGAAAAAAATGCACAACATGCTGCTGTGTTTCAGGCATTTAAGATGTGTGAGTGGGTGAGGGACTCAACAGTGTGTGTTCAGTAGGGAACTAATTGCCATAGCTACCACCTTCAATTACGGTGGTCACAGTGGGCCACAAAAATACAGGCAATTTTAGGCAGAGGAACTATTTTACATCAAAACACACTAAACATTTTAATATTTTTCTATTTACATAGATACATAGATACATAGACAGTGTCGGCAGATAAGGGCCTATGGCCCACCCAGTCTGCCCATTTGAGCTTGTAAGTTCAGTTTGTTTTCCTAGAAGTCTGTTTCCCCTTACCCCAGACCTCTAGAATTCCTTTATGTCTATCCCATGCATTCTTAAATCCCGTGATTGTTTCAGCCCCCACCACTTCCTCTGGCAGGGTGTTCCACTTGTCCACCACCCGCTTCTGTGAAGAAATTCTTTCTCACGTTTCCTCTGAATCGTTCTCCGCGTTTCCTCTGAATCGTCCTCCCTCCAACTTCATCCCATGCCCTCTAGTCCTGGAACATCTTTTTGCTTAAAAATAGTGTTTTCCTGCACACTGTTCCTCCCTGTAAGATACTTGTATGTCTCTATCATATCCCTCTTTCCTCCTCTCCTCCAGGAGTACATGCTCAGTTCCTTCAACCTGTCTTCATAGGACTTGTGATGCAATCCATGCACTATCTTTGTTGCCCTCCTCTGAACCTTCTCTACCCTGTCTATGTCCTTACGTAGGTATGGTCTCAGAACTGTACACTGTTCTCCAGGTGGGGCCTCACTAGTGTCTTGTATAGCAGAATTATGACCTCCCTTTCCTGCTGGTGATGCCCCTGCCTATACATCCCAGCATCCTATTTGCTTTACCTGCTGCCTTGTCACACTGTTTCCCTACCTTGAGGTCATCAGAGATGACAACCCCAAGATCCCTTTCCTGCTTGGTGCATGCTATATCCTCACCCCCCAACTGATATATTGTGCCAGGGTTTTTGTGCCCCATATGCATTATCTTGCACTTCTTTGCATTGAATTTCAACTGCCAAACCCCTGACCATTCTTCAAGTTTCTGCAGGTCGCTTCTCATTCTGTCTACACCCTCTGGTGTGTCTACTCTGTTACAGAGCTTTGTGTCATCAGCGAACAGTGAAATTCTGCCTTCTAGATCCTGCGCAATGTCACTGATGAAGATGTTGAATAGGACCGGTCCCAGCACTGATCCCTGTGGTACCCCACTGGTCACTCGTCCCTCTGTGGAGTGACAGCCATTTACCACCACCCTCTGTGTCCTGCCACCCAGCCAGTTACCTACCCACCACACTACTGTCCTGCCCACACCCATATTCCCCAGTTTGTGTAATAGTCTTCTATGTGGCACAGTGTCAAAGGCCTTGCTGAAGTCCAGATAGGCCATGTCCACTGCCCTCCCTGATCCACCTCCCTAGTCACCCAGTCAAAAAATTCAACGAGGTTGGTCTGACATGACCTCCCCCTGGTGAAACCATGCTGCCTTGGGTCCTGTAGTCCATTGACAACCAGATGTTCCACCAATCTCTCCTTCAGTAGTGCTTCCATGATCTTCCCCACTACCGAGGTGAGGCTGACTGGTCTGTAGCTCCCTGCTTCCTCTTTGTTCCCACTTTTGTATAAGGGGACTACATCTGCCATCCTCCAGTCTTTGGGTACCTCCCCTGTTTCCAGTGATCGGCTAAACAGGATAGCCAGAGGTTCAGCCACCACCTCTCTTAGTTCTTTAAGGACCCTGGGGTGCACCCCATCTGGCCCCATTGCTTTATCAACTCTTATTACTTCCAGTTCCTTCAGGACCCTTTCTCATGTAAAGGGACTTGTGTCAATTCTGCACCATTCTCACCCTTGTACTCCCTTCAGACCCATTACCCCCTTCCTCAGTAAGACTGAGCAGAAATACCTGTTCAATAAGTCACTTTTACTGTTGTCATCATCCACGCTCCCCATCCTTCCCCTTCAGTCTCACTATCCCTCCCTTTGTCTTTCTTTTTTCACTTATGTACCTGTAAAAGGTTTTGTCCCCTTTACCCACTGATTTTGCAATGTGTTCTTCTGTCTGAGCTTTGGCTTCCCTTACTGACCTCCCTGCCTCCCTTTGCTTCTCCTGGTACTTCTCCCTATCCCCTTCTGCCTGTGTCTTTTTGTGTTGCCTGAATGTAATCTTTTTGGCTTTCACTTTCTTTGATACCTCTTTGGAAAACCACAATGGTCTCCTCTTCCTTTTCCTCTTGCTAACCTGCTTAATGCATAATTCTGTTTGTTCTTGTAATCCCCATTTTAAATACTGCCCACTGTTCCTCAACCCTGATTCCTGTCCCATTCCCTTAATGCCTCTTTCAAGTATCTCCCATTTTCCCAAAGTCTGCCCCCTAAAATCCAGGATACATGTTTTGTGTGGTTTGGTTCTGCTCTTTCTGTGATTTCAAACCACAATGACTGGTGGTCACTGTTACCCAGGTGCTCCCCACTGTTACCCCATCACACTGTCCCTGTTTGTGAGCACAAGGTCCAGTATTGCCTTCTGCCGAGTTGGTTCCATGACCAATTGCTTGAGGAAGGCATCTGAAGGGAGTCCAGGATAAATCTGCTCTAGTTGATGCTGCTGCTGGGATGCTCCAGTCCACGTCTGGAATATTGAAGTCTCCAACCAGTACTACCTCACCTTTGTCTGCCATCCTTTTGGATGGCTAGCATCTCTCCTATCTGTTTCTTCCTCCTGGACTGGTGGTCTATAGACCACACCTGTGTGGATGGCTGGCCCCATTTTCCTTTCCAGCTTAACCCACAGTATCTCTCCCATTTTGTTCCTCCTGGATCTCTGTGGCCCTTATGTCATTTTTCACATACAGTGCCACTCCTCCTCCCTTCCTGCCTGCTCTGTCTCTTCTGAATATGTTGTAGCCAGGTATTGCCATCTCCCAGTCATGGTTATCATTACACCAGGTTTCAGTGATGGCCACAATGTCCAGGTCTGACTGTACCATGACAGCCTCCAGATCTTCCATCTTGTTGCTAAGGCTCCTGGCATTTGCACACATGTGTTTCCATGATTTGACCTCCCTAGACTGCTTCACTGTTCTACTCCAGCCCCTTCCTTGGTTGTCATTTATCCCTGGTTCTCCTTGCTGTCTGCTCTTCTGCTGAATTTTGCCCCTTTTCTGCTTATCCACATCTTGGGCACTAATCTCCATCTTTTGCACACTGCTTTGCAGAGATAGCCACTCCTCTGGTTCACTGGTTCCACTGCTAGCTGTGGGGGGTGAGCAAGTAGGTACCCTCCTTGCTGGCCTGCCACTCCCTTGTTAGTTTAAATGCTTGTCAATGTAGCATTTAAACTTATCATTGAGTGCTTGATCTCTCCAGGATGGATGCAGGCCGTCAGGCTTGAACAAACCTCCATCCCTCCAGGTGGGTCCCCAGTCACCAGTGAATCCAAACCCTTCCTCACAGCACCAGTTCTTCAACCATGAGTTAAAGTTCCTGGTGCATGCACTCCTATGCTCTCCCTTGCCTCTCACAAGTAGTACTTCTGAGAAAGTGACAGAAGTAGCTACTTGCTTGAGACCCCTTCCCAGTTTCCTAAACATAAAATGTTTGATTTTTGCACTTGTAAATTACCGCAGCCCATTTTATAAGTGCAATAAGACACTTTGGGGTGTGCGTTAGACAGTTCTAATTCATGGCTAGGGGGCTGGACACACTTGTCCTATGGCCTCATTTCTCATTACGCCCTCTAGCCATGCATCAGAACTATTGAACCTATACACCATCATGTCTTATTGCTTACATAGTGAACAGGAATCAGATGAAGAGCTAGATATTTCCAGAATGTTCTATAGTACTCAAATAACTATAGAAAATGGGTATGCTATACTGACCTGTTACATGATTCAAAGTCTGTTTCTGAAGAGTCAGAAATAGAGTCATAATGATTATCTGTATGGGCCATCAAACCTCCATTTACTAACCTAATGAATTTGGTAAACTGGAATATTGCAGGAATAAGAAATAAGACAGATGTTGGTGTCTGGCTGGACTATATCAAATCTTTTGAAATAATTTTACTACAAAAAACATGGATACATAGAAATGTAGATATAGTGCTACAGGGATACAAAAATTTTAATTACTGGAAAAAAATCTTCAAAAATAGAAGCTATATATTAGGATAGGTTTCATGACACTAATTACCTCAAAACTGAATTGTGAAGTTAAAATCTGTGACCCAAATCAGGAATCCAGGCTTATTATTTCAGTTTTGGTGGAGCACAAATATAATCTCTTCATTATGAATGTTTTTCCTACACCTTCTTTATCTTTAGTTGCATATGATTCTGTACTGCTTGAACTGGGGAAGCTTATGGATAAGATGATGTACTCTGAACTGCAGTGCCAATTATCTGTTATGACTGATTTTTTTTTTGCAGTTAATCATTTTATCTACCCCACCACAATACAGGTACCTGCTTCCACTAACCCCCTCAGCCCCATCACCTGGCACATAGATTGTCCCCCATGGTGGAGGTCAATGGTTACCACTGACAGAAATGGATCCAGAGTTAGGAGGGGGCCCTATAGCTGATGCAGAGCCTGTGAGAGGTCAGTGTCACCATACACTACAGTTGACCATTTCCAATTTTTTTTCCTAGGAGGCACGAATGTGCAATGCCATCTGCATGTGCCCACGCATGCTGCCATGCATGAGATGTCGATAGTCACAGTTGCTCCACCCCAAAGTAGTGTCCAAGCAGTCTTCCCCCATGCCTCTGCAAGATAGCAGACAAGCACTGGGAGCAGCAACCCTCCTTTCCCAGATGAGGATGAGAGCAGTCCTCTAGACACTCAATCCTCCTCTCAAGCCCCCCCCCCATGACATGAGTCATGCCTTAGCTCTCTTCACCACCAGGCTGGCAGTTATGGGTGATTTTAATTAAAGAGTACATGACTTATGTGAATATGAAGAAGCCTATGAGAGCAAAGAAATTTATCTGGCCCTGGGAATTAGTCATAGAATTTCACTGGCTAGAAAGGTCAAAAAGTATCATAACATTTCTATATCAAAATAGTCTATGAATGTTAAATGGGTGATTTAAAATGGATAGCTTGGGAGCAATTACAGTCCTAAAAAATGTGTGCGTGCGTGTGTGTGTGTTGGGGAGGGGCTTGGTTTCAGACCTGGCTATTGTTGACATGAGAATTTTTAAAGGAATATAGATGTTGAACATCTTTAGTAAACTATCAAAATAGCAATGAACCTAGAAGGTACAAATGTAGGACCTACAGGCTACAGTACTGATAGAAATATGGTTCTAGAAGAGAAAGCTGATGCCCACTTAATGGCAATAGCTAGTACAAAAATGGAATGAAATCCACTCATGTTGGAAAAGATTATATATTTGCAGAATATGAATCAAGGGGTTTCACAGAGGAAAACTATTCTTAGGGGGACTGAAGTAGATACAGTGAAAGATTATCAAGACATTATTAATATTTTTCACAAGAATGAGATCAGTGGTGTAAGAAGTCCTACAAAAATAAGTAGATTGGCTGCTAAGGCACCAGGTTAAACATACATTTTAAAACGTTAGTGAGGAAATTGCAGACAAAATTACACTAGAGATTAAAAAAACAATGATATCAGTGAAAAATCAATATCTGAACTTTGATACAAAAAAAGAAAACTGCATATAACAAGTTTCTTATGGGGGAAGTTGCAAGAGTCAGTACAAAAAACAAAGGATGAAAGCTTTTGGACCTTGGTTACCTTTGAACAAATATGAAATACACCGAATATGAATAGTGCTATAGGAGGAACACTATAGGAAATTATAAACATAATGACCAAGAAAAAGTAAAAGGAATAATAGGTGCACGAGCTGTTCAAATTTTCAATGATCTTCCAGTTTGGGATATGACATCAAATCAAGTGTTGAACTATATCTTGGAACAAACACATAATAAAGCACCTGGGATAGATGATATCCTGGCAGAACTTTATCAGAGTGATCAGAACTGGTTGGCAGAGATGCTACAAAGACTATTTAATTGTATAATCAAAAATGTCATACTACTTGAAGTGTGGCACTGGTTAACTGCAAAAAAGTACCCACATTTAAGAAGGACTGCAAGGATAACCCTAGTAACTATAGAACAATATATTTACAGTGTTCTCAGCCAAGATTTTCTCACATTACTTACTGAAAAAATAAATACTTGGGTTGAGAAAAAGCACACTCTGAGTAACAGGCAGTGTGGTTCTGGAGAAAAATACTTACACAGTATTTATAATACTGTAGATCTAAAAAATGAAGAAATGCAGAATAATGGGTTGTATTTTGCATTTATTGAAATGTGTGCAATATTTGATAATGTAGATAGAGACCTTTTTTTGGGAGATCCTGATTAATGTTAATTCAAAGACTATACGCAGATACAAAGGTACATATCAGATACAACAGTGATAATAAATTGACTGATAACAGTGAAACATTCAAAGGTGTTAACCAAAGGCGGCTATTGGTCCATTTATTTTTTAATGCATATATATTTGGCCCTTTTACTTTTTCGTGTGTGTGTGTATTCTTTACAAAAAACTTTAACGCACCAGTTAAGGTTCAGATTAAACTGACAAAAGTAGAGAAATGTGATATAAGGGTTCCCAACCCTAACACCCCACCCACACCCTACAGGTAGCAAAAGGAACAATCATTACAGTTTAACACCTTGTGAGTCTTCGCAGTTCAGGCCTTGGGTTCCTTGGGGTTGTCAGCCATAACACTCACCCCATTTCATCAAAAAAGAAGCTGAGATGTGCAGATTGTATGAGAATGGTGTGAGCATTAGAGCTGACAACCCCAAAGAACATCCCAAATCTGATTTGCAAAGACTCAGGACAGGTGAAACAAAAATGTTTTTTCCTTTTGCTGCCTGCAGTGTGGGGATGGGGTGTTAGAGTAGGGAACCCTAGCAGCAGACTTCCCTACTTTTGTCAGTCTAATCTTAACCCTAACTGGTGCATTAAAAAAGTATTTTTTTTTTTCAAAAATTGTTGTTACTTTTTGAGATACAGGAGTATAATTGTATCATCATTCATGCAGGTACTGAATGCAGGGCCCTCTGGGCTCTACACTTTCATCCCTCTATAGATCCATGTTGTTGTGGAAGCATGGGGCCCTGGGTCCTGTGCTTCTACTTCTCCCAAACAAACAATTTATTTGTTTGGTTGTATGGCTTGTGAAACTTTCAATGTTATCTTATGGGAATTTTTTTTTTTTTAATTTCAATGTTTTTTTTTATGGCTCCTAATTTTTTTTTTTGGGGGGGTGGTATTTTGTGTTATTCATGCAGTACTCATTACAACCTTTGTTCTGATATAGAGATTGTCCCTTAAATGTAAATATTGTGGGAGTTATGGATTGTTGAAGTTGAAGTGGGGGAAAAAAATAAGTCCAAATTATTTCTTTGTATGAAGGGATTATTTTTTGTATGACCAAGACAAGCTCATGAAAAAAGATCCCTTAATATGAAAAAAGAATCTTAAAAAACTAAGTTCATGTTCTTTTTTGTATGAAGGGATCCTTTTTTGTGAGGTTCTGTCATCATACAAAAAAAAAGATCCTTTCATATGAAAAAAGAATCTGAAAAAGAAAAATGAATCCCCAATTCTTTTTTTTTTTGCACTGTATGAAGGGATCCTTTTTCATGAGGTTGCATCTTTCATAGGAAAAAGAATGTCTTCACACGAAAAAAGAATGTGGAGAAAACTAAGTTCAAATCATTTTTTCATAAGATGGGATTTTTTTTCATGAGTTTGTGTTGTTCATGGAAAAAAGGAGCCCTTCATATGAAAAAAAAATTTGGACTTAGGCGTTTTAAGATTCTTTTTTGCATGAAGGGATTCCTTTTTATGAGGTTGTTTGTTTTTTTATACAAAAAGGATACCTTCAAATGAAAAAAGAATTTGGACTTAGGCTTTTTTTCAGATTATTTGTTTCATATGAATGGATCCTTTTTTTGTGTGGTTATTTTGTTCATACAAAAAGCATGCCATCATATGAAAATCTAAGTCCAAATTCTTTTTTTAATTGAAGATATCCATTTTCATATATCCCAATTCCTTTTTGATATGGCCATACAAAAAAAAAAAGAAAATTGATTCATGAAAAAAGATTAAAAAATGTATAAAAAGATTGCTGGGCAATTTTTCCAAAAAGTAACTCCAGAATCCATGTAACTGTGTTCCCGTTAGGAAAATATATGTGTTGGTGTCTCTGCAGGATCTGATTTTGTAGGTTTCTCAAACATTTATTTGAAAAGCATGGGAACAAGATGTTGGCCATATGAAAAAATATTTTTTTTCTCATGAAAAAAGATTACCCCATTACAAAAAAGGATCTTTTTTTGTATGGACTAAATTCTTGTTTTGTTCCAAGCAGCTATCCAAAACACCATACTGAGCATGCTCAGAACCAACAATTCAAATTCTTATAACTTTGGAACAGATTAATATTTTCTTCACCAAATAAGTGAAAGGTACCACTGTAGCCCAAGCCCTTTGTAGCATGAAAATTTCATACCAAAATTCCTATCTATCTGGGTGGTAGGTGATGACAAAGAAACAGAAGAAAACTATTTTTTTCCACTTTTTCACTATCTGGATCTTGGAGTCCACATATCTGATAAGACAAAAACTTGGCACATCAAGAAGTGGTGCCCCTGAGACCATGCATGCAGAATTTCATGCAAATCTGTTAAATGGTTGTAAAGTTATTAAAGTGCAAAGTTTGGAGTTTAACATAGAAATGTCTACTAAACTCTAACTATAGTGGCACTACCACACCACTATAATAGACCAGTTTGTGTATATTATTTATCAGTAACAGATGGATGCTATAAAAATAACTGGCCAAATATTGATTATCTTGGTATATGTGGATGATGCAGTATGAATCTCAAAATCTGCTTGTGGCCTTCAAAAAGCCTTGAATCAGGTCTCAAGAACATTAGATAAGCTAAAATTACAACTAAATGTTGGAAAATCAAAAATATTAATAATAGATAGATCAAGGAATCTGGGGATTAAATGGTAAATTAATGGATTTGTAATCAAATCAGTAAAAAGTTTAATTATTTGGTATATCAACAGCTGTGCAAATTCATATTGGAAATGTCACTTTGTCAACTCAAAACAAAAAGGGAAATATTCATTTTGAGCAATAAACACATTTGCAAAACAATATATTCACAACCCAACACGGGTCCTCTATGTAGGCTGTATTGAAAATATATGAAATTAAGGTAAGCTGACATTTATTATATGAGGCAGACATTTGGAGCTTCAATAAAAATGTACATTAGTTGTTGGAACCTATACAAAATATGTTTCAGAGACTTGCTCTGGATCTAAAACAGTTTACACCAGGTTAAATGTTAAGACCTGAATGTGATCTATTGTCTCCAAAACTAAATGCTGAACTTAGGACTGTCATTTTTTTCCGTACACTAATTAAAAATGATAAGTTACTGTTGCATGATTGCTGGCAAGAATCTCTGAATATTTCCCAAAATGACCTAACTGAACCTTTAAAACCATATATATGTTTTAAGGAGTTGGAAGATAGGCTTAAAGGTTATGGCTTACATACAGTACTTAATCACTGGTCAGTGTATGATCCTAAAAGGTTTTAACAGGAGGAAAAACAAAGGGTCTCTGATATAACTAAACACTTTGATATGGAAAGATTTACTAGTACACATAATTGTATTAGTTACAGATCTCTAAAGCAAATACAGTGTAGAGAATTTTATATAGATGGGTCCCAAAATAACATCCATGTTAAGGTGTAAGTCAAGCATAGGTTGGATGTGAATGTGGGATTCCAATCTTGGGCCAGATATTCAAATGTTAACATCAGCGATAATGGGGTTCGTGCCAATGCTATCAAGGTTTGCTGCTTGCACTTGGGGGGGGGCATATTCAGAGGCCCCGGTAGCACACTCTAAACCCATTAGGACCCAGACGCTAACATAAGGCTGCACCCATGCAAATGAGGGGGTTCCCTCCTGCCTACAGGTGCAGTGGCATGTTCAAGGTTTGCAAATGGCTGTAAATGGAACGAAAAATTATGCTAGTTACTGCTGCTGAAAACTACCTCTTAACTGAGCACTAAAGTTGTGCCCCCACCTCACTGATACATTGCAGTCACCTGCCACAATCATCCATCATACCATTGAGGTTGAGGGAGGTTGCAGGCCCTGGTGTCCGGTGGCATCCTGAACACCCATCCCATGTAGTGTAAAATAAACCTAGTGGCCAGTGGCACTCCATCCCCCAAGCACCCATCCCCTGTCACTGAAACATATCCCTAGTGTCTAGTGCCCCCCAGCCCCTGTTCACCCATTCTGTGTTAAACATATCCCTCATGTCCAGCAGCACCCCCAACCCCTAAATACCTATTCTATGACTGTGGTATAGGGTTCTTTCTCATTTCCTCTATTTTCCTTCACTTTGCAATCACCACTTATATATAATATATTGTATGCTGTATGCATGCTATTTTTAGCTTAGATGGTGCCTGGCTGAGGAGATGAGTGGAATGCTGTGCTGGTCACCATATCAGGATTCCAAGAACATCCCTGAAGACTTTGGTAAGGAGGTTTGGACGGGTGATGTACTGGGAGCAGCTGGGGTGTGTAGGGAACTGCTGGACCACACCTTCTTATCGATGTAGATGTCAGTGGGCATACAAGGGCAGGGGTACCAGTGGACACCAGGACAGTCCATACCATTGTACACAGGTGCTAGTGAGGTAGGGGTGCTGCTGGGCATCAGGGATAGGTATCAGTGACATGGGACAGGTGCTTTGGAGGTGGGGTGCCACTAGGCACCAGGGATAGCTATTTATGATATGGGATACGATAGGGGATGGTGGGTGAGGGTTTACTACTAGGCACCAGGGATACCTATGAATAATATGGAACGTGTGTTTTGGGGTGGGGGGTACCACTAGACATGAGGGACAATTATGCATAATATGGGACAGATATTTCGGGCTGGCAGATGCCACTAGACACCAGGGATTCCTACACATGATATGGGACAAGTATTCAGGGGTGCCACTAGGCACCAGGGATATTTCCAGTAAACAAGATAGTGAGATGTGCATTCAGGAGGTAGGGGTGTCACTAGATGCCACAGATATCTATTCATAATATAGGAAGGGTGTTCAGGGTGGTGAAGAGTGCCACTAGACACTATGGATGACATTGGGTACACACATCAGGCACACACAGGATGGGTGCTAAAGGGCCACTGCTTATCATGCAAATGAACCCATAATGGGCATGCAAATGGCTGTTTAACACTTTGCATGCCCAACTGACTCATTTGCATGGTGTGGCTGAATATATATTCTACATGGGTCCCTGCACTGTCTGGTCTGGAAGTATTATTGCCTGTGGGCTGGATACAGCCCAGGTCCTTTTTGCAGCAATGTAGTTTTACTTAGCACTGCATTGACATGAGCTGATATTAAATCAGATAGCACCAGTCCACTATCCAACTGAATATAACAACTGTGGGTTGGACACAGGCACAAGCACGGTGCAAGACTTTGTGCTATGCTTGCACTTCTCATTGAGTATCTAACCCGTGCCTCTTAAATTGGATAACCTATATAAAAAGATTAGATTGTAGGAGTGGGTGCTAAGGAAAATGGCCATCAGCACACATTTTGTTGGAATGCCCTTTATTAGAAAAAGATAGGAAAAAACAGCTAGCCCAGTTTTCACAGTTGTTTATCTTACCACACTTGAAAAACAATTGACATGGTTATTGAATTCTTTTGATAAAATAGTTTCATTTTCCATTTAAACAATATACCATGACAGGGTGTGGGTATATGGTGGGATTTGCCATGCCTGGTGTGGTTTGGTCACGAAGTGCAACCAAGTGACCAAATCCACACCAGAAGTGGGTAAATCCCACTGTATGCCCACATCCTAGAGTTGTATATTGTGATTATACAATGTGCCCCTTTTTCCTTTGTTAGGTTTCTTATAATGGAACAAAAATGTTTTATTTATATATATATATATATATATATATATATATATATATTTTCATGGCAAAAACTCTGTTTAATGCATCAGTTAGGGTTGTTCCACAGCGACAAAAGTGAGGAAATTCGCTGTTAGGGTTGAAAACCCTAACTCCGAATCCCCCCCCAGCACAACACACACACACACACATGCAAGTATGGGGGAGGACCAAGTCAACACAACCAATGACAGACATCCAGCAGCAGGTGACAGAAATAACAAACAATTGTCTAAATGTACTACGGGACATCCCCACCCCCCTGATCAGGTACTGCATGCTCGGTGGAGATCAACAGCAAAACTGAGGCCATGTACACCAAACGTACACATCCCTGATTGCAGCTGCACACAACGTACCACACTTAGTAGTTGCATGGCCTTACCTACCGATGCCCCACACCACACCACACCACTTGTGGTGGGCCACCTGAGCAACAGAGTTCAGCAAAACCAAGGAGTTGTACAGGTATAATATCTCTGATTATAACAAGGGTTTGAGAAATGCAGCTTTCTAATTGACTGTAAACATTGTAACACCCTTATGTCTAGTTTTTATTAACATACATGTAGAGCCTAACCATATGATAAACATGGTTTAATGTACTTTAAAAAACAGTTTTATTATGATAGCAATAAGCCACTCCCAGGCATTATGTTAATGGTCAGTTTATCACTGTCTAGTGACACATAGCACTTGGCTATGCCTCATTCAACATTAAACCCCTACAGGGTGATTAACAGACATTTTACATAACTGTTGGTCATGCCTTATTGCTTAATTGTCTTTATGACTAGATACTCTCCCTCTGCTAGGCACTGCAGCAGCTTTGCAACACAGTGTCCCACCCACTTACACCATACACTGTCTAGTTACTGGAGAATGGCTGTGAATATGAACTCATGAAGATGAACAGTGTAACTTGATCATTACAGTCATCGAAACCCTAGTGTGATTATAACTGACAGAGTCAGTGATAGAGGAAAACCCCTGCTGTCCTAGTACACTTACCCCATTGTGAGTCAAATCAATACTAAAATACATTCAGTTTATATCTACAGCATACCTACTTGATTCCTGTAGTACCACGATTAACATAGTTATCAGTTTGATATCATCAGTGACAGAAGTGTGGCAAACCCAAATAGTAGGCATACAGCCTGAGTATGAAACAACTGTTAAAAAAATCATACACTATGTCCATAAGTGGCATAGATCACTCATTGCAGCAATAGTAAATGTATTACTATTTGAATAAGTTAGTCATCACAGATGCAATGAGATTGTCTTTATCAGGTACAACATACTCAGTAAGTGCCTGCAGCAAAAATCTCTCCTATATACATCTCCGATACAGGTACATCATTGTTGGCTCAGTAGTGCTATGATATTTAGAAGTTGCTTGGCCTGATCCATGCAATTACAATGTTTCTTACAAAGAATACTTACTGCATCTTTAGTATTGAAACACAGTGAAGGTCTATGTATGTACATCAGCAGTACACCTTCATCAGTAAGAATGCATGTGATCCAGAGACTTCGATTCCACCTATACTTAAGGAGATTAATAGTTTCTCCGCAGTATCTTCATACAAATTAAACTGTGCTAAAACCAAAGTTTTCCCTTTAAATCACTTTACGAGAAAAGCAGATGTGCAGGGTTTAGGCGTCGCATGGGAAACCAAATTCATCACATTCTTAGGTATAAACATCAATGTGAGTTTTGTTCAGATGATTAGAGATAATTTGGGCTCTATAGTGCAAGAGATTTCGGAAGATTTTAAGAAATGGGGCACAGTCTCCTTATCCCTATGGGGCAGGTTGAACCTTATAAAGATGATGGCTCTTCCTATGGTTCTTTACCCGCTTGATATGCTAGGAGTCTTTCTGCCAAAGAACTGGTTTATTAAATTACAGAAGTTATTCAATTCTTTTTTATGGCAAAGCAAAACAGCCCGTCGATCTTATTTTAAACTCTCGGCTCCCAAACTTAAAGGTGGTCTAGCTGCCCCCTCCCTCTTTATCTACTATTTGGCCCAGCATGTAGGGAAATTGGCATTTTGGGAGTGGGACCAGACTAGAGCTACTTATACACCTCTCTGGTTGGACATTGAACAGGATCTTGCGAAGAGGGCTAAATGCTCTTTATATGCAATATCCCCCCGGCCAGTCTTCCCAAGTCGCTCAAAAATAACCCTATGGGATGGTCTGTCAGGGCTTTTCATCAGTTACAAAGCTATTTAGGTGTTCACTGGTGGTTATCTGGTTCTCAACCCATTGTTGACAATCCACAAATTAAAATTGATGGCTCCTCCATTCCGGTTGCCTTCTGGCCTCAGGTAAGCAAATCAACAGTTGCCGATTTTTGGGATCAGGATAGGCCGTATGCATTTGAGGTCCTGAAGAAAAATTTGAGCCTCATGGACCTGGATTTTTACAAATGGCTGCAGCTTAGTAAAGCCTTGACTCAGGTCTTCTCTTCGGCTTGCAAAGCTGACAAGGGAGGTAAAGATGGCACACTCTTTTAAGGACTGTGCAGCAGCCACACGCAGTGGCCAAGGTTCACAGACTTCTCCAGAATGGATCACAGACTCCTTCCAGAATCTGCTATTATTGAGTCGAGAGTTGATATAAGTGCCTCCCGAAAGTCTGGGCTACACTTTGGAATACTGTGATAGATTTATTAAGCAAGACAGGCTAAGATTGATACAGTTCAAAATAATGCATCACTTGTACCTGACTCCTACCCATCTTTTCAGAAGGTGTGCTTAGTTCACCTCTCTGTGGGAAATGTAAAAAAGAAGATGGAACCTTATACCACCTATTATGGTTGTGCCCTCAGATTCAAAGCTTTTGGAAATCTGTGGGTACCCTACTCGGCCCTATCCTTGGCTCTCTCAGAATGGACACCCCCAAGATTTGTTTATTGGGTGCTTTCCCTGCGACCACTCCTAAAGCCTGGAGAGCACGTATCTCTTTGGTCTCTGCGGTAACGAAGTTGCTAATCCTCAGATATTGGCCAGACAAGGTTCCAACATTGGTGGAGTGGCACAGGGAATGTGCTTTAGCTATACAACTTGAAAAACACATAGCAGGTATTTGGGGTAAAAGAGCATTCTTTGTAACGTTATGGAGTTCGTTGGAGCATTTTCTCTTGACCTGGAGTCCGCTAAGATAAGAAGCTTTGGATTGTTATGCTAGCACCTTTCAACTATTAATATCCTATATCTGACCTCTTATATGTCATAGTAGAGGGTGAGGGGGGTGGAAGGGGTTTTAGGTCTTGGGCCATTTATGGTAGACTGTTGTTATTTCCGGGGAAAGTGTGTATTGCCAATTTTTTAAGCTAGCAGCAAGATTTCAATGCTTTCTCTGTAATGCCAATATAACTAAGTGTTGATAATTGTGGTTGTTGAGAAACCAATAACAAATTTTTAATTAGAAAAAAGAATGAATGTGATACTGGCAGTACGAATTTCACAGCGTTGAACAGGAATGCTTTTCCATACATTTACATCAGCCTCTCTATGTTGAGTAAACCGTTGCAGTAAATGTACTGCTATGTAAATCACCTACTAAATGTATCACTACTTTTATCTTGAGCATGCTAGTGTCTTGTAGTTAATTTATGTGCTTCTCTTAATTTATGTATACTCACTAGTGTTAAAACCTTTCTACAACTGTCATCATGCACCTTCACCATTTATATTGAATAATGGCACAGTACCAGTTGTGGTGTGGTGTGGGGCATCGGTAGGTAAGGCCATGCAACTACTAAGTGTGGTATGTTGTGTGCAGCTGCAATCAGGGATGTGTACATTTGGTGTACATGGCCTCAGTTTTGCTGTTGATCTCCACTGAGCATGCAGTACCTGGTCAGGGGGTGGGGATGTCTTGTAGTACATTTAGACAATTGTTTGTTATTTCTGTCACCTGCTGCTGGATGTCTGTCATTGGTTGTGTTGACTTGGTCCTCCCCCATACTTGCATGTGTGTGTGTGTGTCTGTGTGTGTGTCGTGCTGGGAATTCAGAGTTAGGGTTTTCAACCCTAACAGCGAATTTCCTCACTTTTGTCGCTGTGCAACAACTCTAACTGATACATTAAACGGAGTTTTTTGCCATGAATATCCTGTCTTTTTCAGAACTATTACTCAGCATAGTACATGATTTATAGTTGTAATAATAGTGCACATACATAAAAAAAATGTTCCAATATCAAAAATACTTCAACTCTTGTGGTTGCATTTACTGTTATTAACAGTAACAGTAGTCAATTGTGAATCATATTGTTTTTATTACTTTATTAATTGTAATTTGTCATTGTTATTCCATGTAATATTATTTATGTAAAAGTGTCTTACTCCTTTTGTTTGTGAGCACATATGTAAATAAAAAGATGTACATAATTAAAAGACAATATGACATGATGTGGACACCATTAGTTCATCTACTGAACAAATGGATATGTTACTGTAGTAACTTGAGATTTGATAGAGTGCTTGTACTACCAACTGAGGTGGTACCACCTATCATGTGAACAGTGGTGGAAGAGGTTTGCTCGTACTGAATACATAAATTTGTTGCAAGTATGGCAACACAGACATTTCACTGCTGTACTAGCATGTACATACTTATTTTCATCATGATACACATACACACATTCTGTAGCACTAGTTGTATGAAACAACAACAGTGTGCCACAAATAGTGTAATGTAGCATTGTCACACATCTAACTTACTTCTATGGAGAATCCCAACTCTAATACCACAATAGTTTGGTATGAGGTTTCACCAAATGAGAAAATCACAGTTGTATAAATTTTGTTAAAACTATTTTCAAGAAACATCTCGACTACACAATAACACACCAAACACAAGAGAGTATAAATTCACTTTTTTTTACTATAAAAATATTTTATATATAAAAAATTACAAACAAAAATATTTTTCTTCATATAAAAATACAAAAATATATATTCACACAAATAATATTCGTAGAGGGCAAAAAAAATAATTAAACTGTGTATTGAAAATCACATCATACACAAAAATAAATTATTCAAAAACATTTTTCTTAAATAAATAAAAATATATATTAAAAGTCTTATTTTGTTTTCCAACTTTTGTGCAACACTTGCGAGAGGTGTATGACTGCTTGAGGCAATCCAGACTAGAAACTGGATTCAATGTGGAGGCGCAAATGAAGTGGAAGCTGTTCCGCCCTCGAGAGAGATACCGGACCGCTATGAAGGGGTGGCCAGTTTCGCCAGGAAGCTGCAGGAACAGATGGTGTTCATGGAGGTGAAGCATGCTACTTCGGCACAGCATCATCACACTGCTACGACTGGCTCTAGCACGAGGTTGACAGTCTGCTGCTGTGCATCCAAGAGAGACTGGATTCTGTCCAGCCTCTCAAGGATGACAGCATTTTCTTTACGCAGACTGCCAACCTCGTGCATGAGCTGTCTGTAGCAGCAGCAGTGGGCCGTGCATTTTCGCAGTCGCCGGCGCCCTACAAAGATTTAAAAAAAAGTTATGATGAATATACAACACAAATTCAACAATTACGACTTTCAAATATTTTACTTCAAATATTTCTTATCTACTGCAATATCAGAAATGCATTCATTTCAAAGTTATGATAATAGTTTTAAGTATGATGCTATACTATTTAGTATCTTATTTCTGTCTCTGTCATACTTGATTATCTATATTATCTAATAAGCTGACAACATAAAAACATGTATAGTTAGCTGTGGCTTAGAATGCTACTCTTATATTTTCTTTCACTACTCATAAATATTCAGTATGTACATACTTTTGCATTATTGACACTACTATACCATACAATTGAAATACATCCTCATCAAGTGTGAGAATTTTTACTTCACCATGTCTGCCTATAATGTGTAGTCATGTCTTCAGTAAAAAACAAAGTACCTTGACATTAACACTATCATAATATACTTTTCATGTGTACACAATCATGATCAGTTTAATGATAGTTTGAAACCAAACAGCTTTTTACCCATGTTTCAGGCCCTCAACACACATCACTACTTTAAATAATTAAGTCACTGATATGACATGCGCTCCAAAACCATACCAGTCATCTTCAAGTACATAAAGAACATAAATGACAGATTTCTAGGTAGCATAACAGTAAGACATTCAGACAAGTAACCTAAAACTTAAACTGCAGTATGGTTAAATCTACTCAAAATAAAGACATTGAATTCATTCCTGTACCGTTGGATGCCCATAATGTCTAAATCACTGTGCTTTTGCAGTGCCACACGGTAAAATTCTTCAAAACAATGTGGCACAGCAGTAATAAGGTTCTTAAATGTACTATCTTACATTAAAGCAATAATGCACTCCACGGTAGTGTTATGTGTGATAACGCTTGCACCTGTCATCATTAGACAAGAGGCCACAGGCGCAGTGAACTAATCACCCCAAAAGTAACATTATCCCAGCACAACACACACCCCAAAGGACATTATTGTATTATACAATAGCTTGTTGCTACTAATAAAACAAAAAATGTTTACAAAAAGTCTTAAAAAGTCTTTTACAATTTCATTTCTCAATGGTTAGGCACAATGAATAGAGAAACAGTCCCACTGTAATGTTATTGTGTGTCTGCTATCTCCTGCTGCACCCACCCCCTCCCAGGAAAGTACAGCTGCCCACACACTAAGATCCCAATATGGAACTGGGTAATATTTTTTTAATTAGTATTTTTTTTTAAATGGGTTTAAAATCAACTGCAGGGTGGTTGAGTAACTGTAATACCAGTTACGGGTTGTTTGAGCACTTACTGATTTCCAGGAATGCAGTACAGTTTTGTGAACTCCCTATTTGAATCTGACTGTTATTTTATCGATAATTTGTTAAATTTACAATGTTCATAGTAACACTGCACAAGTTTGAAAAAGTGAGCGGTGATCACAGGACTGTGGCAATCTGAAAGGCCTTGTGCTCCTGCTGACGTGGAAATTTAAATGATGTCTAAAATGACATATTTTTTTAGTTAAAACATCTGTTTATAGTCAAGGATAATGTTGGTGAATATTTCTTTAGGTGTTTTGCCTGGCAAGTTGTACACAATTACTGTGCTGATGGACCAGCGGACACATATATTAAAATGATGTCTATAATGACATTTGTTTTTTTTAACGAAAATGGACACACTACGTGTCAGTGGGGGACAGGGAGTTATTCCACTATATCTGCTGGAAAAATGACCAACATAGGGACAATTTGCACTGTCATGGCCAGCGATCACTAGCAGCCGAGCCGGAAGCACTCACAGTAGGTTAAAGGCGCTTGAGAGTGTGAATGAGAAATGTGGGATTGCACTGTCAAGCAGCTACATGTAGTGACTTCCTGTTTTTCCAAAAACTTATCTGGTCAGCCTGGTGCTGGGACTACAGCTGTGATGTTGTGCTGCGATAACAAGATGCTTACAGTCCCATAGTCACCAATGGGAGCCCAGGCTTTGTCTTTGTGATGGTATAATATGAAATTAACAATTATCAATAATAATTATTGATTTGATATCATTAACATTGATAGTGTAATAGTAACAAACTTTCTTACCGATGACAAAGGACTCGCACCCTGCACAGGATGACAGGCATTAGCGTGTACCTCTGGCTATGAGATATAGCAGGCAAAAAGATGTTTTTATAGTGCTGTGAGAAAAGACAACTGTGCAGTATATTTGCAGGTGAAAAATAAATTACAGTGTTAAACATTTAGGGCCAGATAATCAGTGAGCGCCATGCGGAAGAGTTGCGCCTGCGCAGTCCCGAACTTGCTCCATTCTGCGATATTCAGCGGGAGGCAGTTGCACACAGAAAACATGCTGAGCAACAGCGATAATGCAAATGAATGCATGCTGATCTGAGGAGAGGAACTACGTATAAACTGCACAGCATGATATTCAGCTGGGCTGTGCAGAGTTGTGCAGGCGCAACCCCCAACCTGCGGCTGCACAACTTTGAGCCAAAAAAAAGGATCAAGTTGAGGGCCACCCACAGGTGAGCTGCTGGATTACAGGGTGCAACACAGCAGCTGCCACCTGTGGCTGGCCCTCAACACACTCTCTCATACCTCTCAACCTTTTGTCCCCCAAATGTGAAACATTGCCTCCCAAAATGTGGAAAGAATGGGCAAAATGTGGAACACTTAATCAAATCGTTACATTAGAAGCTCACAACACTGTGAAAATGTTTGCATTTATGTTCAGAAAGTCTTGCTATTAATTAAATTTATATTTAGCATCATTTACTATGGAGTTTGCTTAAAATTAGCACCGAATGTGGGACAAGTCCTCACAATGGGAACAGGAGCTTTTGTGAATAAAATGAGGAACGTCCTCGTAATGTGGTACAGTTGAGAGGTATGCTTCTGTGCCCCCTCACCAGCTCGACCGCTGGCAGCAGGTGCCCCAACACACATGTGTTTGGGTGGTTGTTAACCACATCCCCAATCGGGATTTTCGGGATATGATCGGGAGGTGGGGGTGTGTTTAAATACTCCAGCCCACGATCGGGCTTTATGGGTCCACTGGACCACCAGGATATATTCGGGAGTGGGGGTGTTTAATTATCAGCCCATGATTGGGCTTATCAGTCCACTGGACCACCAGGGCTTTGTTGGGGGGGCACATTGCTGCCCACGATCAGGCTGGTGGGGGGGGTATTTACGCTATGCCTGCGATCGGGCCAGTGGTGGGGTGGTGGTGGGGGTTTTACGCTCTTTTGCCTGTGATTAGGCTGTGGCATCCTTCCTCGATTGGCTGCTGCCTGGCAGGGAGGCGCAGTCCTCGGGGATCGGCACACCTGCATGCTAATGGCATGCAATGAAGTATAATCAAATGCAAATGGCACCCCTGCACCTTGCATGAATTATAGCCCCATTTGCATGTCACCTTTGAATATTGGATTTTGCCACCGCGTTGAATGCTCCACTTTGTCAACTTTCATGTGGGCACAAGTTCCACTGCACTCATGCACAGTGGTTGTGTTTGGGTGATATTCAAAGGAGTTGCTCAATAGCACAACCCTTGAATATCGCCTGACACACCCCCCGCAACTATTTTCATGCGACCGCAAGGCTTGCGCTCTATGAATGCATGAGTTTGAATATCCAGCCCTTAGTATATAAATACAACATTTTCAACCTACTACAGTGTATGGGAAATATCTATACCTGATTGTAATGATAGCATCTAATGCTCATCTCACAACAAATGTTTTAAATAGACATATTACCACCTTTACTCACATACAGTCTCACTGTTATGTCCTCACACTGTCCCAAACAGTTATTTCGGGACAGCAACTACAGCATCCCTATAGTAAAGTATAAAACACAGTTTTACAGTATAGGTGCTCATTCAAAGCATGACACTGTGTGTCACAAGGCCATGCAGCATTGAATAATGTAGCAATGTGATGTCTGTGGCCCAATATTTAACACAGTTTCACTCACTCAAGAATCTTGTTTTAATTGCACCCAACCCAGTAATACGTGAGACTGTGAAGGATGTAGTGAATTTGCCTACCTGTCAAGTAGTCAGTACTGCATTTTGAATGTGGTGGACAACTCTATAGTGTGTATATAGAAATGTGTGATGTTCATAGGGTGACACACAAACAGTCCCATTATTCACTGTATTATTACTTTTATCGACATTCCTCAGTTCATGATCACCTTTTAAAATACATATCTGACAGTGCACTGAACAGCATCACACTGGATTGTAGAGTGGTATGAGGCCTGGCAAGGCTGAAGACAGACACACTGCACAGCTATTCAGTTTAATCTGGGAAAGGGGGTCATGAAGACTATAAGGCACATTTTTAACTTACTACATTGAGAAAAACAAAAATCATAATTGGACACTTTATCATTGCACACCATTTAGGTCACTACAATATCCTCCCACCATGTTGTGTTTTTAGGTGGTTGGGTATCTGCGCGGTGATCAATGTGTTGCCACCCCTTATAAGGTCACAGCACATAAAGTAAATAATGTCAACAGTGATTCGCCCCCACAACAAACAAAAGAAAGTGGTACTGCTCGGTAATGAAGGGTTGTCACACCCCGACAATTGAACATTTGCAGTGAGTATGCCAACGACAGTGCACTCTCATCACACAGCAAGACAGCAAGGTGAGTTATCAACAGGAGCATTGATCACCACGAATGTTGACAACCATATGGTACTCTCAACCATGCAGATAATAGCAACAACAGTTTCACTTACGTGGTGGGCTGGCCCCTGCTTCCTGCTTCACCTCCACATGTTCAAGAGCAGCAGCTTCCCCGGGCTCTATTAAAGCAAACAAGTAAAAAAATGATCACATCAATAGATAAAATATCAAGGTAAAAGTGTTTTTCTTTAAAATATCAATTACTAATACTACATCATTCATACAACTATCATATGAACACATATCACTTTACGGAAACAGCTCTCTCTCCAACTAGATGTATGTTGTTAACTCAGTATTACATGCATATAATGTCTTCTCATCTGCAAAAGCCACACAGGGTTGAAATTATGACACCATGTATATATCTTTTCAAGACAAATGTCCATCCAATCCAGAACAGTTAATATAAGAAATTGTTTTTTTCCTGGTGATTCCCCAACACTGTTTCTTCAATAATGTTTTTTCCAAAGAAACCACAAATATATTATTGGTAGTATGCAGTGCAGAACAAGCAGTGCCTGCCCATCAATCACAATACTTATAACATTGTCATAATGCATATTTGTTACACAGAAACATCCTAAAAACATTACATGTACGTTCAATTTATATACATGCATACCTAATTATATGACGATCTGTTCCTTAAACAGTTTTAAAATGTGAGTTATTATAATAAGAATAACACAAACACAACGATAATGTTACTGTTCACTGAATGACCCTCTAGCTGAATATGGCAGCCGTTTATGTGTTATTAACCATATTACCCCTACAGGGTTATTAAAACACATTAACAAACATGTAGATATTCTATGCTGTCCATTAATAACTATTGCAATAATAAAAATGAAACATTGGCAGACATAGAAATAGTAAGTGAATAAGATCTAGGGACATGTCGTACTAGCAACAGATAATTAAGCAGCACACCATTGAATACCACTGAGACACCCTACAACATTACAATTGGAATCTATTACCATTGTACATTAAACTCCACCATCAAATTAGCAGAGGAGAAGACCTCCCCACAACACCACATCTACCGGGCTATGGACATACATCCATTCTCAGATTCATTAAGAATAGTATTCCACCCATACGTGTAGTAATACCAGTTTGTTATGGTAGTACAGTATCTTCTGCCATGGTGGCACTGCACATTCATCTAGACTTGGTTAACACCTTTTTGAAACTATTTTGGGTGGGATATTCAAATGGATGCACCCTATAAGAATAGGGCTGCATATGCAAGTACAAAATTCGCCATTCTGCGATATTCAGTAAAAGACAGTTGCTCCACTGAAACAGGGCTGAGCAACAGTGTAATGCAAATGAATGCATGGTCAAGTGAGGGGAGAACCATGGCAAACTCCAGAGCCCGATATTCACCTGCTGTGCAGAGTTGTGTAGCCACACCTCAAAATCTGCTCGTACCGACTTGGAGGCAAAAGCCCTAAGTCGAGGGTTACCTACAGCTGAGCTGCTGGATTGCAGGGTGAACACAGCAGCTGCCACCTGTGCTGGCCCCCAACCCAGTCTCCTGTGCCCCCTGCAGCCTGGATTAAAGGCACCCGACTGTAAACTCTCCCAATTCCCTCCTCCCTCAGTGGGTCTGACCGTGGGCATTGTGTTCCCCCAACACCAGGCTAATCATGGGCAGCACTGTGGTGGTTCCCCAACGCATTCTCGATGGTCCAGTGTACTGAAATGCCCGACTGCCAGCCAGTAAGTTAAATAACCCACCAATGTATCCTCGCGGTCCAGTGGACCAAAATGCCCGATTGCAGTGGAGGTAAGCAAC
This sequence comes from Neoceratodus forsteri, assembly GCA_016271365.2. Classification (NCBI taxonomy): domain Eukaryota; kingdom Metazoa; phylum Chordata; order Ceratodontiformes; family Ceratodontidae; genus Neoceratodus; species Neoceratodus forsteri. Next base: position 460,715,314 of record CM057449.1, on the reverse strand, counting down.
AACCCACCCTCCCGAACATGGTGGTCCAGTGAACTGAAATGCCTAATCGTGGCAGGTTTAATAACCCCCAGCATAGCCCTGGTGGCTAGTGTCCCCCACCCCACCCACCCATGAGCAATTAGTACCCTGGCCAATTTCACAGGCAGCGAGTAGCATCATCCCACCCACCGCCACCCATCAACTGACTGGTCGATAGGGCTGCACACCCATTGGTGCAGACCAAGAGCCAATGGCGTATCCTATGCTGTATACATCACATTCCAGATTTGTGAATCAATTCATTCATCTGCAAATCTGAATTGTCATGTACGGTGTGGCTGCATACCCATTGGCTGTACTCTGCACCAATGGCTGCTTAGCTTCACCCGGCAGTCAGTCAGGGGTGGCAGGTTGGGATGCTGGCCGCACCAGGCTGCCAGGGGAGTGGGGTGGTGAGCTAGCGAGTGTGGCGGGTCGCACAGCACCAGGGCTATGTTCAGGACGGGTTAAACTTGGCTACCTGCAATCGACCTTTTCAGTCCACTGGATCAGCAAGGATACATTTAGGGGGGGCCACATTGCTGCCAGTGATTGAGCTGTTAGGAAGGAAATTGAACCATGCCCATGATCGGCCCAGTGAGGGGTGCTGCGGGTATTCTACACTGTTTTCTAGATCGGTGCAGTGGCATTGCCCTGGATGGCTGCAGCCCGTCAGGCACCACATGCACCGATCGGCAGACCTGCATGGTAATGCCATGCATTCTATAATCACATGCAAATGCCCTACACTGGCGGTTCTGCATGAATTATACCCTATTTGTATGTCATGTTTTGAATATTAATTTTTGCATGGTGCAATGCTGTTATGCCACTGCAAGTTGAATGCTCCATTCTGTGAACTTCCAGTGGAGCAAGTTCCACTGCACCATGCACAGTGGCTGAGGTTGAGGGATGATATTCAAAGGGAGTTGCTAACAGCGAACTCACCTTGAATGTCGCCTGACACACAGTTGTGCAACTATTTTGCACAACAAAATGACTATGTTTCAGTATGGGCACAATTTGAATATCCCACCCTTTGTGTGATGAGAAACCTCGTTTCTTATTTGTAAACAGCCTAACAAATTTGTGATAATAAAGTTCACCGTCGGAGTCAATCAAATGACACTTCGTCTCCGACTGACCACCCTCCACAGCTTGACTCTGTGCTGGCACTACCTCCTGTGAAGCTGGGGATCTCCTATGTCTCTACCATGGAACCCAAATTAAAATATTTAAGTGTTAGATGTGAATCACAGTACAGTTTTTGAAAGACTTCCAACAACAGTAATTATCAGTCATGCATAACACAACATTGCTTCTAATTATACAGACCATGCTATTATGAGGTACATATTATAATAATAATTTATATTTCTGTGCAGAGGCCCATCACATTATTATCTACTATAGTCTGTAATTCTGTGAGCATCAAACACTATTGATATGTACATTTGTACGTGTCTGTGTTATTAGCATTTCGGTCCACTGAACCACCAGGTATACGCTTGAGAGGAGTGGTGGGTCTATTACACTTACTACATGGATCGCCATTTCTTCCACTGGACCACCAGGACACGTCTCATGACGAGAGGGATTGTTTATTACACAGTATTACAGACTTGTACAAGTTTCAAACCACTACATCACAATAACTAAACAGTAACATTTTGTTCTCTTCCAACATACCATAGTAGTAAGTGCATATATGTATAATAATTTATTTTCTGGCATGGCTATTCTAGGCAAGCTCTGGTTTATGAGTGAAGAAACAGCACAGTAAATAAATGAAGAATAAAGTAACATGTTTTGATAGTACATCCTTACATATAGTATTAACTATTATAAAATGTGAGAAATACAGGTTTCTGATTAGTAGCAAACACGTTATTAGCTGTATGTCAATCTTTTGATTAACATATATGTAGAGACTACACATACAAAAAACAATGTTCACTACTATTTACAAAATATTGCTATGATAACACTAATAAGGCACTCTGAGTGTTTATATTAATGGTCACTTAATCACTGTGTGGGGCATGCAGTATTCGGCTGTGCCTCATGCACATTACACCAATAAACGCAGAAATTTACACAACATTGACATAATCGTCCTCATGTCTTATTGCTTAATCATGCAGTATACAATTATTTTTACAAATTTGAATAGATGGACAACTATTACGAAAAGTTGTGCTGATTTACTTACGGTGAGGGTGCTTCTCACAGCTATTTGCCAGCAGCTTCCTAGTAAGCTTCCATAAGCGAGGTAGTACCAGCATTCATCATTGTCCGGCATCCCCTCACGTTGTTTCAAATGTAGAAATGTTGGCACAACAGCTCCACTTCTTCTTTAACTGTACCACACTCTTATTCTTAACTTTAAAGCTATGCAGATAGCTGTTAATGCGCTCCACATCGAATCCAGTTTCTGATTAGTAATTTCATCAAGACCCTGGATTCCCTTCTAGCCTGGACTGCCTCAAGTAGTGCACACTACCTCTTTGCAAGGTCCACTGCCTCACTGTGTCAGTTTTGAATTTTTAGTTCTGAAATACAAACAAAAACAAATATCTACATTAGTATCATGTAAACAATATAAATCATTTCTTAAACGAATTCCATATAATACTAATTAAATTAAAGAGCATATGTCCTTCAACATAGCAGAAACACAGATCAGTAGCATTATATAGGGCTAAGAAAGGATTCAGCCACCTCAACAGTAACAACAACTGCTGCTACACTATGGTGTCCCACCATCATGCTATCCACTAGTCTCGTGGGTGGGGGGTACTGCATCGAACATCAGATTGGACACATCATCACATTTCCATGTGTACTACACTGAAGTGTTCACACAACATAGTAACGTGATGTTAAACAGAGATGAACCACACATTGCAGAACTGTGCATGCACCTATTAATGCACTTAATAAACGTGAAGACGGCTAACAAACCGATTGAAAGTAAAATAGTATGATAATTCTGTTGTGCATTCATGGTAGCCCATATACTAAGAACTACCCATATCTGTAACATTAAAAATAAATCTATATCCTGACATACCAGTAAAGAAACGTATACATTTAACAGTACCACTGTGTTTTATTGAAGTTGCACACATATCATATTGTTACAGCTACAATACTGTAAGGCCACAGTAAATGGTACACTCATTTAACATACTCAAACTATTTACTAATGTTGAGACATAACAATATCATCAATTGTGAACTGATAGCAGCAGGAAAATATTATTGCTTGCCCCCACTATTGTAATATAGCAAACCCATATATGTGTCATATATGTGAGTGATGCATGCAGTTGATCTATTTTTTGACCACATTAATATGGTTCTGAAAAGAACCTTTGTGTATACTGTAATATTTCCTCAAACAGTCTCACAATCTTAAAGGACTTTCTAGATTCCATCTTGAAGGTCTCCCAGAAAATGACAATTGCCAGCATGTCGAAATGTACACCATCTGGTAGGAATAGCCAATCATTACAGTATTTTATTTCGGTGACGATAGTATGCATTCCATGCATGCGTAGAAAAGCAGTAATCTGTACATTTACTTTTCTGCGTAGCTCTGTCAATCAGATACATATGATGCTCTGCTTGCCAGACTCTACGCTCTGTGATATCTGAAAAGATGATAATACAGGCAGGCAACATAGACATAATAGGCAAGGTCCAATTTGCTTCTGTAACTAAATCTACCCAGCGCTTTTGAGCCCAAATCATTGCCTCCGAGATGTATTAGCAGTATGTCAGGAGGAGAGTGAGTTCTCAAAGTTCAGGATGGTTGGCATAAGATGTTCCCATCTCATGCCACTCATGACATAAACCATCTTACATAGCAATTGGGGAGCTTCAGGTCCCTTCCAAAATTACTATGAACTGCAAACTCAGCTGCTCGTCTTATGTAACTGTCCAACTATCCACAAAATCCTTTTACTATTTTCTGCCATTCTAAGTTTTTAAACTCAGAACTGTACAGAGAGCTACAAAGAAAGGGACTGTTCACCCTGCAGTGACCAGACGGCACTGAAAATCAAACTGATATTTTCCCTCCTTATTTCAAGCTAGCTTCAGTGTGTTCAGACAAGACACACAAATAAAAAAAAATCCATTCCCTCCTGCTCTGGCTTCATTAACCAATGTAACTGATGCATTCAGTATTACTAGACTATGTTCCTGCAAAAATCTGAAACCACTGAGAACTCGAAAAATGCATCCTTTTCATAGGCAGTTTTAAACAATTACTACATCAGAAACAAGTCTGATTGGTTCCATTTTCATACAACTCCTCGCAACTTCCTATCTCCTCCATTTGCAGCTGTATCTGTACAAGTTAGTACTAAAATGCTTTCTCACTTTAAACTATTTTCTTAAGAATATAGCCTGCTAAACAATAACAATTAACATTATGAGATTCAACAGAAAAAGTTTTGATTAATAGTATGTACATGTTGTAATAAGTTTTTTTAATACTAGAAAATATCATGTGAAGATAGACTGTACTTACAGTTTCAAACTGCTCTGTCTCAGCAATATTCAAAATGGCTCCTGTTTACTTCTTCTTCAGTGTTGTCCGTCTCTGATTCGTTCTCAGAAGTGGCCTGACAAATCTTAAATTACATTGGTAGAGCTAGCTGTCACTCAGACACACTGTTTTATAATTCGATAATGAATGTTTCAGCCACTCCCAAGTGTTAGATTAACTTTACTGTCGAATGCACGAAAGTACATTTGTGACGCTTTCGATAGTAGGACAGTAAAATTTGCAAAAGTGTCGAAGTTCGACAGTACTTTTTACCATATTGTCGAATGCACGAAAATAAGATTTGTGACATCAATGCACGATGTATGTATTTTTTTCGGTTTGGCTCACGTAAGTAATTTTCCAAGACTGTCTATATATTGACACGATTTCAGATTTTATGGAAAAGTAGCTCAATTTTCAATTTTAAACACATTGGCCCGGATATTCAAACTGTGCCCAAAATGTGCGCAACAGCAGGAGAAAGCACAAATCAATTGCGCATATGAGCAACAGACGCGATATTCAAACATGGAACAGAACAAATTACGCAAGCAGCCAACGTCTGAATATCGCACAAACTGCGCCATAGCGCAACCAGGAAGGAGAAGCTGAGCAGAAAGGTTGCACTATAGCGCAACCAGGGCAGCCCAGCTGAGCAGTCCAGAGGTGCCATAGCACAAGCAGAGCCCCCCGCAGAGCAATGGAACTGCACATCCAGGGAGGCAGGCTGGGGCCCACCGCAGCCATGCCACACATGAGCACAGGAACACACTGCAGAACCAACAAGACACCTGCACACCCCAAGCACAGCATCACTGGGGTGGGACGGATGATCCACTGGCCCCTGGGGACAAGCCAACAAAGCACAGCAGGGCCATGATGCCTCAGCACAACCACTAGCAGTGCTGAGACTGCCGCACACAGGGGATGACAACCACAGTGCACATCAGCCCCTCTGTACACACAGCACACCCTGCACTGTGACCCCAAGACACTCAGCCATGTGCAGTGACTGGCACTGCAGGAAACACCATGCATCCCACCTGGCACACATCAACCCTGTAGCAGAGAACCATACACAGATCCCACCCTGTGCACCCAGCAGTGGGCGGCAGCAGATGGCAAGACCAACAGAAAGACACTGCCACACTGGAGACACCTCCCCATGCACACACACGCACACACATACACACACACACACACACACACACACCCAGGACCATACCACCCCAGATGGCATGCACACCACTGCAACTGAGCAACCATAGCCAGCTGCAAATCAGAGACCACCACAGTATTCATAACAAAATATATATATTCGTAGAAACAATAAAATACAACAACAAGAATAAGAACAACTATATACAGTCATGTACAAGACAAGTGGGTGGGGTACAAAGTAGGGGTGGGTAAGGGTGGGGTGATCAACTGAGAGGGGGAAGGTGGTGGGAGGAATTGTTGAAGTGGGAAGCGAGGAATCAATCATGGCCTGGCAGGCTGGTCTGCCGCTGCCTGCCACCGTCACTGTCCTCCGCCGCTCCGGATCCCATGGCGGTACTTGATGTCGTTCAGGATCCCATGTGTTGCAATTGACACACGGTGATCCGCTGAAGGGCACGCCCATCCTTCTTAGGATGCTGAGACCTAGGAAAAGGGAACACAGTCAATGGCTGTGACTGTCCAAAACCCTGAACACCACCCATCCTGCAAGCATAAAGTCTAGTGCCCGCATCCGTAATAGTATGCACCCACCCACAGTGACCATGCACATGACACGCCCAACCAGGCAGCATCAGCTATGTACCACTGCACACAATATTACTGGCCATGTACATCACAGCACAACAAGGCTGTCAAGACGCGGCAAAGTAAAGCGATGCCAGTCCCACAGCCATGTGCCCAGTGCATGCATGGACCACCAGTGATGCATACACAGGCGTGCTGTGACACTCGACAGTGATGAATGTCCTTGTGTCATGAATGGTTGGCAGTATGGCTGGTGGTCATGCCCCCTGGCATGCAATAGCATCCATGAAGTAATGATATCACACTCGCTGCTAGCTATGGCTGCTGCTGCTGCTGCTGCTGGGCGCACCACCACAGCATGACCGCCTGCACAGGGACTCCTGGCATGGCCCTCCTCACCCTGTGCCTGCATCCTCTCTGCCCGCCCTGTGGGAGACAAATGTTGAGAAAAACATCAGTGTGACTCCAAAGCAGACTGCCCCCTGCCCCAGTGAGAGTGCCTGCCCACACAGCCAGACCCATGCATCTCACACCTGCACACACTGACACAGCCAACCATGCAGAGCCATCACCTATGCACAGCCACCAAAACACAATCACACCCCTACAGAGAATACAGGTGCATAGATGGTACACCCACCTGGCCTAGGCACCACGCCCCTCCTGGCACATGACAGCAGCCACTCAAGAAGCTGAGGATCCCTCCTGCAGAGGTCACTGTACCGGTGCTGGCACTGCTCAGCTGACCGGCACCGCCCAGTGACCCCCACCAGGTCACTGGCCACTTGCTGCCAGACCTGGGTCCTAGCTATGGTGAGGGCACCTCACATACAGTGCCCCATAGTGGGGTTCCACCAGGCCACCAAGTTGGCTACTTCCACTGGGCTCCATTGCACTGCCTCTGAGTGCCATGCTACCAACTTTACAGCAGGCAATATGGCACCCCGCTGCGCCTGCGTAATCCGCCTCGGAGATGTTGTGCAATAGATCACCATAGGTTCTAATCACGCTGTTCGAACAGCGCCATCCGAAGCTACATAGCGCTGTCACCAGGACAGCTTAATAGGGCCGCATACATGGTAGTCAGAACAGCGCCAGGGGCAAAGGTCGGACACCAGGTCGCTGGGGAATGATGCAAGGCCACGCACAGCGCCATCTGACGTATGCACATCCTGCATGACCGACCACCTGCGTACCAGTGCCACAGTGGACTATTGTGCAGTAGTGCCACAGAGCCATATAGTGCCCAGTGCTGTAGCGCCACTGGCACAATGGTGGCCATGGCTTGAATTGCCGATCATGCACAGCACGTCAGCAGCATGGCAGACACCTGCGTAAGCTATCTGGGCATGCGCAATGCAGTGTACCACACAGTCACAGATCTGCGCCATTGGCTCAGCGTCCCAACCGTATTGCGCAAAGCGCAACTGCGCGATATTCAGACGACACATGCAAATCATCTGATCAGCCATTCAAAGGCGCAGTGGCGTGATTTGCATCTCATTATAGTTGCTCCACTCTAATTTGCATGCGCTGTGCGCTATAAATGTGCGATATTGGGCTGCGCTGGCCAGATTCGGGTACTGCAGGTGAGAGGTGAGTTGCATGCTGTGTGATGTTCTGGACAATGGTCATGGGAAAATGCTGGACTGCACAGTGACAGGTGTCCACTTCCCCCATACAGATCGCCATGACCGACAGCAGAGACAAGGTGAGGGTGAGGATGGTGGTGTAGAAGGAGGCCCAACTTTACCCCAGCAGAGACAGAGGCCCTCTTCCAGGCCTACCTGGATGAGGAGCCACTACTGAGTGGATGGCGGGCATCCTCAGTCCCGCGGGCGGCTGCATGGGAGGGGGTAGCTCGGGCCGTGAACCTGCACAGAAGCCACCAGCGCTCCGTGCAGGAATGCAAGAAGAAGATGGGGACAGACTGCAGGAGGGTAAAGGAGAAGGTGGCAGCCTTCAGGGCGGCACTTGCTGGCACTGGCGGGGGCCAGCCAGCGGTGTTGGAGCTGACCCCGGCTGAGGACAGACTGGCTGCATCAATGCAGCGGAGTGCTATTGAGGGCGTACCAGGAGGTGGATTCCAGACAGGTGGAAGCCCATCACTGCACGGTATGACATGGTGGTGGTGTTGGGGGGGTTGTTCACATGCACTCACATGTACTCTCTTTCTGTTACAGATCCTGTTCGTCCTTCAGGAGATGGTGGTGGTGGGTCCAGGCAGTGATGATGACCTGCTGGACATGGAGGAGGGTCCATCCACCTCTGTCACCAGCCAGCATGCACTGCAGCAGCATGCATGTTGGCCGCCAACCTGGTGTCGGTGATTTGGTGTGGGGGTGCACAGCCTGCGTTCAGCAGTCTGGCATCCAAGCATGCCAGCACGCTGTGACTGTGGCTGTAGCACGTATCTGCACCATTGATGATGCAAGGACTGCAATGGGCAGTGATATGTGTGTCCCATGACGGAACACAGCAGGCCAGCATGTGCCCCTGGCCTTTCTGGTTCCAACTTGTGTACCAGCATGTTGGCACAGTCCCAGGCTGTGCCTGTCAGCACCGTGGGGCAGCACCGGTGGCTGTGCAGGTGTCTGGCACTGTTGTGGCTGCAGGGAACAAGTGGACCCCGGACATAGCGATTGGAGGGAGGCAGCAGTCACCCACCAGGTCTGGGGGTACAGTGTCAAGCGGTGGCACATGTCCGCTGCCCTTTGATCTGCCCATTCCTGGTCCTGGTGAACAGCGCCCACCCTCAAGGGGTGTTGTGCATCAGGACCTGCCACACCCTGGGGGACAGTACCCATTGGACGAGCACACCCACCTGCTGCAGGAATCAGCACAGCAGCAGAGGCGGGTTGCAATGTCCATGGAGGCACTGTCTGTGGCTGTGGAGCGGCACAGCAGGGAGTGTGCTCTGGACCGTGCAGAGCTGGTTTGTATGTGGATGGATGTGACCACTGCCATTGACAGGCTGACCCAGGCAGTGATCTCTGTCGTGGACACATTGGGCACACAGTCAGGTGCCCCTGTACCGCACACCCCACACAGTTCACTCTCCACTCCCCATTTCCGGCATCATGTGACACCAGGCCTGTCGACACCGGGTTCTGCTGTGGGCATCCTGAGCACCCCTGGTGCAGGTTTGTTCGGCATGCTGCAGACCCCTGTGCGGGCAAGGTCGCTTTTGCGCAGTGGGACCCCTGGTGGTCAAACAGGGCCACCCCATGTGGCCCCTGCTCAGCCTGCCAGGGCTGTTGGGTCATGGTGGAGCCACCCACACATCCACGGTGGCCAAGGGACAGTGCTACATGACTGACCTGTCTCCCAGTGTGGGCCCTGTCTGGTGCTGCCCTGTGTGCAATGTGTGTCATGGTGGGCAGTGCACTGCTGGGTGCTCTGCTCAACATGCCGACACACGGACCACCTGCACACCCTCCCAACTGCTGTCCACAGGTGCGTGTGCATGATGATGCCTGCATTGTACTGTACACCAAGGTGCAAGGGCGCCCAGCATCTGACACACGTACTTGGACAGTACAGGTGGTGGGGGTGGTCGGTGGTTCTGTGTGTTAGCAATGTCGGTTCTGCTGTGCTGTGCATCTGTCCATGTATGCTCTGTGCCTGGTGTGTGTGTCCATATGAGTGTTCACCCCTCCTGATGGTATGTTTGTATGCCTGGACCCTTCCACTCCCTGGCCGCCTGCACCCCTGGTGTGTTACCCTGTGTGCCTGTGGTTTGCGCATGGACAGTGTTGATTGCACATGTCCCCTTGACTTACCTTTGTTCTGCATAGTGCTCCTCTGTGATGGTGTCCCAGTGCAGCTGGGCCTGCCAGATCAGTCGGGGGTCCCGCCATCCTGGGGGGGCTACTCATCACCATCAACACCGGCGCCACTGGCGTCCCCATCACTGTCCCCCTCCTCGACCTGTATAGCTATCCCACAGTCTTTGGCCATGTTGTGCAGGATGCAACAGGCCAGGAATATCCCACAGGCCTTTTGGGGCTGTACTGTAGGGCACTGCCGGAGGTGTCTAGGCATCGGAAGCATGCCTTGAGCATCCCAAACTTCACTCTATGATGTTGTGTGTGGAAGCATGTGCCTCATTATAGCATTGCTGCGATGGGGCCACGAGCTGCACGGTGTGAGCAGCAGCCAGGGACGGAGTGGGTATCCGCTGTCACCTGTGTGGGAGATAGTGGAGATCAGTATCATGTTCAGGTCCATATTGCCCATATCCCTGTGTGCCACTACCATGGCACCTGTGGCATTCCCACCCTTACCCCGAGTTTGCATTCCATACATGCGTACTCACCCACTATATGGCCTGTGAGGATGTCCCCACTCTCGAATCGATGGCACAGTGCGGACTGATACCATATGAAGGCATCATGTGCTCCACCAGGGTGTGTGGCACAGACATTGATTATGCTCCCAGTGGCATCACACACCACCTGGCAGTTGACACTGGAGGCTCTTTCTGTTCCTATATGCAGCCATTGGGGCCAGGTGGCATCACGAATGGCCACATGGTTACAGCTCTATGACCCCATTTGGCATCGTGCTGCCCTGTGGAACTCCTGCATGTTTGCTGTATGCTCTGTCGCGGTGCTGGGGAAATGGATGTACTCCGCAGCATGTGGCAGCAGTGTGCTGAGGAATTGGGTGAGGATGCGTGACGTGGCTGACTGTGTGATGCCTGTGGTATCCCCTGTTGGCCTCTGGAAGGTGCCCGTGGCGAGCAGGCACATGCAGGCTGTCACCTTGGTCTCCACTGACAGAGCGTGACTCCGTCGTGAGGGTACCTGCATCACATCACTTCACAGCTCACAGAGCCGGCTCAGTATTGCCCTGTTCGGGCGGTACCAGCCCACGATCTCTACATCTGTGTACAGCTCATAGCTGATGCGGGCGCGGTACTGCCTGTTGGGGAGTACCGCCGGCGGGCCCCTTCCATGGCCTCGTCCCTGCAGTTTCATTCTCACCCCTCATTACAGCTTCCATGTGAAGCTGGCACTATCCATCTCCTGGCTTCTGACCCCCTGGCTGGTGTTGCTGTGTTACTCCGCTGTCCTGCCTGCTTACCTCACTGCACTGGGCACCCCGCTGGCCTCTGCAGCCTATGGCCCACGCTGCTCTTTGCCTGCCCTAGCCTGTCACCGTCTGTCTGTCTGTCTCGTCTCTCTCTCTCTTTCACTCCCACTTGGCATCCTTGTAGCATTCTTGCGCCACTTCCTTGAGCCTTTTTATTTTGGCTCATTTCCTGCTAGTGCACTTTCAGCAGTTCGCTATTGCGCAATGCACAAGTCTTTCAGTTTCGCATTGTGCTCTTTATGCATGGCTCCACCCATGTCGGTTGCGCATGCCATCCTTTGCATTGCGCTGTTGCTCAGCATGTTTTCAGTGGCACAACTGCCTCCTGCTGAATATCGCAAAATGGCGCACTTTTGGACTTGCGCATGGCGCAACCCTTTTGAATATCCGGGCCATTATGTGCTGCATAGCTGCTTTGAACTCAGTGCAGTTCAGATATTTTAGATTTACAATGTTCCAAGCATGCATAACAACTGTGCAACACAGACTTGCAAAACAATAATTTGTTGTAATTTTCACACTCAAATGTACTCATATATCCATTTTAAGACCTCTGCTCATAACAGTGTCACTCTGATGTTTACTTTTTCTACCATATAGTCATTTCTCATAAACTGAGCCAAAGCAGCACATAAGCAAACACTCGCTTTGTTAAGATGTGAGTAATGAAATCTGTACTATTCACAAGGTTGTGTGTTAAAAGCAAAATAGTAAATTTTCAACTGAAAAGTATGACAATACACAAACTTACAAGTGTACATGTGAACTGCACTGCGCAAGCTTGTAAATCAGAAATATTTCAGAATTCTCACACAAATTTTTCAACATATTCATTTTAGGTCGTCTGTTCATAAACACAGCCACGGTAATTTTGTGACTGTGCCCCACACAGTTATTTCGTCAATGAACTGCAGCATTGCACAGTACATGTGCAGAAAAACATTTTTCCCATGTTGTAAAAAATAACAGCTCCAATAGTGATACACAGGAGTACTAAAACACAATGTTGATAATATGCAGCAACAATATTGAAATTTCGTTAACATGCAAGCATACTTAGCAACTGTGGTAGACGCACTCACACAACAGTAATAGTGGTATGTCCTCCCTCTAATTGTAAACATACTAATTGTTACAAATTTGGTAATGAACACTATCATTCTCAAGTTTTTGGTCTACCATATAGTAAATTATCATACTGACTATGCCATGACACGCTACATGGTAGAAAACACATGTTCATCCACAGGTAAAAAATTACACCTATCCTAATCATAAGTACACATGGGAATAAAAAATCTTTTAAATGTGTACTAAAATATTGAGAATGCACAAACTTCTGATATTACGTAGCAGCTGCATAATGCACATTCATGAAAACTATCATTTAGTTAGGTTTTTAAAAAATTGTTAACATACTTAACTTACAATTCTATCAATACACACTGTTATAAGAAATTTACTGAAGCCTATTCTAAAACTTTTTTTCTCTCTACAGGTGCCTGATACTTCTGTAAGATTGCTTACTGTCACTGTCAACCATAATACCAAAAAATGCCAACTAAATACAGATGTAGATGTGTCTCAAAATGAGAGCCGTATAATAGTACTACACTGTTGTATAAGGGCAACAAACAAAACAGTAAAGGCACACCAAAAAATGAACATCGACAGAGCTTTACTACAACAGTGACCCCTACATCAAGTCACTGCACAACCAAACAAAAATCCTTAGCAGCAAAGAAAAAATGTATACCATCACAAATGTGTTGATCTCTGAGATGAAACACAACTATTTTGAGTGCAACCATCAAGAAACGCTCAAAACAACACTGGAAAATCAAAAATAGTGACTTACAACTCAGAAAGAGAAAGTATTTCCGATCACTAGCAAGTAAAGCTAAGATCGAAAGACTTATCGCTGCTGTGCTATGGCACACCCACAAAAAGAGCAAGAGTCACCTTTCTCTGATGAATTTACATCTGAAAGTATGAACTTTTGTCAACAGAGCACTGTTTGTCCATAAACGATGAGGCGTAAGATGTCATGTGCTTTGAACAATTCAGGAAACTTGTATATGCCATTAAAAAAGGCTTCAAAAGTATCCTTGTTTGACTGTTGACAACTTCTGTCATGTTTTCAGGACAGTGGCTGCACACACAGCACTCAGCAGCATATTTCTGGGAAGAGTCTTATCATTACTTTAACAAAAGAACAGACGTTCAGTATTGATGAGTCTGGCAAACTTAAAAATGTCCTCAGTATCTCTGATGACAATCAATTAGATACTGATGATGACTGTGATCCAACCACACTCTTCAATAAACGGCACTGCCTGACATGGTCATGTGATGATACCTGCAACCATAGGCAATCATCATTTCAAAAACTAGAACACTTTGTTAACCTATTCGTAATAACAGATCACAAAGAGAGACATAAGCTGTTTACAGAAATTGACCATTGTGAAATCCGGCCACATACTGGACTCATGGGTCACTCACTTGCATGTCTCGATACTGATGTTTGTGATAGTATTTTTCACAACATGCGGATGCTTGCAGTGCATCAAACAGGCATGCGAAACTTTGTCTACAGAGTATATGAAGTACACCGAGCTGTACATCAGTACACTTGTTTAAATGACTTATTGCAGTCAGGTGACATGCAGGGTGCCATCACTTTCCTAAAAAAACTGCAACACATTCCTTCTGTACCAGAAACAACTAATTTTCAGTGTAACACTTAGTAGAAAAATCTGTTTCAGTGTTAGAAAATGACATTCTGAAACAGTACGGGAAGGAAATTGTTAAGTTTGAGGTTGCAAAGTCTCAGAAGTTTGATTCTGTATGTGTGTCATGCAACCGTTTGTGCTACATGAAACAAACTGTCACAGTCAACCTAAAAACCTTGTCACCATACAATGACATGTGGTTCCGCCTCACAGCATTCTTGCTGCTGAAATCTGACTTTCACTCACAAGACACCATTGTGCTATGTAAACACTGTTTTTCAAAACTGAAGTGCAACACTTTGCCAGCAAGGTCAATGCTAAACAACATGGAAACAGATGTTACACCAAGTGAGATGTCAACATTGAATATGTTTGAACGTATTCTAATTCAGACAATGAAACCATTCCAAACGATTCTACGTCTGAACACAAAGACACGGAACATTCCACAGAAAGAGCTTGTTAGATCTCTAAAGGGTTCTGTGATGTATCTACCACTTCCTCTACAGGAAAATGTTCAAGCAATCTCAACAGAAAATAGCTTGGTCATTCTTGTAAATGGTGTGCCTACAAAGGCCAAGGTCATCTGGCAAGATGTTGTCAATGTGCAAAAGATAAAGCTTGCTCTGGCTTATTTAAAGAGTAACAATTCCTTTTATATAGACCTTGACATAGATCAGATGGCCAGTCTCTCTGTGCAACATGATCTATTAGAAAAAAGTAAGCCAATCATTGAGAAGGTCAGTACACAGACAAGTGACAATGTGTATGAACAGTACACACCACCCACTACATGGCAGAGATCCATTAGGAGACAACATTGATCTCTATCAAATGAAGCAGGTGGAAGGTGAGCCTGTCAGCATTTGGGAGGCAACACTAGAAGCACGCTGTTTCCCAGACCTATTTCCAAAAGGGTCAGGTGGATGCCTAGATGAAAGAGAAGTGCAGGTACAGGGTGCTGAGTACCGCACTAGCCGTGTCCTGAGCAAAGATGGCAAATTCAGACGTAACATACAGTACCTGTTCCATCTGCTCTGGGAGAGTGAACTTAGCATTCTGGCTGCATGTATAGCACATACCAATTGTCTAACAAGTCCACTAGATGGAATAACAGTTGCTCAATTTCTAGAGAAATTAAAGCAGAAAGATGAAAATGTGCAAGTGAATCTGTCTTCCATACTTTCAAGTCTACGTGGCACCAAAGAATATTGGTATCGCAGACACTCGGAAGTGATGACAATGCTATGAGAGTATGGTGCAGCCACATTGTTTGTCACACTTAGTTGTGCTGAATATGCCTGGGACGAACTCATTGAACTGTTGAAGTGGGCAAATTCCGATGTCGAAGGCATCTCATCGATAACTGTCGGAGAAATGTGTTCACTTGATCCTGTGTCTGTCAGAAGACATTTTACAAGCGGTTCATGACATTCTCACTTTCATCTTGTCAAAGGACAATCCTCCTCTAGGTATTGTGAACATTACTTTTGGAGGACAGAATATCAAGCACGAGGTGCCCCTCATATCCATATGTTATTGTGGATCAAGGATGCGCCACGCATTGGTGAACATGAAGCAGCAGAAGTGCTATCATTCATCAAAAAATATATCACTTGTCACATTCCAGACAAGTATGACAGTCCTACACTATGGAAGTTGGTACAAAAGTTCCAGCGACATATTTGCACAAAATATTGCCAGCAAGTAGTAAAGAACAAATCTAATTGGTACACATGATGTCGCTTTGGATTTCCTAGACGAGTTTGTCAGAATGGTGCCATGAATGACCTTTTCTCAGCAATGCGACACCACTTGAAGGCAAAATCAGCCAAGAGGGTATACGAGTTACCCAGGGATGAAAAAGAGGTGTACATCAATGACTACAACCCAACTCTTCTCCTAATGTGAAAAGCAAACATAGATGTTCAGTTTGTGGCTGACAACTCACTGGCCCTGGTTCAGTACATCACTTCGTACATAACCAAACATGAACAGACTAGCTTGCAAGATCTTTGGGAAGATATTGCCACTTCAAGCAAAAGCCTGACGTCTCAGCTGTGGTCATTGAGTTTGAAGACTCTTTCACACAGAGAATGTGGAGCTTATGAAGCCAGTGTCCGGTTAATGGGTACACATCTGTACGGGAAGTCTGACGCTGTACGTTTCCTCGGTATAGGCTTCTAGAAAGAGAAGCAGGCGTGCACTGATTCCTCATGCTGAAATTGAGGAGCTCATTGTCAATACACCTTCTTCAAAACATATCTTGAAGAATAACCTGATAGACACACTACCCAGAGACACAACGACATGAATGATATGTGTCTGTTTGAGATGGCTAAGTGGTATGACTACAAGACAGGTGCAGCACCTGACTCAACACGATTCATTATACAAGGTCAATGGACTAGATGGCTGTCTCGTGAAGAGGACACAAGCCATGGCTTATAGATCACTGCAAACTGCATCTAGGCACATCAGAGAGCACAGAACATTACTACTTTGCTCTCCTATTCCTATTTAGACCCTGAAGGATTGAGTCTGAATTAAAAGGTGACTCTGACACATTCGAAGACCAGTTCAATCTCACTTACAAGAATTTCCAAACTGAGTACTCACAGACATATATGCAAAGACTAAAAGCTGAGAAAGAACAGCTTGAGAATGCAGAGAAGCAACTTCAGGAAGACACTCCAGTTAGTTCACAAGACAACCTTGATCCAGAAGGACAAGGTGTTCTAGGTGACCCTCTGCCCTTAAATACCCCAGAAGTGTTAATGTCAGAAATTGAGACAGCCATGCAACATGTGCACAACTCTATGGTCAACCCAGCTGACTTAAGAGAAAGACTAAATCAGCTGCGGCATACAGTTCACTCCCAAGTAGTTGAAGCTGTCCAACATGGTATACTACATGAAACAAAACAATGTGACTGCACTCAGTACAAGCCACTATTGATGTTTGTTAGCGGTTCAGCTGGCACAGGAAAGAGTTTCCTGATTGAAGCCATCACTGCAGAAGTACAGAGTGTGACAGGCTCTTCAATGTCTGTTGCTGTGACTGCTCCCACAGGACTAGCAGCATACAACATTGGTGGAGTAACATTACACCGTCTATTTATGTTGCCAGTCGAACATGGGAGAACTGGAGAGTATCGTAAACTGTCATTTGAGGTTGCATCTCAGCTCCGTTTCTTGTTCACAAAGATGCAGTTACTCATTGTTGATGAAATCAGCATGGTCTCCAATGTCATGCTTGCCTGTATTCATCTACGTCTACAGCAGATCTTAGGTACTGACGATGGAGTGCCGTTTGGTGGCAAAAGTATACTTGTGTTGGGAGACCTTTTACAACTTGCACCAGTCAATGCAGAGCATGTATTTACAACTCTGACTGCCAAGCAAGCTAAGAGTATCCTCGGTTGCATTGCAGGCTATAACATATGGGAATTATTTACCTATGTTGAGTTGTCTGAGAACATGCGCCAAAGTGGTGATCTAGCTTACAAATCACTTTTAGATGAAGCTCGGACAGGTTCTCTATCCCCAGAACATGTTTGTATGTTAAATGATTGAAAAATCACAGTACATAGTACATGCATAGAAACAGCATGTAATGTCTTCAGTGATATATACTCTACTGGCAGACACATAGTGTGTCTTATGCAACGACTAAAGAAATGCACTGAATTCAACAATCTAATGCTACAGAGAGAAAACTAAGAGATTCTAACTGTGCATGCAGTTGATACAGTTGATGGCGTTATTCTTAGTCGAAAGCTAGTAACAAAGATGGCTGAACGACTAAGTGAACTGAAGTCAGATGTTTCATGAACAGCTGGCCTAGAAGCTGTTCTCACAGTTTGTAAGAATGCATGTGTCATGCTGCGATGTAATCTAGATGTAGAACAAGGTATGGTAAACGTGCCATGGGAAACATCACTGACTTTGTCTACAATGTTCAGAAGACATATTTGAGACACTTGTAGTGCACTTTGACAACATGGAACACTCTGTACACATAGATCGAACCTGCATTAAATTCCAGGTTTTTAAGGATATCTACGTAAACAGGAAACAGTTCCCATTATGTGTTGCATATGCTGTCTTCATTCACAAATCTCAGGGATTGAGTTTGGATTCAGCAATGGTAGACATAGGTACAGACATTTTCAAGGATGGCATGAGCTACGTTGCACTTTCACGTGTACGCAGTCTTTCTAGATTGCACATCATTAGTATAGCACCTCAGAAAATACGAGCTGATAAGCGATGTATTCTTGAGTACAACAGGTTACATACTCTACATCAGCCACAAATGTCTTTAATACCACTGCTGCACATATCTGTCTGTCTCACACAATTCAGTCACAGCTAGAGGTAGCAACAAAACAGCAAGCTTCCAAAAGTGATTCGACAAAAAAGAGTTCAGCAAAGGCCACAACTTCAAGTAAGCATTCACAACCAGCAATTCATCAGAAATCAGTTGGTTTAGCTGCTGTACCAGTCTTGACAACAGCAGTAGAGTAAACTGCTATGCTAACTCAGCTATGCAAGTTTTCTACATGCCGCAGTTTGTGCAGGCAATATCTGCTTCACAAGACAATCCCTATCAAACGCTTTGAAGCAGATTATCAACATGACTTCTGACCACTCTAACAATGTACAGTCACTAACACCACTATGACAGGTGTTAGCTACATATGCTGGATGTAGTACATTTGCTGCAGACATACAGCAAGACACTACTGAGTTTATGATGGCTGCCATAAACAACCTGGATGAAGACGGCACCCCAATGCGGCAGTACTTCACAGTAACATATGTTACAAAATATGTATGTGTTTCATGTGGCAAGTCACAGCGTGAAACCACACAAGACATGCTGTGGATAACTCTCTTTGTCCCTGAAACCAAAAGTGTCAAATTTCGACAGCTATTCACTAATGCTGAATGTAGTCATGCCTGTGGAAGGTGCGGAGGCAGATGCACTCAGTCCATATGTCTAAGGAGTTCATCTCAATATCTGTTGCTTATGTTTCAAGATTTGACCCCAACGGCTCAGAGTTGATACTCCTATCACAGATTACACAGCTAGTAGAATAGTCTTCAACCAATCAGTGTTTGACACTCACAGTATAATCTATCACCATGGTCAATCCATGCATTCTGGGCATTACACTCGTTACTAGAGATGCAGAACTGGATGGTTAGAGTGTGACGACTCTACAACGAGTTTTAAACAGAGACTGCCACGGCACTTGAAAAATGCATATCTTCTAATATTGAAGAATTATGACAACCTTCATATTTCAGAAGAATAGGACAAAACATGTTGCATTTTAAAATGACTACTTTGTCCAAAAAACATTCATGCCTCATTACAATGTTGTATAATGTACGACTCTAAATAAACCATACAATTTCAACAAATTGGTATTCTCACAGAGACATTACATACACTGTAACATGTTAGATCTTGTGTGGATCAGTGACTACATGAACATTGTTGTAGTGGCTTCAATCGGCACCAACAATATTCACAGTCACTAGAGAAACCATGATTACAGGTCTATCAAAGATTGTACATCTAAAAACTGAGGAATTAATGCTCTCCTCCTCTGTACATATCTTTAAAAATCCATGTATCAACTCATATATAACAACAAATTGATATGACTTATAAGCTCTTACTCTTTGCAAACAAAGAGAACTTCTCAGTTATTATCGTAAATAACTGAGCTACACTTCTAACATTCAGCAAACGTTCCACTCTGTCACAAGTTGTCTATCAACACTTCAATTTGTCTATTGACTCTTGACATATAGAGAATATCATTCGATCACCATGCAACAGTGTAGAACTATCACGCTTTCATGCGTAATACTAGTATTGTACATATGTAAAAACAACTACCTTTATTGATAATGCAAGAAGCTGAATTACACAACTGTAAATTACATGTGTTTAAAATTACTTGTACATAATATAAACATTTGTATTCAAGTGTACATTGTTAACAACTAGTTTGATACTTGTACTAAAAATAGTAGTGTAGCACTAAAGTACAAGGGAATGTTTTAGATATTATTCAGCACTATAGTAACTACATTTAATTAACCATAAGTTTGTTAAAAAATGCATTCCATGACAGTTTTAGTATTTACAAGTTAAGAATTTACATAGAAGCCAATGTAAGAATTGATAATATGTCATTTGTTCATGTAAAAACATTATATTTTTTAAACTTGTCACATAAGTAATTCTACCGTATGTAAAAAATATTGACAATTGTAAATCAGGCACTGTTGCTGATCACAACAAACTGCATACCTGTTCCTGACAATATTTATGATCGCCTCAATTGAGGGGTCGGGTGGGAATTTTCCATTTGTGCCTAGTCAGTGACATATTATTAAATAATATCAATCAAATGTCACAAAACTTACATTTGTGTATATTGTACTACATAGACAGTCAGCATGTGGTTTTTCGCCCACCCCAGGAACATCCACATTAGCAGTCACACAATTACAACAAAACACTTGTCTATCATGTGTGTAATCACACTTCACAACCTACTGACATTGCCTTATTAACATAACACACAAGTAATGCACTACACATAATTACAACATACAACCATTTTTAAAAAAGTTACATTTTTTACAAACTCCATTCACATTCAATAGTAAATATATAATGAAGTGCCACAGCTTCAGCCTGACTATTAGAATTCCAGGTCGAATGTCAGAAACTACTTCCTCACATAAAGAGTAGTGAGTACTGAAACATAACTAGAAACACACAACACCTGATTAGTTTCCTATTATATCACACACTTACTCCAACCCATATTATACAGTTCTTATTATTCTTACACATTTACATATTTGACAAGCAATGATTGCACACATACAAAGATTGTGTTGTGAGACTGCTTCTGTTAACTAAATTTCACTCTTGATTGGACCTTTTCTCCATTTGACAAATTGGAAATAAATTTTTTAAAACCATAACCACCTGTGTCGACTCCTTACTTTAAATACCATTATGACATAAAAATAAGTGTCTATGACTTAAGCAAACAAATCAATGTTTACTAATACTGCTACAACTATACCTCCATCAATTTGTTTGGTACCTATGACATACAGTCAGTATCACAGCATATGCAACGATGTGGGACATTGCATGTCACATTTGACAGAATTCCTAACAGTGTAAAAAACTCAGCAATGTACTTACTTTTCCTGTGCCTATGCAGTCATTATTACTATACCAAGGTGCCACACATCAGCACCCAACAGGTCACAGCTGTGACTATACATGTACCATTCAGTCACTACTATGTGTACTTCAGAGTCTGACAAAATGACGTTTCTCATTGGCTGCAAACATCCTAACAACCTTATGTTAATCTTTTATTACCATACATGAAGAGGTTGATGATATACTGAACAAGGTTTAAAACTGTTTAAAAACATGCTTCATTATTATAGCAATAAGTCACTCCTAAGAATTGTGTTAATGGTCAATCACCCTATAGAGACATGTGCCACTCAGCCACACCTCGTGCTACAGCACACCCCTGTGTGTGTCTCTGTGTGTGTGTGGTGCTGAGGGGGGTGAACTCGGAGTTAGGGTTTTCAACCCTAACAGCGAATCTCCTCACTTTTGTCGCTGTGGAACAACCCCAACTAATGCATTAAACGGAGTTTTTTGCCTCTAATTTCCCTTCTTTTTGAGAATGATATTGAGAAATAGTGAATGTAATGCGCTCCCGCCACATGATGTCTTGTGGCATAGTAACAGGAACAGCAACACAAACAGAAATGCTAACAGTGGCACACATGGTAACACAAGCGCGAATGAGAACAGAAAGGGTAACGCACACGGTGGCATAGACGGAAATGGTGTGACACGTGATGTCTTGTCACATAGTGACATGGTGCCTGTAAATGGAAATGTCAATGGGCATGGTGACGCAAAGTGAAACAGAAAGAGAAACAGTATGGTACACACAAATGGCAAAAAAGTAACAGAAACTCAAGCGCAAATGAAAGCGCAAAGGATGACGCATGTGGTGGCATTGGGGTGTGCATTGGGATCATCAGCCCTAATTCTCACCCCATGACATGTGTAAAGCAGCAGAAGTATAGGAAAATGGGGTGAGAGTTAGGACCCACGATCCCAATGCACACCCCAATGCCGGTTGGGGGGTGGGGGTGCAAGGGGGGTTTTCAACCCTAACAGCGAATTTCCTCACTTTTGTCGCTGTGGAACAACCCTAACTAATGCATTAAACTGAGTTTTTTGCCTCTAATTTCCCTTCTTGAAAATGCTAATGAGAAATAGTGAATGTAATGCAGCGGCGGAAGGGCCTCTCGCTCCCGCCACATGATGTCTTGTGGCATACTAACAGGTACAGCAACGCAAACAGAAATGCTAACAGTGGTGCACATGGTAACACAAGCACGAATGAGAACAGAAAGGGTAACCCACATGGTGGCGTAGATGGGAATGGTCTGCCATGTGATGTGTTGTCACATAGTAACATGGTGCCTGCAAACAGAAATGTCAATGGGCATGGTGATGTAAAGTGAAACAGAAAGATAAACAGTACTGTAGACAGAAATGGCAAAAAATAACAGAAATGCAAGCGCAAATGAAAACGCAAAGGATAACACACATGGTGGTGCAGACGTCAATGGTAAGTGAAACGGGTACGGAACCACAAGCGGAAAGGGCAACAGTAACAGTAATGTAAGCGCACAGGCTGGTTTTCCCCAAAACCTGCATAGAGAAAGACAGTGAGTATAAATAATGTATGCATAATAATGAGTATTGGCGCAGAAAATGAGATCTTGGAATGCTAAATACATTATATCTCAGGAACTGTAAGACGTAGAAAAACATTTTTAAAGTCATATTATTTACAACTGTCCTTGCTAATTTGAATCTTAGCCCCTGCTAGGGGGCTAAGAAATTTTCTGACGAAAAGTCCGCATCTCTCACCGTCTCCGAGATACAGGCCTTGAAAGGCGCGGCGAACGCCATAATGTTATCCTATGGGAAAAAAAGGAAAGTTCGGAGCACCATAACTTTGCCTCCCTGTAATGTTTTTTCACCAAACTACTGAAAGACACATCTGTGGACTGTTGGCTGTCTTCCCTCCAAATTTCAGGAAAAAAGACCAACCCGTTATTTTGCAGCAGGGTGCCAAAGGATTTCTGTAATGCGTTAGGCACCGTAATGTTATTCTATGGGAAAAACTGTTAAGTTTGGAGTGCCGTAACTTTGCCACTGTGTAATATTTTTTTAATACAACACTGAAAGGCACATCTATGAGATGTCGGCTCCGTTCCCTCCAAATTTCAGCCCAAAACTCCCAACGGTTCTTTTGCAGCGCAGTGCCAAAGAATCGCTGTCACTGTCCCACAGATGGAAAACTACTGTCGCAATTTGAGAAAGCTGTAAAAGTTCGACACTTTCGTGAGCATGAAAGTAATTTGAAAGTACTTTTTCCAGAAATTTGAAAAACATATTTCTGGGGTGTTTTACCACAAAATAAAGACATGGCAAGCATCCTCAGGGCCCGACTAGGTGAATACAAAAATAATTAGATTGCTAGAGGGTCTCAAATTTAAATGCCAACCGTTTTTCTGATCACCAACTGAAAACAAAATGGCCGATTTGTGAAAGTAACAGGCCCATTTGCGAAAGTAAAAATGCATTTGCGACACTGTCGAACTTTTTGTTAACTTTTCCCATTGACTTATAATGGGAAACTGTTTTTTGAATAACTTTTGAACCGTTTAATATTTTTTCACGAAATCTTCAAAAGGCACATCGGGACCCCCGCTGCATCGCTCTTGAAGATTTCGGCCGGGTCGACAAACTCGCGATGACCTGCAGGCGCGAACATAGAATTCCAGAAAAAGCATAAACACGTGCACAGATCACACTTAATAACTCCACAGCCGTATATCCAACCAGTACAAAACCTGGCAGTTCCCAAGGCCTATGGTTCTTGATCATATATTCCAAATTTCAGGCAAATCCATCAAACGGTTGCAAAGTTATTAAGGTGCAAAGTTTTGGGGTTTAACCTAGAAATGGCTTCTCAACCCTAACTATGGTAATTTAAAGTTAGTTTTTCTTCAGTTTGTTGCTCCACGAGAAAAAAAAATGCATGGTTGCTATCCTGGGTTTCTAGGGTGTTTGCTTTTTCTGTGCTGGGACATTTTAAACACTGTATCCCATGTCCCTATCACAGTCTGTTCCAGCTCTGTTTGTGTTCTAGGAGTTGGGACAGCTTTGTCAATTTGATCCATGGTCGGTTTGCATTAAGGAGCACTGGCTCCATTGCTGCTGCATGTACGGAAGCGTTCCAGGCAGTGTACTCTGCTGCTGTGAATTATGACAGCCTTCCCTTGCCCTCTTGCACTTCTGGGCTGGGGAAACAACGTTAACATTTTTTGGTTGCGAGTTCTTCTGTCTGCCTCATTCACCAAGGGAGAGGGACAGAGGTCATAGCTAAAGGTAGATTTGAAGTGTGAAGCTGCTGAGTAAAGAGGATGAGGCTGCGAGTGGTGAGGGAGAAAGAGACTCAGCGAGGGAGTCAGTAACCTACTGAGGGGAAGTGATTTAAAAAAAACAGTCATTAGGATATCGTCTCTTGTACGAGTTTTTTTTCTTTTTTTCAATTTGTTTGAGAGAACCAGTGAGTCAGTATGGCAGTTTTTCTGGTGGCCCTCACTTTGATGTTTGGGATCTGGCAGAGCAAGAAATAGGAGTTCTGCCAGACAGGGGGTTG
This sequence comes from Neoceratodus forsteri, assembly GCA_016271365.2. Classification (NCBI taxonomy): domain Eukaryota; kingdom Metazoa; phylum Chordata; order Ceratodontiformes; family Ceratodontidae; genus Neoceratodus; species Neoceratodus forsteri. The sequence continues at coordinate 460,690,341 of CM057449.1, read as the reverse complement.
GCATGCTCAGAGTGATTTGAAGGAGAGTTCCTGATGTGGCTGAGAGGCATCTGGGACCTTTTTCCTTTGGTATATTGGAGGATTTAAAATGGAGAAAAGGTGCCAGCCAGTCAATCAGGACACATGATTTTCTGTTTATTTTGATGCCCATTGTATAATGCAAAATTTGCTATGCTGCTGATTTGAAAAAAATAGAAACTCAAAACCTGGTAAATTCTTTCCCATGAATATTGTGCAATAATGAATATTTTTTTCCTTGGCTGGAAAGGAACTTATAAAGGAAAGGCTGCTGCAATATCTGGGGGAAGGGGCTTCATAGACAACAACCAGCATGGGTTCACAGGTGGAAGGTCATGTCAGACCAACCTGATTGAATTCCTTGAGGGAGTAACAGAGATATGTGATCAGGGAGGGTTGGTGGACATGACCTATCTGGACTTCAGGAAGGCCTTCAACACCATCCCGCATAGGAGGCTAATAAGCAAGTTGCGCAGTTTGGGATGGAGAGCAAACTAACAAACTGGGTGGAAAATTGGCTAGGGAGAGAACTGAGGGTGGTGGTAAATAGGGTACACTCAAAGGAAGGAAGGGCGATGAGTGGGGTTCCCCAAGGGTCTGTATTGGGCCCATACTGTTTAACATATACATTGGGGACATTACAAAGGGTCTAAATGGGAAGGAGTGTCTGTTTGCAGATAACACGAAGGTCTGTAACAGGGTGGACACACCGGAGGGGGTGTGTGTGTAGAAAAAATGAGAGAGGATCTGACCAGGCTGGAGGAGTGGACAGGGGAGTGGCAACTTCAATTCAATGCTAAAAAATGTAAAATCATGAACATAGGGCATAAAAATCATAGGGCAAGATACTGGCTTGGGGGAAGAGGGGGAATTGGAGGTTACAGAACAGGAACAGAACCTGGGGATTACAATTTTGGATAACTTGATGGTTAGGAATCAATGCAATAGGGCATTGGGGAAGGCAACCAGAATGTTGGCAAGCATAGGAAGGGGCTTTACAAGCAGAAAAAAGGAGGTGATCATGACACATTACAAAACAATGGTCAGACCGCAGCTGGAATATGGGGTTCAGTTCTGGAGGCCACACTTACAGGGTGACAGGGATAAGCTGGAGAGGGTCCAGAGGACAGCAACCAAGATAGTTCAAGGGCTACACAGGAGGTCATACTAGGAAAGGCTGGAGGAACTAAACTTGTATACACTGGAGATGAGGAGGAAAAGGGGGGGGTGGTAAAAACATTCAAATATCTGAAGGGAATAAACAGAGTGAGGGAAGGTAGCATTTTCAGGCTGAGTGAGAACAAATCCACCAGGGGTCATGAATTCAAGCTGGATGGGGGTAGATTTAGAGGAGATGTGAGGGAGCAGTTCTTCCAAGAGAGGGATGTGGGTCCATGGAACAAGCTACCAGAATGGGTTGTGGGTGTAGATTCTGTGGGCAAATTCAAAAGAGCCCGGGACAACTACATGGGGCTAAATAAAAGTGGAGGGGTAGGGTACAGAGGGGGAAGATCAAATAGGCAGGGTGGGTATTTTCAGGCAGATTGGATGGGCCAAAGGGCTCCTTTTCTACTGGAAGGTTTCTATGTTTCTATGGATATATTAATGACTCTATATGAATTTTTGTTTTTAATAATGCAGTGTATTGTGTATGTCCAATCTTTCAGTAGGCTATACAGTCTGTATTTAATAAATTTTACAGTGAGGGAGTCATCTATTCTACTCAGAAGAAGTGGTTATCATAGTTTGAATGGCAAACAAGTATTTGTACAGCATATTGTAAACAAACCATTAGGCTGCTGTCTATTTCTTCCAAGGCTACCCATGTAAACAGGACATTGTAACATGGAATATTCCTATAGCTACAATCTAAATATTAAACACTTGTACAATTGTATTTCTATATATTTACAATGCATATATTTGTAATGTAATGTAAAAACAAGTGCATACTTAACATACAGAAGCATAGCCTGATAACCTACATTTTACATGTACAAAAGCAAACACTTTCCTAATCTCATTTAATGTCCTCATTCCTAATATTCATGAATACACAATATTGTTCTCATATTTGTTCATCATTGCCATTTGTTACTGTGATAGTTACCACCGACTAAATCATAATATTCATGAATTACCGTCTCTGCAAACTGGCTGTTTGAGTATTAATGGCTATTTATGGATGCATACCAGCTGTAATTGCATTAGTAATTTACATCTGACATTACTGCATTTCACAATATACCTAATAAATAAGTTGCAATAATGCAGACTCTAAATGTAAGTATATGGGAATTACAGTGTACATATGGAAAGCAAGTAGGTGAGTCCACTCAAAAGGATTATCATGTGAAATCACCACAGTCTAAAAGAGCCACAACCTGTTATGGAATACATAGCAACTGGACATTTTTGGTGTTAGCAGTTAAAGAATTACAGTGATTCGTGGGAAAGAATACCATCATCAATAACCTTGAAAAGGTATCACAATGCAACAACTTCAGAAAAGATATACTGTGTGTGTGGGTTAACATATTTATCAGACAAAGTAGAGGGTTCTATAAAGCATTGTTGGTGAAGGGAAATCTTTCAGCTATACAGTAATTTGTATATAAATGAGCTATGTCTTTTCTGGATTCTTAATAAAGAAGCAGAAATGAAATCAATGTTAATAATGTGGTTTAAAACTATATAAAATATGTCAAATTAAATATTTATAATATGTATTAACATGTACAAAACACAGTTGTTTGTACAGACAATACATTTTCACACTCTGGAAACTGATTTTGCAGCATTTTAAATTTATGAAACATATTTGCAAATGTGTGTTGCATGCATCTATAGAATGCTCATATATTTTTAAGAGCAGCATGCCTAAAAATACAGTGTACTGTATGTGTTGCACAGCCAAAATATATTAATGTATAAATATATATTGTTTCCCTATTGTGAATGCTTGAACAAAATAAAGCGTACATTTTGGGAGCTACTTATCTGAATTTCATCAAATGTCATAGGGTTATGTCTTACAATGTGCTATTAAACATAATATCAATATACTGTAGTTGAAAGATCTGGGACCTGATTCTCAAAGAGGCGCAATGTACAGTGCAAAATTTTGCACTGCGTTTTGTGCATGTCTGAGATTGCAATGTTCAGTTGGATAGCACACCGGTGCTATTCAACAGAACACAGGGCCAGGTAGAGTCAGCACTAAAGCCAATAGCGCTGCCCTGACATGGAGCCCAGAATACGGCGCCCCAATGGATAGTGTAGTTGTACTATTTGCTATTGACAAAAGCAGCAATATAAATGAGCCCAATGGGAATGCAAGGCAGTATGTGGCCATTGGCATGTCTATTATGCGCCCATTTACATAGGCTGTGCCAGAGCTTAGCGTGTCCCCCAAGTCCCTGACCCATACACAACCCTGTGACCCTGGTGTCTAATGGCTCCACCCACCCCCACCTGATGCCCCTCAAAGCACAAACACATGCTTCCCTGGTGTCTAGCCATCCCTACCCCCACCTGATGCCCACCTAACTTAAACAGATATGTTTCCCTGGGGTTTAGTGGTCCTTCCCTCACCTGATGTCCCCCTAAGTACAAATACATGTTTCCCTGGTGTCTAGCAGTCCATCCCTGTAATGGGAAAAGCCCACACCGCTATGTCAATCCCCTCCCCACTGTGATCACCATCCTGCACTGCCTTGCACTATGCATTCAGCAACTAAGTACCCCCCAACAACACAGCCCTGTCCCCATCCCCTAACAGTGCTCTTCAGCCCCCCAGCCCAACTCTTGTTGGTAATTAGTGGCCCCCATCCCACCTGTGGCACCAACATCCAAACTCCGCCATCCCCCTTATCTGACTGTTGGTGCCACAGTGAATCGAAGGCAAGCAACACAGCCCTCCAGACACCACCTCAGCTGCCCACCATCTGAGAGGAGCAGGAAGCATGCTGTTTACTGACAGGGCCCCATAAAAGAGCAGCATGCTCCCTCCTCCTTTCAGATGGCAGGTGGCTGAGGTTGTGTATGGAGGACTGTGTCACTTGCCATTGATTCGCTGCAGCACCAACACTCAGGTATGGTGGACCAAGGGGTGGGATGTCAGTGCCATGGACTGGAGGGGGGCCCACTTACCACCAACGAAGGTCAGGCTGAGGGATGAAGAGCACTGTTTGGGGTTGGGACTGTGTTGTTGGAGGGGGATTACTTGCAGAATGCATACTGGAAAGCAGTAGTGGGATGACGGTTGCTGGGGGAGGCGATTGACACAATGGGGTGGACTTTCCCTATTATGAAAATGGACATTGGGTGGGGGAGGGACCGCAAGACACCAGGGAAACAAGTTTTTGTATTTTGGGGGGCATCGGGTGTGGGGAGGAACCACTTGATACCAAGGGCTACTGTGTTGGAGGACCACTGCACTCGCTCTGCCAACCACTAGGTTTGCATGGATTATGGCAAGTTCCCAGTTGGCAGTATTTGCACCCAGCAAGGTGACCCCACAAAAGGCCCTTTCATGGTGCAAATGCTCTGTGGATCTGACAGCACAATAGTCAGGTCCCCTTCCCTTTATTTGCACTGCACCCCTCTCCACACTTTGCCCCATGTGCAAACCCGGTCTGAGCATGCAAACCCTGCTTCTGTGAATAACAACTCTGTGTAAAGCCTGGTTTGCCCACCCAAACCCAGGTTTGCACCCAGAAGAATTTTGAGAATCAGATCCCTGGAAATTTTTTTTTTTGTAGTATAGATAGATATATTACAGTGGCAGAGTAGTGCCTCTATAGTTAACATAGAAACATAGAAGTTGATGGCAGATAAGGACCGCAAGGCCCATCCAGTTTGCCCATTTCTTTTTCTACCTTATAAATGTGCCATCGGCTTTTGCTCTGTCAATGGCCTATCTATTCATGCTCATCTGTATTTCTCCCTTATGCCTATCCCATGCCAGTTTGAAGCCCTGCACTGTATTCATATCCACCACTTCCTGAGGTAGGCCATTCCATGCATTCACCACCCTTTCTGTTGAAAAGAACTTCCTCACAATACCCCTTAATTGGCCTCCCTCTAATCTCATGCTGTGTCATCTTGTCCTGCTATTTTTCTTATATTGAAACATGTTAGACTCTTTCACCTTGTTAATGCCCTTAAGGTGTTTGAATGTTGCGATCATATCACCTTTCTCCTTCCTTTGCTCTAGGGTATACATATTGAGCTTTGTTAATCTGCCCTCATATATTTTCTGATGCAGTCCCAGCACCATTTTGGTTGCCCTTCTCTGGACTGCCTCAATTTGGTTAATGTCCTTGTGAAGGTGTGGCCTCCAGTACTGCACGCAGTACTCCAAATGGGGCCTAAACAGTGTCTTGTAAAGACGGATTATTACCTACCTCTTCCAACTTGTGATACCCCTATTAATACACCCTAACATCCCCCTATCCTCACCTACTGCTTTAGTGGTCTGCTTGGATGATTTCAGGTCATTGGTCATGATGATGCCCAAGTCTCTTTATTCCCTTGTGACTGCCAGCAACTCCCTTCCCAGCCTATAGGTGGTTTCAGGGTTTCTCTTCCCTATATGCATGATCTTGCACTTCTTTGCAATAAACCCCAGTTGCCACTCTTCTGACCATTTTGCTAGTTTATCCAGATCTCTTCTCATTCTGCCCACCTGATCTAAATCATCAACTCTGTTGCAGATCTTGGTGTCATCTGCAAACAGACAGACCTTACTCTCCAGTCCATCTGCAATGTCACTGATGAAGATGTTGAAGATGACTGGCCCCAGGACTGATCTCTGGCGTAGTCCACTTATGATTTGCATCTCTTCTGACTGTATACTGTTTACCACCACTCTCTGTTTTCTGCCTGTCAACCAGTTTGCCACCCAGTTGACCAACTTTCTAACCCACCCCGAGCCTACCCAGCTTATTAATCAATCTTCTATGTGGAACAGTATCGACAGCTTTGTTGAAGTCAAGGTAGGCGATATCAACTGCTCCCCCTTGGTCCACCACTCTGGTTACCCAGTCAAATAAATCTATGAGATTAGTTTGACAGGACCTTCCTTTTTGTAAACCCATGCTTTCTTGGATCCTGTGCTCCGATGGATTCCAGGTGTTGCACTATCCTTTCCTTAAGGAGTGCCTCCATAATCTTGCCCACTACTGAGGTAAGACTGACTGGTCTGTAGTTCCCTGCCTCCTCCCTGTTACCAGTCTTGTGGAGCGGGATCACATGAGCCCTTCTCCAGTCTTCTGGGACCTCTCCTGTGCTCAGAGACTCACTAAACAGTTCTGATAATGGCTAGTTCCACCCTTAGCTCCTTTAGTACCCCAGGATGTATGCCATCAGGTCCCATTGCCTTGTCCATCCTGAGCTTATCGAGCTCTTGTAGGACCCTTTCTTTTGTGAAGGAACTAGTGCTCACCTCCTTCCCTCCATGTCCATGGTGCTGAACTGTGGGCCCTGCCCTACCTTCTCTTTAGTAAATACTGAGCAGAAGTATCTATTTAGGATAGATGCTTTTACATGGTCCTCCTCCTCACATGCCTCCATATCTTCTTTGATCTTAGCAATACCCTCTCTGGACTTTCTCCTTTCACTAATATATCTATAGAAAGTCTTGTCACCTTGTTTTACTGTCTGCGCTAGTGTTTCCTCGGTTTGGGCCTTTTCCCTGCTTCCCTTACGGAAGTTTGGTATGCCTCCCTATCTTCATCCTGCTGTGTTCCCTTATATTTCCTGAAGGCCAGCCTTTTGGCTCTGACCTTTTTTGCTACTGTTTTTGAGAACCAAAGTGGTTTCCTTCTTCTTTTGCACTTCCTTTTTCTCTAACACAATGGGAAGTTGCTTCAAGTATTGCATCCTTGATGCTTGCCCACTTTGCCTGTACCCTCTCACCTGTATGTCTTTTTGCCAGGGCTAACTGCACTCTGTTGGCCATCTTATCAAAGTCAGCTCCTCTGAAGTTCAATGTTTTTGCCTTGGAATAAGATGATTTAGTTGTAGTGGCCAAAGTGAACCATACCATGTTATCGTCACTGGCCCCCAGGTGACCTTCTACCTGGAGGTCTGTGATCCTTTCCCTGTTAGTCAGTACTAGATCTAGGATAGCCCTGTGTCTTGAGGGTTGTTGTACCAGTTGTTTGAGGTCTTCCCCCTGCAGGGAATCCACCATGTGTCTAGTTCTGGCAGACGTTCCTGCTGGTATTGACCAATCTATATCTGGCATGTTGAAGTCTCCCTTTATCAGAACCTCCCCTTTAGCTGTCATGTTTTGTATATCTTCTAACAGTATTGTGTCTATGTCCTCCCCTGGTCTGGGGGCTGTAGATAACCCCAGTTCTTATGGTTGTCCCATTTCCCGTTTCTAGGGTGACCCACAGTTCTTCTGGCTCCTTATGTGTATTCTGAATTTCTGTAGCTTTGATATTTTCATTGACATACAGGGCCACTCCACCCCCCTCCTTTTTGCACCTCTGTCTCTTCTGAATAGTACATAGCCAGGTGCTGAAGTCTCCCAAGTGAGGTTACTTGTAAACCGCGTCTCATTATTGCTACTTTGTCCAGTTTAGCCTCTGTCATTATTACCTCCAAGTCTGGGATCTTGTTTCCCAGACTGAGATCATTTGTGTACATGATTTTCCATTGACCAGATTTCAGTGTGTTAGTTGGGTGAGGTCTGGTGTTTCCCCTGTGTGTCGTATGGGGAGCTGGACTTTTTTCCTTACCTGGTGATGCAAATGAACTGCAAACATGCTGAACTTCTGTTTGACCACTAGCTGAGGGGGGAAGGGTGTTCTTCCCATTCGGCGTATGAGGTGCTGCACCCATCTCCCCATTTGCTAGTTTAAATATTCTGCAAAGACGTCAAACTTCTGCCCCAATGCACTGACTCCCTCCTTAGTCAGATACAGTCCATCAAATTTAAAGAAACTTCACTCCCAATTCCCTACAAATGTGTGTCCTTTTTCCTGGCACCAGCCCTTGAGCCACATGTTTAGCTCCCCATCTCCCCTTCTCTGACCTTCTGTCCATCTGCCCCCCTTTCCCAGACTGGCAGGACCACAGAGAAGGAGATGCCAGATGAAATGGATGATAGTTTGTCACCCAGCCTGGTCAGGTGTTCTTTGGTCTCCACAACTGACCAGCTGGTGAGATCATTAGTCCCTATGTGTACCAGGATGTCAATGTTTTCTCCTGCTTCCTGAACAATATTAGCAATGCGGTCAGTGTCTCTCCACACTAATGTACCTGGAAGACATCTGACCATTACCCCTGGCTGGAGATAGGTATCAACTCCCCAAATCATGGAGTCTCCTACAATCAGACATTTTTGGATTTCCTTTTTGCTTTTTATGTTTTGGTTCCTGTTTTGGGCGAGTTTGGTTGTGCTAGCTCCTGCGCTGCAGTGTCCTGCTCTGCAGTGTCCTCTGCCACTTTGTTTGATTTCAGAGATAGAGGCAGTTACCTGTTTGCAGTTTTTATATGGTTTGTGGAGGTAATATGTTGGAGAGCACCGGGTGATGGGGCACCCAATTTTCCCCTCCTAACCACCTGCCAACCTCCCGGACCAATTAATCTTTGCAGTCGAGGTGCTTCTGTTGGATGTTGGGGAAATGGTGGGTGGTTCTTATAATATATTCCCTTGAATATGAAATTTGAGGTGTGCAATCTCTGCCCTTGCTGCCTGGAGCTGAGCCCTAAGATTTCCAATGGAACAACATGTAGGACAGTGTCCTAAATCCTGTAAAACTGCCCTTCTGAAAAGTGTTCCGCAGTGTAATGATATCCATTCCAGATAATTTGCTGGGTTTATAACCTGGTCATAGTAATTAGAAGGAAGAAAATGAAATCAGAAGTTTGATTTTGTGTTTTGTTTGTTTGTTTTTGTATAACTTGTTATAACAATTTAAATTACTAGTGGCCCTGTAAATGAGGTCACCGTGTGGATACCCCACTGATCCGCTCCTTCCTGCTTTGCCACAGGAAATGTCACAACAGTGCTACCCTTTAAAAGGAGTGTAATGTAGGGTGGTTGGGGATTGGGGTGGGTGGCTGGGCCCTTCCCCTGCCGAAAAAGAAGAACCACAGACAAAAGAAACAATGAGGTAAGAGCAGAAACAATCAGTCAGCAACAAATGCAGTAACCCTGAAAGCTTATCCTAATGATAGATAAAACTGTAAAACCTGTAAAGCACCACCTGTAATAATTTCATAGAAGATATACCCAGTAAGAAACACTTTGCTACAGAGAAAAATAAAGCAGTAACAGAAGATATACCTTGCAAAAGACAATTTGAATAAGAAGATTACAGCAATAACCTGTTAGGCACACCTTGTAATAGTGCAGTAGAAGGTATACCCAGCAACAATTTGAATCAGAGAAAAATAAGGGTTGCATGGCCACTTCTATGTTAAACCCCAGATTTTGCACTTTAATAACTATAACCATTCATCTGATTTGCCTGTAATTTTGCTTGTGCTGTCTGGTACCATAGATCTCTGGATCTCGCAATTTTCTTTCCGGTTGGCTGTATGGTTGAGGTGCTGCAGAGTGCCACAAATGTAAATAAATCTTCACTTTTTTGCAATTTTTTGCTTTGGGCTATGGCCCAAACAGTTTGGGGGTCCGGTCTGAAATGTTCAGAGTATATGGGGTCTGGGTCTCTGATGTGCCATTTGAAAGTTTGGTGAAAAAATATAAATCCGTTCAAAAGTTATTAAAGTTTAAAGTTTCCCATTATAGCCTTTGGGAAAAAAATATATGTCTGGCTTGAAAGCACTTTTTGTTTTTGCGAAAGCACTTTTGATTGCCGCATATAGGTTTTGCACTTTCATACCTTTGCCATCTTTTTTTCGGTTAGCAACACCTAAACAACACTGTAATTCAAAAAATACTGCCCCTTGGTAAACACCAACAGTTCTGTTTACCTAATCGGAGCCCAAGGAATATGATTCTGACATTAGTTTTTAAAAATAATGCCTAAAAATATATAGTTGCCACTAAGGGGCAACCTAAATTGTCATGGAGTCCTGATGGGAATGGGGAAAGAAGAGAAAGAGAGGGAGTGGAGTGTTGGAGGGTGGAGCTTACCAGGAGGGAGGGACAGGACATAGGTGTCATACAACACAACAGGAAAGAACAATAGGTGATGAACAGGTGGGAGGGGCCTTGGGAAGGGGCAGAACATGGAGGGAGGGGAGGAGCCTAGGGGGGTTCATAAGGCAGTGCTGCCTGTGGACTGACTTCTTTCACTGGATTTTTCAGCATGTCATTGGAAGGTTGATACACAGATGTTTTCAGGTAAGAGTGAGCCTACTGGATGGTGTGGAGCCTCTGGCACATGTGGGGGGAATGGGTGAGTTGGCGACTGAGGCTGACTCTGGCCCATGCAGGGTGATAAATATGTATTTTGTATAGTTGTTGAAATAGTAGAGCCAGTTGCTTGGCTTAAATTTTCAATGTCCAATCTTATAATGTGAAATATGCAACTTTGTAGATTTATAAGCTGTATTTTTTGAGCCACCATGATGTATTGTGGGCCACTGAACAAGCAGAATTGGCATCTGAGGTTCTACCAGGTGGTTATTTTCCCCATTCATATTGGATCCAAGGCTTCTTGCTATCCTGTATGGTATATCGAATTTGGCGGCGGGTTACATGGAAGCGGGGTAACCCACGAGGTAGAGTAGCTGGATTCATGGTTTTACCACATGGCCTGCAAGCTGATGATTCTATGAGTTGTTGTGGCCTACAAGCACGACGAGCCCGTTTGGGCAAGAGAGAGGCGCCGGGGCAGTCTGTGGTGGTTGGAGGCACCAGAGCAGGGGAACCGAGCATGGTAGCAGGCCTTCCGGATCAAGTGGCGAACCCGTTTTCCTTGCAGTATTTACTAGCTGGGCAATGTTATCCAAGTGGAGTCAAGCAGATCAGTTGGATATTAGGTTGCTGTTGAGAACAGGACAGGTGGTTATTTAAATAGATTTAGTCCTCTTTACATGATGAATAGAGGTGCGCAACCCACAAATCCTTGGTTTTGTTTTGGGGTTGTGGTGCATTTGGGGGGATATTCACATGTTAGTAATAAATGAAGTTGAAAAATGTCTCCTATCATTGGAGCAGTGTGGTGGCAAGGGTGGCCTTCAGGACTGCATGGTGCAGCATGTGTAGCTCGAAAGATGAGCAAGCGGAGTTGAAAGGGTTTTTCAGTGGGGAACTCAGGAGTGGGAGTGCACAATGTATCACATGGCCAGCAGGTCTTTTGAACAGGGGAAGGAGCAAGGGAGTGGTGAGGTGGCAGAGAGGCCACGGTGGGGGGTTTGGTGTGCTCATGGGCCAGGTGACACTCACAGGAGGAGTTCCGTGATTTTTGCTCGGTGCAGTAATGGCAAGGAAAAACAGAGACTACAACAATTGGAGGGGCATGGTTGCAGAGTCAGTCGGGGAGGAGCTCGCATTGTGGAAGGCAGAGATAGAGGGCTGCATGGCTGGATGAGTAGGCCTAAGTAGTCGGCGGGCCTGAAGTGCACCACGTGGGGGGCTGAGCTGGATCCTCCAGCAGCTGGGGAGGATTGTGGCACCAAGGGAAAAGGGGACACTGGAGAGAGACAAAAGGAAACAAAGGAAAAAGGAATAACATGGGATTTGGAGGAAGGGGAACAGCAGGGTGAAGAGATTCTGCAGGACGAGTAGCCCCAGAGAGGGGGCCTGGGTCTACAGGGTTAAGAGAGAACCCAGCAGTGGCACCAGATGAGGCCAGATGAGGTTGGGGGTTGGTGTCTGGCCTGCACCAGAAACCACGGTGCACAGCAGATGGCAGAAATTGATGGCTGGGGCATGACCTAGTGGAAAAGGAGGATTTCCAATGGTTTGGGCCTCTTTAGGGATGGCAAGGGGTTAGCAATGGTGCTAGGAAGAGCATTCGAAGAGGTATTTTCTCAGCTTAGCACATTTACCACAGCAGGGGGGCGAGCGGTGGTACTGGAGGGCAGGGCACATGAAGGGGGGGTTATAGGGAAGCAAGCATGAAGCACTCATTTAGCTGTTATATATTGCAGCAGGGAAGATGGCAACTAAGAAAGCCCCAGTAACCAGTGCGAGGTTAATGGAGGAAGAATCAAAACTGATAGAGAAGATGACAACTCATCAAGACCGCTCATCAGAGAGAAAAGGAGGAAGCGGTGATGAGTAACTGGAAGGAGAGGGAAGGGATGGGCAGGGGGAGGGGCAGAGGAGGAAAGAGGCCTTATGGGGCTGTGAATGGCCCAGCTTCCCTCTCCCCACTGGAACTGGTACCATCAGGACCAGGCTAACCAGGGGGTATGGGTAACATGGATCTGGGGAATGACAGGGATTTACAGAAGTACCTGGAGGGTCTGCTGGGTGATAAGGGGGATAAAGGGATCAAAAAGATGGAGAAGACTTTATGGGCGAAAAAAACAGAGGACAAGGATGGCACGGAACCCGATGCAGGACTGAAGGAGTTAAAGAAGCTGAATGAAGGACCACCAGATTTTACGCTGGGAGACCATGTCCCTTCATCTATCAAGGAGAAAATCTGGAAGGGGGAATATATGGACATCTTTGGTTTAGTGGATGAGGGCATGGTCAAGAAGTATGAACAAAAGGAGTTGGTAGGAAAATCTGAGATGGCAATGGCATTGGCGGTAGTGGGACATAAGGCAGAGGAAGCCAAGCACAGGGGGAAGAACATTGATATATGGTAGGCAGTGTTTCTGATATACAGTGCGTTGGTGCTGGAGAAGCAGCTGGAATTATCCATCCCATTGTTGATGTACACGGCCATCATTAGGGATGCTTATAAGGCAAAAATAGGATACGGTTGGTTAATATACGATGAGGCATTTCCGGAAGAGAATGGCAGTTAAAGGGGACCTCAGATGGGATTGCACCCACTTGGAGTTGTGGGGATGGACCATGTTGGGTGCTGCAAATGGAACAGTGTGGGATCAAGGCACAAAGGCCGCACCACCCATGGTGGTAAAGACTTGTTGGGGTTTCAACAGGGCCTCCTGCACCTGGGCAAATTGTAAATTTTGTCATGAGTGTTCCCAGTGTTCAGGCCCCCACCCTGCAGCAAACTGCAGGGCAGTGAACAATTGGGGCATCCCATCTGGAGGGCAGGGCCTGGACCAGCCCTTTCAGGGAGGACGGGGGGAGGAGCAGAGGAGGGGAGGAGAGGGAACAATTCAAACTATGGGTGAAATTGAAAATTAGCATGGGGAGGTGCTCTGGAGCTTCACCCCAGTGTGCACCCCGATAGTCCTTGAGGTGGTAGAGAAGTGGACTTGGGGGTACCTGAATGCTGGGAAGGCCACTTTCCTGTGTCAGGGTTTCAGTAAAAGGGAAGGAGGACATAGTTTGGAAGAAGATTCAGAACGAGCTACAAGCATGAATGCTGAAAGGCCCTCTGGGTGGCCCACCCTGCCCTGCATTTCGGATATCACCTTTGGGCTTGGTGCCCAAGAAGAGCCAAGAGTAATTTTGGCTCATTCACCACCTCTCGTACCTGGACAGGGCCTTGGTGAATGAAGGTATACCAGATGATCTACGGGTGGTGTCATACACCTCATTGGATCAGGCAGTACTCATGATACGGGCAGTACAAGGGGCATGGCTGGCAAAGACGGACATAGAGTCTGCCTTTCGACTGTTACCAGTGAGACCAGAAGACTGGGACCTTTTTGGATTTCAGTTTGATGGCGAGGTTTATTTTGATAAGGTGATGCCAATGGGTTGTTCGGTGGCATGTTCGACGTTCAAGGTGTTCAGCACTTGGGTGCAGTGGGTGTTCGGGAAGGGATACAGTCACAGGTGGATAACGCACTATTTAGATGATTTTTTACTCATAGGAAGTGAGAAGGGGGAGTTGAACAGGGTCTTGGGAGATTTCAAGGAGCTATGTGGTGAAATAGGCATTCCTTTGGCAGCAGGAAAAATGGAGGTCCCACATGTTGGAATTTTTAAATATAATGATACTGTGCACGAGTGCTCTCTGCCTTCTGGGAGACACAGTGGGGGACATTTCAGAGATGAAGATAAAGAAAAGAGATTGCCTCATTGGGGGGGGGGTTCAGCAGAGGGAATCAGAATCATAGAGAGGGAGAAAAGATAGTACACTAGCATCAAAATACAATCACTTGAAAGTCTCTTACAAGGAAAAAATAAAAGCATTCCTGTCTACAGAGAACTTTCCTAAGAACAGAGCATCTATGCAGCAATTTTACCCAAACAGTAATCCTATCTACTGGTTACAAAGTTTCTTAACAGGGCTGTAAATTACAATTTAGATAATTAATTCACATAGTTCAGACAACACAGGTTAAAGTGTGCGGAAACCATACTACGGAGTGAAGAGTAATATAATGCAAGACTAAGAAATGCTAACAAAGCAGCAAGGGCTTCTGGCTCTGTATAAGTGAGCATTGTAGCACAGCCAAAAAGCAGGAGCTGTAGAGGAGAATTGGTCAATAGCACAGCAGTGTTCCAGGGTTATGGCCAATCAGGGTAAAAGCCATAAGCCGGGATCCCAGCCAGAGTTTCCTGGGCTGGAATGTCAGGTTACCTGAATTGATGAGAAGAGCAGCTGGTGGAACTTGACAGGGAGGCAGTGGGTAGATAGAGCTGCCATCCGGGAAGGCTGGTGACTTCTTCAGGCGGATGCCCTCTGTGGCTGAGGGAATCAATGTGAAGAGCAGCCAGTGAAAATTGGCAGGGAGGCGGAGTCTAGATGGAGCCACTGCCTGGGAGGGCTGGTGGCTGCTTCAGGTAGATGCCCTCTGTGGCTGTGGGAATCAATGAAGAGAGCAGAAGGTAGAACTTGGCGGGGAGGCAACAGCTAGATGGAGCCGCTGCCTGGGAGGGCTGGTGACCTCTTCAGGCAGATGCCCTCTGTGGCTGTGGGAATGAATGAAGAGAGCAGAAGCTGGAACTTGGCAGGGAGGCAACAGCTAGATGGAGCTGCTGCCTGGGAGAGCTGGTGGCCTCTTCAGGCAGATGCCCTCTGTGGCTGCAGGAACTGATGAGGAGAGCAGCCAGTGGAACTTGGCAGAGAGGAGGCAGCTAGATGGAGCTGCTGCCTGGGAGGACTGGTGGCTTCTTCAGGCAGATGCCCTCTGTGGCAGTGGGAATCAGTGAATCGATTATTCAAGACTTGATCATCTCTGTATTATCTCTGTATTAGTGGAGAACATAAAGAGATTACTCATCAGACAGAGATCATACCCCCCTTATGCCTTGAGCTGGGAATAACTAGAGATAGGAAAATACTTTTTGGCATTCAACCCCTCCCTGCTTTGAGACCAAGAGTTCAAAGATTTATTAAAAAACAAAATCTTTGAAATCTTTAGAGATAATGACTCCCACCAAACCTTTCCCCCAAGTATTATGGGACAAACTTAAGCAGTTCTGCAAGGGTATATTATGTCTTACAAAGCCAGGAAGCAGTGGCAGGGAGAAGCTGGACTGCAGGAACTGCAGGAACTGCAGGAGAAATGTAAACGTCTACAGGAGAGACATATGGAAGGGGATTAAGGTGTCACAGACCAACTGTCTCGGACTAAACAAACAGTTCACACCCTATTATCAGCCTGCACAGAACAGGCCTTAATGTGGCTCCATCAGCGATTCTATGAGGTGGGGCTCGTGCCTCCAGAATTCTGGCCGATAGACGGCGTAGACAGACCTAACAGGTCACAATTTCCAAAATAAAAGATCCCACTATTGGACAATATAAATATTCCACATGCCAAATTCTAGAAACTTTTAAAGAATACTACCAGAAATTGTACTCAGACCCAAGGACTGAGGATCCTCAGCAAATAACAGCCTTTTTATCTCAAATAAATCTGCCAACTCTCACCACCTCCCAAAAATAAAAAAAATAATCTCTCCTATCATGACCCAGGAACTGTATACTACAATCCAGAGTTTAAAAAATGGAAAGAGCCCTGGCTCTGATGGCTATGGAGCCGAATTTTAAAATTGAATCTGGGACCTAATTAAATTACCTTTTCTAAAAGCCATACAAAAAAGTCACACTACATTCACCTTTCCTATCTCTTGGAGCCAGCTGCAAATATCAGCCTTTTTAAAACCCCAGAAGCCCCCTTCATTTGTGTGATTCCTTTCACCCTATATCAGACAGTGCTCAAAAAAGATTACAAAATATTTGCAAGTATAATAGCTCATAGATTGGATGTTATCCCGCCCATGCTAATTCACCCTGATCAGTCAGGGTTCATTAAATCACATCAAACTATGGATAACACTAAATGAACTATACATATTATGAATCATGCACAGATAACCCATTCTCCCTTACTGATACTAAGCCTAGATGCTCAGAGAGCATTGAACAAGGTCTCCTGGAGTTTATTGCAACCCACCCTGGTGAAATTCACTTTCCCACAGGAATTCCTAGATATCATAGGTGGGATATACTGTATCAATGCTCCTAGGCAGTAGTTAAAATAAAAGACTCCTACTCAACTCACTTTCAGCTTTGTAGGGGAACACGCCAGGGATGCTCCCTATCCCCATGTCTCTTTGCCCTATACATAGAATCAATAGCTCAACTTTTAAGACAAACTGCTCAAATACAGGGGTACATAGTTAATGGGACCCAACATAAATTAGCATACTATGATGATGATCTCCTACTATACATAACCCACCCTGAGACTTCTCTAGCTTGCCTGGGTAAGATGCTGCCTAAGATAGAGCAATTAACAGAATATAAAATTATCAGGAGAAATCAGCTGTCTTACTAATGCATTATTTACCTAATCAGCCACATTTAGATAAATATCATTATAAATGAAATTGCCTGTATATTACTTATTTAGGTATCAGACTATGTATGGTGCTGTCCAACATTGGAACATTGAAATATCACCCTCTCTTTTCACAAATAAATACAGGTTTAAAATGATGTACTCACCTATCAATCTCTATTTTAAATTGAGTACAATATATACAAATGAAGGTATTACCAAAATTACTTTACTTAATGCAGCATATACCTCGTCTGTTATTGCAGAACGAGATAACAAGGTGGGACTAGATTATTAGAACTTTTCTTTGGGGGTGGGGTAGACCACATATCTCTTTAAACAAACTACAACTACCCAAGGACAGAGGAGGACTGGCTCTACCAGATATTTTGAAATACTCCATAGCAACTGTGCTTACACACTTTGCAAAATGGCTGATTCCACAGAACCAGGCACTGATGTGGCTCTCATTAGAAAGAGCTCTATCCAACTCCCACTTAAACAATGTGTCGATGTTTCAGCCTCGAACACCAACCAGTGTGAAGAGATGTTTTCTGTTTACTACGGCTATGCTCTGGGGATGGGAGAGATTTCTCAGATATCTCAAAAATCATTTCATAGCCAGATGGATGGGCATCCCAGCTTGGAACCCAAATTTTACTCCAGCCCTGATTAATCCAGCCTTCCAGAGATGGTGTGAATTGGGGTTATTTAGTTTTTGTTGACTGGGTAAGTGCACTAGACAAATCCTGCCTATTTTCAGGCACAACCCGGAGGAGGGGGATACAGATGAATGCCAACTGACCTTGAACCTTGAACCAGATTAAGCTGTTGGTGGTATTTTTAGTGAATGAGGGAAATTTGGCCAGGATACCGTGGAAATTCCCCTAATCTTGCTTCCTGTGAGCAGGGGGGACCCATTTTCCTGTGGGACCAAGATGGTAGCTCCCATGGATCCTGGTGGAGGAGGACTGCATACAGGAGAGACAGAAGACAAGGAATCCCTTTCTGTTCTAATATGTCTTGGGGACAATGGTGACTTGCAATTTGCTACAGATAAGGAAAATGAAAATGATGTTCCTATTTACTTTCCAGAATCTGACATGGATTGGTAACAAACTGTGGAAGAAGCTACAAACTCAGCTAAGGTACATTCCCCTTTAATACCTGGTTCAGAACTGTTGCAAAAGAAAGAAAAACTCAGAGAGTTATTATTGGCAGAGGAGAAATGTAAAATGCAAAGGAAAGCCTTGCAAATGAAGCTATTAAAGGTGATAAACAAACAGGAGTTAAAAGATCATTCTGCTGGTGTACCTGTGGGTGAGCAGGTCTCCCAGCCCACAGGT
The DNA here is from genome assembly GCA_016271365.2 of Neoceratodus forsteri. Taxonomy (NCBI): domain Eukaryota; kingdom Metazoa; phylum Chordata; order Ceratodontiformes; family Ceratodontidae; genus Neoceratodus; species Neoceratodus forsteri. Next base: position 460,672,159 of record CM057449.1, on the reverse strand, counting down.
CCGGCTCAGGAGACCATGTCTGTAGAAGCTGCTATGATGGAAATTGATATTGCTTTACAAATGAAGGAGCCTGACCAGAAGGAAATAGTGGACGTGCTCATGGGCTTTTTTCCACGGATGAAGTGTGGCTGGAACATTTATTACAACAAAATAAATCATTGCGATTTGGTGACAAGCAGGATAATGATTTGAGGAATATGGGGAAAAAAAGTTATGATTTCCCCATTGTCTCAGGAGGAATTGTTAAGTCCGAGTGAATTGCAAGCAGCAGCAACAGTATTGTGTGCAGAATTGAGGCACACCAGGGTAGCTACAGCTGAGGTTCAGAAGCAGTGACCTCAGGCTAATGACGTGTTAATTTCACCTGCATACCTGCGGTCTGACTCATCCACTGCAATGGGGAGTCTGACAGTAGATCCGAGGCCTGTGAGAGCAACAACGACTTCAGTTCCAAACATGGAAGTATTGCAAACTGTGAGTTCTAACCCTATTTTTGTCAATCATTCTCCTCCTACTGTCACTAATCCCCTTGGTTTAAGAATGGGGAGAGAGAGTGACTTTGTAGCAGCTTTACCTTGTGGGAAACACCCGACTTTGCTGGAGCGTTCTCTGCTTGCTGCGAGGTGGATGCAGGGAGAGGCCAGCATCTGGGTCCCCGATCCCAGTCACAGCACAATTCTGGGAATGCCTCCCACTCCTGTGGTTCAGAATTCTGAAGGAGTAATTTTAAATGTTGAATCGGAGCCCAATGTTTGTTGTTCTGCTCCTGGAGTGGCAGAGACATTACCTGACTGTTCTATTCAGGAAGTAGATTCCTCTGCCTCGGAGTCTGAAAGTACTGCAAAACATTTATCTAGTTGGGGAGATTAGGAAATAAATGAAGTTGAGCAACCAGTGACTGGAGCTAAGTTTCAGCAACGCACAAAAAAGGCTTGGTAGTCCTTTAGGAAAAAGGATCCTTTTTCAGGCTGCCCCCCCTTGCAAAGACGTAATGTGGTCCGTTTGGAATATTTGGGTGGACTAGAGTTGGCACCTGACAGACTTTATGTGGGGCATACTCTTTTGAAAGGGTCTTTTGTTTTCTTCTCGACTGAAATTTATGCCCTGATTCATGTGTCAGGGTCAGTAATTTATGATGTTAGTTTTACATCCTCTCAAGGTCTCGACCGTTTCTGGTCCAAATATGACACTTTGAAATACTCTGAGTTATGGTTGCCTTTCAAGGCTATTCCTTTAACAAAGTCTTCTATTAGGCAGGTAACTGTGTTATTTCATAATGAATCTATATCTATAAACAATGTTGTTTATTGTTTGGAGAAATATTGTGATGTCTTGGATAGTCCTAAACCTATATTTGATGAGGAATGTATTTGGAATGGGGGTTGGACCTTGCGGGTTCAGCTCAGAAATAATAGTTTAGGGCCTGTACATCTCCCCAATAGCTTATTTTTTGGTAGTGAAAGGGGACATTGCTTCTATCCAGGACAGCCTTGGGCCTGCTTTAAGTGTGGTTCTTTTACTCACTTGGGCTCTGCCTGTGACAGGATCAAATGTAATCTTTGTTTGTCTTTTGGTCACCATAGTTCCAAGTGTACTGAAGAACTTTGATGTAATTTGTGTGAGGATACGGGGCATGCTTTTAGAACATGTCCCTGGGCTACACACAATCGTACTGACCATGTTAACCAAGATCTTATACTACAGGAAGCCCCCAAAAAAAGAAATGATAAAAAGAAAGGGCTTTTCTGCTAGACCACCCCCAGACCATCCCTCTACCCTTCCTCTGGCTCCCTCTCCTCCCTCGGAAGAGGTGGGAGATCGGATTGAGGTAACCTCTGAACACTCCACGGCCCTCATTCAGCCAATAGTTTCTGATGTCCCTAGTATAAACACTCCACAAACTTTGGAGAGGGAAGTTTTAATCAGTGAAATGCCCCCCGCCGAATGGCAAAAAGTGTTGCTAAGAAGAGGAGATTAAAGCAAACAAGACCCAAGTCTAAAGTGGCCAAGACCTGTGCTCCAGGGGAAGAAGGGATTGTGTTATCCAATAAATTTACTGTTATGGCTAAAACTACGGTAGATTTAGAACAAGGTGGGGATTCAGAGGCTTCGTCCCTAGCTCCACACTCCTCCGAATCTGAGGGTGAATCATTAGACATGATGCTTGGGGAAGGGGGAAAAAGAAAAAATGCTAGAGTGAGATGAAGCTCTAGGTTAAGGAAGCCACCTTGATTTAGGTTTTATCATGTATTTTTCTCATTTTTTTTTCTGGTTGAATATTGCAACCATCAATGTCAATAGTATTAGGAATGCTAAAAGAAGACTGATTACATTTACTGTATTAAAAGATCTCTGTTGTGATATATGTTTATTACAAGACACAAGGTTAAATACAAACTTTTTGGTCAGGTCTGCGCAACAATTATGGTGTTGGGGCCCTTAGTTTTCTTCCTTTGGGACAGGGGTCTGTGAAGGAGTAGGTATACTGTTTAAAGAGGATGGATTCCAGGTGTCTAGATTGGTAGAAATAAGCCTGGGTAGGGCATTATTATTAGATTTTTTGTTTGAAGGGATAGGGTGGAGATTAATAAATATTTATGCCCCCTTTACAAAAAAAAGAAAGGATCAGTTTATATCATGAAATTAGGCCTTATTTGATTACTACCAAACAACTTTTATGGGGTGGGGACTTCAATTGTGTAATAGATAGAAAATATAGAGGGGCAGCAACAACAAAGATGTATTGTGATTCTAATTGTTTAAAGGGAATTATTGAGCAGGGTAATTTGCAAGACTCATTTAGAATTTTGCACAAGGAGGGTGGTCACACTTACTATAGGGGAACATTTTCCACTCGGATTGATTTTCTAGTTACAAAAGAATCTGTCAGTATAATAACAGCAGTCATTATCCCAATAGAAACCTCTCACCACATCATTTTATCTATAAGCACAGGAGGCCAAAATGGGCCACAATATGGCTGTGGGTATTGGAAACTAAATACAGCAGTGTTACAGGAGAATCAGATCAGAGCACAGGTTGTCGAGTAGCTTAAGGCAAGAATGTCAGTGGCATGTATGATGGGAAACATTAGTACTTGGTGGGAAATAACAAAAACAGGTTTGAAGTCTTTGTTTCAATCATACTCTACTAAAATTAGACAGTATCAATATAAGGAATATTTAAAACTTAGAATGCAGTTAAGTAGGTTATATTCCATTATTAATACCCAGAATGTTAGTTTAACTTACCAGGTCTTTAATCTTAAAACAGCAATGAGTCGTTTACAATATTCTAGAGCTACTGCTTTGTTAAATGAGCACAGAATTTGTTCCCCAGGGAAAACAGGATTTGGCGACACCTTTAAAAGTTGTTCTCAAAGAGCATCTGATAAATTTATGGGATCTATTTTAGATACCAATGGTATTCTAACATCAGATGGGCCAATGATTCTGAGGACCATGTCTCAATATTTATCCACTATGTATATCTCATTTCCTATTAATGAAAAAGTAGTATTCAAATTTTTGAATAAAATTTCAGTTCCTAGTTTATCTTCTATACATTTAAAAGAGCTCAGTAAACCTATTACTAAGGCAGAAATTAGGACAGTTATTGCTCATCTTAAAAAATCTACAGCTCCGGGTATTGATGGACTCCCATCAGAATTCTATGGAGATTTTAGTGATATACTAATAGAAATATTGGAGAACGTGTTCAACAGGGCCATGGATGATTTACAAGTGGATATGCATTTTTGCATTTGCTATTCAGATTCTAATGTTCAAAAAGGGTGATAGGACTGTTCTTGATAATTGGAGATCTTTGAGTTTATTAAACACAGATTATAAAATACTTATGAAAATTCTACATAACCATTTATTAAATATAGCTTTGGTCCTTATTTCAACAGCACAAACCTGTACTGTTCCAGAGCATTCTATAAAATACAATTTATTATTGCTTAGGGAAATTATTGAACAAGGTAAGGCTGGTCAAGTAAAAGGTTATGTTATGTCTTTAGATCAGGAAAAAGCTTTTGATCAAGTACCTCATAAGTTTATTTCACTTATATTAGCACACTATGGTATACCATCTCTTTTTGTACAATGGATTTCTTTATTATATCAGACTGCCAAAGCTATTCCCTTAGTTAATGGTCATTTGGTAATTACATAAATATTTCTCGGGGAGTATGACAAGGTTGTCCACTTAGTCCGTTGCTGTATGTAATGTGTTTAGATCCGTTACTGAGATTTCTGCAGCAGGACTGCAGTATTACTGGTATTCAAACAAAAGGGGGGGTATAGAAGCTATACAGCCTATGCTGATGATATATGTGTTATGGTTGCAGATTGTAAGTCGGGTATCAGAGCATTAGACCTTATTACTAAATATTCAACCATAACAGGGGCCAACCTTAACACAGTAAAGAGTATTGTTTACCCTTTGCAAGATGATAATATTTTGCATACTTCTTGGAAAGGGATTCAGGTGTCAACTGCACCATTTAAATATTTGGGTATATCATTTGAGAGAGGGGATAACAGTATTTATAATTGGAAACTGAAGCTAGATTTTGCAGCAACTAAAGTTGAGGTATGGAAAACATGGAATCAGACAAAAAAGGAAAAAGTGGTAATAATTAAAACCTTTTTACTTCCAATATTTTTATTTCTTAGTTTTGTTTACCCCTAACCTTGGACATTGAAAGCTTCCCTTTTAAGTTTACTTTTTCAATTACTATGGGGAAGCCGACTAAATCCTATTAAAAGGAAGATGATTTATTTATTAGTAGACAAAGGAGGTTTAAATTTGCATAATCCTATAGTTTTTTTTATAGTTTTTTTTTTATTCTAACTTGATAAATTTATCAAAGCTGACTTTGGCTATATGGTCTATTTTTGCTAGATCATGGCTTCAACCGCTTTACATAACATGGGAGGAACAGGGAGTTTTAAAGGCACAAGTGAAGACAGCCTGTTGTTTTTTTCAGCCTCCATTAAGGAAATTAAAGCACTGGAATATACACTTTTCACAGTTTTCTTTGCCTGCCCCTAAAAACTATTATACATTAATTGATAGTACTGTTAGTCCATCAGTGGTCCAATTTAAGAATGTTGAGTCCAAATACTGGAGTTTTATTTTAGAAACTCTCACAGATCTTGGTATTCCATCCAGGATTTTGGACATTAGTTGGTTATGTGCCCATGGTCGTCTGTTTGTTAAAGGTAATGCCAAACATAAAAAAATTGAAGAGTGAATGTGTCCAAGAGAAGGTTGTATCTCTCAAGAAGAATCAATGTGTAATTTTCTCATTGAGTGTCCATTTGTTAGACAATTGTGGGATAGAATAGCTATGGTTTAGAATAATCCTCATTGGAAAAATCTCACATATGCTGAAACTGTAGGAGGTTTTAGTTTGATGGACATTGGTATACAAAAAGGGATGGTCTGTCTAATTCTTGCTTTTATAAAATTTATATTTCGGCAAATCAGATGTAAATTTGTACTGCAACAATTATTTCATTATCCTGAACAGGTTGTTATCATTATTGAGACTGAAATTTATAAACAGTCTCTGTATGAACAAAAGTATATGCTTTCTACAGTTTGGGTGCATAGGTGGAGGGAGGTACCTTTTTTGGAAAACAAAATCAGATGAATTTTGTAATACTTTGATAGTTATTATTTTACTGATTATTGTTTATGGTATTTTCATTGATTTCTTTCCTTTGTGTAATACACTGTTCAGCTTTCTTTAATAAAATGTTCTCCTACTCTTTTCGATAATTGCCATGGGATCTTTAACATCCACCTGAACTACCACCAATCCAGGCAGATGGGACCTTGGTTTAACATCTCATCCGAAAGACGGCACATCAGAAGTACAACACCCCTCTCTCATGCTGCACAACAGTGTCAGTACTGGGATATTAACCCAAGTGCCAGATGTGGGAACTGAACTCACAGGCCTCTGATCTCCTGGCCTCAGAGGCGAGTGTGCTACCTACTGAGCCACTGACAGTGCATAAGTTAGTTAGTACATGCATACCAGTTCTATGACAAGGGTGTTTTTAAATCTTTTGCCCAATTAAGGACTGAATTTTCTCTGATACAATGGGATTTCTTCCGCTTCTTATAAATCCAGCATTTTCTAGGGACAAAATTGGGAACAGATGCCTTAGACCAGATCCACTCCACCATTATATACACTACTTACACAACTACAGAGTATCTTTACACACATCAACATCTCATATCTAAATTATATAAAGTGTTGAATAATAACTCTCCCTATGACATGGACAATGTCAAAATTAATTGAGAATCAGAGTTAATGTTAGATTTAACATCAGAAGATTTGCTCCGTATATGGTGATGACAACACAAAACAACCAGCTTCTACATTTGGAGAGAATTCTCCTGGAAAATAGTGGTGTAATACTTCTGTACCCCACAAATCACTGCTAAATATTCCATTTCAGGTTATTCTGCCTGCTGGAGGGGATGTGGGGAGGATGTGGCCACATATTCATATATTTTGTGTTTCTTCCCGATTCAGACTCCATTCTGGTGGGGGATACGGGGACAGCTGAAAGACCTTTTCCCTACTTTGGGGCCCCTCACCCCTGAAGTGGTCCTCTTACTATATCTCCCACGACATGTCAGGGATACCCACTAAATATACTAGGACAAAAATGACAGCACCACACTCAGGAATAGGTGACCAGGGCAGCAGAAAGGGGTCAGGAAGTAGATGTGGTATAGTTGGATTCTAGCAAGACCTTTGACTCAGTCTCCCACAAGAGGCTTATCAAGAAGATAAGGGGCTTAGTGGTGAGGTAAAAATTGGCAACTTGCGTAAAGAACTGGCTGAGGGGAAGAACTCATAGGGTAGTAGTTAATGGGGAGTTTTCAGAGGTAAGGAAAGTAACAAGTGGGGTATTTCTGGGACCAGTGCTTGGCCTGGGCCTTTTGAATGCATTTATTTGTGGCATAGGGGAAAGCATTAATGGCAAGACCTGGCTCTTTGCAAATGACACAAGGATCTGTGTAAGTGTGACCATGGTAGAATGGTTGAGGGAATTCAGAGAGAATCTTGGTAAGCTGGACAGCTGGTCTGGCAGCTGGGCTTCAATGCAAAAAAAAGACGTAAATTGATGCACATTGAGAAGAGGAACCGAAGAGTACAATATAAAATGGGGGTGGTGTTGGAAAGTACCAGGGAGGAAATGGATCTAGGGGTCATGATAGCAGACAGCCCAAAAACAATAGCCCATTCTAATAGTGATGTGGGCAAGGCAAACAGAATGCTGGGTTGCACAGGGAGCTGGACAAGTAGCAAAAGTGGGGAGGTGATGCTTCCTTTGTACAGGTCACTGGTGCAACCACGCATGGAATACTGTGCAATGTACTTGAGTCCACACCTTAGCAAAGACTGCAACAAGGTACATAGATACATAGATACATAGACAGTGTCGGCAGATAAGGGCCTATGGCCCACCCAGTCTGCCCATTTGAGCTTGTAAGTTCAGTTTGTTTTCCTAGAAGTCTGTTGCACCTTACCCCTGACCTCCAGAATTCCTTTATGTCTATCCCATGCATGCTTAAATCCCGTGATTGTTTAGAATCAGTACAGTACAAGGCAACCAAGATGGTCCATGGGCTAGGCAGCAAGACATACGAGTAGAGGCATCAGCACCTGAACATGTACATTCTTGATTGAAGGAGAGAAAGGGTTGACATGATCAAGACATACTAGTATCTGAATGGGATAAAGAGGGTGGATGTTCCAAAAGGGACATCCTCAAGCATGTTTCCACAGAAAGAGTGGTGGACAAGTGGAACAAGCCAAAACAAGAAATGTTTGGGGCCTAATCAGTGAGGAGATTCAAGCAGGAATGGAAGAGGTGCATGGGGTTAGTTAACTGGTGGGCTGGTCACTAGGGCCAGTGCAGAGTAATTAAGGAGGGTGGGCAGACTGGATAGGCTAATGGGCCTTTTCTCTGCCATTACTGTCTATGTATCTATGCAATGAAAAGAAAAAAGGGGGCAAAATAACTTTTGACTGAGTAATATGGTGTTTCAAAACACCTGCAGGCCCCCACACCCCCTAATCCAGAGAAGAGGAAAAGGGAAATTGTTTACCCAGGAAAGGCACACTAACCTGGAACTTGTTTCTGGGTACAACTTGAGAGCACAAGGAAGTTAAATGACTTGTTCAGGGTCACAAAGTATACAAGTTGGGAGGGGGCTAATGGGATTCACACACAGGTCCCCAGGTTTGCAGCTCAATGTCCTTAACCACTACATTATACTGTCCCCAGACAAGGCAACTCCAATTAGCATATTGCTTCACCCTTCGGATTTTGGACTTAGAACTCAGGTGCCCCCACTGTGGGAGGCAAGCCACAGAGTCCTAGAGTATGCCAGTGGGGAAGGAATGGTGATGGAGATGGAGTGCCTCCACAAGGGGTTTAAGGGGGTATATCCACAGGAGCCAGCCAGGGAGAAAATGAGAATAAAAAAAAAATTAGAAGTATTTGCTGCTAAAAGACCTGGGCAACTACCATGTCAACTGGAGAAGCCCTGATGTCGATTAACTTTTTAAGTGCTGAATATGTTTGAATGTATGTAGATTCTAGATGTACAGTATATACACTCCTGCAGCACTGTAAGTGTTTTAACTATGCCCTTTAGTTCCTCATACTATACCACCATATGTTGTGGGATTATTGTTTTATCAAATTCATTCCCTTCCTGTTGTAATAGCTTATTTATCAGTTTTAATTCTGATATTTCATAGTCATTTTTTCACAACTCCCACCCCCACTTATGAAACTTTTATGTAGATCCTTACTAGCCACAGTATAGTAGTTCAATTTTATTTTAATAATAATTTTTTAATTTTTTTATTTAGTTTTTGTTGACCGGGTAAGTGCACTAGACAAATCCTGCCTATTTTCAGGCATGACCCGGGGGAAAGGGATACAGATGAATGCCAACTGACTTTGAACCAGATTAAGTTGTTGGTGGTATTTAGTGAATTATGGGAAATGTGGCCAGGACAGCGGGGAAATTCCTCTACTCTTGGCCAGTAGGGGGACAGGCTGTCTGCAGGATGGCCACTCTGTGTGAGATGCCAAAGGGGGAGGATGTCTGTGTAGTGGGAGTACTTGCCTCAGCTCCCACTGTTTCTGTTTATGTTTCTGCAACTGAGGCATACTTAAAGCAACATATGAATATGGAATCAGATGATGAGTTTCATGAAGCTCCTCTTTCTACTGAGGATTTTAATGAGAAAGTGGAAATGCTCACTGGAGTTGATGCTCGAAATCCCTTTAACAATCAGAACAGAATTACTATGCTTCAAACTGAAACCACGGTAAAAGCACAGAAGTTGAAATCTGAGGGAGTGCTCCCAGTTCTTAGTGCAACAAATACTGTCATTACAACAGCTGATGGAAGTCCTTTTGAAGAGCCCCCAGGGCATAGTGAGTCAATACCTGTTCTCCCTGTGACTAAAAGTTTTTTGAGCATTAATTCAGTGAAAAAACAGGCTGGCAGTATGGTCATTCATACGGAAGAGTGCCTAAAGCCTAAAATGTTGCAGGAACAAAGATTTATCATTTCGGACTCGACTTTACTGAGTAAGAAACAACCAGTGCATGCATTCGGTAAAAATGAGGATATGGCTACTAGTGGGGTTGATGCTCATATTTTGGATACTAGCATTGCAGCAAATGGCCAGAATGCAATTTCAGTGCTCCGCACTGCAGCCGAGGAAAGTGCTCAGACACTGATGGCTAAGGTGGCGTCCTTGCCATTACAAATGCAAATGCTGTCAACACAACAGCTGATGGTAACTCCTTAGACAGTTCTGCAGGGCAGGGTGAGTCAGTGCTTCGTTTTTCTGTTACACCACGCAATCTGAACAGTGATTCTGGCAAACAACAGGCTGTCAGTAATATTGTTACCACTGACGAGTGCCTAAAACCTTCTTTGCTGCAGGAAAAGAGGGAAAATGTTTCAAACTTTGATTCTCGAGCAAAACAGCAACAAGTAATTATAAATCCTACAACTGCTGAGTTTTTGCAAACTGAGACTGTCCCACTCAGCAAATTGGTGGGTTTTGTATTTAGACGACTAGCTACTGAAAAGACTGATGTTCCCCTTACAAAACAGACAGTTTTTTCTCCCTATTATTGTGTATCAGTCCACCTTGGAGTCCCAAGCAGGGGTTACGGAGTTTACATTTCCTACCAAGGTTCCTCACAAGCAAAATATAAATGGGGCTGTGTCTCATATATGTAATCCTCCTTTACAAGGGCCTGGTGCTGTGGTAATTTTCTCTAATTTAACTGAGGGTATTGGACACTGGGGAAAGCTCTAGTAGGGGCTGGAAGGAAGCAGGTACCCTCTGGTAGTTGGATGCTTGACCCAAGGTGGGATGTAGAATTCGCTTTTTCTCAGAATTCCCCTGTGTGGAAACCAGGCACAAAAATAAATATCTCTGCTGCGGATGCTGTAAATGAGGTAAAGCTTTGTGCTTCTGGGCCTCACTCCACTGCTAGGCCTTCAGACCAGCAAACTTCACAGCCTATTAACCCCGCAGTTGAATCTGGTCCTGCTTCTCAAGTTTTTCCACCACATGTAGAGACCTCTGATTCATCTGCTCAAAAACCTTTAATGTCAGAACTGTTTTCCACAGCCAAGAGAGAGGCAGCTCCAAGAAGAAATGCAGTCCGTATCCGTTACAAAGGGAGCTTAGAAAATAGGCCGGACAGATACTTTGTGGGGAAAAATCTGTTAAAAGATTCTCTTCACTTCTCTCCGAAGGATGTTTTTGCCTTCATAAACATTTCTGGTGAAGGTAATTTTGATGTAATTTTCAGGACTTCACATGCTTTGGATCTTTTCTGGGAAAGGTATTAGCAAGTAAAGTTTTCTCCCACATGGGCCCCCTTTTTGGTTATTCCTTTAACTAAGCCTTTAATTAAATTCATCACATTAATGTTTCAAAATGAGGGGTCCATGTGGCAGATATTACTTTTTGGCTTTCACAGAAATGTGAAGTTTTAAGTGCCCCAGACCCTATCTTAGATTCTGAACAATTTTGGATGGGGGGGGGGTGGAAATATAAAATCAAACTCAGACAATCTGATTCAGGTATAGAGCATATACCTAATTATTTTTTGTTGGGCAGGGATAGAGGAGTCTGTTTTTATGGGGGCAGCCCAGAGCATGCTATAAGTGTGGCTCTAGGATTCATCTCCCCAGTGTATGTGACCAACCCCGATGTGACAATTGTGGAGAAATAGGGCATGTTACTATGCAGTGTGCAAATCATACAAAATGTGACTTGTGTGAAGAATATGGCCATGTTTTTTGGGAATGTCCTTGGGCTGCTAAAAACAAAGATACCTGTATCAGCCCAGATCTTCTGATTCAGAAAGCTCAGAATGCTGCAGGCCCCCCCTTCCCCCCATCCCCAAGGTGGGAAAGGAGGGGACTCAGGCTACTTCCTCAGTTAGGTCTTCTACCCTTGAGCCTCAGATACTGGTCCAAACTGCAGTCTTAGCTCCTCAAGAGGAAGTTAAGCCTTGTATGGGACCTCCAGAAATCCTTGAGTTGGTACCTGTCTGTTTTACAGATCCAGTAGTTCCTGAAAAGAATCAAAAAGCTGCTGCCCCCTTATCTCCATTACCCAGAAGGAGGTCTTCCAGAAACTTACAACCAAAATCTCCTCCCCCGGTTATTTATGAGGACTCTAGTAATTCTTATGCAGCATTATTCACTCCTTGGAGGGAGACAGAAATGGATTTGGGAGATTCTGACTCTCAAAACTTCTCATTGTCTACTATGTCTCAGTCTGTAGACTACTATAAAGAGAAAAAAAAGAAAAAAATGGAAGAAATAAAGGATTTTATTTCCATCTGTTAGTTTTCTGAATGCTGTTAAGTCTGGGGATCATTGAATGCTCATAGTTCGTTAAATATTGGTAAAAGACAAGCTCTGTTTCAACAGATTCATGATTTAAAAGTTTCAGTCTGTTTCTTGCAGGAAACCTGGATGCAGTCTATAGAACAGCTGTTAGCTTTTAAGAGGGAATGGCCCTAGGGACCTTTTTATTGGTCTTTTAGGACCGATAGTGAGGATGGTATTGGTATCCTGGTTAATTCTTTTCAGTTTTCCCTTCATAATTTAATAGACCTTATTCCTGGTAGGGTTATGATCCTGGACAGGAAATGGCAAAACTCCCGTTATAAGTTCATTAATATTTACAACCCTCAGTCTAAAGCAGACAGAGTAGCATACATGAAGGCAGTTCAACCTTTTTTGATCACCTCTGTAAAGGTATTATGGGGAGGAGACTTTAATTGCAGTTTAAATAAGACATCTCAGCAGAATAAGAAAATCTATTGCGATTCTCACACACTAGATTCCATCATCAGGTGGGAGGAGTAGCTCTCTATGTAAAGGAAGGGATAAAAGCAACTGAACAAAAGAGTAAACAGGGAGGAGATGAAGCACTGTGGGTCACCTTGGAGACTGGAAAGGGCACCACAATCCGCACAGGGGTTGTGTACAGACCCCCATGTCAGGGGGAAGGAATGGACAAGGATATGATGGAAGGCATTCTTAGAATGGCAGAAAAAGGGGAGATACTGTTGATGGGAGACCTGAATATGCCAGATGTTAACTGGAGCACATTTGCTGCAGCCACATCCAAGAGCAGGGCCATTCTTGATGCCCTACAGGTGGCAGGCATTAGACAGCTAGTTTCGAACCCACCATGGAGCAATCTAGACCTCAGATTTAAACGGGGGCAGTGAGAGGATCTCAGATCTAGAAGTAGGTTGCCATCTGGGGACAAGAGACCATCAAACAGTGTGGTTCACGCTAAACCTAGCTACAGAGTCAAGCCATACAAAAGTGAGGGTACTGGACTTTAGGATGGCTGACTTTGGCAAGATGGGAGAGTGCCTCAGAAAAGCACTAGCAAACAGGCTAGAAGGAGGTGGGACAACAATGGGGAATTATCAAACTGCCATCACAGAGGCAACAAGCCTTTGTGTGAAGCAAATAAACAAATCAAAATGAAAGAAAAGCCACTATGGTTCTCAAGAGAGGTGGCTGTGAAAGTCAGGAAAAAAAGATAGTATCTGAAGTATAAGAAAACACAGAAGGAGCAGGACAGAGAGCTGTACCAGTTAAGGCAGAAAGAAGCAGGAGGAAGTCAGAATAAGGAAGCCCAAACTGAGAAAAGATAGCCAACTCAGTTAAGAAGGGGGATAAAACCTTTATAGGGTACATCAGCGAGCGTAGAAAGACAAAGGAGGATAGTGAGGCTGAATAGAATGAACGGTGGTGGGCAGAGGGGACAGTGAAAAGCAGGAATACTGAACAAATATTTCTGCTCAGTATTCACAAAAGAGGAGGGGGAAGTGCCTAATCCAATTAACAGAAGCACTCTTGATAGGGGGGTCGATCCCAGTCCTTTCACAGAAGAAAGGGTTCTGCAAGAACTCCTAAAACTGAAGGTGGACAAAGCAATGGATCCTGATGGAATTCACCCCAGAATTCTAAAAGAATTAAGGAAGGAACTAGTGAAACCACTGGCTACTCTTTTTAATAAATCATGGGAGGATGGTGTGGTACCTGAGGACTGGAGGAAGGCGGATGTGATTCCCCTTCACAAAAGTGGGACCAAGACAGAGGCAGGAAACTACAGACCTGTCAGTCTGACCTCTGTGGTAGGGAAAGTGATGGTGTCACTTGAACGAAAGAATAGTTGAGTACCCAGAGGTCAGTGGAGCACAGGATCCAAGGCAGCATGGGTTCACAGCGGGAAGGTCATGTCAGACGAATCTAATAGATTTCTTTGACTGGGTGACCAAAGTAGCAGACCAGGGAGGGGCTGTGGACATGGCCTACCTAGACTTTTAGCAAGGCATTTGACACAGTCTCACACAAAGATTGATAGTCAAATTAACCAGCCTGGGAGTGGTCCCAGGGTGGTAGCCTGGGTAAAACATTGGCTGGACAACAGGATACAGAAGGTAATTGCAAATGGAATCCACTCTGAAGAAAGGGCTACTAGTGGGGTACCGCAGAGGGTTCAGTACTGGGTCCAGTCCTTTTAATGTCTTCATCAGTGACATTGCAGAGGGACTGGAAGGAAAAGTATGCCTTTTGAGATGACACAAAGATCTGCAACAGGGTTGATACACAAGGAGGTGTGGAAAGGATGAAAAGGGACTTGGAAAGGTTGGAGGAATGGTCAGACATATGGCAGCTAGGATTCAATGCAAAAAGGCAAAATAATGCACCTGGGAAACAAGAACCCAGGGAAGAATACACAATGGGTGGGGAGGTAGTAACAACAACAAAACAGGAAAGGGACCTGGGGGTAATCATATCAGATGACCTTAAGGTTAGCAAGCAATGTGAGAAGGCAGTAGGGAGGGCTGGGGGTATACTGGGATGTATAGGGAGAGGCATCAGCAGCAGAAAACAGGAAGTTGTTGTCCCTCTGTACAGACAGTTGGTGAGACCCCATCTGGAATACTGTGTCCAGTTCTGGAGACCCCATCTCCGCAAGGACATAGACGGGATAGAGGCAGTCCAGAGGAGGGCAACTAAAATGGTGCAGGGTCTGCAAGAGAAGCCATATGAGGAGAGACTAAAGGAGCTTAATATGTATACCCTTGAGGAAAGAAGGAGAGGGGGATATGATAGAAACTTCAAGTACCCTCAAGGAATCAAAAAGTCCAAGAGGGTAGCATCTTTCAGAAAAAGAGACTTGCAAGAACAAGAGGACACAATTTAAAGATAGAAGGAGGGCAGTTCAGGGCAATGTGAGGAAGTATTATTTCACAGAGTGGGTAGTGGATGCATGGAACAGCCTTCCCGAGGAAGTTGTGGGGTCTAAAACTGTGGGAGAATTCAAGAATGCATGGGACAGACATAAGGCAATTCTTGTGGGTGGCAGGAAGATATAGGCTGTTGGTTAACTAGGATCTGCGGCCTATCCTGTAGGTAGGGAAATGGGCAGACTAGATGGTCCTAGCAGTCCTTATCTGCCATCAAAGTCTATGTTTTCTATGTTTTCTATCAGGTTGGCAGGTTTGATTAATTGTTTTTCTTACTACTCACATGGACCCAGGGTGTATTTTATGAAAGGGAAACTGCATTCATTGATTGACCATATGTTAGTTTCATCATCTGTACAAGTTAATACCTTTCATATGAGATCAAGTGAATTTTCAGATCATTTTTTTTGTATTATGTTCCCTTCACATTGACAGCTCAACTTACAGTCGAAAAGTTAGGTGGAAATTGAATATTTCTATTCTAGATTTCCCCCACATAAAAACAGGCATACAGTTTTTATTAAGGGCCCGTTTATCAGTAACTTTTTTATATACAGATATAGGAGCCTGGTGGATGAATACTAAATCAGACCTCTGTAAATGGTTTAAAAAACAAGGGATTTTAACTAAAGATCAGAATTTTTTAAAGTATTTGTCCTTTAGACAACAGTTACAGAGGCTTATTTCATTTTCCTACTATACTAAATTTGATTATTCTGAGCAAATTAAAAAAACTTAGAACTAGTATGAAAATATATCAATATGACAGGGCTAGGACATTACAAGCTATTTTGGTGAATGCTGCAGACAAGACTCCTATTGGAGATCCATTTGAGGTGTGTATAACCTTAAGGGACTCTTCCACTATAGATTATTTAATGAGTATGGATGGTTATTGAGCTACCACAAAAGAACAGTTAAGGGATTTAATTGAACAGCATTACCGTTCTTTGGAACCTGATTCCTTCTTTTTGGAGGATTCAATGGAAACTTAAGATCAATCAGTATTTCTTCAGATTCCACTGAAGCTTTTCAACTATCTGGGCTTATCACTAGTCAGGAAGTTTTTGAGGTTATACAAAAACTGAAGCCTAATATCTTCCCAGGGATTGATGGGCTCCCTAATCAATTTTACAAATGTTTTCAGGCAGAGTTAAGTGAATGCCTTCTACTTTTATTTAAGTTTTTTTCAGATACTACTTCTATTTTTCCTTCTTTAACTGAGGGACTTTTGATACATCTGTTTAAATCTGGGGATAGGAATAATATAAAGAATTGAAGGCTCATTACTCTTTTAAATTCTGATTATAAACTCTTTTCAAGCATTTTAAATAATAGGCTAAAAAAATATGCTAAATGTGTTATCTCCCCTTATCAATTCTGTAGCATTCCTGACAGAAGAATTCAATCTGCTCTGATGATTTTGATAGATGTCATTGAGCATTTATCATTGGCAGGGAGAAGTGGTTGTGTTTTTATTGCAGATTTTGAGAAAGCCTTTGATAGAGTACATTTACCTTATTTTTTTAGCACTTAAAAGGTATGGGGTTCCTATACAGATGGTTGACATTGTTAAATTACTATATCAGAATAATGCAGTTTATCCATTTTTAAAAGGATGTACTGCTCAGAGATTTTGTCTAAAAACTGGGGTTCGTCAGGATTCTCCCCTGAGTCCACATTTATATGTTTTTTCATTGGACTCCCTCTTACACTCTTTAGTTAATACACCAAAGTGGGCAGGGATTATAGGGGATACTTTTAAGGATCAACTTTATTTGCAAGCTTATGCAGATGATTTGAATTTATATTTTTCAGATCCAACCCAAATTCATCATTTTTTAGAGGAATTTAAACTTTTTTCAACAGTTTCAAATGCAAAAACCAATTTGCATATGACTAAAGGTTTATTTATTGGGGCTGTTAGTCCTGCTGAGGTAATGCAAGATGATATATGCATTTCACAAAATCCACAAAAAATTTTAGGAATACTTTTTAGTCCTCAAAATTTACCTGATGAGAATTGGAAATTAGTACTGGAGAAAGTGGAAAAAAAGTAAATAGATGGAAGCGGTGGAAATTTTCTAAATTAAAACGCATACATATTTTAAAACAATTTATTATACCTTGTCTACAATATGTTGCAATGATTTTTCCTCTTCTACCTCAGCTGGAGACTAAGGCCTATAGTGTTTTTTCAAATGTTATGGGGGAATCATTTGAATCCAGTGAAAAGACATTATACTTTTCCTGGACCCTCTGCTAGGCCTTCAGGAATACTTCACTCCCGAGATCTGTCTGTCAGGGGACTTATCATTTATTAGAGTTAAGGTTTGAAAGTTTCACATTTCCATGATTGCCTTATCAGCTAAGAAACTTATTCTATGCCACTGGAAAGATAAGTCCTCTCCATCTGTCCGGGAATGGGTAAATGAAATTCTGTCCAATCTGCGTACAGAAAAAGGGATTGCCATTCTCCACAATAGAATGGCAACATATACCAAAATCTGGGATCCCTTCACTCTAATTCTCTGGTTCAAGTCTAAGTATATCTCAGACTATATTGTCATGTAAGACCTTAAGTAAGGTGCTTGGCATTTGACGGGCATTAGGTTGGGTTACTGCAGTATGAGGAGGGAAGGGTGGGTCAGGCAATTATTCCTTTATATTGTATTGGAATGTCAATGTCACTGTCATTTAAACTGCCTTTTACTGTGGAAAATGTATCGATAAACTTTAAATTGAGAAAAAAAGACATTATACTTACCTAGGTAAAAAATGTGGGTGACTGGGGATGATAGACCCAATCACTTTTTTGCATACTCTGTTTTTTATGACTTCCATTAAAAGTGGTCTGATTCCAGTAGTGAGTTTAGAAAAGTGGTGGATGGTTAGAGCCCTTGGTAGATATTTCCAAGCTTGACATATTTTTGCACCAAAAATAAACCCTCATATTCACATTCCTATTTATTTTAGACCAGCAGTACAAAAATGATATAGATGGCAAATCACTAAAGCCATGAGTAAGATTAATAATATACAGACTATGTATAAACTAGTGATGGAAGCAACACATCCGCAAGTCCCTTATTTTAAAAATTGTCCATCAACATTAAATCCTAAGGTGTTAGCACAACTTAATAACCCTAGATTACCTCCAGATCAGTGGAACACTCAATGGCTGATTTTGTATGGCCGTTTTAATGTTCGAGGGAATGAAAAGTATAAGGCTAGAGAAGAAAGGAATTGTCCTTATATGGACTGTATCAATACTGAAGAAACGAAGGAATATTTTTTCTTACAGTGCTCTTATTCTAAACGCTTGTAGAATTATCTAGCTAGACTATGGAGTTTCAAATGGCTTCCCTTTGTTACATATGATATACTGGTATTAGGACTTTAATCTGTCAATTTTTGCTGATTTTCATATGGATACTTTATCTTTATTTTTTTGTTGTGTGAGATATTTTTTATGGCAGGCAAGATGTCAAAGGGTGATTTACCGAAGGAAAATGTCATATGAGTGTTACAGCATTTTGGTATCAAATGAACTTTCAAAGATTTATTTGCATGGTTTGCATTTGTTTTCTTTACATAAGGTTACTAAATGGTGGAATGGTTTTACTCACTTCATAAAATATAAGTAATTCAGTGTCTGTATTAAGATGTAATGGTTGAAAATGATGAGTTTTCTTTCTGTTAAAGTGTTAAAATTTTCTTTCTAATTGTATCGTGCTGTTATATATGTTTATTATTACAATAAAAACTCCCCTACTCTTTTCAATAAGTGCCATGGGATCTTTAACATCCACCTGAACTACCACCAATCCAGGCAGATGGGACCTCGGTTTAACATCTCATCCAAAAGATGGCAACTCAGAAGTGCAGCACCCCTCTCATGCTGCACTACAGTGTCAGTACTGGGATATTAGCTCAAGTCCCAAGATCTGGGGCCTGAACCCACAGCCCTCTAATCTCCCAACCTCAGAGGCAAGTGTGCTACCTACTGAACCACTGACACTGATAATAATCATCATCCATAAGGCATGTTATTTGTACAGGTCTGTAGATGAAAGTTGATATACTGAATCTGGTTATTTGTACAGTATCTGTAGATTTTTCATAAAGTTTTGATTCAAGGTTGCCTTGGTTCTTGGTTATCAGGCTGTCCATAAATAAAATTTGATTCTTTTTCCAGTCCAGAGTAAACTGTACAGTATATAATCTGTGAAGCTGTTTCAAAGTTTATGAAACTTCATTAAATCACTTTGTGTGCCATGCCAGAGCAAGTGTACAAACTGTTGTTCCTAATAAGTCATAAACACATTTTGTAGAGCAGAAGCTAGGAGCTCCCCAGGGTCATTCACTTTACTTGAAAATAGGGTTGCATTTCAGATCTAAAGAAGTTGCAGAACAGTGCATACATGTTCCCAAAAATATTATTTGTCACTCACTGCACTGCTGTCTGCTTGCTCCAGGCAGTACTGCAGGGCAGGTACTCAGGACATTTCTCATTTGGGATAAAGTGTAAAATTATTAATGTCTGTACTCAGCAGTAAACAATTTTGTATAAACTGATCCTTTATGTTTTATTCTTTCAATAACTGTTACATAAGTGGTACCCCTTAGATTTTAATCAGTGTTTGTTAACAGGTCCTTTATTTGTACAGCTACTGTACATATACCTTTAGATGGTACCTCACTAGAATAGTGCTATGTGAATAGATCCAGTCAACAGAGCACTAGTCTGAATAGTGCAACCACGAACAGCGATGGGGAAATGACAGCGCTATGCAATAAACGCTACCCAGGTCACTTTCCATGGTGCTTACACTGGACATGGGTAGAAGATATTCAGAGGCTGGCTGAGCTGCTTATTTGGTGTAAAGGGCTGAGATATAGAGCAGCTCAACCAGGAAGCAGTGGAAACCAAGGTTCTAATCTTGGTCTTCCTTGATTTTGCAACCCTCATGACTTAGTTTTTTTTTTTTACAAGGGTCTGTAGAAACAAATATTCCATGGCCCTACATATTTTGTCTTGCCCCATGATCTGCTTCCCCCAGAGTTGATATCCTTTACTTCAGGGGGTGCAGGGGGCAGAGTCCCCCATGTCAGGGTATGAGCTGTGGAGCCCCCTGCAAAAATAAACATAGCTGCCTTTTTACTGTGTGGTCCTTGACCGCATTATGGAAGCAGGCTATGTTGTGATGCAGTGCCCCTTTAGACAACTGATATAGAACAGAGTTGATACATAAACAGTAAGACTTGATGGGGTGTTTGTTGTCTTGGGTTAAACCCACACCCCAAGTGCATAGTAAGGCATGAGGTCCTTACACTGAGTGCCTTCATCCCCTGGGAGGGAAGTATGTCATATTGAGCATATTTATTTATTTATTTAAAATTTTGGTAACCTGGAAAGGCAAACTGGTCTGTGGCTCATTTCCAGGTGTGACCCAGGGGAGACAGTAGAGGATTTATAGTAGTCGAGTAGCAAAACATTGAAGCAATCATGGTTGAGATACAATAGAACAATATACAGTATTGGCAAATATACATTTAGGTTACTCTGCTGAGGTATCACTTTTACAAGGTGCAAAGTACATTTGGACATTGTGAAACAGTGTTTTCATGATGCATAGAACATTTTTCAAATTATGATAAGTGGCAACTATTCATGGGCAAAAATAAATAGTAGTACAAGCTTACAAGGTATATACTTGCATGGAGGAAGGACTGGTACATGAGAAGGGAAAACTGAGAAGAATTAAGGGTATAAGGATAGACGGGTCTACAGAGAAAAAGCAGGGGAATAAAGGTAGAGGGGCACAGTGTGCCAGATGGGAGAGAGGAAGGAGTGACACAGGGGGAGGGTAAGAAGAGGGAAGGGAGAAGGAGAGGAGAGGAGAATGAGAAAGAGTGGGGGAGATGTAGGAGCAGAGGAGTAGTAAGGCAAGGTGGAGGAAGGAGCAAAGGAAGAGTAATGACAGGGGTGAAATGAAAGAGGAGAGGAAGGAGTAGAGAGAGATGGGGTCAAGGGAGGCCAGATAGGGAGCAATTTCAGGGGGGTGGAGGAGGAGCTTTAGTTGTTGTTTTAGCATGGTTAGAGTGGGTATATAGTGAACAGAGTGGGGGAGATAATTCCAAGGATCTGGCAGTCTGAAGGTGAAAGTGGTCTTGCCTGCTTTAGAGTGAGGATATGGGGACAAGCGGAGGTATTGTCAGACTAGCTAAGGATGATGGTGGGGACACAGATGATGATAAGGACAAAGCAGAAATCCTCAACAGATATTTCTGCTCTGTTTTTACCAAGGAGGAGGAAGGTTGCAGGCCCTCCCTTACAAGGGGCAGCATAGACTGTGGTAGAGTATATTCAGGACCTTTTACAAAGGAAAAAGTCCTGAAGGAACTGTAGAAACTTAGTGTAAATAAGGCCATGGGATCTAATGAAGTACACCTGAGGTTACTGAGAGAGCCAAGAGAGAAATTAGCGGCTCCCCTGGCTGACCTTTTTAACTTATTGCTTGAGTGGAGAGAGGTCCCACAGGATAGGAAAAAGGCCCTGATTATCCCACTACATAAAAATGGGAGAAAAGCAAGAGTGCAGGCAACTACAGGACAGTAAGCCTCACATCAGTTGTGGGCAAAATAATGGAAGCCCTTCTAAAGGACAGGATTATATCCTTTCTTGAGGAAAACAGCAAGTTAGACACAAAACAGCATGGCTTTACCATGGGTAGATCATGCCAAACTAATCTAATAGACTTTTTCAACTGGGTAACCAAAATAGTGGACCAGGGCAGTGCTGTAGATGCAGTATACCTGGACTTCAGCAAAGCCTTCAACTAGGTCTCAAATAGAAGGCTACTGCACATTGTTAGACAGCATGGTGGTAGGGCAATAGGAGGTGAACTGGATAAAGGGAAGGACCCAGAGGGTACTAGTAAATGGCTCCCTGTAAGAAGAAGGAGGAGGAGCTAGTGGAGTGCCCCAGGGGTCAGTGCTATGTCCAATCCTCTTTAATATTTTTATTAGTGACATATCAGAAGGCCTGGAAGGTAAAGTGAGTTTGTTCACAGATGACATGAAAATAAACAACAGGGAAGACACTCCAAGAGGAGCAGAAAATATGAAGGCTGACCTAAGGACTCTGGATCTATGGTTAAAAACGTGGCAACTAAATTTCAATGCAAAAAAAATCAAGATCATGCACATTGGAAGAAGAAATCCAGGAGACAAATACTACCTAGGAGGAGTACAACTGGAATCCACTAAGCAGGAAAGAGATCTGGGAATAATTATAATGGACGATCTGAAAATGTCCAAGCAGTGTGAAAAAGTGGCACTAAGGGAAAACGGCATGCTGGGCTATATAGGAAGGGGGATTACCAGCAGAAAAAGAGAAAGAGAGAGATCATCCTGCAGCTCAATAGACCACTGGTAAGGTCACACACCTGGAGTACAGCATCAGGTTCTGGAGGCTGCACCTTAAAAATGATATTGACAGACTGGAAACAGTGCAAAGGAGAGAAACAAAAAATGATATAAGGACTGCACAGCAAAACATATGATGAATGGCTATGGGACCTAAACATGTATTCCCTGGAGCAACAAAGGGAGAGGGGAGACATGATCAAGACCTTCAAGTTCCTAAAATAAATAAATAAGGTGCAGGTTCAGGACCTGTTTTGGATCAAGAATCACACAAGAACCAGGGGGAACAATATGAAGCTGGAGTGGGGCAAATTCAGGGGCAACAGATGCAAATTCTTCTTTACTGAGAGGGTGTTAGATGCATGGAATGACCTTCCACAGGGAAGCAGTTAGGGGAAGGGTAGGCTCAATGGCAGACTACATGGTCTGTATGGTCCCCTTCTGCCGTATGTGGAGACTGAAAGTGCAGGAATCATGGGTTCTAAGGCAGTGGCCTGATGTAGGTGGGGGAAATATGAGTGTGGAGAGATGGGTGGGAGGGCTGAGAACCAGAACTTGCTGACAAAGGTGGCACAGTGGGCTAGGCAATGATTTCCAAGTGAGGAAAGGGCTAGGGCGGAGTACAAGTGACAGTGATGGATTCGGAAGGAGAGATTTGAAGCAAAACTACAGCGAGCATTATACAGGGGATCTAACTTAGTGAGGGAGGATTGGAGGACCAATCTGTAGACAACGTTTACATAGAATATCATGGGGAAGATTCATTTAGTGATGAGTTCTTTCAGATTGGGAGGGAGAGACAGTCCTTGATTGTATGCAAGGCTCCCAGTTTGGGCCGAAGTTTAATGTGGATGTAATCAATGTGCTGGGGGAAATCAAACTTGGGGTCCAGCCAGACCCCCAGGTATTTAAAAGACCACACTGTTTCTATAACTGCACTGTCCAAGCAGAAGAAAGATGGAAGAGATGAGAGCTTCACCAGCCTTTGGGTGGAGCCAAAAGCCATGGCAACAATTTTTTTTTGGATGTTACACTTGAGGAGGTTTGCCTCAAAGCAACTGAGGGCATTTGCAAAGGCAGCATGCAAGAATGACTGGATTGTGGTGAAAGAGGGGACTGTGGCAGAGATGATGGTATTGTCAGCATACATGTGTATGTGCATTGGTGAACATGAAGAGGGAAGGTCATTAACAAAAATTGAGAAGAGTGCAGGGCCCAGAATAGAGTCCTGGGGGTTCCCTTCGAGGATGGGAAGGGTGATAGATTTGGAATTACCTATTTGCATGTATTGGTTCATGTCAGAGAGATAAGATCTAAAACAGTCCATTAAGGAGGGGACAGACCTACCCTGCATGGCTGCTAGTTTGTTCAGAAGGAGACTGTGGGAGACTGAGTCAAATGCCTTAGCGAGGTCAATGAAAATCATCAATGTGAGGTAACCTTTGTCCATAGTGGAATGGATGTGCAAGAACAAGGGGGCACAATTTGAAGAAAGAGGGGTGACAGTTCAGGGGCAAAGTAAGGAAGCATTTTTTCATGGAGAAGGTGATGGACACATGGAACAGCCTTCCTGAGGAGGTTGTGGGATCAAAAACAGTGAGTGAATTCAAAAATGCAGTGGACAGAAGTAAGTCAATTCTAGTAGTGGGTAGGAGGAAGTAGGCTGTTGGTTAACTAGGATCTGCAGCATATCCATTAAGTAGGGAAATGGGCAGACTGGGTGGGCCAAGCTGCCCTTATCTGCCATCAAAGTATATGTTTCTATGTTTCTATGCAACAGTGGCCAAACTGTCAGCATAGTCATCTTGTTTCCCCACTTCATTTACCTGGTACAGAAAATTTTTGAATCACAGCCAAAACATAATTCTGTGCAACTGCAACACCATTCCATGCCACAGGTGAGAAAACACACTTTGGCCAGGATTTGAAAAATGACAGCTGTGGCATACATGAGGTGGGGTAATAAGAAGGTTATGCTGAAAATCCCTTTGGATTATCTATAACTTCCAGTATAACTATGACTTTAAATTTCTATCAATCTACAACTATAAATATATCTATAACCATGTTTCCTATTCATCCGCTCCCCTCCTAGCCTTGCTAATTTTCCACCTCTGCTGTTACTCCCAATCCACCCCTTCCTTTCTGGCTAGATGGTACCATCATCATAATTTAATGTGTTATCTTAATGTTATGCACTAAACCTGTCCATTGTGACCTCTGTAAACAATTGTACTCACATGCTGCAGTTAATAAGTTCTTTCTGTTAATTGTTGTTCACTGCTGAAGGTACTGTTGTAATAATGTTTGCTGTTGTATGCATGTATGCATTTATTTCCACTACCCTTTCCCCAAGGATGCACCATGAGATGAGCAACTTGTTCAGTGTGCCTTTCCTGGTGAAATATTTCAATAAATAAATAAAAAATATGTCATAAAAGTATTTAACATTTCTGAAGCTATAAGCAGGCATAGCAAAATTACAATGAATGATCATCACTTTGGCATTTTTTCATATTGTGACCCCACATTTTCAACACAGTCTTTTTATGACCCCACCTCACAAACCCCATAGGTGAAAATGTTCAAATCTGTGCCAGAATGCCATTCTGTGCCACAGGTGGGAAAATACATTTCTGACAGGATGTGAAAAATGACAGCTGTACTGTTCATGAGGTGGTGTGAAAAAAACGGAAATGTTGTAAATTTGGAGTGAAAATATTAAAAATTGCCAAAGTTATGCTTGCATAGAAAATTTTGAACAACCATGCATAACTCAGGATTTTTAAGGTATTTCTGCACCAAATTTTCATCTTGGCCTTTTTGGGATGCTACCTCATGAACACTGGCACTGTCATTTCATTATTTGGTCCCAATAGGTGACTTCACACAGCAACCACACCATTCTGCGCCACAGGTGCAAAAACATACTTTGGGCAGGATGTGAAATAATGACAGCTATACTGCTCATGAGGTGGTGTAAAAAAATGGTTATGTTGAAAATTTGGAGTGCAAATATTCAAAATTGCCAAAGTTATGCTTGTGTGTAGAAATATTTCAATGACTGTGCATAACTCGGTCATTTGTTTGGTATTTTTGCATGAAATTTTCAACATGGGCTTTTGGGGATCCCATCTCATGAACACTGACACTGTTATTTCATTACACTATCCTGAAAGGTGATTCCACGCAGCAAACACAAAATCACCTTAAGGGTCCAATTAACAAACTGACAGTGCTATTGATTATGAGGTGGGGTCCCAAAAAGCCCATGTTGAAAATTTGGTGCTGAAGTACTGACAAATGGCCAAGATATCAACATAAGATCTAAATGCCATTCACAGCCTTTATATGACATTTACCTTGAATCTTCAGTTTGCTGTTTGGCTTTAAGAGGCAGACGTTTCCTAGTCCATAGAAGATGACAGCCAAGGATCTCCAGTGGTAAGTGTAGGGCAAGGGGGGATGTTGGGTGGTGGGTTTCTCAGTGGGAGGGTCAGAATGGGGGAGGAGGATGGGGGAGATGACGAGGGACCATTTTCGTTTTTTAGAAAAAAAAGACATCAGAGGACTGTTTTCTTTTTTCACAAGTACACATAAAGCAGCATTTCAGGACACTGGGGTGGGCTCCCCAGTGTCCCACAGTACTGGGGGAGTACATACCTATGGGCACTGATAGTGGGGTCCCCAGTGTCCCACACTGGCAAGGGGTTCTAATGCCGACACAAGGATTGGGCACCCCGATGTCATCAAAAACATTTTTTACAAGTTCTGGAGGAGGAGTATTGGATATAACTGGGGACACTGGGAGTGGTCTTCCAAGTGTCCCACACTGGTGGGGGTTCTAGTGCCAGCAAATGAATTGGGCAGCCCGATGTCAGCAAAAAATGTTTTTAAAAATAAATATTTTGGGACACTGGTAGGGGGCTACCCAGTATCCCACACTAGTGGGGGGAACTTCTTCTGCTGACATGGGGATTGGGCACCCCAATGTCAGCAAAAAATATTTTTTTAAATATAAACATGCCTTGACCCCTGTGAAAGCACTTAAAGGATAAAACATCCTTTCTTTAGGCAACACCTGGGGCCGAAGAATCAAATTCTTCCCCCTTTTTTTCCAAAATAATGGCCAGAAAAGGTTTTACCATTTCACATGGGCCAATGTTTTTTTTTATTAAAGTAGTTACAAACCAGTGCTGCAATTTATGGTAATTTTGTAAACGTAGTTTAGCAAATTTGCAACACTACGAACAGCCGATGTACAAAGACATATTTCTGGCCACTATATTTTTAAAATAACAGCAGAATCATGTCCCTCTGGCCCCAATTAGGTAAACACAACTGTTGGTGTTTACCATGGGGCAGTATTTTTTTAATTACAGGATTTTTTCCACTTTGCTAACGAAACACAAGATGGCAGCTCATGTACAAGGGTTTTTTCATCATGAGAAAGGATTATGGGTCTCACAAAACAGGAATGCTCTTGCAAGATGCAATCCTCATTCATGAGATCAATTCCTTTGTTGAAAAAAAGATATCTCTCCAAAAAATGGAACATTCATAAACATCCCTTTAGGATATAAAGGTAAATAAAAAACGTAATAAATTTGCAACAGATTAATATTATTCCACCAAATTTTCCCTGTCTGTTCTGCAACCAAGGTTCTTTCTACCCTATTAAAATCATGCAGCAATTCCACACCGATTGGCCACAAGCCAATGAGGAAAAAATAGCAAAAAAGGGTGGATTTTTACTTTTTTTCATTATCTGAATCTCAGCATCCACACATCCGACTGGAGCGAAACTTGCTACATCAAGAGGACTACCCCACGGGACAGCACATACCACATTTTGAGCAAACCCATTGATCAGCTGCAAAGTTAGTAAATGCAGAATTTGAGCTTTAGCAATAAACTTGCTGCTCAACTCTAACTATCTCTATATATATATATATATATATATATATATATATATATATATATATATAAATATATTATAGTGGCACAGTCACGTCACTATATTTAGGATTAAGAAGGCACTTCTATGTTAAAGTCAAAGGTTTGCACTTTAATAACTTTGGACCTGTTCAATGGATTTGCCTGAAATTTGGTATGTGTGGTGGGGCGTCGTAGATCTCTTGATTTGCCAGATTTCATTTTGGTCAGACTTACGGTCTTTGCACATGAAAATGCTGAAAAATGCAAAATGATCCAGTTTTGGAGGCAGGCTTTGGGATTTTATCAATGGTTGTGCATGGCCATTGTGTGGTGTGCCACTCTGTGAGATGACTCATCAGAAAGAGCTTGGCTGCCCAAACATGCCACTTCTCATTTGGTGAAAAAATATTAAGGCATTCAAAAGTTATGCCACTTTTAAGTTCCCATTATAAGTCAAATGGGAAAATTTATATGGTTGTTTTGCGAACAAAGAATGGGGTTCTGGCCATCTGGTCCCACCTGGCGGTCAAAGAATTTGCAGCCTCACAGTTCAAGAATCTTTGTCCCTGAGAATTCTTTGACAACGAGGTCCGCCATCTTGTTTTTCCTTTTCTGACCCTACAAATTCAAATATCTCACCTTAGGTGTCCTGGATGGGTTTTACTCAGGGGCTCCGATCTATTGACCCATGCCTTTGGTTTGACATAAAACAGTATAAAAATAGAGTTACAGCATTTTAAAATCTTTGATCGTGGCTCGCTAATGATCTTTGATTGCGAGCCTGTAAATACTTTGATAGCGAGATTCTTTGATCATGATCGTGCATCGTTAGCGAGGGACAAGATGGTCGAATTAAAAAATCAAATTTCTCAGCCCAGGGGTGCCGTAGGAAGTCAAATGAGAGTGGGTTCTGTTCAGGGGGCTTCATTCTATTGAGGCAATGCTTCATTTAATTCTGCCTAAGACTCGAGTTTCACCATTTTTAATTCTTTGATGGTGAGCCTGCAATTTCTTTGATCACGAGCATGCAAATTCTTTGATCGCAAGATTCTTTGATCGTGATCATGTATCGTGAGTGAGGGATGAGATGGCCCTTTGAAAAATGCAAATTTCTTAGCTCAGGGTGGCCTAGGAACACAAATGAGGCTGGTGTTTGCTCAGGAGGCTTTGTTCTATCAAGGCATGGTGGTGGTTTCATTTAATTCTGCCACAAACTCGAGTTTCAGCATTTTTTATTCTTTGATCGTGAGCCTGCAAAATCTTTGATAATGAGATTCTTTGATTGACATCTTTGATTGTGAGATAGGGACAAGATGGCCAGATTTTATAATGCATTAGATAGGGCAATTTCACCAATCTTTAAGTTTAAAGGGGGACAAGAAAGCAGTTTTAGAAGTAAATGTATGTTTTCCTATGCTCCATATGTTAATAAAATACTTAAAACCAATAATATTGTCATGTCTTTGTTTTTTATTCTTTTTTCTGTTTTTCATTGTTCATACCGATTTGCTGTTCCTCAATGTTCCGTTTATGCGCAAGCTGTTGTTAAGATGCCACCAGCTGCGGACATCCTCCTTTGTACTGACTTTGTGCATGCACACATCTCTGTTGTACCCATTGAGTCTCAGAATCAACTTTAGAGTGGCAGGGATTTATAGTGGATGATAGAGAGAGAGAGAGAGAGAGAGAGAGAGAGAGACTACCTTTTATTGGTTTCTGACATAGTCTCTTCATCCATGGCACCCCCACAGCTAATATAAAGTATTTCTCCTCACTGTCTCCCACAGGCTGATCAACAATTTGCTGAGAAGCTGACAGACACACCAAGCCAAGTATCGAGCTGGCTCTGCACAAAATGTCTTTGTCAACTTAGTGCCACTAGCATGCCATGTCCGACACACCAAGGGAAATATCCACCAGGGAATAGTAAATCTGGTCCCAGGATCTGCTCACTTTGTAAGAACTACTGTGGGAATGAAAAGAGTGCACTGAGCAGAGTGCTGTCGAATGAGATTGTGTAGGTCAGGGAAGCAGCCACATGGAGTCGCAACTCCACTCGGGAGTGCCTGTGCTTGATTTAAACAAAACTGCACACAACAAAAACATGCACAGAACAAAGGGCAGTCTTATCCATAATTATTTTTATTCACAAATCAGTCGGCTTTTTGCTCTTGGACTCTGCACTGCTTTGAAGCCACATATATTTCTAAGTGTGTTTTTTTTTTATTTTTTACTGTTCTGTGAATAAAGTAATCACGGATTAGACTGCCCGTTGCTCTGTGCCAGTTCTTGTTGTGTACAGTGAGGGTACCAACAAACAAATAGCAAGACTACAGTATTAAAAAAGTTTATTATTCACATACCCCACTATAGCAAATTCTCAAGTATAAAGAATGGGAATTGTGGTTCACGATATTATCAGCTGTTCTGATCTGGCTACTGACTGTGCTAAATGTGAACAATTTCAAACTCACAGCATTATTCAGTGAAGTTCATAGATTTAAATCCCAACCCTTTCAGCCTTTCCCCAACCAATGTTAAATATGATAAATAAAAAGAAATAAAATCTGTGACAGCAGTGTAATGTGAGCGTCTAACAGAAGAGCCATCACTGGAAATGAAATGGGACTGAAACAGAGACACTTCCAGTCTGATACATTTTCTCTTGCATGCCGTCAGCCTCATACAGTCTCGCAAGCCACGTGCTGTTGGAAGTTCAGCCTCTCAACACATTTCACATGCCCCAGCTATTCAAAACGTACCCAAGTGTGGGGTTTTGCTAAACAAACCTAACATGATTTTAAAGAAAGGGAGGTGTTAACCTGTTCCTGGACAAGGGATGAGGGTAAGAGCAAACACAGAGAGGCGGGAGTGGGAGAGCTGAGCAGGCTAGCCTGAAGTGAGACTTTTTTTTACTTCAAATATTGGTTCAAACACAGTAACAAAGTAATAGAAGGTAAATCACTAGTTGAAAATTAAATACACCATTAGGGTGAGAATGGACAAGACAGTGCAGTAGGGGATAGTGCATTTACAATAATTATTGTATTCTAGCAGTAACACGGAGACATGAGGACCAACGCTGAGGACAGCAGGACTGCAGGAATGCTGGTGTTACAGATAACTGACATGCCAGTCGGGGAATAAGTAGGTCCACTCATTTAGTTTACATAGTTTGCGTTGGTCCTCATGTCTCCGTGTTACTGCTAGAATACAATAATTATTGTAAATGCACTATCCCCTACTGCACTGTCTTGTCCTTTCTCACCCTAACGGTGTATTTAATTTTCAACTAGTGATTTACTTTCTATTACTTTGTTACTCTGTTTGAACCAAGATTTGAAATTAAAAAAAAGTCTCACTTCAGGCTAGCCTGCTCAGCTCCCCCACTCCTGCCTCGGAGCCTCCAAAACCATGCTCTATGCCCACCTCACCAACACTAGCAAATGTGATTGCTTTTCAATAAAAACTACTCCGCCTCATTGACCATCCTCACATCCAAGGCCTACTCTCCTTGTCAAATGACCCCTTATATACCACCACTATCCCTGTCTGCCACCCAACTCACTCTTCTTCCCCCTTTTTTCTGTCCCCTCTCACTCACTCGACTGCTCACCACTTTTCCCTCCTGTCTTGCCTCCCATTGGATCCTAATGATCTCCCTCTCTATGTAAGTTTCTTTATTTTCCAAATTGTCTACTCCCATGTAACTGTTAAAAGCATGTTTATTATGTAACTCTACAACTTTCTGCCTTAAACTGTAAATAACAAACCTAGTATGTAACTTTTACATTTTGTATTACCTGTAATGTCTATTGTTATTGTTTGATGTTCTCTGTGACGTGGAACCTTTGTAAAAGAGCCCTGGGCTCAAAGGTATTAATTCCTAGACCAATAAACCAAACTAAACTAAATACCCTTTCAGGTACACAGCACATCATTGTATTTTGCTAATAAATAGACTAAAGATGGCTCAATGACAAATTAGTACTGCAAGTGATGTGCACCTGAGTGTCTGTTAGCAGAGAACAACCAATGAATTAATGCTCAGTGGGTGGGCCACAAAAGATCACAGAACAGCAAGTCATAAGTCAAACTGGCACTCTCAGTTTTCTGAGATAAAAAATGGAAACCTGGATTAATCGGTTCCAGTATCAGCCATATAAGTAAAATCAGTTAAAACACAAATAAACAAAATAGAATAAATCATGAAATGTTGTTTTTTAATTGTAACTGTACTCATTATATTGATAATAAAGACAGAACACATCTAGCAATTTGAACTTTGTGATTTATTTCCTATTCTCTTTAAATATCTCGGAAACGGTTGGTCTTTTTACTTGAAATTTGGAAGGTGTTCTCAGCATGTCCTGTAGATGTGAATTGTTTACGTGTTGGAGAAAATTGTTTTTGCAGAGATATTTTGTGATGCAATTTACGTGTTGTGGATAGTGTTTTGCATTGTGCTGGTGGCTTGAAATTGATAGGGTACCTAGCCGTAGTGTCATGGATGCAGTTGTCAGTTGTTGTGCCTGTAAAATGTTAACAGGTGTGGAATTCTGCAACTCTGATGAATTAAAATTTCAAACTTTAACATGTTATATCTTCGACATGATTTGGTGTTTTACATTGAAATTTGGACTGTGTTGATGGTACACACACGTTAACAAGTTGGTGGGAGCGCAGGGCCCAAAGGACCTATGCTCCCATCACCTTCCACAGGTTGGTGGGAACGCAAGGCCCGAAGGGACCATGCTCCCATCAACTTCAGTAGGTAGGTGGAAGTGCAGGGCCCAAAAGGACCATGCTCCCACCATGATCTGCAAGTTGGTGGGAGTGCAGGGTCCAAGGGGCCCGCGATCCCACCAACTTGCGCAAGTTCTTAGTTTTTTATTCTTTCTCAAAAAGTAAGGAAATTCTATGCAAAAAACTGTGTTAATGCATCATTTAGGGTTAAAACTCAAAAAGTCAGGAAATAAAAAATCTTTAGGGTTGCCCCTCCCCCAGACCTGCCCATCATCCCAAGATTCACAGCTGACAGGGTGTGTCATTGGGGTTGTGAGGCCTAAATGTCATTCTTATTTACTGTGGCTTGTGAATGTAATTTCAGATGGAATGGGTGACATTTAGGCCTCACAACCCCAATGACACACCCCGTCAGCTGTCAATCTTGGGATGATGGGTGGTCCGAGGGAGGGCAATCCTAAAGATTTTTCATTTCTGACTTTTTGTGTTTTAACCCTAAATGATGCATTAATGCATTTTTGCATAGAATATATATATATATATATATATATATATATATATATATATAATATATTATTTTTATTTTATATATATATATATATACACAACAGGGTAGGAGCTCCAACCTGATGGTAAATTGTGCTATTTTCACTGCAGTGTGATATGAAGCTGACATCAGCAGAGTTAAAATAAATGATGTTTATACATACTCTGCTGACGTCAGCTTCTGTTATTTTCACTTTGCCCGTTAGTTTCCATAGATGTCCTGTAAACCTCATTCCCTAATCTGCTTTCTACAGCCCAATTTACATGCCTTAGGATACTCACATGAAATGTGTAACAAAAATCCATCTGCTCTCTCGTGCTTTTCCCGAGACTACTGCCTGAATCGCTGACATGAACACCGCGTTCTGATCTCTTTAAGTAAAATAAAGCCATTTACGAGTGCTAACAGTGGATGTTGCACACAACGCTGACAAAAACTGGAGTAGACAATAACAAAATTAAACTTACAGTACCCTAACCAAAACACTCACCTCTTGCAAAAGGCAAAGAAGCAGCCAAATGATCACAAACACATGAAAAATACAAAACAACTTTACTGTTTCACACACCCTCTGTTCTGGCTCTCCACACAAATTCCCACCCTCTCAGAGACTACAGCCAATCATGCACCATGTTCACACAAGCACCCAGCACTCAACATTCACACACATACAAAATCACCAATAACAACCCTCACACAAAACACAATCATGGCCATTCATTCAGAGTACCAACATAAACCAGCACAAAGCACACAAATCATGTAAAAACTCATTGATGAGCTTCCACCCCCATTGTATAAATAGCACACATGATGTGCAGATCATATGCTATGGAAAATATTTTCACTCCTGCAGAGTGAGCTCTGGATACTCTCACTCATGTCTCGGCACTCATGAGTATTCAGAGCTCACTCTGCAGGAGTGAGAATATTTTTCATACCACACTCCTGCCCATCATGTATCCCCTGAATATAAATATATATATATATATATGTAATCAATAATACCCGACAGGGTGGGCAGTATTGGGAAGTACCAAACTGCTCAGGGGTGTAATGAGGCTCGACGCCACAGGTGGAAGTCCTTATAGACCCAGGAAGGTCTGGTATTTCCCATACCGCCCACCCTGGAGGGTATTATTGCACTTAGAAAACAGGTTCTGTAATAAAAAAAAAGTTGAATAAAAAATTGTTAATAAACAATTTAAATTAAGTTTTTTAATAAAATAGTTCCTCCATCTGCATTATAATGAGTTTTTTTTATTGAGGAGGTTTGTCCTATTGGAGACTCTGTAGTTAAAAAAGCTGGTTGTGTGCACTTACACCCTCTGTCAACCCCCCCCCCCCTTCATTATGCAGCACTTTCTTTGAAGGATCCAGTCTGTTTTTGATTACTTTCACTTTTTTCACCCCCCTCAAGCACACAGTTGTATTTATTATTTTGTGACCAACGCATACTATGGACAGCAAGCAGGACAGCATGTGTTGAATAGTTCTGTAGCTGGCGAGTGGGCCACTGCATTATCGAGGAGGACAGTGTCTAAAAAGCAGGTATTTTGTTTCTTTCGGTGCCATTTTCTGTGTCAGAAACTTAGTGCTGTTTTAAATCTTGACTGCCCCTCGCATTAGTGATTAGCACTGGAAAGTCATAAATGGGTATTGGAGTTAGTAGAAACCATGGCAACTGGCGTGACTTTAGTGAATTCATCTCCCAGGAGATGGAGACAGGATGCTGGCTTATGCTAATTTATCGGGCCGTGTTTGGGGAGTTTGGGGGCATGAGCAGGTATTGCCATACATACTAAGAGCTTGGACGGCTTTGTTTTAGTTTTTTTTTTGGTATTCTTTCCATTAGTTTTTTGGTATTGATACTGTTTCTGTTTTTTTTTTTTGATTTTTACTTAACAAAGACAGGCAAAAGGGGTGGAGTTGGCCGGTCGCTAAGTCACCCGAACCTAGACAAAAATATGGTGGCTGGTGTCTCTGACAATTTGGGTGCCCAATGATATACTAAGTAATGGGGCACCCCAAATTGGCACTTGTTTCATACAGGGCTCTATTGAAAAATACCTGCCCGCTACTGCTGCTGTCCTAGCCAATCAGAGTGCTAGAATTTACTTGCCCATTTTCTAAATATATATATATATATATTATATATATACATACATAAATATATTATATCCCACAGCATTCACACACGGATCCCAAGAGGGTCCCTGAGGTCGAGAGGGCCACCGAAGCAAGGTGCCCTCCCCCAACACCCAAATTTTGGCAGTGTTCATACACAGATCCCAAGAGGGTCCCTGTGGTCGAGAGGGCTGCGGGAAGCAAGATGCCCTCCCCCACCACCTGAATTTCAAAAGTGTTCACACATGGATTCCAAGAGGGTCCTTGAGATCAAGAGGGCCACAGGAAGCAAGGTGCCCTCCCCACCACCCGAATTTCAGCACCGTTCACACACGGATCCCAAGATGATCCCTGCAGTCAAGAGAGCCACAGGAAGCAAGGCGCCCTCCCACACCACCCGAATTTTGGCAGGTACGTGCACAGCTCACCATGAGGAGCTCTTCTCTCCCAGCATTCAAGGACTTGGCTTATTTGGCCCCGCCGATGCATAGCGTCAGCTCCCCACCACCTACTGCCCCCACCACCACCCTTGGTCGGCACAGCCTTATATAGGTGAGGTAAAGGGGTTGTGAGACAATCAGCCCACATCTCCACTTGTAGCGTATATACTTTCACTGCTATACTGCCTTACTCCTGGCTTCCTCTTATTTCTTAGAACTACTCTTAAACACCAGGATGAATCCTCTAATTCTCCAACTATGCTCTCTACTACCCACTGTCTTGACACCCCCCAACCATTACACTTCAGAAATACTGTCCCCATTTTTTGGGTCAGACAATAACCTGGCTGCCTGGCAAATGTCTAACACATGGGAGGCCCCTCTCTCCCCCCTACCTTTGTGTGTAGGTCGGTGCATGTGGCCTTCACCCCTGTTATCACCTCCTATGAGCACCGCCCTAGGTGCACCACACTGGATTTTCTGTGCTGCGTTTGGCGGCCATACCACCCTCAACCTCTGGTGCAGCCTCCCCCTCATTTCAACTCCTCCTCCTTGCTACCCCCCCATATACTAAACCTCCCCATTCCTACCTTCTCTACCCCTGTGCACTCAGAATGACTCACTCACTACAACAAAAAAAGGTCCTGGTACCCTGCACTTAGGTTCTTACTCCTTCTCCTTCTTCTTATGTCGGGCAATGTCCACCCTAATCCTCCAGTACCCCAGGCATCTACCCAATCACCTGCCCATGGGCTATGCATTGCCTCCCTTAATGTCTTCAGTCTCTCAAAAATGTGGGACTCCTTCCAGGGCTGGGTCTTACAGCATCAGCCTGATGTCATAGCCATTGGTGAAACCTGGCTTTCCCCTCGGATTTCCTGACTCATCTATTACCTTCTCCGACTACAACCTCTACTGCGTCGATCAGCAGGGTAAGCGTGGGGGTAGTTGTGCTATTTACAACAAGGTTATATTACATGAGCAGCTGCTCCCCACCCCCCAGCTGGGTCCAGGACCACAGGCACTCACACTTAAACTTACCTTGGGATGCTCCCAAACCCTGCTCCTTATCACTGCTGTATACATTCCTCCCCAGGGACCAAAAAGTAGCCTTCCACTTGGTACTGTCCTATCTGGACACCCTCCCATCTCTTACAGAAAAGATTATACTTGGAGACTTCAATATCAATTGGTTAGGAAAGGATGCCTCACTGCTTATTGATGCTGCTACAGCTCAAGAGGGCGGTTACCAGTGGGGTACCGCAGGGTTCAGGATTGGGTCCAGTCCTTTTTAATGTCTTCATCAGTGACATTGCAGAGGGACTGGAAGGAAAAGTATGCCTTTTTGCAGATG
This sequence comes from Neoceratodus forsteri, assembly GCA_016271365.2. NCBI lineage: Eukaryota > Metazoa > Chordata > Ceratodontiformes > Ceratodontidae > Neoceratodus > Neoceratodus forsteri. The sequence continues at coordinate 460,635,697 of CM057449.1, read as the reverse complement.
ACACAAAGATCTGCAACAGGGTTGATACACAAGGAGGCGTGGAAAGGATGAAAAGGGACTTGGCAAGGTTGGAGGAATGGTCAGACATATGGCAGCTAGGATTCAATGCAAAAAGTGCAAAATAATGCACCTGGAAACAAGAACCCAGGGAAGAATACACAATGGGTGGGAGGTAGTAACAACAACAAAACAGGAAAGGGACCTGGGGTAATCATATCAGATGACCTTAAGGTTAGCAAGCAATGTGAGAAGAGGCAGTAGGGAGGGCCGGGGTATACTGGGATGTATAGGGAGAGGCATCAGCATCAGAAAACAGGAAGTTGTTGTCCCTCTGTACAGACAGTTGGTGAGACCCCATCTGGAATACTGTGTCCAGTTCTGGAGACCCCATCTCCAAAGGACATAGACAGGATAGAGGCAGTCAGAGGAGGGCAACTAAAATGGTGCAGAGTCTGCAAGAGAAGCCGTATGAGGAGAGACTAAAGGAGCTTAATATGTATACCCTTGAGGAAAGAAGAAGGAGAGGGGGACATGATAGAAACTTTCAAGTACCTCAAGGGAATCAACAAAGTCCAAGAGGGTAGCATCTTTCAGAAAAGAGACTTGCAAGAACAAGGGGACACAATTTAAAGATAGAAGGAGGGCGGTTCAGGGGCAATGTGAGGAAGTATTATTTCACAGAGAGGGTAGTGGATGCATGGAACAGCCTTCCTGAGGACGTTGTGGGGTCTAAAACTGTGGAAGAATTCAAGAATGCATGGGACAGACATAAGGCAATTCTTGTGGGTGGCAGGAAGATATAGGCTGTTGGTTAACTAGGATCTGCGGCCTATCCTGTAGGTAGGGAAATGGGCAGACTAGATGGGCCTAGCGGTCCTTATCTGCCATCAAAGTCTATGTTTCTATGTTTCTATCCCAAGTGGTCACATCCCCCACCCACCCTGACCCACGCACTGGGTCTTCCTCTCTGCTAGACCTTGTTTTCACCACTCATTCTCACAAAATCGCTAATGGCACCATTCTCCCAAATGCATTTAGTGACCACTCCCCCGTTCTCTGTTCCTGGACTTGTAAAGTTCCTAGATCTCTTCACAAATTAATATCACAGCACTGACTTGGCCCTAGTAAACTGATGCTTCTTAAAGCTCACCTCAGCGCTACAGACTGGTCCTTCATAACTAACTACCCTGAGACCCTGATAGAGCCCTTGACCTCTTCATCCTGGCTTTCAACAATATATGTGACAGATATGCCCCACTTACAAACAGAAAGGTTAAAGACAATCCCATGCCTTAGATCTCTGATCGCCTCCTGGCCTTGATGCGGTCCAGAGATGCATTATGGCAACTCTCCAATGAATCCGGCCTCTCGCAGTGGTAAAAGTAGAAGGCTCGAACACTAGTACACTGGGGACGTGCGCAAAGCAAAAGCAGAATATTATAAATCCTCTTTAACCTCCTCCTGGAGCTCAGGGCATAGGTTCTGGAACAATATTAAGGAAATCTGTGGTAAAGATCCTAACCCAGTTCAGGTCATGATTGACAGGTCCTTGACCTCTGACCCTTCCCGAATTGCTGAGGCCTTCAATAATGCCTTCACAAACCTCAACCATGTTCTCCCTCCTAATTTCTTTGATACACATTCATCCAGTGCCCCCGATCCCCCAGAAGCCCCCCTTACCTGTACCAAATTACTCCCAAGTCTGTTGGGCCATACCTTAAAAAAGCTCTTAGCCACTCCTCCTACAGTAGTGACTCTCTAGATATGAAGCTTCTTCGATTCACCCTTCAAGAGGTCCTCTACACACTAACTCACATTATAAACTGCTCCCTTTGTCTAGGCAAATTCCCCTCTAAGTGGAACTCTGCCTCCATCACCCCATCTTCAAAAGTGGGGATCGATCCAACACCAATAATTACCTCCCCATCTACATACTCCCACCCCTATTCAAGGCCATAGAGTGGATTGTATTGGACTAGCTCACTGATCACCTCAGCAAATACCACCTACTCTGTAAACAACAACATGGCTTCCTCAAAGGGCACAGTACTACCACTGCCCATCTTGAGTTTACCACCCACATACACTCTGCCCTGGACAAAGGTCACATCACTGGTGCTGTCTTCATAGACCTCACAAAGGCATATGACACCATTAACCACTCCCTCCTACTAACCACCATGGCCAACCTGGGCTTCTCCCGTGATGCATTGGGCTGGTTCTCTAATTACCTCGTGAACCAATCCCAACAGGTCAAAATTGGTAACACCTTATCCAATAGTCTGCCTGTCCTCTCTGGTGTACCTCAGGAGTCTATTCTCAGGCCACTTCTATTAAGCCTCTTCTCAGCTCCCTTCCCATGTCCTGCCCTGGCAATCTATTACTGTACGCTGATGATGCTGTCCTCTTCTCCTCCAAATCTGACCCCTTTCAAGTCCACAGTGCCCTCCAGTCCTCCTTTAGCTGTGCTAAGAACTGGTTTTCCGCACAACTCCTAACTCTCAACTATACAAAAAACAAAGTTATGCTGTTCTCCCACCCGCAGAACACCCAAAAGGAGCTTTGCCCTCATGTGCTAACTTCAAATCAGACCCCATTGGAGCAAGTGGACTCCTTTAAATACCTGGGCATCACCTTGGACCCTGCACTTAACTTCCACCATCATATTCATCACCTATCTAAGGCCCTGAATGTTAGGTTGGGGCTGTTGCACTGCTTCAAACACTGTCTTACCCCAAAGGCCCTCAGGCTTGCTGTCTCCTCCTCCTCTGTCCTCTCACTGCTTGATTATGGCTTACTGATTTATGGAGCAGCAAACACCTCAGCCCTAGTTAGATTCCATCTCTCCTTAAATAAAACAATCAGCCTCGTTCTGGGGTGTGACCATCTCACCCACACCTGCTCACTTTATAACTCCACCAGTTGGCTTAACTTTGACAACAGAATCAGGTTCCACACCTGCCTCATGGCTAAAAAAATTGCCCTTGGTCTAGCCCCCATTGGACTCACCCCTTTAGTCTACCCATATCTCAAGGTGAAGCAGACCCGTAGCTCTGATAAGCACCTTATCTCAGTTCCCCCGTGTCATACCTCCCTATTCCAAAGGTCCTTCAGCCACAGGGCCCCTCTGTGGATGAATAGCCTACCCACCTCCTTGGCAAATGAACTAAGGCTTGGCCCATTTTAAACCCACCTTAGGGAGCACCTCCTGATTTCAAGTGCCTACAGCTGCACCTGAACCCTGCCTCTTCCGTTCACCTTCACCATGGATGATGGCCATAGACGATGGCCTCTGGCCTGACTATACACCCTTCTGCTTTTCTGTCTAACCAGAGTCTGTTAGGCATTGTTTCATATCTGTGATTCAACCTGTTTTGTGTAGGACCTGTACTAAGTAATCCCTAGCATTTGAATGTTTGCCTTTGATGTTTTTTGTAACAAATCTGAACTTTATCATTGATCAGTTGTTAGTATTGTCAATCTGCATCTTATCTCTGTGACCTGGAACCTTTGCAGATGAGTCTATGACTCAAACGTATTTTCCGAATCCAAATAAAATAAAATAAAAAAAATAAATAAAATATACTGGTGTGGTAGTGCCAGTATAGTTAGGGGTTGTGAGAGCATGTAATGTTAAAGGTCCATTTTTGTAGGGTAATACCTTTGTTCAGATTTAACATATCTGCTTGTAATTTTGCGTGTGTCATTGGAAGGGGCAGGCCTATTGATATGCCAAATTTGATTTGAATCCCTCATGTGGTTTCTGAGATACAGAGTGTTGAAAATTAAGAGATTTTTATGATTTTATGCTGTTTCTTTGTCAACCTGTATCTTAAAAATGGCTGTAGCTACAAGGATGAAATTTGCAGGGTAGAAAACTGTGGACTCACAGATGTGTCCTTTGAAGGTATGGTGAAAAAATATGAATCCATTTCAAAAGTTATTAATTCTTGTGTTCACCATTATTTTCTAAGGGAAAAAATAGATGTCCCTGGCAGCATAGTATTCTAAGTCAGAGCAGTGCTCCGGCATAGGATTGTATGCTGAAGTTTAGTAATGGCCATACAATTCTATGTTGGAGCAGTTATCCGGCATAGGATTGTATCTTGAAGGTTACAGTGCAGGTCAGCACACCTAGCTTCAAAAATTACTGTGGAACACTGGGGAGCCCACTCCCAGTATTCCCAAATCTGTCTTGTGCCCCCCAAAGATAAGTAAACAGTCTCCTGACATACTTAATTAAATTTGATGCAGAATTCTGCATCCTGCCATTTTTGATGCAGAATTCTGCATCTATGTGCTAGCTTTTGTCAACATCGGGATGTCTTATCCCGAGTCAGCATTTGTACTGCTCTCCACTGCTGTGGCACACTGGGAACCCCACCCCCAGCATACTGAAATTACTGTATTTATAGTTTTTCCGACACTGGGATGCTGACTCCCAATATCGGATGTCTCCCCGAGCCCAATTCTATTTTCCACGGGGGTGTCCAATCCCCCTGTCAGCATAATGTATCCCCACACACAAACTCAAGTGGCACACTCCCTGGGAGCCCATCCCAGTGTGCACACATTCACTTTTTTCCTCCTGTAAATAAAGAAAACCATCCTGTTGTTTTTTTTTTACATCCATAATAATAAAAAAAGGTCCCTCATTGTCTTGCCAGTCCCTCCTCTACCATCCCCACCCTCCCACTGAGCATCCACCTCCCTGCACCCCCCTTACCCTACTTACCTCTGGAAGTCAGGAGCAAGGACCGGGACACATCTGCACTCTTCAAAGCCAAACCACAAACTGAGAAATCAAGGTAAGCTCGTATTATGGCTCTCAGTGGGGTTTTCAACTTAAGTTGATAACTGAGTCATTTTTAGGAATTTTTACGCCAAAATTTTCAACATGGGGTTCTTGGGACCCCACCTCATGAACATTGTCACTGTCATTTCGTTATTCAGTCCCAAAAGGTGATTTAGCGATCGCTATGCAGAATCACCTTTCTGGATGAATTAATGAAATGATAGTGCCAGTGTTCATGAGGGGAGGTCCCAAAAAGCCCATATTGAAAATTTGGTGCAAAAATTACCCAAAATGACTGCATTATGAGTGTGCATTGCGCAGTTTCTATGCAGATTCATAACTTCATCATTTTTTAATATTTCACCCCAGATTTTCAACATTGCAATTTTGTCATACCTCCTCATGAACAGTGCAGCTGTCATTTTTCACATCATGCCCAAAATGTGTTTTCGCAGCTCTGATGCAGAATGGCACAGTCACGGTGCAAAATCAACTATTGGGATGTACTAATGAAGTCACAGTGTCACTGTTCATTAGGTGGGCTCCCAAAAACACAATGTTGAAAATCTGGTGAAAAAATTCCCTAAAATGACTGCGTTATGACTGTGCTTTGTGCGGTTTCTACGCATATTCATAACGTCGCCATTTTTTTATATTGTCACCTCAGATTTTCAACATTGAGATATTTTCATATCTCCTCATGAACAGTGCAGCTGCCATTTGTCACAACCTGCCCAAAATGTGTTTTTGCAGCTCTGATGCAGAATTGCGCAGTTGCTGTGTGAAATCAACCTTGGGGATGTATTAACGAAATCACAGTGCCACTGTTCATTAGGTGGGGTCCCAAAAAGGTCATGTTGAAACTTTGGTGCACAAATACCAAAACAAATCTCACAAAACTGGGATACCATTATAGTATGTAAAAAGTAAGGACATTCATTAACAAAAAATTTAAAACAAAGTTAGGGTTTTACACATATCTCTTCAATCAATCAATCAATCAGTCAATCAAAGTCTTTATTTACCCAGGTGATCACCATTGAGCAAGCTCATTTACAAGGTGGACCTGCAGGGTACAGAATAGAATACAAGTAAAATATACATAAAACAACAGTAGCAAGACATATATAACAAAATATATACAGTGTAGAAATAAAGGTAAATAATATATACAGATATGCCTTTATAATACTATGCATCAATAACATGTTTATAGCCTGTAAAGGAGCCCCTGGGATATGGAAAAGCACATGCGTAGGAGGCAGGGACACTGGCAGAAAGATTCTGGGATACTAAGCAGGTGGTATCAGGGCATAAGAGTGGGCGAAGGGGGTGTGTGTTGCAGTGAGTACGTAGTACTGGTGGGACTAGAATGGACTGAGGGAGGGGGAAGTAATCTTGGTAAGGAAACACTTAATTTGAACAGGAAGGACTTAGATTGAGCAGAAACATCAGCTGGACAACTAGGAATGGTGGAAACAGTTACAGAGCTCCACAAATGTTTTGGCATACAGGGTCTTGAACATGGCAAGACTAACAGGGGAGCTAAGTCTCAGCAATTTCTGTATCCTATTCCAAAGCGTAGGCAGGACAAAGCTTATGGCTGATCTTCCAAAGCAGGTACCAACCCTAGGTACTTTCAGAGAAACCAGCGAGTGACTTCTCAAGGCATAATTCCCAATCAGGCTTAGTCTGAGACAGTCAGCAATGTATTGTGAGAGTTTGTTGGTGATGGCTCGGAGCATCCAGAGGGCTGCATTTCTATACTGCCTATGTTGAAGGGAGGGCCAACCCACAGCTGCATATAGTGAACAGTGGTGGGTGGAAAAGGGTGGGCCTGTTATAAATCTCAGAGCTCTATGATACAGTACATCCAATTTAGCAAGGTGTGAGGCTGGGCGCTGGCCATATATGAAGTCAGCATAGTCAATTAGTGAGAGGAACGTGGATTGTACAAGCTGTCTTTTGGTGTCTGCAGTCAGGAGGTGATTTATTCTGAAGAAGAGTCCAAGCCTGTGCCTCAGCTTTTTCAGCAGTTCTTCTATATGTTCCACAGAGGAGAGTTTATTGTCTATCCAGACACCCAAATACTTGAATTTTGGTACGTATTCAAGATGTTCACCTAGTAATGTGGAGATAGAAGGTAAAGGACCAGCAGTGGCAGAATATGCCCCCTGGCCAGTTGATGAGAATAGCATTGCCTTGGTTTTCTTGGCATTAAGTAGTAGTCTTGTACTGAGGAGCTGGTGCTGCAGGATGTTAAAGTCGGTTTGCAGGTCACCACATGCAGCTTCAGGAGATTCACAGCTTACATAGAGCACCGTGTTGTCAGCAAACAGGTGAGTGCTTGTTTCCTTAATGCCTACATCCAGGCTGTTAATATAGATAGCAAACAGTAATGGTTTCAATATGGACCCCTGAGGGACACCTCTTTTTATCAGTTTAAGTAAAGAAAGCTCCCCTTCAGCCTTAATTTGTTGTTGCCTACCGGTGAGGTAGTCATGGAACCAAAACAAGGAGGTTCGGTCTAGGCCTATTGTTTGTAAAGTGGAGAGGAACAAACAGTGGTTGATGGTGTCAAAGGCCTTACTGAGATCCAAGAAAACTGCACAGATTAATTTTTTGTTGTCCAAGTCCCGTTGCCAGACGTTAGTTACTTTTGGCAGGGCTGTAATGGTACTGTGCTTTGCTCTGAAGCCTGACTGCATAGGGTTTAGTAAGTTAGAGTTGTCTATGAAAGATCTCAGCTGGGTATACACAATTTGTTCTAGGAGCTTGGAGAGTATGGGGAGGAGGGAGATCAGCCTATAGTTATTTAGGTCACAGGGATCCCCTGATTTAAACAGGGGGATGACATGAGCAACTTTCCATAACTGAGGGAGGGAACCTTGCGATAGGGACAGGTTGAATAAGTGAGAGATAGGTGCAACAAGGATGTGATAAGCGATTTTCAAGTAATATGGTTGAAGAAGTCAGCCCCAGCACTTTTTTTAGTGTCCAATTTTAGGAGAAGATCTTCAACTTCCTTTACAGAAGTGGGTAAGAATGAGAAGGCTATGATATTGTTATTCGGTTCTAGGAGCTTAGTGTTGATCTGTGGGTGTAGTCTGCTTACATCACTTACATTATCGAATGCTAGGCCTGCAGTGGCAAAATGATTGCTAAAGGCCTGCAGGATCTCATTTCTGTCATTGATTATAGCATTGTCAGTGGTAATTTTGGAGGGAAGAACATTTCCTGGAGAATGACCAGTCAGTTCTTTTAGTGTGGACCAGAACTTGGTAGGGCATTTTGATGCAGAATCTAGCTCAGATCGGTAAAAATTGGCCCTAGCCTCTCTTACCATCTTAGTGCAGGCATTTCTAGCTGTCCTGCAGAGACACCAGTCTTTGTCTGTGTGTGATTTGTGAGCCTTTTTCCAGAGTTGGTCTCTTTTTAGTAAGGCAGCCTTGAGGTCCGCTGAGAACCAACGACATGTTCTAGCTTTTATATGTGCTTTTACCAGAGGAGCATGGTTATTTAGGGCACTGGTTATAATTTCATGGAAGATGTCATAGGTATTACTCACCGATTTAGCAAGGTAAGAACTCTGCCAGTGAAAAAGAGTTTCTTAATTCATTGAAGTATGCGAGAGGATCAAAGTTCCATCTGGACCTTTTAGTGTAAAATTTAGATGTTGTTGAGGGTTTAGCATCAGTTCTTATACCAGCAATAAAGCAGCGGTCACTAACATCGGCTGAAAAAATTCTGGCATGGGAAAAGGAATATGGTTTGCTTACAAGAAGGACATCCAGTAGGGTGCTGTTCATTGGATTTTTCTTGTTAATGCTAGTTGGCTCAGTAATAAGTTGTGTGAACCCGTGGGAGTCACAGAATTGCTTCGGGGTAATGAGACCTTAGTCAACCAATCATAATTAAGGTCTCCTAGAATAATTGTTTCAATGGGGACAGAGCCCATAATAGATGACAGATGGGACAGGAGCTGAGGCCCTGCGACTGGTGGTCTGCAACAGCCTATGACATGGAAAGCCATTGATGTGGAAAGTTCAACTTTAAGGGACAAACATTCGAATCCACCTGCAATAGAGACAGAGTCTAGGATGGACACTGAAAATTTGTTTTTTGACATAGATGACTACTCCACCTTCCCTGGTCTGCCTATCGGCTCTAAATAGGAAGTAGTCAGGGATGTTAACCTCTCTATCTGGGGTGGATGCCTGATGCCAGGATTCAGAGAGCACAAGTACGTCTGGTGCAGTATGAGTAATCCATGCCTGGACTGATGAAAAATTATTTTAAAAGGCTGCAAACATTTGCGTGCATAAAGCTGACTCCTTTCAGTCTTGTAAGGACGGATGGAGATGAAAGAGCTTTTGTGGAACCAGGGTTGAGTTCAACATTACCTGAACACAAAAGTAGTAGGGACACAATTTTCCTTAGGGCAGCGAGGAGTAGTTTGAAAGCACAAATCTTTCTGCATCTAGTATAAGTCTGAGTGTGGGGGTCTGGAGTCCAAAGTTTCCCCTTGTGCTCACCTAGAAATGCGTAGCCTATGGTCCATCCAGTATAGCACCAAGATGTGTAGGTTTTGGGTGGGTGGGGTGAGGGGCCACATATTGGTAACAAGGTAGCGGTCCCACCTTGAGGAGCTTCCACAAAGTGAGAAGGGTGCAGAGTCATGTGGTGGCAGCATAAGTTAATGTAGTATTAATATAAATGCAGTCTAGTAGTGGTAGGGATGACTCTATGTTGGGGTTAATTCTGCTCGAATGGTCTGTCACGTGGTGTACCATACACAAGCAGGTAAGTAATTGAAACCACACGCGGACTGCCATGGTTGCCCAATGTGTTAACAGGGTACGAGTTGCACCAAGACTCCCTAGCTAGGTTCTATAAGTCTCAAGGATCACTGCTCTGTGTTAGACTAGCTAAAAGAGACAGGGATCAATGGTATGCAAAGATACATGAAAACAAGCTTGACGCACAGATGTCTTAAGGATTTATCTTCAACAGGCAGGGGTATCCTACCGATTACGCTTCATGAAGAATATCGGGAATTGCTTAGAGGAGACAAGTGAGCTAAGAGAGGATCACCCTTTAAGAAGTTACAGAAAGGAGAGCCCTCTAGCAGTTGCTGATTGACTAATGTGAGGCCTCAGGGGTGTGAATCACTGAGGAAGTGTACTTAATAAAGGACAGAGGAGGGGGGGGGTGGGAGAAAAAAATTGTCCAGATAGCAGTACAACAAGGCAGTGGCCGAGCTGTGTTTTGAAAAAGATGCCTTGTGTGCTTCCTTTCTCAGTGGGGATCTGCAGCATCCAATCAGGAAGCAGCCACAGTCCCCAGGAGCTAGTCCAATTATGGGGATTGAAGCCTGACAGCTCCGAGCTAGGAGCTGACCAAATGTACCTGTTTTCCTTGGTCAGGGGGTGGCAGGCTGGATGCAGAGGTCCTGCCACCGGCAGGTAGCAGCACCAGGGCCACTCAGCTGAAGTGGAGAGCCTTGTTTGGGCTTGTGTCTAAAATACAGCAGAAAAAAAAGGCAGGCCATTAGTTAAAAAGCCAGAGACAAAGGTCAAGTAAATTGGTGGGAGGGCCCTGGGCAATTTAGTGCATAGGGTAGGAGTAGGTGTAAATAGTGGGAGAGAAAGGTTCCTGTAGAGAGGTCTGGTCAAAGGTGCCAGGTGGGAATTTAACAAAACAAAAGGCTGATTCAGGAAGTTTGGCGGGGGGGCTAGTCCACATCAATGGGACCAGGTATAGCTGGGAATGAGGCATGTGGTGGAGAGGACTCAGGGTAGTCTGGAATGGGTAGAGAAGATGGCCCAAAATGTCAGGCAATATTTACAGAATGTGCTGGTTCAGGGGGGTGTCAAGAGAGGGAATCAGGGGTCCAGTAGATGGCAGAGAAACATTGTGGGGAATAAGGATGAATGAGAGGAACTGTGATGGGAAAAGTGTGGCAGAGCAAACAGCAGGCAGTGGTCAGTTCTAGCTATTCTACAATACTGGACAATTAGCAGAAAAAATTCAGTAGTGCAAGTAGTAAGCTATTTAAACGTCAGGAAGTCAGTTAACGTTCGCTACAACTCTGCTAGGCAATTCCTACATATACAGTGCAATAGTTTAAAGGTAAAATGTTTAAGCAAGAGAAATATTCAGTAGTGCAAGACATAAGCTATATAGAATTCAGGCCTAGCTAATACAGCGGCTAAACAGCTGAAAATTCCAAGAGGAGATAAAAAAAATATATATATATATATATATATTTCCACATAAGCAGTAAATTCAGCAGAAAAAATTGTCCAGAGAGCAGTACAGCAAGGCAGTAGCAGAGCTGTTTTGAAAAAGGTACCTTGTGAGCTTCCTTTCTCAGTGGGGATCTGCACCATCCAATCGGTAAGCAGCCACAGTCCCCAGGAGCCAGTCCAATTATGGGGATTGAAGCCTGACAGCTCCGAGCTAAGAGCTGACCAAACGTACTTGCATTCCTTGGTCAGGAGGTGGCAGGCTGGATGCAGAGGTCCTGCCACCAGCAGGTAGCAGTGCCAGGGCCACTCAGCTGAGGTGGAGAGCCTTGTTTGAGCTTGTGTCTGCTTTGCTTGGTCAGGGGGTGATGGGCTGGAAGCAGAGATCCTGCCAGCAGCAGGTAGCAGTGCCAGGGTCACTCAGCTGAAGTGGAGAGCCTTGTTTGGGCTTGTGTTTTCTTTCCTTGGTCAGGGGGTGGCGGGCTGGATGCAGAGGTCCTGCCGCCAGCAGGTAGCAGCGCCAGGGCCACTCAGCTGAAGTGGAGAGCCTTGTATGGGCTTGTGTCTGCTTTCTTTGGTCAGGGGGTTGCAGGCTGGATGCAGAGGTACTGCCGCCAGCAGGTAGCAGGCCAGGGCCACTCAGCTGAAGTGGAGAGCCTTGTTTGGGCTTGTGTCTGCTTTCCTTGTTTGGGGGGTGGTGGGCTGGATGCAGAGGTCCTGCAGCCAGCAGGTAGCAGTGCCAGGGCCACTCAGCTGAAGTGGAGAGCCTTGTTTGGGCTTGTGTCTGCTTTCCTTGGTCAAGGAGTGGCAGGCTGGATGCAGAGGTCCTGCCGCCATCAGGAAGCAGTGCCAGGGCCACTCAGCTGAAGTGGAGAGCCTTGTTTGGGCTTGTTTCTGCTTTCCTTGGTCAGGGAGTGGTGGGCAGGATGCAAAGGTCTTGTCGCTAGCAGGTAGCAGTGCCAGGGCCACTCAGCTGAAGTGGAGAGCCTTGTTTGGGCTTGTGTCTGCTTTCCTTGGTCAGGGGGTGGCGGGCTGGATGCAGAGGTCCTGCAGCCATCAGGTAGCAGCGCCAGGGCCACTCAGCTGAAGTGGAGAGCCTTGTTTGGGCTTGTGTCTGCTTTCCTTGTTTGGGGGGTGGTGGGCTGGATGCAGAGGTCCTGCAGCCATTAGGTAGCAGTGCCAGGGCCACTCAGCTGAAGTGGAGAGCCTTGTTTGGACTTGTGTCTGCTTTTCTTGGTCAGGGGGTGGTGGGCTGGATGCAGAGGTCCTGCTGCCAGCAGGTAGCTGTGCCAGGGCCACACAGCTGAAGTGATACAGGTCAGGAAATTGGATGTTAGCATTTACAATTTTGATACCCCTCCCCCACCAGACTCTACCATTGGAACTGCACCCCCACCCTCCACACACCAACATGCATCATGGTGTGACTTTGGGTCATGGTGGGTCCCACCCCACCTCCCACACGACCCGACCATTGCAACACCACCTCTGCCTTCCACACACCAACAAGTGTCGGGGTGTGCCTTAGGGTCATGGACCCGAATTCTCACCCCATTCCATCTGTAAGGAACCTGACATGGTACATGTGTAGGAGAATGGGGTGCACATTAGAGTCCATGACCCTAAGGTACATCCCAACGCTTGTTGGTGTGTGGAGGGTAGGAGTGGTGCCCAACCACCCACCCCATCCCCAAATACCCTATACTACACTCCTTTTATAAAGTAACACAGTTGTGACATTTCCTGTAGCAAAGCAGGAAGGGGAGGATCAGAGGGGTACCCACACAGTGACCTGACTAACAGGGGCACACTTAATTTAACTTGTTATAAAAAGTTATACAAAACAAACAAAAAAAATATTAAAAACAAAAAATAAATATTTTGCTTACATTTTCCTTCTAATTACTTGGACCAGATTATAAACTCAGCAACTCAACTAGAATGGATATTATTAACCTCAGGAACTGCAGGACACTTTTCAAAAGGGCAGTCATACAGGCTTTAGGATGATGTCCTACATGCTGGACCATTGGAGATCCAAGGGCTCAGCTCCGGGAAGCATGGACACACATTGTGCACCTCAAATCACATATTCAGGAGGAAATATATTACAAGAACTGCCCACCATTTCCCCAACATCCAACTGAAGCACCTCGACCGGAGAGGGTAGTTGGTCCAGGACGTTGGCAGGTGGTTAGGAGGGGCAAATTGGGTGCCCCATCACTCAGTGCTCACCAACGTATCACCTCCACAAACCATATAAAAACTACAAAAAGATATCTGCCTCTATCTCTGAAATCAAACAAAGGGGCAGAGGACAATGCAGAGCAGGACACTGCAGAACAGGAGCTACTGCTACAAAACTCACCCAGAACAGGGACCAAAACAAAAAAGGCAAAAAGGAAATCCAAAACACTTCTGATCATAGGAGACTCCATGATTTGGGGAGTTGATACCTATCTCCAGCCAGGAGTGATGGTCAGATGTCTCCCAGGTATATCAGCGAAGAGAGACACTGACCACTTTACTAAAATTGTGCAGGAAGCAGGAGAAAACATCAACGTCCTTGTACAAACAGGGGCTAACAATCTCACCAACTGGTCAGTTGTGGAGACAAAGGAACACCGGACCAGGCAAGGAGACAAACTGTCATCCATTTTGTCCAGCATCTTCTTCTCTGAGATCCTGCCGGTCTGGGAGAGGGGGGGCAGATGGATGGAAAGTCCGAAAAGTGGCAATAGGGGAGCGAAACCTGTGACTTATGGGCTGGTGCCAGGAAAAAGGACACACATCTGTAGGTAACTGGCAATAGTTTTGGGAGTGAAAGTTCTTTAAATTCTATGGACTGCATCTGACTAAAGAGGGAGTCAATGCATTGGGTCAGAAGTTTGGTGTCTTTGCAGAATATTTAAACTAGCAAATGGCGAGAGGGGTGCAGCACCCGATACAGCGACTGGGAAGAACACCCTTCCCCCTCAGCTAGTGATCAAACAGGAGTTCAGCATGTTTGTAGTTCATTTGCATCACCAGGTAAGGAAAAAGGTCCAGCTCCCCATATGACGTGCAAGGGAAAAGCCAGACCTCGCCCCACAACAAATGCACCAAAATCTGGCCAATGAAAAATCATGTACGCAAATATCTGCAGTCTGGGAAACAAGATCCCAGACCTGATGGAAACAGTGACAGAGGCTAAACTGGACATACTAGCCATTAACGAGACATGCCTCACCAGTAACCACATTTGGGAGACTTCAGTACCTGGCTATGTACTGTTCAGAAGAGAATGAGGTGCAAAAGGGGGGGGAGTGGCCCTTTATGTCAATGAAAATATCAAAGCTACAGAAATTCAGAATACACATAAGGAGCCAGAAGAACTGTGGGTCACCCTGGAAACAGAAAATGTGACAACCATATGAACTGGGGTTGTCTGCAGGCCTCCAAACCTGGGGGAGGACAAAGACACATTACTGTAAGAAGATATACAAAACATGACAGCTAAATTGGAGATTCTGACAATGGAGACTTCAACATGCCAGATATAGATTGGTCAATACCAGCAGGAACATCCACCAGAACTAGACACATAGTGAATTCCATGCAGGGGGAGAGCCTCAAACAATTGATACAACAACCCACAAGAGACAGGGCTATCCTGGATCTAGTACTGACTAATGGGGAAAGGATCACAGACCTCCAGATAGAAAGTCACCTGGGGGCCAGTGACCATCACATGGTATGGTTCAATTTGACCTCTAGAACTAAATCATCCAATTTCAGGGCATAAATATGGGACTTTAGAGAGCTGACTTTGATAAAATGGCCAACAGAGTTAAGCTAGCCCTGGCAAGGAGAAACACAGGTGAGGGAGTACAGGCAAAGAGGATAAGCAATAAGGATGCAATACTTGAAGCAGCATCCCATTGTGTTAGTGAGAAAAGCAAGAGTAAATGAAGGAGGAAACCACTTTGGTTCTCAAAAACAGCAGCAGAAAAGGTCAGAGCTAAAAGGTTGACCTTCTGGAAATGTAAGGGAATGCAGCCAGACAAAGATAGGGAGGCATACCAAACTTCCCTAATGGAAGCAAGGAGGCAGCAAGGCAGTCAAAAGCACAAACCGAGGAAACACTAGCACCAACAGTAAAATAAGGGGACAAGACTTTCTACAGATACATTAGTGAAAGGAGAAAGTCCAGAGTTGGTATTGTTAAAATCAAGGGAGATAAGGTGGAGTGTGTGTGGAGGAGAACCAAGGAAAAGCATGTTCCTAAATAGATACTTCTGCATAGCATTTACTGAGGAGAAGGTAGGGCAGGGCCCACAGCTCAGCACCATGGACACAGGGGGAAGGGAGGTGTGCACAAGTCCCTTCATAAAAGAAAGGGTCCTACAAGAGCTTGCTAAGCTTAGCTTGGACAAGGCAATAGGACTTGATGGCATACATCCCAGGGTACTAAAGGAGCTAAGGGTGGAACTAGCAGAACTGTTTAGTGAATCTCTGAGCACAGAAGAGGTCCCAGAAGACTGGAGAAGGGATCATGTGATCCTGCTCCATAAAAGTGGCAGCAGGGAGGAGGCAGCAAACTACAGACCAGTCTGTCTTATCTCAGTAGTAAGCAAGATTATGGAGGCATTCCTTAAGGAAAGGATAGTGCAACACCTGGAATCCATAGGAGCACAGGATCCAATACAGCATGGGTTTACAACAGGAAGGTCCTGTCAAACTAATCTCATAGATTTCTTTGACTGGGTAACCAGAGCAGCGGACCAAGGGAGTGCAGCTGATGTTGCCTACCTTGACTTCAGCAAAGCTTTTGATACTGTTCCACATAGAAGATTGATTAATAAGCTGAGTAGGCTAGGGATGGGTCAGAAGTTGGTCAACTGGGTGGCAAACTGTTGGCCGGCAGAGAACAGAGAGTGGTGGTAAATGGTATACAGTCAGAAGAGATGCAAGTCACAAGTGGGGTACCTCAGGGATCAGTCCTGGGTCAGTCATCTTCAATATCTTCATCAGTGACACTGCAGATGGGCTGGAGGAGAAGGTTTGCCTGTTTGCAGAAAACACCAAGATCTGCAACAGAGCAGATGATCCAGATGGGGTGAGCAGAATGAGAAAAGATTTGGAAAAACTGGCAAAATCTTCTGAAGAGTGGCAACTGGGGTTAAATGCAAAGAAGTGCAAGATCATGCATATAGGGAAGAGAAACCCTAAAGCTACCTATATGTTGGGAGGGGAATTGCTGGCAATCACAAGGGAAGAAAAAGACTTGGGCATCATCATCATAGATGACCTGAAATCATCCAAGCAGACCACTAAAGCAGTAGGGAAGGCTAGAGGGATGTTGGATATATTACTAAGGATATCATAAGTCATAAGAGGGAGGCAATAATCCCTCTTTAGAAGACACGTTTAGGTCCCATCTGGAATACTGCATGCAGTACTGGAGGCTGCACTTCACAAGAACATTAACAAAGTGGAGGAAGTCCTGAGAAGGGCAACCAAAATGGTGCTGGGACTGCGTCAGAATACGTGTGAGGACAGGTTAATGGAGCTCAATGTGTATACTCTAGAGCAAAGGCGGGAGACAGGTGATTGAAACATTCAAACATCTTAAGGACATTAACAAGCTGAAAGACTCTAACATGTTTCAATAAAATAAAAATAGCAGGAAGAGAGGACACAAGCGTGAGATTAGGGGGAGGCTGATTAAGGAGTAATATAGGAAGTTATTTTTCACATAAAGGGTGGTGGATGCACGGAATGGCCTACCTCAGGAATTGGTGGATATGAATACAGTGCAGGGCTTCAAACAGGCATGGAAAGAGCATAAGGGAGCAATACAGATGAGAATGAATAGATAGGCCATTGACAGAGCAAAGACCTATGGCATATTCATAAGGTAGAATAAAATGGTCAGACTGGATGTGCCTTGTGGTCCTTATCTGCCATCAACTTTTATGTTTCTGTGTTTCTATGAATGTTATTCTACTATAAATAAAGAACACTCAGTAGTTAAATACTGTATACAACATGCATGGGCACATCCTATATGATTTAACACGGCTGTCAGAAAAGAATAATAAAGATCTATCCTTCTTGAATCCCTATGTATAAAACTATAACAAGCGTAGAGTTTAATGAACTCTGCAATATCTATTTTAAATAAATTAATGGTCCACTTGTGGGTGTCAGTGAGGGGAATGAGGTACAGGGGTTTATGTGATCTTGGGAGAGCAGGATAGCTGAGATTCATGTGTAGATAATCTGCACTCTATTGGTATGAAACACTGTGATTAAAGAAGGAATGTGACTTACAACTGTGTAAAGTAAAATGAAAATGGATGTAAAAAGAAACTAGATTAAAATATTGATCAAAAAGTAAGAAGGTATATTTGTGTTAGTGAAATTCCAGGGGAGAGGTTATTTTCTGCTATCAAGTAACCAGCTGATTGCACCAATGGTGAGTAGCAGTTGCTGTTTTCGATGCATGTTCCAAAACAACGTGTTAATCTTGGGCTTCATTAGTCCCATAGCAGAAATCTAGGACTTCAAATTGAAGGATCCAATATAGTTTCCTCTTTAAGAAGATCTGTTTTATATCCCCACAAGCTTATCTACAGTATATTCCCATCACTAGTGGTATGGCTTATTCTTTCAATTCCTAAAACTTGAAGGCAAGGGATTGTGTTGCTTCTGCTATAATGTTGTGCCACTTGTGAATTTTACTTGTGTCTAATTTAACATTTATACTCAAATTGGTATATCCTTAATGATCATATTGTTTTTCCAGTATACTCTTCATTGCAACTGCACTTAAGTATGCAGTATATACAGCATCTGATGCATCACAGGTGATGAGTCATTAATAATAACAGTTTCATTCTTGATTGTATTGCAAAGTGTCTGCATTTGTAGTCTATTATGTCACTGGCTACAGTGGTCACACAGTTAGATTTCTATAGGTAGTGATGGCCCTGTAAGAGTTTGCCCGCCCCCCACGTCCATAATGGTCTCTATTTCCTGATTCATATTTGATGCTTTTGGACTTTTCGGCAATATTAAGAGGATTTTGTCCAACCCATTGGTGCAGTGGTATAACTATCAGTCAGTAAATTGGTGACCAGGGTTCAAATGTGCACCACGATCATTTGGGTCTGACTTGGGTGAGGAGAACTGAGCATTCAAGGGGATGCTGTCTTTCTCTGGGAAGGGAAGTCTGCATACTCCACTATACTGCCAGCTCCTGGCTGACCATAGGTGGTGCAGTCAAAGGGGCCAGCAGTGCCAGAGGGAGAGGTGGGGTCCAGTTATAACATTGTATGCACTCACTCTGTGTGCAAAGCTGCAGGACAAGAATGACAGCACCACACTCAAGAATAGGTGACCAGGGCAGCAGATAGGGGTCGGGAAGTAGATGTGGTATACTTGGATTTTAGCAAGACCTTTGTTTCAAAACCCTACAAGAGGCTGATCAAGACGATAAGGGGCTTAGAAATGAAGGAAAAATTGGCAACTTGTGTTGAGAACTGACTGAAGGGAAGAACACATAGAGTAATAGTTAATGGGGAATTTTCAGAGGTAAGGAAAGTAACAAGTGGAGTACTTCTGGGACCAGTGCTGAGCCTAGGCCTTTTCAATGTATTTATTTGTGACATAGGGGTAAGTATTAAGGGCAAGACATGCCTCTTAACAAATGACACAAGGATCTGTGTAAGGGTGACCATGGTGGAATGGTTAAGGGAATTCAGGGAGGATCTTGGTAAGCTGGAGAGCTGGTCTGGCATCTGGGCTTCAATGCAAAAATAAAATGTAAAGTGATGCACATTGAGAAGAGGAACCCAAGAGTACAACATAAAATGGGGATGTTGTTGAAAAGTACCAGGGAGGAAATGGATCTAGGGGTCATGACAGCAGACAGCCTAAAAAAACAACCCATTCAAATAGGGCTGTGGGCAAGGCAAACAGAATGCTGGGTTGCACTGGGAGTGGGACAAGTAGCAAAAGTGGGGAGGCGATGCTTCCATTGTACAGGTCACTGGTGCGACCACACATGGAATACTGTGCAATGTACTTGAGTCCACACCTTAACAAAGACTGCAACAAGGTAGAAGCAGTACAGCACAAGGCAACCAAGATGGTCCATGGACTAGGCAGCAAGACATACGAGTAGAGGCAGCAGGACCTGAACATGTACATTCTTGATTAAAGGAGACAAAGGGTTGACATGATCAAGACATACTAGTATCTGAATTGGATAAATAGGGTGGATGCCAAGGAACATTTGAGTTCAACTACAGGGATGAGAGGGAACTCCCTTGAAATTGCAAGAAGGAGATCCAAAAGGGACATCCACAAGCATGTTTTCACAAGAAGAGTGGTGGACAAGTAGAACAAGCTGAAACAAGAAATGTTTGGGGCCTAATCAGTGAGCAGTTTTAAGCAGGGATGGTAGAGGTGCATTGGGTTAGCATAACAGTGAGCTGGTCACCAAGGCCAGTGCAGAGTAGTTACGGAGGGTGGGAAGACTGAATAGGCTAATGGGCATTTTTCTGTCATTACTGTCTTTGTATCTATGCAATGAAAAGAAAAAAAAGGGGGCAGAACATCTTTTGGCTGAGTAATATGGTGTTTCAAAACACCTGCAGGCCCCCAAACCCCCTAACACAGAGAAGGGGAAAATGGGGAAATTGTTTAGCCAGGAAAGGCACATTAAGCTGGAACTTGTTTCCAGGTTCTATATGGGGGTACAAGTAAGTTAAATAACTTGCTCAGGGTCACAAAGTATGCAAGTGGGCGGCTAATGGGATTCTATCACAGGTCTCCAGGTTTGCAGCTCAATACCCTCAACCACTACATTATACTATCTCCAAGAAAAGGCCACTCCAATTAGCATATTGGTTCACCCTTGGGATCTTGGCCTTTGAACTCAGGTGCCCCCACTGTGGGAGGCAAGCCACAGAGTTCTACAGTATGCCACTGGGGAAGGGGTGGAGATGGAGATGGGGTGCCTCCACAAGGGGATTAAGGGGGTATATTCCCAGGAGCCAGCCAGGGAGAAAAATGAGAATAGAAGTATTTGCTGCTAGAAGATCTGGGCAACTGCCAAGTGAACTGGAGAAGCCCTGATGTCTATTAACTTCTTAAGCGCTAAATATGTTTGAATGTATGTTTTACTTATTTATTTTATTTATGTGATTGGGGCGGGGGATGGCAGTCTTGGCCCTCACCCCCCCAAAACAAAAACACATTAAAGAGGAACTCCACAGTAAACATAATCTCTTGGGGGGGGAAGGGACAAAAACATTGCACACAAGTCCTGTACTTAAATAGGAGTACTCAGTACGCAAATTAAACTTGAAGGGGCTTGTTAATATCCTTTTTGGAGGCACATTTCAGGGCTGTATGCAGCTTGCAGGACCACACATTGAAACAAAACAAAAAAACAGAGAAAAATGGATCACACTTGTTTGCCATCCATTTCTCATTTTGACTAGCTTGACCAGCCAGTTTGCATTGCACACTGTGATGCGATACCGACTATTTAAAACCCTGCAATTATATTGCTATGTTATTTTGCTATGTTCTCTCTCTCTATCATATCTAGCACTTTGTTTGAGGTGATACACACCTTTATGCTATACTTGCATACTGTAACTGTCCTTAAAAAGTTTGCATCCTATGGTTTACTTTTGTCTAATTACATGTTGCACCTTGTTGTATACTGTAAACTGTTCTGGTGTTGTATCACCTTTCTTTTAACTCTCCTGGATCGTACCTGAAAATAGGTAGCTTCTGCCTAGTTTACTTCCCTGGTTAACAAAGGCTAACTATCAGTATTTCCAGTTATGGTTAAGGTGGAGGAAAAATTTTCTCCTCTACAAGTCACTGGATGATGGCTTCAGATGAGGACATTGGACTGATAGTGCATTGACCAAGTTCACAGATAACTTGTACCATGTGCAAAGTATAAAATAAGTGGGTTTGCATTGCAGTTTGCTGTCCAAAAACCAGCAATTGGGGAATCTGTTTCTGGTTTGGTAAACTAATCTTGCTAACTGACTTTTTTGCTGTAGCTGTACTTTTACTGTAAAAATGGTAAGCCGTAACAAAAAAATACAGCAACGCCATGAATGATGTCAAAAGATAAAGATGCAAAAGGGGAAAATCAGTCATATTCTCATAGGGGCTGTAGCATATTTGATACTATGCAGCATTTGTTTTTAACAGTTTGGACATTCTATTAACTGCTGTTAAATTTATCTTTTTAAATGTTCCTGGCAGTTTCAGGATGGCGTGGTGGTTCGTTTTAATGCTGTAATGCATCATTAAGGCTGTGCGTGTTTGAGGTAAGACTATAAGCAGGCATTTCAGCTGCTTGGAAGGAGTGTACACCATGCAGCCTAGTGGGGAGCCAGGGTGGAATGTGCTTGGGCCGGGGAATGGAGTGTCAGTGGCAGCTGACCATGATCAGAATACCAGTCGCAGTGTATCAAATATCTAGTATAGCATAGCAAAATGTTACGCAGGAACAGGGATTATTGCTAACCATTGCCAGAAATGAGTAGCAGTGATATGCTAACCATTTTTTGAGTGACTCCATGGTATGGTGGACACAAATTAATAAAAATATATATATATTTTAAATGTTGCTAACCATTCTGTGCCAAGTGCTATGCATTTTCACACGTGATTAGCACTTTAGCATGCAAAACTGTTTTTTTTTTACTTATTTAATACCCTGGGTTGCAAGGACAGCTTGGAAATGTCATAGGAGCTGACAGAGCAATATTGCTTCTCATACACAGAGACTAGCAGATACTGGTAAAAGTGAGGAGGGGGGTGTTTAAAAATATGAGACATTTAGCCAGTATTTTTAAAGACACTGCAGACTATTTAATTGTATTGTGAAAGGTTCTGTGCTAATGACGTTTGGATTGAGCAGGAGGCAGTATGTGAGTGACCTGTTGGGGGAGTTATCTGAAAGTAAAAGTGCTCCTTGCACTGCTAGCTCCAGCCAGTGGGGACCTGCAGTGAGTATACCTTTCATCGTCGTGGGGACCTAGAGTGAGAATGTTTCAATATATACTTACTTTAGGTTCCAGGGAAAGGAAACTATCACTGACACGTGCCCTTTAATATCCTCACAGGTGTTGTAAAAGTGTGTGTGTGTGTGTGTGTGTGTGTGTGTGTGTGTGTGTGTGTGTGTGTGTGTGTGTTTGTGTGTGTGTGCATGCATGTATGTATAGATTATTTAGCTATACACACACCCACCCACCACTGTCTGGCTAACCGTTCCACTCCTGCTGACACCTTGGCTGTTTAAACCGTCACAGACACTGACTAGGTAGTCTGCTACTAAACCCCACCCTCAGTGCAGTAGATTGACCTGCATGGTCTCGTACATCTGGCACCGCACACAGTTTGTGTGCATGGCAGAGACTGCGTCAATAACTAGCATTGGAAAAGTTTTGAGCCAGGTGGGAGCAGCCTGTTCAAAGAGGAAAACAGACTACCAAGAGAGACCCAACCAATTTTAGCAGCCTGCACCTAGTGGTCCAGCTTAGAGACTGCCTGTCTTGAGCACATTCACGTTGTGTTGGGAGGGTTAAGAGAAAGGGCCCTGGTCTAGCACACCATGCTTAACTGCTACCATCATCCATATTGAAGCTAGTTTTTTTGGTAGGTAACATGAAAAATCATGCCCATAGAGATCCATATAGAGGTGTCATGATAATAACATTTTGATGATGAGATAACTGTGATGAAATTATCGTGATCAAATTTTGCCACTTGTGCAGCAATGTTTAGAAAAAGTATTTAAATTCAAATTTGTTTACATAATTTGCATATTTGACTCTACAAGCAATGCTCTATGCATTTATACATATTATTTTGAAGACTTTGTTGTAAAATAATACAGAGTACAATATTTTAAAAATAAAAATGTTATTTATTCACATCAAAATCTCTGAACTTTATAAAATTGCTTGCATTTTTTTCCATAAAAATTCAAATACACAATTAGTACATGTGTTACACACGCTGGGACAGATATTCAAAGCAGTTGTGCAATGCGCCCATGAGTTGTGCTGGTGCAACAGCAGAAATGCGCTATACAGTGATATTCAAACATCGTGGCTGTGCAGTGCAAATCCCACTGCGCCAAGGCACAAATGTACTGTATGCAGCAAAAGTGCAGGGGATGAACCCATGAATAAGCAGTGCAACTGCATATTCAACCACAAATGATGGCGCAACTGAGGAGCAAGACCCCAGATGCACCACCCCAACTTGAGCCTATAAAATCCAGGCTCACACACACAGACAGGGATGTGCAACACTGTGCAGAGAGAGAGAGAAAGAGAGAGAGAGAGAGAAAGAGAGATGAAGAGAGAGAAACAGACAAACAGTGACAGAGGGACACACACACACACACACACACACTGACAGGGAGCCAGCGGAGAGCTAGGGTGAGATGGACGGTGGACCATTCCACATGGAAGCAGTAATGAGGGGTGTGAGAAGGCAGGAGGAACAGCAACATGGCCGATGAAGGGCCCAGCAGAGGTATGCCCAACACAGGTGGTACCGTGCCCGTATCACATTCGAGAACTACAGTGATACAGTGATAGTGACTGCAGTGATGTGCTTGCTTGCCATGGGCACCTTCCAAAGACCAACTTGGGACACCATTAGGATCACCCAGTCGGCGATTTCCCACCTCCTCACCCAGTCCCTCAATGCTCTGCTGCCACATACTGTGGAGTACATACATTTCTCCAGCACACAGGTGGAGCATACAGCAAACGTGCAGGCCTTTCACAGGGTTGCAGACATGCCAGATGTGATTGGGGCCATTGATTGCACCCACGTAGGCATCTGCATACCACCTGGTCCCAAAGGGCTGGTCTACATCAACTGTAAGGGTTACATGTCAGTGAACTGCCAGGTGGTGTGCGATGCCATGGGGCACATCATCAGTGTCTGCACCACACCCCCCAGAAGTGCACATGACGCATTCATCTGGCACAGCTCCATACTATGCCAGAGGTCTGAATGTGGGAACATCCCCACGGGCCATCTGGTGGGTGAGTATGGCATGTGCTGGGGTCTGCATGGCACTGCTGAGGGGGGTGTGCCAGAGTGAGCGGTGGGCATCCAGGACTAGGAAGTGGCACAGCATTGCAAAGAGCTAACCATGTCCATTCTGCCACAGGTGATGGAGCATATCCACTGCGACTGTGGCTGCTCATCCCCTACCGGCAACCATCGACCCCAGCAGAGGAGTGATACAACAAGGCACATGCCAGCACATGTGGTATAATCGAGCTTGTCTTTGGCATGCTAAAAATGCATTTCTGTTGCCTAGACAGGTCTGGTGGAGCCCTACAATACTGCCCATTGAAAGCCTGTGGCCTATTCCTGGCCTATTGCATACTGCACAACATGGCCATTGATCGTGGGATAGCTGTTTGAGGCAGAAGATGGAGACAGTAGAGGGGATGACGACAGTGATGTACCAGAGAGTGGTGGGCAGCCACCCCATGGGAGACACAACCCGAGACTGGCTGTGCAGGAAAGGCTCCACCAGGACATCATCACAAACAAGCACTATGGTGAATGCAGGTGAGTGCACAGAGACAGAGAGAGATGCACAGGCACACAGAGCAGCACATGACACACAGACCTGGATGAGCATAGCCGGAGGCATGCATAGTATGGGGCGCACAGCAAACATTGGTGTGGCACAGGCACACAGCAGCACACATACAGCACAGGCATGCACATACACACAGACACACAGCGGTACATGGCATGGATCAGAGGTACTACAGCGGTGCAGAGGCACAGCCGGTGGCAACTGTAAAGACCATCATCACACCCATGGCACGCATGCCAGTGACACACCACAGGCATACCACACCAACATCACCCACACATACACAGGGCAACAGCAGCAGATGGGAGTGCAGGGCAGTAGACACATTAGGTCAACCATGCGGTACCCCGGCCACCACGGCCACGTGGGCAGTTGCACCTATGCTGATCACCAGTTGCAGGCTGGCCATTGGCCACAGAGGGTGTGTCTGAGGCCCCCCAGGGTTCAATGTACTGGACTGTGACTATGTCTGAGCAGGGATGGAGAGGTGCCCAAACAGGCCTGCCCCTGGTGTTCCCAGGATGCCAATATCTGATCCTGGCCTCCACAGTGATTGGATCAGCAGACACCATGACCATGGGGTGGATAGTGCACTATGGGGTGTTCTCTGCACATGGCCAAGGCCAGTGGTAGCCAACGATGCCAGACCCACCGCGATGGTACCGGTCATGTGGACCACTGCTGCCACAATGACACCGGACATGCAGTCCATCAACACGGTCATGGCCTCTCGTGACTGGTGGTGCCCATCCATAATCTGCACAATACTTCTCTCCTCTGCCAGCTGTCGCACCTCTGCTCTCAGAACATGCATCTCCATGGCGAGTAGCACCTGGTGTTCCACGGATGTGTGCAAAAACCGTGTGTGCTCTGCCAGGTGATCAGCAAAGTGATCAGCAACGTGCGCACCCTGTCCAGGGTGTTGGGCTGCAGGGGATGTCATGGCACCCTGGCCAGCCTCCCTCTCCAGTGGATGCTACACAGAGCACCATACAGATGCACTGGCGGCAGACCCCATGCCATGCTGTCCTACATCCCCTGTGACCTGCTGCTGCTGCATGACCGGCCACTGCCAAGTGCCATGCCCATCCACTGCACAGTCACCACCGCCACCACCATGCATGTCAATGGCACCACCCACCAACGTGCTGCCAGGGATGGGTTGCAGCTGTGCAGCTATGGTCACTGTGCTGTGCCCAGATGCCTCCTGTAAGGTGCCCTGGAATGTGTCTGGCACCACATCCCCAACTCATTCCAGTACCAGTGTGATGTCATCATCGGAGCTGGACATGTCCCCCAGCTGGGTCTCTGCACACAGCATACTCAGGCTATCATCATGCATGGACCCAGCAAGGGCGACGTCCAGCACCAAGTTCAAAGCTGTCAGGTGGCTCATCAGTGCTCACCTTAGTCTGTCCAGTCCATTTATGCCAGTCGAGGTGGACAGACTGTCCACCTCAGCCATGGCTGGTGCCGATCCTGCCCCCCTCATCCACATGGAGGCATGATGGTGCTGCAATGATGAAACAGTGCGTCAGTGCTGAAACTACAGGCCCATGTCCTCCTCCACCCTGTGGGCATGCATCGGATGCCACATGCTGCCCTGTGGCCATGCATGTCCATGTTGCAACCTGCAGGTGGCATGCCACATGGTGGTGAGTGGCACCGCATGCCCACACACACTTGCCAAAGGTGTTTGTCAGGATCTACTCACCATGCAGGGATGGGCTGCTGCCCATCTGGGAAATCTCCTCCAGGGACACCCTCCACAGCCGTGCGACTCAGGGTGGACTGAGGATGGATGCCACCAGTTCATCTGTTGCCATCAGGGTGGGCGCGGTGGATGGACCATCGCCAGTGGCACTGTGGGAGGCATGTATGGCTGCCATCTTCTCCTTAATGTGTCTCCTGTCCATCCTGGCTTTCTTCTTGCACGCCTGTGTGCTTTGCTGCTAGCGTCTTTGCTGATTGACATAGTCCACCACCACAACCCACCCATCCGACCTCTCCAGTGGTGTGCCAGTGGTGCCACTGAGGAGTCCCTCTCTGTTGAGGTAGGCCTCGTACAAGGCATTGGTCTTAGCCTTCATGAAATTGGGCCTTCTCTTCTGGGCAGACTCACGGCCCTCCTCTTCCTGCTGTCCCGACATGTAGCTACCTGTGGACAATGGCAGTATGGTGTGTAGTTGTCAGCATTTCCCATGTATGTCCCCATGACATTGTTTCTGTAGACCCCTGTTGCCCTGCACCAGCATACACCTACTTCTTGAGGCTGCAATACCGGTCCATGGCCTGTGCTGTCCAACGGCACTTTTCAGGTGTATCGCATGAAAATTAGTGGGTGCACAATGGTAGTGAGATACTGATGCACCCCACTGTGCTGAGCATAGGCTGATGAGGTGATTTGCATACAGTGGCTGAATATCACATACTTGCTCCATGTACAATGTTATTGCACCAGAGCAATCCTGCTGAGCATGGCTGGCGCTTGCGCAGTGTGCATTCCTGCTGTGCACATGTGTGCGTGGCATTGCCAGAGTCCATCATGCATCCTGCATTACATGTGCATAGTGGTGCTGTGGCACAGTGCCTCACCCATCTCTTGTCAGTGGGCCCTTGTGTCCACCTCATCCCTGGCACCGTGCCCTCTGCACACCATGGCCATGTTTGGTTGGTGCCTGTTGAGTGTCACTGTCATTGGCATGGATGGTGTTGCAGGCCTTGGGCGGGTTCATGTTCCAGGGTGGTGGACTTTGGTTGTCTGTGGACCTTCCCCTAGTGCCCTGTTTGCCCTCTGTGTCTGTGCTTCTGTGTTCATGGGTGTGCCCTGCTGCGTGGTCATGCTTCCTTCACCCTCTGGGACCTTGCCTCTGTATTCCTGTGGTGGCTATTTTTCTGCTGCATGGGTGTTTTCTCTGGTTTGCTCTGCTCATCTATGGTTGTGCTGGCACATCTCTGGTTGCACCATGGTGCATCTTTGCCATATTCAGTTGACTTGCACTTGGTCATTTCAGCTGGCGCAACCTCTGAATATGGCTCCTGGCATGCCATGGTACATCTCACTTGTGCTGCACCAGCATTGTGCCAGCATTTGGTGCATTTCTGAATATCTGGCCCCCAGAGTACAATATATTTTAAAAAGTAAATGAGCAAATATATTTACTTGTTTAAAAAGCACCTTTCCTGGATTTTTCTCCTTGCCTACAAAATCATCAGGAGACTCCTTTACCTGACTGGGAGTTCCTTTGTAGTAGTTTAAAAAAATTCTCTTTAACCACCTAAGGAAGGGAAAGGATTGTATTTGCCCCAGAGGGGGGGTTAGTCACACAATCCCTTCCACTTTCTGATCAACGACACCATCCCCGAACTTCCTTGTTTTGTGAGGTCATTATATGCCTAGTGCGGGAATGTGCTCCATGCAAGTTTATGGGGTGACATTTTAAAATTTATTTTTATAATTTTAACCTGACTTGTAGAACAAAACGGAGTCAGTATTCAAGTAACATGATCCTTGTTACTTTTGTTAGATCAGGGTAGAGCAGTGGATGTAGCCTGCCTAGATTTCAATAAGGCCTCCAACACCATTCCACATAGGAGACTCATAAACAAGCTGGGCAGCCAGGGAGTGGGTCCAATGATAGTAAACTGGGTAATAAATTGGTAGGGAGACAGAGAGAGAGTGGTGGTAAATGGAGCTCACTCCAAGGAAGAGAGGATGACCAGTGGGGTGCCACAAGGATCAGTACTAGGACTGGTCCTCTTTTTAATGTCTTTTATTAGCAACATTGCAGAGGGGCTAGAGGAAGGTATGCCTTTTTGCAGATGACACAAATATCTGCAGTACGGTAGACACTGTGGGGAAGGGGTGTGTGTGTTTAAAAACATGGATAGAGATTGAAGAAAGCTTGAGGAGTGGTCAAAAGTGTGGCAACTAAGATTATATGCTAAGAAGTGCAAATTCATACACTTGGGGCAGAGAATCTCAGGGTGGAGTACAAGACGGGGGAGGGGAGTGGTACTGATTACCACCAATCACAAAAGAGACCTCAGATAATTACATCTGATAACCTAAAGTTAGCCAAACAATGTGACAAGGCAGTGGGGAGGGTTTGTAGGATGCTAGGGTGCATAGGGGAGGGGTATCACCAACAGAAAGAGAGGTGGTGATCCCGCAGTATAAATCATTGGTGAGACCTCACCTAGAGTACCGTGTCCAGTTCTGGAGACCACATCTCCAGAAGGACATAGACAGAGTAGAGGCAGTCCAGAGCAGGGCAACTAAAATGGTGCAGGGGCTACATCAAAAGCCCTATGAGGAGAGGCTAAATGACCTCAATATGTACACCCTGGAGAAAAGTGTGTTGGGGGGGAATATGATACAGACTTTCAAATACCTCACAGATATAAATAGGGTACAAGAGGGAAGCATTTTTCAGAAAAAAGATGCTCGAGAAAAAGGGTTCTTGCTGTGTGGCTGGAGGGGGTAGATTCAGATGAAATGTGAGGAAGCACTTCTTCACAGAAAGAGTGGTGGACACATGGAAAAGCCTCCCAGTGGAGGTGGTTGGGGCACAAACTGTAGTGGGATTCAAGAACGCATAGGATAGGCATAAGGGAACCTTATTGGTTAGGAAAGGGAGGGTAAAGCTGGAGACCAAGTAGGGACTGTGGTATTACAGCAGGTAGGAAAAATGGTCAGACTAGGTGGGCCAAGCGGTCCTTATCTGCCATCAATTTCTATGTTATTGAACTTTTGGAATTACAGCCTTTGAGTCAAAGACTCATTTGCAATGGCTCCATGTCAGAGTCACAAAACAAACAGAGATACAAAATAATTCAAGTTACCTGATGAATAATACATGGGATATATGATGCAAGAAGAGGCACAAGAATACTGGATACAGAATGTATGGAGATACAAGATACTGTTCCATAAAAATAAGGTGCAATAGTAGGCACTAGAAAACAGTCAGTTAGAAAGGAGTCGAAGGAGGCAGTACGAGAGGTGGGGTGTGGAAATATAGAGGGATGGTTGGTAGGAGTGCATGCAGTCCAACAGACCTTGTCAGGTTTTGGAGGGGGGGTAGGGCCAAGTGAAATGGAAGGACAAGTAAGGGGCAGTCAGTAAGGACCTTGTCGATGGCAAGGGTGAGCACTAATGTGAGGAAAGCACAGGCAACAGCAAGGGGATGTAGGGAGCTTGGTACAGTCACAGCGACTACAGGCCAGGAGATGTTGCCAAAGTGAGAGCTTGAAAGGACCAAGTTTTTGTATGGAGGAGACTTCAAGGGGTAAGATATTTAGCCAGCGCAGGGCCCTGTACATGAAGGCCCCCTGTCCCATGGCAGTCCTGCAAAAAGGAACCCAGAAAGCAGCTTTTGTGGAGCTTCTGGTAGCCCAAGTGTGAGAGAAGGTTTTAGT
This sequence comes from Neoceratodus forsteri, assembly GCA_016271365.2. Lineage (NCBI taxonomy): Eukaryota > Metazoa > Chordata > Ceratodontiformes > Ceratodontidae > Neoceratodus > Neoceratodus forsteri. The sequence goes on along the minus strand of CM057449.1, from coordinate 460,605,573 downwards.
AGATAGAAGGTGGCAGGAGAGGAGAGTCCAGAGGCTATCTTTTTGGCTAGGAGGCAAGTTTGGTAGGTGAGCCTGCCTGCAAATTTTATGTATGTAGATTCTAGATGTACAGTATATACACTCCTGCAACACTGTAAGTGTTTTAAAAATGCCCTTTAGTTCCTCATACTATACCACCATATGTTGTGGGATTATTGTTTTACCAAATTCGTTCCTTAACTTCTCCTTCTGTTGTAATAGCTTATTTCTTGGTTTCAGTTCTGATATTTCATAGGCATTTTTCACAGCCCCCACACTTACGAAACTTTTATGTAGATTCTTACTAGCCTCAGTATGGTAATTCAATTCTGTTTTAATATTAAGAATCATCCATAAGGCATGTTATTGATACAGGTATGTAGATGAAAGCTGACATACTGATTCTGGGTATTTCTACAGTAGCTGTATGTTTTCCATTAAGCTTTGATTCAAGGTGACCTTAGTTCTTGGTTATCAGGCTGTCCATAAATGGAATTTGATTCTTTTTCCGGTCCAGAGTTAACTGTACAGTATATAATCCGTGAAGCTGTTTCAAAGTTTATGAAACTTCATTAAATCACTTTGCATGCCTTGTCAGAGCACCTGAGAACTGGAGGACGAGTGTGATTCCCCTGCACAAAAATGGGAGCAAAACAGAGGCAGGAAACTACAGACCTGTCAGTTTGACCTCAGTGGTAGGGAAAATGATGGAATCACTTCTGAAGGAAAGAATTGTTGAGTACCTAGAGGCCAGCAGGGCACAGGAAACAAGGCAACATGGATTCACAGTGGAAAGGTCATGTCTGATGAATCTAATCAATTTCTTTGACTGGGTGACCAAAGTAGTAGACCAGGGAGGGGCTGTGGATATGACATACCTAGACTTTAGCGAGGCATTTCTCACACTCCCACACAAAAGATTAACAAACAAATTAGCCAGCCTGGGAGTGGGTCCCAGGGTGGTAGCCTGGGTAAAACATTGGCTGGACAACAGGACGCAGAGGGTAATAGTAAAGAGTCCACTCTGAAGAAAGGGTGGTGACTAGTGGGGTACCATAGGGTTCAGTACTGGGTCCGGTCCTTTTTAATGTCTTTATAAGTGACATTGCAAAGGGACTGGAAGGAAAAGTATGTCTGTTTTCAGATGATACAGAGATCTGCAACAGGGTTGATACACAAGATGGGGTGGAAAGGATGAGAAGGGACTTGGCAAGGTTGGAGGAATGGTCAAATGTATGTCAGCTTAGATTCAATGCAAACAAGTGCAAAGTAATTCACCAGGGAAACAAAAACCCAGGGGAACAGTACACAATGGGGGTGAGATACTGACAACAACAAAAATGGAAAGGGACCGGGGGTAGTTATATCAGATGACCTAAAGGTGGCAAGCAATGTAAGAAGCCAGTAAGGAGGGCTGGCAGGGTACTTGGATGCATAGGGAGAGGCATCACCAGTAGAAAACAGGAAGTTTTTATCCCTCTGTACAGACAGTTGGTGAGATCCCATCTGGAGTACTGTGTGCAGTTCTGGAGACCCCATCTCTGTAAAGACATAGACAGGGTGGAGGCTGTCCAAAGGAGGGCAACCAAAATGGTGCAGGGTCTGCATCAGAAGACATACAAACAGAGACTAAAGGAGCTTAATATGTATACCCTAGAGGAAAGGAGGGAGAGGGGGGATAGGCTAGAAACTTTCAAGTACCTCAAGGGAATCAACAAAATCCAAGAGGGTAGCATCTTTCAGAAAAAGAGATGTGCAAGAACAAGGGGGCACAACTTGAAGATAGAGGGGAGACAGCTCAGAGGTAATGTGAGGAAGTATTTTTTCATGGAGAGGGTTGTGGATGCAAGGAACAGCCTTCCTGAGGAGGTTGTGGAGTCGAAAACAGTAGGGGAATTCAAGAATGCATGGGACAGACATAAGGCAATTCTAGTGGGGTGTAGGAGGAAGTAGGCTGTTGGTTAACTAGAATCTGCAGCTTACTCACTAGGTAGGGAAATGGGCAGACTAGGTGGGCCAAGCGGTCCTTATCTGTCATCAAATTCTATGTTTCTGTTTTTATGTTACTTGATAATGGGTTCCCAGTGGTACTGTGTACAAACTGTTGTTCATAATTAGTCATAACCACATTTTGTAGTGCACAGCCTAGGAGCTCCCCATGGCTATCCACTTTACTTGAAAATAGGGCTGCCTTTCAGATCTAAAGAAGTTGTAGAACAGTGCTTGCATATTCCAAAACAAATTATTTGTTACTCACTGTCACTCACTGCACTGCTGTCTGCTTGCCCCAGGCAGTACTGCAGGACAGGTCCTCAGGACTTTTCTCGTGGGATGAAGTGTAAAATTATTAATGTCCATACTCACCAGTAAACAATTTGTATAAACTGATCCTTTATGTTTTATTCTTCCAATAGCTGTCACATAAGTGGTACCCCTTGGACTGTAATCAGTGTTTGTTAGCAGGTCCTTTATTTGTACAGCTACCGTACATATACCTTTAGACAACTGATCTAGAACAGAGTTAATACATAAGCACATAAGCACTAAGACTTGATGGGGTGTTTGTTCTCTTGGGTTAAACCCACACCTCAGGTGCATAGTAAGGCATGAGGTGCTTGCATTGAGTGCCTTCAACACCTGGGATCTGTGTCATACTGAGCAAATTTATTTATTTAAAATTTTGGTACCCAGGAAAGGCACACTGAGCCGAGGCTCATTTCCAGGTGTGACCTGGGGGAGAGGATAGAGGATTTACAATAGTTGAGTAACAAAACAGTGAAACAATCACAGTTAAGAATGACCTGAAAATATCCAAGCAATGTGAAAAAGCAGCACCAAGGGCAAATGACATGCTGGGCTGCATAGGAAGGGGGATTACCAGCAGAAAAAGTGAGGTCATCCTGCCACTATATAGATCACTGGTGAGGCCAAAACCTGGAGTACAGCATCCAGTTCTGGAGGCTGCACCTTAAAATGGATATTGACAGACTACTAACAGTGCAAAGGAGAGCAACAAAAAAGATACAAGGACTGCACAGCAAAACATATGACAAATGGCTGTGGGACCTAAACATGAATTCCATGGAGCAGCGAAGGAAGAGGGGAGACATGATCAAGATCTCCAAGTTTCTAAAAAAAATAAACAAGGTGCTAGTTCAGGACCTATTTTGGATCAAGAATCACACAAGAACCAATGGGAAGGATATGAAGCTGGAGGGGGGGGGCAAATTCAGGGGCAACACACACAAGTTCTTCTTTACAGAGAGGGTGGTAGATGCATGGAATGGCCTTCTGCGATGAGTGGTGGAGGTGAGAATGGTGGGAACTTTCAAAAATGCTTGGGATAGGTACAAGGGTGCCATAACACTGAATAGCAGTTAAGGGAGGGGGGTAGGCTCAAGGGTAGACTAGATGGGCCATATAGTCCCCTTCTGCCATATGTGGAGATTGAAAGTGCAGGAATCATGGGTTCTGATGCAGTAGCCTGATGTAGGTAAGGGAAATAGGAGTGTGGAGAGATGGGGGGAGGGCTGAGAACCAGTACTTGACAATGAAGGTGGTACAGTAGGTGAGGCAATGATTTGCAGGGGAGGAAAGGGCTAGCGCAGAGTACAAGGAACAGTGATGGGTTCAGAATGGGAGATTTGAAGCAAAATGGCAGAATGCATTATACAGAGGATTTAAAGCCGGCCCATCAGCGCAGCGGTTGGATTTCCGCTTGCGACGCCGGCGATCCGGGTTCGGGAACGGACTCGGGTCCCTGGAAGGGCCGGCCGGGGGGAGAAGGATACAGCGTCCTATGGACTGCTCTCCTTCTCCAGGGGGGAGGGTGGGATAGTGCTCGGAGCACTAGTGACCCCTGGCGGAGGCCGGGGTGTCACACAGCTACCGCACACAACTCTGGAGGCGGGCGGACGTCTGATGTTATTGCATGACCCCGCCTCCCGAAAACCGGAAAATGGACGGCTGCGGCCACCCTCCATGAAGCCCGCCTCTGCTTTAATTAGCCCCAGGCCCGGCCTTCCGACCTATCCCGGTCTCTGGGATGTCTCCTCCTCCTCTCCGCATCCGCGCCCCGCCGGGGTAAGCACGGGAGGGTCGAGGGCCTGAGGCCGATCTGGGGGTGGAAGCCATCGGCCCGTGACCGGGCTGAAAGTACCGGGCGGCCGGCAGCTAGGTTGCGGAGAAAAATGAAAATGAAAAAAAAAATTATACAGAATTTAACTTAGTGAGGAATGATTGGGGGGCAAGCTGTTGACAACATTGGCATAGTATATCGTGGGGAAGATTTTATTTATTTATTTATTGAAGAGAAGAAAGTCGAATTACAATCCTTTTCAGTCATAGACTGCTTTGCAAAGGACCCATATCAGAAAGATACAAATACATATATATATATATATATATATATATATATGTGTGTGTGTGTGTATATATATATATATATTTTGGAAGGTTACAACATCAGGGATCTTAAAGTAGACCCTGGGTCATACTTATGTAATTATGACAGGTTACACTTTTGGAGGGACTTAAAATAGGCCCTGAATCATAGTTTATATATAGTGAAATTGGGGAACCTGGGAAATTAATCATGAGATACAGCAGAGCATATTGTCCCTTTCCTGAGGGCTTCCTCACTGCACTAGAGCTAAAACCTGTTTAAAATATGCCTCCTTTTGAGAATCAGAAAGAGAGGTGAAATATTATTTACAGTCACATGCTACTGAGTCAAGGAGGAGGGTCTTGAGACCATCTTTAAATTGGCCAAGACTGGAGACCAGGGAGATGGAGGATGGTAGGCTGTTTAGCCACAGAGGGGCATGATAGCAGAAGGACCTTTGACCAAGGGAGGTTCTACAGTGGGGGAATAGAAGGGAGGTATTGGGAGAACATCTAGGGGCCCTCCTGTGTGGGACTATTTGGATGATGGGGTGGAGGCCTATGGGTGCTTGCTTGTGTAGTATCTTTTTGGGAAGGAGCCAAGTATGATACTTAACCCTACCTTCAAAGTTCAGCCAGTCCATAAGCTTGTAAAGCTTGCATGTGTGGGTTAACCTGTCACATCCAGAGACCAGGAGGTAGGCTTTATTGAGGGTGAGATTGATGCAGCATAGGGCAGTTTGATCTGCAGACCCATAGATCCCAATGCTGTAGTCCACCAAGGATAAGACTGAGGAAGACACAGCAAGATGTATGGCCTATGGGGGTAGGCAATGCTTATGTCTGTATAGGATCCACAGCCTGGTGTTAACAGAGGAGGAGACATGTTGAATGTGCGTGTGTGAGGTAGGTGAGGGAGATGTCCAGCGTGACTCCCAGATACTTGAAGCAGGAGACCTGCTCCAGCAGGATGCCTAGGGAGTTTGTGATAATTAACTTGTGTTGTCTAGGTACAGGACAGGAAGTATAGGGAAAACCAGGAGCAGTTGTAGAACTCCCCAAAAAGATCTATTTACAATAGCAGTAACATAAAAAAAACTTGTTCGGTATAACTATGTACAAAGGAGAAAAAACAGTAGTTTTCCTTGAGTCTCTGTGTCCCTTTTTCTTCTTCAGCAGCTGCAGCTTAGCTCCTTTATAAGTCCTTTCAACCCCCACTCTTAATAAGCATCCTGTTTTTGTAAATATTAGGCAGGAGCTGCTAGAACACAGTGTACTTCTTGAGGCCCTTTTTCACAGCTTTTGCAAAAGGCTTAAAAATTGAACTCTGGTAACCTCTAACTTCCAACAGCCTTTTGCAGTCATCTCAAATTATTATTATATACATTTCAACAGTAATGCTGTATATTTTCTAAACAAAAGAGATCCCAACATCATTTACAATTCCACATATTGATTTGTACATATTTTTTTATATTAGCTGATATTCAAGGGAGGAAAAGCAGACAGCAAGTGAAAACTGAGAGACAGTGAGAGGCAAAGAACTGCGAGCCTGTCGGGTTGATAGAGTCTGAAGTCTCATAGGAAATGTGGTTGCACAACCAGACAGACAAATAGACAGAAAAGGACAGATCCTTACATTTTAAACACTTTCTCCATAACAACTGGGACAGGGTCCAATTCCACCCTGTCACAATGGGGAGTTACTGAGCGGGCTCTGGTGGTGGGCAAAGATCATAGATTTCATCTTTTTGTAGTTAAGTATTAGGTGGTGCTAAGAGAACCAGGTTTCAAGTTCTCCGAAAAAGCCCTCTAGGGCAGTTTGGAGTGAGTTAGGATGAGGATGTTTCAAAAAAACTACAACATTGTCTTCATAGAGTTAGCTTCCCACTGCAGGATTGAGGGAGGAGGGAGGAGGAGTTCAGGAAGAGGGTGAAGAGCAATGGGCCAAGTATGGACCCTTGCAGGACCCTGGTTAGGATTGGTCTACTGGAGGAGAGGGTGGTATTATTTTTGACCTGTTGAGTCTGGCCAGAGAGATAGTCTTTGAGCCAAGAGGTGGCCTCAGGGGAGAAGTTCTGGGATGGAAGGGAGTGGATAAGCAGCGTGTGACTGAAGGTATGGAATGCTTTGGTCAAGTCGACATAGATTGTACCAGTCACGGAACCCTGTTTCAGAGCCTCATGTATATATGAAGTAAACTCAAGGAGGAAAGTGGAAGTGCTGTGACCCCTCTGGAAACCGTGCTGTTTGTGACAGAGCAGATTATGCTTGGTCAGGTAATCTGTGAGCTGGTACAACACAATTTTTCAAGTGCCTTGGGGGACAGGATTGAAATGGGCCAATAATTAGTGGTGGAAGTGGGGTCACCACTCTTCAGGATAGGTGTTATTACTGCTCTTTTCTATGGCGTGGGGAATTGGCTGAAGCATAAGGATATGTTAAGTATTTTGGGGCAGGGTCACATCCAGCATAAGAAGGAGGAGTTTGAGGTCCAGGGAGTCGGTGCTATAGCGAGAGTTCGCCAGGACTTTGGTGAGATAGTGTTTTGCTTCACTGCAAGAGATGATTCACAGCAGGAAGAAGGGGGTCAGTGCTGGCTGAAGTGACCATGATGCAGTTTATGATCAGGTCAAAGGAGTTGGGGGGGAGAATATGACTGAGGTCTGAGAAGGTGGTATTGAATGCATTTGAGATAGTAGTGGGGTCCTGGGAAATGACCCCATCAACTAGAAGCTGTGCAAGGGCAGGGCGATGAGCTCTTTGTGGATCGGGAGGGAGACACAGTCCTTGGTTATGTGCAAGGCTCCCAATTTGGACCACAGTTTAGTGTGAATGTAGTGAATATGCTGGGAGAAATCAAACTTGGGGTCCAACCAGACACCCAGATATTTAAAAGACTACACTGTTTCTATCATTGCACCATCCAAGGAGAAGAAAGATGGAGGAGATGAGAGTTTGGCCAACCTTTGGGTGGAGCCAAAAGCCATGACAAAGTTTTTTGGGGTGTTACACTTGAGGAGGTTTGCCTTCAACCAACTGAGGGCATTTACATAGGCAGCCTGCAGGGATGACTGGATTGTGGTTTAATAGGGGCCTGAGGCAGAGATGATGGTATTGTCAGTGTACATGTGTATGTGTGTTGGTGAGCATGAAGAGGGAAGGTCATTAACAAAGATTGAGAAGAGGCCCAGAATAGAACCCTGGGGGACTCCTGCGAGGATGGGGAGGATGGTGGATTTGGAATGACCTATTTACATGTATTGGTTCCTGTTGGAGAGCTAAGATCTAAATCAGTCCATTGAGGAGGGGGAGAGACCTATGGCTGCTAGTTTGTTCAGAAGGAGACTGTGGGAGACTGAGTTATTTTCCAGTTGCCAATTGTTTAACCAGGAGAGACACACTAAGCTGAAAGCTTGTTTACAGGTGTGACCTGGGAGCACAGGTAAGTTAAGTGACTTGCTGAGGGTCACACAGTATGCAAGTGGGAGATGTGGGATTCAAACCCAGGTCTCCAGATTTGCGGCTCAGAGCCCTAAACCACTACGCTATACTGCCTCCCAAATGCCTTAACGAGGTCAATGAAAATTGCCAATGTGAGGTAACCTTTGTCCATAGTGGAATGGATGTGATAAGTGAGGTGGAGCAGGGAGGAGAAATTTGAATGGATGTGTCTGAAACCAAATTGGAATGGGCTTAAAGTGTTAGAGGTGTCTAGGATGGATTTTAGCCTACTGGAGATGAGTGCCTCCTGGATTTTTGACAGACCAGGAAGGAGTGAGATTGGTGTCTAGTTTCCTGTTAGGGAGTGCTCACCTCCTTTGTATAGCAGAATGACCATGGGCACTTTCCAAGCCTTAGGGACAGCGCATTTTGCGCTGGATAGGTTGAGAAGATGGACAATGGAAGGGGCTATAGCTGGGGCTGAGATCTTGAGAAATCTAGCATCTAAGCCATCAAGGCTCTGTTTTGAGGGATTTGGGGTTTTTAGAGCCATAGCGCTTCAATTATGGTAATGGGGGGAAGGAGAATGGTAGTCCGTGACCATAGCAACCAAGATTTAGTACTTAGAAAAATGGTGACTCAATCTCAGTGACTGTGATCATGGCTACCTAGGGAGGAGGGTAACCAGATACAGTGGTCGGCGAAAACCACTACAGGAACTCACGTGAATATGTGTGCATGCCTGCAAGGTGGGGGAGAGATGTGGGGGAGGGATGGCATGATGGAGGTGTTGCAGTGAGCAGCTGCCGAGCTGGACTGCTGGCATCATGGAGAGGGTGGTTGGCTGGGAGGTATGGGGTACCGGGTTCTGGTCCGGCATGGTGCAGGTTTTTTTTTTGCCACCTGGCGATATGTATTGTCTCAAGTTCCCCCCTCATGCACCCCCCTGGATTTGAGAATCCATAAGTAGGGGGATGCAGGAGTGCTGGGGGTGCAGTCCCCTACATTAAAAATGAGACCTGTAGGTCTTGGGTGCTGTTTTTCAGTGCATTGCCAGTGTGCATCGCCAAAATTATTTTTTGGTGATGTACACTCGCCACAATAGCGATCGCTGTTGCTCAATCGCTATTATGACATGGAGCCAAGGAGAACCCATCTATGGAGTAGAAGGGAGAGGAGCAAAAGGTTGGAGATGTGGGTGGGTGGGGGGTTACAGGGGGAAGATCACAGGTGGTGAAAAAGAGATTGATAGAGGAGGCTGCTGAGGAAGGGTCAGAGCTATCTGGGCTTGGAAAACTGGTGTGGGAGGGGAAGAGGAACCTAGAAGGGGGTGGAGAGTCTTTCAGAATTTTGCAGGTGAGGGAGAAGAAGTGGTGAGTGGAAGGGACTGGGGCAGTGAGGATGTAGTGAGGGTGGAGGCAGGAGGGGGAAGATCTAAGGACTGTCTAAGGAGGGGCTAGAGAGGGCTTGGGGGTAGGATGATGTGTGGTAGGTGCTTGGGAGTGAGAGAAAGATAAAGAGGGATGGTGGTAATTAGGAGGATGAAGGGTAGCATTAAATGTGGGGGGGGGGCAAGTTGCCGTAAGTGGACAAAATGGACAATGGTGTCTGCTTTTTAGTATACCCGGTGGCTTGTTTAAAAAAGTTGGAAGGGTTTTGGGCGGGATCACTGATACAAAGTGATGGATTGCAAAGATCAGGTGGATTCAGGGATATGGACACTAGATGGCTCTATGGCAAGAGCAAGAGAGGGGAGACCATAGGAGATATTAATGAGCTCTATGCCTGCATACTTATTGGTAGTATAGCCTAGTGGATAGGGCACCAGGCTGTGGGAGACTCAGTGAGGTATGGACCAGGGTTTGCGTCCCAGAGAGCCTCCAAGTGCAACCAAGACCCTGGGTCAGGTGGAAGAGACTTAGAGGATAGGAAACATAAATCAATTTAAGCAGAAAAAAGATCTCAAGAGGCAAGAGGGAGGAGGGAGAGCGGTCCAAGGAAAGGTCCACTCTAACTTTTGAGAAGGGGTACAAAACTGGGCTGATTGGTTCAAGCCGAACCGTTAAAGACAGCACCACCCCCAGGTGGGAGGGTGGTTGGGGTGGGTTGGGTGGCTAAAGACAATGCAGTGCCATGTGAAGCATGGTGCTGCAACACAGAGGATCATAAGGTTCTGATCATTGTACCTGTAGCCTGCTGTGAGCTGCAAAGATGCTCTGGTGCTCCTGGGAGGTGGATTCAGTGTTATCGGAGAGGACGCTGCTTCTGGCCCTCATCCTACATAATGGGGGATGGAACTATGCACCCTGTGGGGTAAACCAGAGAGAGGGATTAAGAAGTCAGCCTGCAAACAATGGAGAGATCAATGTGGGAAGAGATGGGGGGGGAGGGGAAAGAAGAGGATGAACTTGAGAGGAGGAGCAGTATGAAGAGAGAGAGCAAAGAATCACAATTGAAACAGCCCCATAAGTCAACAAACCCACACCCAAACTCTGAGCAAACTGACTTTACAAAGAAAATGACGGAGCGGTAACTCTACAACCCGGCACGCAGTGTCTGGTAATATAGCCTGGCCCTTAAGGCAATTGTATAAATGCTGCAAAACTAAGCAATAATTTGACTAGCACTACAGTACGAATGAAGGCATAGAAACAAAGAAGATGATGGCAGGTAAAAGCATCCAGGCCCACCGTGTCTGCCCTATTTTTTGTCTAATGAATCCCTGATTAGTCCAATGGTCATCCATTAATCTAAGGGTCACTCCCGTAGTGTCCTCAGGCTTCCTTTGTGCCTGTCCCATGCCTTCTTGGAGAATGTAACTGTTTCTGCTTCCACCACCTCAGCTGGCAGGCTGTTCCATCTGTCCACCACCATCTCCATGTAAAAGTACTTCCTAACCTTTCCTCTGAGCCTCCACCCTCTTCAGCTTCATGTTGCAGCCTCCTCTTGGGAACTTTTTCCTTTGGAAAATATTGTCAACTTGCCCTCTGTTTCTTCTGGTGAGGTATTTATGTTTCAACAGTGTCTCCCCTCTCCATTTTTCCCCTAAATAATACATGTTTAGTTCCCTTAACCTGTCTCCTTAGTGTGTATTGTGTAGGCCTCCTACCATCTTGGTTGCCCTTCTCTGTACAGCCAGTCACTCTGTTTATGTCTCTTTGGAGATGTGGTCGCAATACTCGAGATGGGGCTTCACTAATGATCTATACAGCAGAAGTATAACCTTCCACCCTCTGCTTTACTTGTTGTACCCCTACCTATGCAACCCAGCATCCCGCTGGCATTTGCTACTGCCTTATCACATTGCCTGGCCTTCTTCAAGTCATCCAAGATGATGACACCCAGATCCTGCTCCTGCTTGGAACTTGTAATGTTCTCTCCTGCTAGGTTGTACGTTGCCCCATGGTTATTGTTGCCATTATACATAATCTTGCATTTTTTGGCATTGAACCCCAGCTGTCAATCCTTAGACCCATCATCCAGTCTATTTAGGTCCCTTTGCATTTGTATCCACCCCATCCTGAGTGTTTACCCTATTGCAGATGTCTGTGTTGTCTGCAAACAGGCAAACCTTCCCTTCCAGCCCCTCAGCAATGTCACTGATGAAGACATTGACGAGCATGGGGCCCAACACTAATCCCTGTGGGACTCCACTGGTCACCCTTCCCTCTGCTGAATGTGCTCCATTTACCACCACCCTCTGCGTTCCATGGCTTAGACAGCTTCCCACCCATCTCAGTATCTTGCTTCCTTCCCCAAAGCTTCATAGTTTATTCAACAGCCTTCTTAGTGATACTGTATCTAAAGTTTTGCTAAAATCCAGATATGCTACATTCACCGCCATGCCCTGATCCACCTCCTTGGTTACTCAGTTGAAGAAATCTATAAGATTCATGTGGCATAACTTGCTCTTAGTGAAATCATATTGCCTCGGGTCTTAGAGACCATTTTCTGTCAGGTGATCCACTAGTCTGTCTTTCAGCAGTTTTTCTATTAATTTACATACCGCCGAGGTCAGGCTTACTGGCCTGTAGTTTCCTGCCTCCTCCTTACTACCACTCTTATGTAGTGGGACCACATCCACATGCCTCCAGCCCTCGGGCACCTCTCCAATCTCCAAGGATAGACTGAACAAAGCGGCCAGTGGAGCCACCAACACCTCCCTTAGTTCCATAGAAACATAGAATTCGATAGCAGATAATAACCACTTGGGCCACCTATTCTGCCCATTTCTCTACCTAATGGATAAGCTGCAGATCCTAGTTAACAAACAGCCTACTTCCTCCTACCCCCCCCCACTAGAACTGCCTTATGTCTGTCCCATGCATTCTTGAATTCCCCCACTGTTTATGACTTCACAACCTCCTCAAAAGGCTGTTCCATGCATCCACAACCCTGTCCATGAAAAAATGCTTCCTCACATTACCTCTGAGCTGTTCCCCCTCTACTTCTTATCTTTGGGTGTACTCCATTTGGATCCATTGCCTTATCTACTTTAATTGCTTTTGGTTCCCTGAGGATACTTTCCTCTGAGAACTGACTAGTGTCCACCTCTCTTCCCTTTAATTCCCTCACTTTTAGAGATTGGCCATTCCCCAACCCTTCCTCAGTGAATACTGAACAGAAATAATAGTTCAGCACTTCTGCCTTGAGTACATCATCCTCCATGCGCCCTACTTCCCCACTTTTCAGCCTGACAATACTCCCTCCTGATTTTTTCCTATTGTTTATGTACCTGAAGAATGTTTTGTTTTCTTTTTTATTGTATTTGTCAACTTTTTTTTTCAGCTTGTGACTTAGCCAAGCTAACTGCTTTCCCTGCTTCTCTCTGTTTTATTAGGTATCTGCCTGAGTCTGCTCGTAAGTCCTGAAGGCCAACCTTTTGTCCCCCACCGTTTTAGTCACTTCTCCAGTGAAGCAAAGTGGCCTCCTTCACCTCTTTCCTTTCTTTAGCTGTTTGACAAGAATTGTGTTCCCTCCTCTAAGGTTGCCTTAATTATTTTCCACAGTTCTCCTGCCGTTGACCTACCTGTGACTCCTCCTTGTGCTGTCCTCATGAAATGTCCCATTTTGCCACAGTCCACTCTTCTGAAATCTAGGGTTTTTGTCCTTGTGGGGTTTGCTTCGTGCTCAGTTAGTACCTCAAACCACACTGTCTGGTGATCACTGTTTCCCAGGTGCTCCCTCTCTGTGACCCTTACCACATTTTCCCCGTTTGAAAGCACCAGGTTGAGTATTGTCCCCTTCTCTAACAGGAACTGTGACTAGCAGTTTTATGAAAGCCTATTTAAGGCCCGCAAGGAAATTTCTGCTCCTGGCTGTAGCAGCTGTCTGTAAGTTCCAGTCCACATCTGGGAGGTTGAAGTCTCCAACTATCAACATCTCCCCCTTATGTGCCATTTTATTAATCGATTTTGACAATTCCTGATCCATAGATTCATCCTGAGATGGAGGTCTGTAGACCACATCTGTACAGATAGCTGTTCCTTTTCTCTTTTCTAGTGTGAAACATAGAAACATAGACTTTGATGGCAGATAAGGACTGCTTAGCCCACCTAGTCTGCCCATTTCCCTACCTACAGGATAGGCCGCAGATCCTAGTTAACCAACAGTCTATTTCTTCCTACCCCCACAAGAATTGCCTTATGTCTGTCCCATGCATTCTTGAATTCTCCCACAGTTTTAGACCCCACAACCTCCTCAGGAAGGCTGTTCCATGCATCCACTACTCTCTCTGTGAAAAAATACTTCCTCACATTACCCCTGAACCGCCCCCCTCTATCTTTAAATTGTGTCTCCTTGTTCTTGCATGTCTCTTTTTCTGAAAGATGCTACCCCCGTCTTGGACTTTGTTGATTCCACTGAGGTACTTAAAAGTTTCTATCATGTCCCCCCTCTCCCTTCTTTCCTCAAGGGTATACATATGTGACCCATAGTACTGTATTTCCTCTTTCCCCTGATTACACTGTGTCTCAGTTGCTTTGATGGTGTCCCTAACATACAATGCCACCCCCCCTCCCTTTTTGCCCACTCTATCTTTCCTGAATAGACTGTATCCTGGAATAACCACCTCCCAGCCTTGGTTGCTGTTGCACCCCATTTCTGTGATGGCCACTATATCCAGGTTTGCTTCTACCATAGTGGCCTCTATGTCGCAGATTTTATTGATCAGGATGCAAGCATTGGTGCACTTGGCTCTCCATTTTGTGCCTCTGTCCCTTTCCTCCAGTCCAACTTGCTCCCTCCATTTAACCCGCTGTCCTCCCTTCCTCTGCCTGCTTTATTATTTACCATGTTTGCTTGACTATTCAGGTCATCTGGTGTGTGTTTGCTGCTCTGGTCTGATGTTGTCTGATATGGGTCTCTCTTTTCCTTGTTCTTTATTTGTCCTGAGCATTCGTTGATGATGCCATTTGGGGGAGAGACTGCTCAACACCCAATCGCTTGCTGAGCAGCATCTCCCTCCTCTTCCTACTTTAGATGGTCTAGGTAGACCTCGAACTTCTGAGCCAGTGCCCTTACTCCTTGGGATGTGAGGTGTAGTCTATCCCATTTGAATTGCCCTCTATCCCAAAAATTGCCCCAGGATCCAACACAGTGAAACCCCTTTTGCTGACACCATTCCCTTAGTCAGTTGTTGAAATCTTCAATCTCTTCATGCTTAAGTTTGTCCTTGCATTTGTTCTTGCCGCACACCAGTAGGACTTCCAAAAAAGCCAGGGATGTTGCTCTTTCAGATAGGTGCTCTGCCAATTTCTTGATGCTCAGTTGGGCATCCTCCATCTTATGGTTTTCTAAGTCGTTGCTTCCTATGTGCAGCAAAATTGCATGACCTTCTCCTGAAATTTTGACTATCCTCCCAATGCGTTCACAGTCTCATGTAGCTGAAGTTCCACGGAGGCATCTGACCGTCACCTCCTTTTGTGTGTGCTTGCTCAGACAGATTTCCATTCCTCTGATCATTGAGTCACCTATCACCAGGACCTTCTGGCCTTTGTCCTCTGTCTTCCTGGTTTTCATAATGGTTCCTCTGGGTAGCACCCATGTAGAATGCAGAATATTAAGAGCTGCACTTTTGAGCAACTCAATAATAGTGCTCTACAAGGGAGTGAGGGGTACAATATGTCACTATATCCCATATAGCAAGTATAGCAAGGAGCTGTACTCACTACTAAAGGATATAGGATCGTTAGTGGCAATTCCCACTGAACTGCTCGCATAGCATAGTGGTGCACACCACTGCTTGCGATGCAAGCTGACCCGGGTCCGGCTATGGGCACAATAATTTTATTTTTTTCAAAATCCAATAACTTGCCCCATGGGCCACACCCCCCCCTTGGAGTTGGTTATTTTTTTTGTGTGCATTTGTAAAGCATTGTACCGACTGTCGCTATTTGCTATGGTCAGTACAATATCTGGCGCCCTTTTGACCATGGGCTCATATTTGTTCTCTTTACGTGACAGGCAGTCTTTCAGACTTGCCTTTGTCACATAAAACTGTTCCTGTGCTGTATTCTGTCTTTGTTTCTCTTGCTGGGTTTGATGCTGTCCTTCGAGGGGTAGCCATATGGTCTTGTGCCAGGGGTGCATAATGGTTTGCTGTTCATGTGGGAGGTGACCCCTAGTGGCCCATATTGTACAGTCTGTTGCTTCCTCATCTCACCACAGTCCAGCTTCCTGGACCAGTGGTTCTCTCTGGGAGCGGCAGAGGGGGTGGTGGACCCCAGTGCAGCTGCTGTCTTAGTTTGGATATTTCTCCCCAAGCTGCCTGCAGTTCAGGTTTCAGCTTGTTGAATCTCACACATACAGGGCAGTGGCTGGTTCTCCAAAGTTGCATTCTGGGGATGGTCATTGCAACAGATAAAGGCCATACTGGTCATCTAATCAGACAAACTGTATAAATGCTGTAAAACTGAAAAATATTCGGCTAGCACTACAGAAAGAAAGAAAAAACTATCAGCATAGCTACATCAATGGTAATTCACAGAGGAGCAGAAGGACCTGATCATTGTATCTGTAGCCTGCTGTGAGCTGCAAAGTGTCTCTTGTGCTCCTGGGTGGTGGATTTGGTGTGCAGGGGGAGGACGCTACTTCTGGCCCTCACCCTACACAATTGGGGTACTGAGCTGTGCAGCCTGTTGGGTAAACCAGAGAGAGGGATTAAGGGGTCATTCTGCAAAGAATAGAGATGTTAAGGCAGGAAGAGATGGAGGGGGGAAGGAAGAGGGTGAACTTGAGAAAAGGAGGAGCAGCGCAGGTGAGACATAGGGCAAAGAATCACAATTGAAACAGCCCCATAAGCCAACAAACCCATTCCCAAACTCTGAGAAAACTGACTTCACAAAGAAAATGACTCAGTGGTAATTCTATAACCCAGCACACAGTGTCTGGTAATGTATCCCTGCCCTTAAGGCAACTGTAGAAACACCGCAAAACTAAGCAATAATTTGGCTAGCACCATAGTACGAATTAAGGCAATTGTATAAACACTGCAAAACTGAACAATATTTGGCTAGTACTACAGAAAGAAAGAAACTATCAGCATAACTATGCCGATGGTAATTCACAGAGGAGCAGAAGGTCCTGATCATTGTACCTGTAGCCTGATGTGAGGTGCAAAGTGGCTCCGGTGCTCCTGATTGGTGGATTTGGTGTGCTGGGAAGGATGCTGCTTCTGGCCCTCACCCTTCACAATGGGGAATGGAGCTGTGCAGCCTGTAGCCTGATGTGACCTGCAAAGTGGCTCAGGTGCTCTTGGGCAGTGGATTCAGTATGTGGAGGAGGACGCTGCTTCTGGCCCTCACCTTACACAATGGGGGACAGTGCTGTGCAGTCTGTAGCCTGCTGAGAGCTGCAAAGTGGCTCCAGTGCTCCTGGGAGGTAGATTCTGTGAGCGGAGGAAGATACTGCTACTGGCTGTCACCCTACACAATGGTGGATGGAGCTATGTAGCCTGTAGCCTGCTGTGAGCTACAAAGCTGTATTTAAAATGTGTCGCCTGCAAAAAACAAGATGTTTAGCAATTAAAAAAAAAAAACAAAAAACAAAATTACATTTTAAAAGTTGTATAAGTGTTACAAATGGAAAGCAGCCCCTGTTCCATTTTTGTGTCACTATGCAGAGATGTTGATTTGGCTTTCACAGTAACAAATGGCTGGTCATAGTGAGAAAATACTTGTACACATGAAAAAATAACAGTTAGTTTAGTAACTTACTTTCATCGCATATACATATATATAAACAGCACCCTTAAATCAAGGGTGTAAACTTAATTCACTTTCTTTTCTTGATGGATCAGCAGCAGCTACAATATGAACAGTTCAGACATGATTCTCAAGCTAAGCCCGATGAGACTTTAGTGGACTATATTAAATGCTTGAAAACTGAAATATTGCAAGCCAAAAATTAATTGGCTGCACAATCAGTGTTGTTATACCTAAGCCCTATGAGGTAGGACTCAGAGAATTAAATATGTACTCTCTGGAGGAAAGGAGAGAAAGGGGGACATGATAGAAATGTTCAAATACCTCACAGGTATAAATAAGATACATGAAGGTAGCATTTTACATAGAAAAAGATGCTCAATGACAATGGATCATGTTATGAACCGGGAGGGTCAAGGCTTAGAGGAGATGTGAGGAAACACTTCTTCATTGCAAGGGTGGTAGATGCCTGGAACAGCCTCCCAGCAGAGGGGGTGGGTGCTAGAATGATGGCAGGATTCATACATTCATGGGATAGACACAAACAGACCTTAGAAATAAGACAAGGAGGGGGACGGAGACCAAGTAGGATCTATGGTGGCACACATAGGGAAAATAGGGCAGACTAGGCAGGCCAAGAGGTCCTTATCAGCTGACAACATCTATGTTTCTATTTTTTTATGTTACAAGAGTCCTAGGTGATAGGTTTAAATGCTTTATTGGCAAGCTTTTAAACTAGCCAAGGGGGAAGCAGTGAAAAGGATCAGAGGATTCCCAGTATCCCCCCCACAAAACAGGGTCGTTAGCGAGGTAAACACAAAGGTAGAATGGTCAATTGGAAGCAGGATGGGGTAAATGGAGAAAAAAGCAACGGCAGTAAGGACAGGGATGGGGCTAATGGGGTAAGGCCATAAAAAAATGGATGGTACACCACACCTCGCTCCACACCGGCGACCCGGGTTCGGGAGCGGACTCGGGTAGCCGGTGGGTTGGCCGGGGGGAGTTAGGCTTGAGCGTCCGGCGACAGCTCGCCTACTCGGGGTGAGGATTGGCCATATTCCGTCTTGTGTGACCCCGGCGGAGGCTCGGAAGCACAGCACCCGCACAGGGATTGTGGTCGGATGGCCACCAAGCAGATCAGGCGCCGACGTATGTGTCATGGCGTCAGGGGAGATCTGCTAAGGGAGGGAGAAACAGGAAAATGGAAGCCTGCCTCGTCCGGGAGGAAGCGGGGCCCTGGGGCGTGCCCAGCGATTTGCCAGCGCCCACTCGACAGTCCACGGGCCGACGAAACTGTAAGTTACAGGAGTGCCCCACTGCCCCTGCCCGGGAGTAAAACCGCGCTCCATGGGGCTGCGGACTGCGTGAGCTGGGTCACAGGTAGCGGGATGTCGGCGGGACAACGCCGAAGGGTCGGAGGAGGCAGGCTAGAGGAGAATAAAATACAATTTCAAAAAAAAATGGATGGTGATGAGTACTAATGCCCATAGTCTGGATAACAAGCTTCCCAAAATAGTGGCCTTGATGGAAGAGGGACACCTGGATATCGTGGCAGTCATAGAAACATGGTACACAGAGAACCATGACTGGGATGTCAACATACCAATGGTACACAATCTACAGGAGAGACAGGGAGGATAAAAGAGGAGAAGTAGTTCTCTACTTAAGGGAAGGGATCAAAGCAATGGAACTAAAAGGTAAACAGGGAGGAGAGAGGAGGCACTGTGGGTTACCTTGGAGACAGGAAATGGCACCACAATCCACACAGGGATTGTATACAGACCCCCATCTCAGTGGAAAGAAGTAGAAAAGGAAATGATAGAAGGCATCCTTAGAATGGCAGAAAAAGGGGAGATATTTGGCCACCTCTTGGCCACCAACTGTCTGGCCCAATTCAAAACTGACCTCAAACAGCACCTAATTACACTCTCTAAGTGCACCTGCCCCTACGTCCAGCCACACCTGCTCTTTTTGGCCCCCAGCAAGCACTAGGCAGGCCTCAGATACCCCTTCCTTCTGTCCCTTCTCTTGACTTGCCTCAGCAATCTTTTTGCAACATGCTCCTTCAGCACCTGCCACCCCACCTTCCCCCTTCCCAACTCCCAGTCCTGTGAGTTTCCCTAACAGTCACTAATAATGCAAGCTGCCTGATCATGCCCCCTCACACCCAATGATTTACTCTAGCATGTCTTCTCCACTCAGCCTCCACTCACCCCCCATTTCTCCCTATACTTTATCTCCCTTCTTCCCCCACCCTTCACCTCCACCACCACAGTACCTACTTCCTTTCTTCACCCCACTGCCAGCAATCCCCATCCCTCTGAACTACTGACAAGGCACAGTGTGGCTGCTTACCCCCCACATAAGGTGTTTTTCTTGTTATTTTAACTTGTACCTATGTTTTGTGTTATTCTGTAAGTTTTGAATCCAAGCTGTATCGTTCATTGTGATAAACTTTAGCTTTCTCCTATTGTACTTTGTTTTGCAATCTATGATGTGGAACCATTGTAAAAGAGCTTGTACTCAAAGGTAGTTTCTGAATCACTAAATAAATAGATAAAAAAACATGTTGTTGACGGGGGACCTGAATATGCCAGATGTTAACTGGAGCACATTTGCTGCAGCCACATGCAAGAGCAGGGTCATACTCGATGACCTACAGGGAGCATGCCTCAGACAGCTAGTGTTGGAACTTAATTGGGAGGGAGCAATCATAGACCTGGTACTCTCAAACAGGGATGAAGAGAGGATCTCAAGCTATCAGCTGCTGGAAAACTGTACTTTTGTTCCCTAAAAAATACTTTTGAAATTGAGGTATACTTAATTGGGGTCTCTGGTGTTGATGTGGATTTTCTTGGCGTTTGAGCAGAGATGCCTTAGTCTACACAATTTAATTTAATAATTTTGCTCTTCTTTTTCTTTTACTGATCAAGGGTATTTGTTTATAGTAGTGATAGTTGGATGCCTTTTAATTATGTATTATTAAATGTGCACACTATTGTTGTTGCTAGTTTGAGCTAATATATTGCTCGGTGCCTTGCTTATGATAAGGTCTCTGTGCTTTGTTTAGCTGTTCTTGTGTATTTTTATACATTAAGATATCTTTAAAATGTGTATATTGTATATGCAAGGCTCTGTTTGTTAGCTCGTTATCTGTTTATATCTGTTCTTGTCTCTGTTAAAGTTTAATAAAAATTAATTATAAAAAAAAGAGAGAGGATCTCAGATTTTGAATAGAGTAGCCTTCTGAGAACAAACAACTGCCAAACAGTGTGGTTCATGATAAACACAGCCTTAGAGTCAAGCCTTACAAAAGCAGGGGTACTGGACTTTAAGAGGACTGACTTGGCAAAATGGTATAGTGCTTAAAGAATGCACTAGCAAATGGGCAGGAAGGAGAGATGGAGGAACAATAGGGAAAAATCTAAACTGTCATCACAGCTGCAACAAGCTTTTGTGATGGAATCACTTCTGAAGGAAAGAATTGTTGAGTACCTAGAGGCCAGTGGGGCATAGGACCCAAGGCAGTATGGGTTCACAGTGGGAAGGACATGTCAGATGAATCTAATTGATTTCTTTGACTGGGTGACCAAAGTAGTAGACCAGGGAGAGGCTGTGGACATGGCCTACCTAGATTTTAGCAAGGCATTTGACACAGTCCCACACAAAAGATTAATAGTCAAATTAACCAGCATGGGAGTGGGTCCCAGGCTGGTAGCCTGGGTAAAACATTGGCTGGACAACAGGACACAGAAGGTAATTGTAAATGGAGTCCACTCAGAAGAAAGAGGGGTTACTAGTGGGGTATCGTAGGGTTCAGTACTGGGTCCAGTCCTTTCTAATGTCTTTATAAGTGACATTGCAGAAGGACTGGAAGGAAATGTATGCCTCTTTGCAGATGACGCAAAGATCTGCAACAGGGTTGATACACAAGGAGGCATGGAAAGGATGAGAAGGGACTTGGCAAGGTTGGAGGAATGGTCAGAAGTATGGCAGCTTGGATTCAATGAAAAGAAGTGCAAAATAATGCACCTGGGAAACAAAAACCCAGGGGAAGATTACACAATGGGGGGAGGTAGTAACAACAACAAAAATGGAAAGAGACCTGGGGGTAATCATATCATATGACCTTAAGGTTAGTAAGCAATGTGAGAAGGCAGTAGGGAGGGCTGGGGGTATACTGTGAGGTATGGGGGAGGCATCACCAGCAGAAAACAGGAAGTTGTTATCCCTCTGTACAGACAGCTGGTGAGACCTCATCTTGAGTACTGCATCCAGTTCTGGAGACCCCATCTCCGTAAGGACAAAGACAGGATAGAGGCAGTCCAGAAGAGGGCAACTAAAATGGTGCATGGTCTGCAAGAGAAGCCAATCGAGGAAAGACTAAAGGAGCTTAATATGGCTGGCAGTATAGCCTAGAGGTTAGAGGAATGAGGTGTGAACAAGCTTGGTACATCCAGCAGACTAGACCTTAGTTTGATTCTCACAACCTCCACTTGCATACTGTGTGACTCTGAGCAAGTCACTTATCCGCCCAGTGTTCCCAGGTAACCCCTGAAAACAGGCACTTGTGCCTGGCCTTTCCCAGTTACCAAAGTCAAAAATAAAATAAAAAATGAAAAAATGTATACCCTTGAGGAGGGGGGGGGCAAGTACCTCAGTGGAATCAACAAAGTCCAAGAGAGTAGCATCTTTCAGAAAAAGAGATGTGCAAGAACAAGAGGACACAATTTAAAGATAGAAGGGGGTGGTTCAGGGGCAATGTGAGGAAGTATTCTTTTCACAGAGAGGCTGGTGGACACATGGAACAGCCTTCCTGAGGAGGTTGTGGGGTCTAAAACTGTGGGAGAATTCAAGAATACTTGGGACAGACATAAGGCAATTCTTGTGGCGGGGGGTAAGAAGAAATAGGCTGTTGATTAATTAGGATCTGCAGCTTATCCTGTAGGTAGGGAAATGGGCAGATAAGGTGGGCCAAGCGGTCCTTATCTGCCATCAAAGTCTATGTTTCTATGTTTGTGTGAAGCCACTAAACAAAACAAAATGAAGGAAAAAAAAACTATGATTCTCAAAAAAGGTGGCGGGGAATGTAAGGGAGAAAAAGATAGCATTTATGAAGTATAAGGAATTAAAAAAGGAGCAGGACAGAGAACTGTATCAGATAAAGCAGAAGGAAGCAGTCAGAATAGCAAAGGCCCAAACCGAGGAAAAGATAGCCAACTCGGTTAAGAAGGAGGGTAAAATCTTTAATAGGTACATTAGGGAGCAAAGAAAGATCAAAGGAGGGATAGTGAAGCTTAAAAAAGGGGAGAGGTGTGGGCAGATGGTGACAGTGAAAAAGCAGAGATACTGAATGAATACTTTTGCTCAGTATTCACAAAAGAAGAGGAGGGGGAGTTACCTAGCCCAAACAATAGAAGTACTCTGGATAGGGGGGTCAATACCAGTCCATTCACAGAAGAAAGGGTCCTGAAAGAACTCCTAAAATGCAAGGTGGACAAAGCAATGGGGCCTGATGGGATTCACCCCAAAATTCTAAAAGACTAAGGGGAGAAATAGTGACACCACTGACTACCCTTTTTAACAAATCATGGGAGGATGATGTGGTACTTGAGGACTGGAGGAGGGTGGATGTGATTCCCCTTCACAAAAGAAGGAGCAAGGCAGAGGCAGTAAACTACAGACCTGTTAGTTTGATTTCAGTGGTAGGGAAAATGATGGAATCACTTCTGAAAGAAAGAATTGCTGAGTACCTAGAGGCTAGCGGGGCACAGGACCCAAGGAACCATGGATTCACAGCAGGAAGGTCATGTCAGGTGAATCTAATAGATTTCTTTGACTGGGTAACCAATGTAGCAGACCAGGGAGGGACTGTGAATATGGCCTACCTAGACTTTGGCAAGGCATTTGATACAGTCCCACACAAAAGATTAATAAATAAGTTAGCCAGCCTGGGAGATGGTCCCAGGGTGGTAGCCAGGGTAAAACATTGGCTGGACAACAGGATGCAGAGGATAATAATAAATGGAGTCCACTCTGAAGAAGGGGAGGTCACTAGTGGGTACCACAGGATTCAGCACTGGGACCAATCCTCTGTAATGTCTTTATAGGTGGCATTGCAGAAGGCCTGGAAGGAAAATGATTCTTTTTTGCAGAAGTCACAAAGATCTGCAACAAGGTTGATACACAAAGGGGGTGGAAAAGATGAGAAGGGACTTAGCAAAGTTGGAGGAATGGTCAAACATATGGCAGCTTAGATTCAATGCAAAGAAGTACAAAGTAATACACCTGGGAAACTAAAACCCAGGGGAAGGGTACACAGTGGGGAGTGGTACTAACAACAACAAAAATGGGAAGGAACCTGGTGGTAGTCATATAAGATGAACTAAAGGTAGGCAAGCAATGTGAGAAGGCAGTAAGGAGGACTGGAGGATACTGGGATGTATATGGAGAGGCATCACCAGTAGAAAACAAGAAGTTGTTATCCCTCTATACAAACAGTTGTTGAGACCCCATCTGGAGTACTACATGCAGTTCTGGAGACTCCATCTCTGCAAGGACATAGACAGGATGGAGGCAGTCCAGAGGAGGGTAACTAAAATGGTGCAGGGTCTGCACCAGAAGTCATATGAAGAGACTAAAGGAGCTTAATATGTATACCCTTGAAGAAAGGAGGGAAAAGGGGGATATGATAGAAACTTTCAAGTACCTCAAGGGAATCAACAAAGTCCAAGAGGGTAGCATCCTTCAGAAAAAGAGATGGGCAAGAATGAGGGGGCACAATTTGAAGATAGAGGGGGAATGGCTCAGGGCAACATGAAGAAGTATTTTTTTCACAGAGAGGGTGATGAAACACATGGTACGGCCTTCCTGAGGAGGTAGTGGGGTCAAAAATAGTGGGGGAATTCAAGAATGCATGGGACATACATAAGGCAGTTCTAGTGGGGTAGGAGGAAGTAGGCTGTTGGTTAACTAGGATCTGCAGCTTAGCCTATAGGCAGGGAAATGGGTAGACTGGGTGGGCCAAGCAGTCCTCATCTGCCTTCAAAGTCTATGTTTCTATATACAAGAGCTAATTATGAACTTAGGTACCGAAGCCAAAAGGGCTAAGTATTCTGGTTCTTCACAGATTATCATACATAACTCCTTTATAGAGGCAGAGGATACTGGCAATTTGAATAAAAACTCAAAGAGAAAAAAAAAGAAAGAAGAAAATAAGGAATAAAGGGGTACTAATATCCTTGGCCCCGGAATCACAATAGACTCAAAGTTAAAAAAGAGCAAACAACAGGCACAAATATTTCAGTAGTAGAAATTAAAGATAAAATAATCATAGGCTTTAACAGCCTAACTGATAATACAGAACAAACAAACGACCATTAGTTGTCATGGAATTTAAGTGTTACAGCCCCACCTATGAACTTAGCTTGTGAGTTGAATATCAAAACAAATTATATGCAGATTCCATGCAATAATGTTAGCAAACTTTTCATAAAAGAATATGAGATAGTAATCAAGATCTGTGGAATTTTTGGGAAATCTTATGGAGACCAGGAAAATGTGAGATCATTGATCTTACACCTTATAGTAGCTAAACTTAAAGAGAGACTGTGGCCAAAAATGCTGCATTGCAGAATTAGAATAAGCATGCCCCTAATAAATCTCATGCCAAAAATTAGGCTTCTACATTACTTTGTTTTAAAGTTATGAGCTATTTTGTAACCCTGATTTCACTACCTATTCAAAAAAGCCAGTTTCGGTCAAGTGCTACTGATGATGTCATCTCCTGAACTCACACTCTAGTCCTCCTATCAGCAACCTTATAGGACCTGCTTCTCCAAGGTTTGAGAAACTGTAGCTATAGTAATCCTTTAAAAAAATGACATACTGTAGGGCTGCTTGCATTTTCAGAATGTTCAGATGCATGGTACTGTACTTTAGAACATGTCAGAAGCTGGTTTTGGAATGCAGCACTGAACCAAGGCATAGAATGTCAAGGTGGTACACAATTTTTAAGTATTGGAGGGGACACGCAATCTTATAATATGAGTGAGATGTACCATCTCAAAATGTGGTGGGACAATCAGTCTTGGAATGGGACAGGGACACAGATTGAGGGATTTGGTGGGGGCTGGCAATTTCAGAATATAGTGGGGATACACATTGTCAGAATGTGACAGGACACACCATTGATTCTGAAATTGTTTGTCCCTGCCACATTCCAGAATTATACGCACCCACCATATTTCAAAATTGAGCATCACACCCCTACCACATTCAAACATTATATGTCCAAGCCACATTATAAAATTATGCATTCCAGTTACATTCCAAAATTGCACATCCCTTACCCATTCCCAAATTGTGCATTCCTACCACATTCTGAAATGGTGCATCCCCACCAGATTCCATAATTGCATATCCCCATCAAGTTTGTTTCCATGCCACATTCCAAAATTGTCACTGCCACGTTCCCAAATTGTGTGTCACACCACAGTCCAAAATTATGTATCACCACCACATTCAGAAATTGAGTGTCATCAAAACATTCTGAAATTGTATCACCGCCACATTCCGAAAATATGCGTCACCACCACATTCTGAAACTATGCATCACCGCCACATTCCAAAACTGTGTCTCAACACCACATTCCAAAATTGTACATCACCACCACATTCCAATATTGTGCATCAGTGCCACATTCTGAAACTGTGTATCACCACCACATTCTGAAAATGTGCATCACCACCACATTCTAAAACTGTGTGTCACTTCCACATTCTGAAATTGTACATCACCGCCACATTCCAAAATTGTGCATCACCACCACATTCCAAAACTGTGTGTACCACCACATTCTGAAAATGTGCATCACCGCCTCATTCTGAAACTGTGTGTCACCACTACATTATGAAAGTATGCGTCACTGCCACATTCCAAAACTGTGCATCATCGCCACATTCTGAAATTGAGCATCACTGCCACATTCTGAAAATATGTGTCACCACCACATTCCAAAAATATGCATCCCACCACATTCCATAACTGTGCATCACCACCACATTCTGAAATTGTATGCCACTGCCAGGTTTGGAAATTGTGCATCACTGCCACATTTTAAAATTGTGTGTCACGGGGGGTCACGTGATGGCAGCCTGAGTGGAAGCAGCGCACTCTCGGAGCTCCGCCACCAACCGTGTGAAATTTTGCCTGTTTTAACAGTATTTTACTGATCCAAGCCCTCGAATTTATTTGGAGGAGTCCACGTTATCGCCTGAAACCCATTGCTCGATCTATAGTATGGAGGTGTACGTAAGGAAGGTGAGACAGAAGCACACACCTCCCCAGACCCCAGAAAAGTAAAAGGCCGCTAAGCGGGCGAAACAACAGGCCACTAGCTTGTCAAGCCTACCAACGGCGGACGCACCACTGTCGGAATCAAGGTTCCTTGAACTCCTGCAACCTTTGCAGACCACAATCACGTCAGTAGCTGAAGATATGCAAGAAATTAAGAAGTCAATGGACACCTTGACCCGGAGAGTGGGGGACACAGAAGCGAAAGTAATTTCCCTGGAGACTAAGCAAGCAAGCCATGACACGGAGTTGGTTCTTGTGAAGCGGAGGTTTAAAAAATTAGAGGACAAATTGGAGGACTTGGAGGGGCGCAGCATATGGAACAACATTGTCATTATCGGGGTCCCTGAAAAGGAGGAGGGAAATGCTCCAATTTTGTTTACTCAGAAGCTTTGTTCGAGGATTGCAGGTTCTCCCCCCGGTGGAGGGGATTACATCATAGAGAGAGCACACCGGGCCCTTCGGCCTCCTCCTGTACAGGGCCAGCCTCCCAGGCCGCTGATTGTGAAATCTCTCAATTATCTGGACAGACAGCATGTCTTGGATAAAGTGAGAGAGGTGAAAGAATTATTTTGGGAAGGCAAACGAATTCGTATCATCCAGGATCTCCCCCACTCAGTAAGAATGAAGCGGCAGGAGCTGCACCCGATTGTAACTAAACTTATTGCTGCATCCAAGCCTTTTAGAGTAAAGTATCCTGCAGTTTTAATGGTAAATCTGGAAGGGAGCAGGCTTACTTTCGATTCCTATTCTCAAGCTCACCAGGAATTGCAACGTCTTCTCCCGGATCTCTTTAAATGAGGGTTCACCTTATTCACCTTGAAACCAACAAGTAGCATTTTCTTACTTATGCCTGTTTATTATTTTGTTATAGTGCTTGGAAATATGAGCAAAGTATAATATCTCAGACCACACTTATGAGCGGCCTCTACATAAGCTATGGTAGCCACAGAAAGGCCTCGTGATTAGCCCCTCCAGTTATTATTATTTTCTGATCACTTAATATATTTGAGTTCTGATGCATGGACAAGTCATCATGAGATTCTGGTATAACCTGAATTTGGAGACAGGTCGCATGTCAGCTTTTTTTTTTGAACAGATTCTTCATTATTGGAATTAAGTTGCAAGCGGACATTTACTTCCTCTGGGTCTGGATTGGACATGTTTTTTCACATGCACAACTGCAACTGTGACCGATATGCCGTCTAGTGCTGCGAAAGACTTGGCTTTTCTCTCTATTCCCCTGTCCCCCCCTTTTCTTTTTTTTTTTTTTGGATTATATATGTGCATTGTATATTTGAGTGCTATGTTATTAATGGGGCTTGTTAGGCATTCAGAGTACTCGTCTGGAGAGATGATCACTGCTTTGGACTACTCCTGTTTTACTATTATGCAATTTTAGACTTTGGGGGCTATATCCGATTCAGTGAGGTTTGATATAAATTCCTGGTTTGGTAGGTAGGAGCTCCAGAGGGCAGAGCTGAACATATTGGGTTGACCAAAGTGTATCATGTGGTCGAAATTAGTTAGGAGATCAGTTCAATGGAACTGGGGGATATGTAGTATGGGGGGGTGGTGGGATGTCATAGAATCCACTTCCATTGTTGTGGGGAAAGGGGGTATTTAGAGCTATGGTAATCTTGGGGGGTAGGGAAGGAGTCAGTCAAGGTTACGGTCTGATGGGGATGTACTTTCCTTTTTGGCATGAGGGTACTCTCATTTATTCAATTGGCCTTCTTTCTGGTTGTAATACTTTCAGGTCTCTCCCTTTAGGTATATTAATCACTATCCCGATATTCATATGAGTCAGACATTTAAATTCATTAGCTGGAATGTTAAAGGAGCCAAGGATAGGGCCAAACGACAAGTGGTTTTAAGGCATTTGCACCACTTGGGAGCACAAATTTCCCTCCTCCAGGAAACACATTTAAAAAGAAGTGATCTTCACTATTTTAGGAGGGCATGGGTGGCCCAGGTATATGGGGCTGGGGCCTCAACTAAAAGGGCAGGAGTTGCCATACTGGTGGCCGGGAGTGTCCCTTTTAAACTCTTGAATGAATACTGGGATCCCAAAGGCCGTTATATATTGGTATGTGCACAGTTAGCCTCACAGTCAATATTGTTAGGTTCCGTTTATGGCCCTAATGGTGATTCCCCTCCTTTCTTTATAAAACTACTACGGCGGGTAATCTTGGATATGCATCAACCTACAGTCATAGGAGGTGACTGGAATTTAGTGCTTCAAAATGACTTGGACAGGACGTTTAATAGGTGGAAGGGCTTATCCCCAGCACAAAGGGCTCTGAAGGGTTTTATTGACAGTGCGGTGTTAGTTGATATATGGCGTATATTAAACCCTGAGGTGCGACAGTACTCTTTTTATTCCCCGGTACATAATTCCTACTCAAGAATTGACTATATCTTAGTTAGCTCCTCGCTGATCCCTGACATGATACAGGCAGACATCTCAGCTAGAGTCATCTCGGACCATGCTCCGGTTAGTGTGCTGTATAAGCCATCCCTGAGTTTCGCGCTCATCGCAATGGAGATTAAATTGCCAAATTTTAAAGAAGGATCACACCTAAAACAATTAGGATTATATCAAGTATTTTATGCAGATTAATCAAGATTCAATAAGTCAAAAGGATATGATTTGGGCGCTTTGAAGTGTTCCTAAGGGGGAATTAATAAACATTACCTCTAGGAAAAACATATTCAGAGGGTAGGATGGATTCCTTATTAACTCTGATTAAACAAATTGAGTATAGATTGTCCCAGCGATCATCCGATTCAGAGAGATTAGGCTGCATAACTTGCAGGCGCAATACTGGACTAGCCCTGCAGCAAGCTGAGCTTGCGCTTCTATGAAACAAGGCTTCAGTACCTGGACACAGGGGAGAAAGCTGGAAAGCTTCTCGCTTATGGATTAGACAACTGGACTCACTTTATCATATTATGGGATTCACATTCCTCAGAGAGACCAAATATGTAATGGATTCAGGTGATATAGCTAAGGCCTTTAGGCCTTTTTCCAAAACATATATTCGCAGGATACCCAATCTGAATCCGCAAAAGCAGAAATTAACACTTATTTGAATTCAATCTCTCCCAAAGATTTCTGATGATGAAGCCTGGACTTAGGTGTTCCTATAACAATTTTGGAGATTTGTATGCTTATTCGCCAGATGCCCTTGACAAGTCCCCGGGACCTGACGGCTATCCGAGTAACTTTTTCAAAGTTCTTTCATCAAATATAGCCCCAATTTTGCTAGAGGTCTACAATTATTGGTTTAATTATGGCATCTCGGACCCAAGTTTTCTCGAGGCAACAATCTCTTTAATTTTGAAACCAGGTAAAGACCCTTCTAACCTGGATAGCTACCGTCCTATATCTCTCCTAAATACAGACATTAAAATCTTGGCGAAGGTTCTAGCAAATAGATTGTTTAAAATTATGGACAAATTGATCTGTAGAGAACAGGTTGGTTTTATGAAAGGGAGGGTTCCTCAGGATCATCTGAGAAAATTGTTACATCTCATAGCAGAGGTTAGAGAGTCCGCATCCAGACATCTTCTCTCTCTCATGCCGGAAAAGGCATTCGATAGAGTATCCTGGGATTACTTATTTCACTATGTCCGCTTTTGGAATACCGGATGATTTTATAAAATTGGTTAGAATCTTGTATTCTTTTCCCTCTGCCAGAGTCAAATGTAATGGAGTTTTGTCACAGATTATTAAATTAGAGCGGGGCACTAGGCAAGGCTGTCCTTTATCCCTGTTGTTATTTAATTTATATTTGGAGCCATTCCTGCATAAACTAACGAGGAATCCGCTTATTGAAGGAATCAAGGTGGGAGGATCTGCTTATGTCTACTCAGCTTATGCGGACGATGTGTTGCTACACATTGAAAATCCAGGAGTTTCTATATCAGCTATATTGGAGGAAATTGACTGCTTCTCCAAGATATCTGGTTATAAATTAAATCGTACAAAGACTAAAGTCTTTCCCTTAAATAATAAGGTGATTAAGGCAGATTTGCAGTCGCTAGGATTGGGTTGGGAAGCTAAATCATTAACATATTTGGGTATCAGCATTAGTGCAAACCTTCCCCTGATGATTAAAGAGAACTTGGATTCTCTTGTGAAGGTTATATCAGAAGATTTGAATAGGTGGCGACCAATCTCCTTGACATTGTGGGGTAGGATGAACCTCCTAAAAATGAACGTTCTGCCCAGGCTACTATATCCTTTGGGGATGCTTGGGGTCTATCTTCTGAAGAGATGGTTTACTAAATTGCAGAAAATATTCAATACCTTCCTATGACAAGGAAAAGGAACCCGCAGATCCTATCATAATCTGACTGCCCCAAAATGCAGGGGTTGGTTGGCCGCACCCTCCGTATTCTTATATTATATCACCCAACATGTTTGTAAATTGAGTTGGTGGAATAGGGAACACTCGTATTCAGTCTATCGGCCTCTGTGGTGTGACATAGAGAGTGACTTAGCGAAAAAGGTGAAGTGTTCTTTGCTGGCCCTTTTATTCCTCTCCTCATCTAATACCCCTAGATTATTAAAGAACAATCCCATGGGATGGTACCTGAAAGCCTTCTTCCAATTACTAAAAATTCACTAAAAATTACCACCACCAACAGCATAATCTGGTTCAAGGTCAGTTGGCATTCATCTGTATCCCCCTTCCCCAGGTCGTGCCTGAAAATAGGCAGGATTTGTCTAGTGCACTTACCCAGTCAACAAAAACTAAATAAATAAATAAAATTACAGCAACACCTTGGAGTTATGTGGTGGACCTCGGATGCTCAACCCATATTTGAAAATATACACTTTAAGCTTGGGGGCACCACAATATCCCCTGTCTTTTGGCCACAGATAAGCCACCTCTCAGTCGCGGAATTTTGGGAACAGAGTAGACCATATTCCTTTGATTATTTGAAGAGGCGCTATGGTTTCACTGATGGCTGTTTTTTTAAGTGGTTGCAAATCAGTAAGGCCTTGTCTCAGGTGTTTTCTTCCTTTCAGCGTCTGGTCATCGACCGGAAAACATTGATTCCCTATTAACGGCGGTGTTACAATTACATGCAGTTTCCAAAGTTTACAAGCTACTTAAGAGTGGGATAGTAAACTCCCTTCAGGGGTTTGCTATTATTGGGTTAGAGAATTGAATATTAGGACACCCGGACTGGAGGAGGCTCTGGAACACCATTTATATATATATATTAAGCAAGATAGGCTTAGGCTGGTTCAATTTAATATCATGCACCACCTCTACCTAACACCCACCTTCCTGTTTAGACGGAGAGCACGTAGCTTCCCCCTCTGTTGGAACTGTAAATTGGAGGAAGGCACTCTGTATCATATGCTATGGACGTGCCCAGATTCGTTCTCTCTTTAGGATACCATTGGTAGCCTGATATGCCCTATCCTTGGCTCAACTAGTATGAACACTCCTGAAATTTGCTTATTACATATTTTCCTGAGGCCACTCCTAGATTTTGGAGAGCCCAAGTGTCGCCTATTGCTGTTATGAAACTGCTAATTCTAAGACACTGGTCAATAGACAGTTCCCATCTTTATTGAGTGGCACCGGGAATGCACTTTAGCATTACAACTGAAAAGCATATAGCATATATCCGAGGCAAACAAAAAGCCTTTGTATCATTGTGGGGTCCCTTAGACTCCTTTTTGAAGACTTGGAAGTTGAGAGTTTAATATTTGCTTGGTAGGCCGATTGCGTTATGTTCTGCTCCTTACCTCGTAACGTAACCTTGAGGGTGGGGTGATGGGGATGAGTTATTAGTATTGATTGAATCTTTTGGGGGTCTTATTTCTAATGCGCCCTATATGTATTATGCAAAATTATTACTACAATTTTAGTATCAATTGTCATAAGCTTACATTTCTTTTGTATGTTAATTTTGTTGGTGTGGCGTGTAAAATTTAATAAAATGTTAATTGCAAAAAAAAATTGTGTGTCACTGCCACATTTTAAAATTGTTCATCACCACCACATTCCAAAATTATGCATCACCGCCACATTCCAAAACTGTGCATCACTGCTGCATTCCTACATTGTGCATCACTGCCACATTCCAAATCTGTGCATCACCATCACATTCTGAAATTGTTCATCACCTACGTATTCCAAAATTGTGCAACACAGCTGCATTCCAAAATTATGCATCACTGCTGCATTCTAAAATTGTGTATCTCTGCTGCTTTCCAAAATTGCTCGTCACCACCGCATTCTGAAATTTTGTGTCACCACCGCATTCCAAAACTGTGCATCACTATCACATTCCAAAATTGTGCATCACCACCATATTCCAATATTGTCCATCGCTGCCACATTCCAAAATTGTGTGTCACTGCCACATTCCAAAATTGTGCATCACTACCATATTCTGAATTATGTGTTCCAGCTACTTTCTCAGACTGTGTCATTGCTGCATTCCACAATTGCAACCTGGTGACATTTTGAAATCTCATATCTGCAGTATTTTAAAAATTGCACACAACTTTGTTATTCTAAAGCTGTGTTAGCCACTGCATTCCATCCCCTCTTCATATTCTGAAGTATGGAAGTGCATGTGCTGACCCCCGTGTCAGTTTTCCTTTTTCAGATGTTTACTACACCTGCAGTTTTAAGTAACATAAGAGAAATAAGTGATGTTATAAAAAGTGTCTCAGAATCCTACAATCTGATTTGCTGTTAGCATTCTGACAGCCTTACATTAATCCCTGTTACACTGCTATGTACAGCCTGATCACCATGGCACATGAATGCTTCCTGTCAGCATTCCATCTTTTAGCACTGCTGAATGTGGTGAATTATTTATTTATGTGACACTCATCTGTGCCCCGTGTCACATTACACCCCTAGGGGTGATTAACAGACTGTTAATCTAACCCCCGGTCATGCCTTATTGTTTAATAAGGTAGTCTACAGGAAGGACTAGGTTGTGAGTTCAGGAGATTATATCATCAGTAGCTGTTTACTGAAACTGGCTTTTTTTGAACAGGCGGTGAATTAAGGGTCACAAAATGACGTGTAACTTTTAAACGAAGTAACTTACAGATCTGATTTTTTGCATGAGGCTGAATGAGGATATGCTGGTCCAAATTCTGAATTTATTAATGCCAAGAATGCTGGTCTCAGTCCCTCTTTTAATATCCCTCAAGGTAAAGATGTTGCAATCTTGGCATTCAGAAATGACACCGGGAATTCTTCCCTGGTATATGCAGTTTTAGATAATATGGAAACAGCAAAACTGATTTGGAAGGGAGGCCAAAGACTGATAGAACTTGGCCTTATCTTCTCATCACCAGTATCGTGGTATTCTATTAGGAAAGAAGCTTCTGAGATGACAAAGCAGGCGGTAGAAATTGAAAAAGTAATTCATTTGAGTTGTAAGATTAAATAGAATTTTGCTAATTCTCATGTCAGTCACAAATAATAGTTCCGAATGAGCCAGTTGTACTCTCTCTGTTTGGGATATATTCTCATAGAGATGAAAATAAGGTTAGTCTAATGCATTATGTACTGTATGTTTTCTTTTCTCAAAGGAATTGGGAAAAAAGATCATGTCATAAAGGAATTATTAGGGTACAGAGACCCAATTATGGTGCGACAAACAGCCAGTTTGATATATGGGTCCAAGATAGTGCATTGGCTGCCCAAATAATGCATCAATCAAAGCCAATCAATCAAAGCTTTATTTATACAGCACAAGTCTCAGGAAATCAAAGCACTTTACATATTATTACATTTAAATCTATAGAATGGTATAACAAGCACTCTTAAACAGCAGCTACAGTACTTAAAATCCTTAGCTTAAGCCCCAACAGGGAATACCTGACTTAATAAAAAAATCTTCAGTTCAAATTAGAAATGATCAGTAGTCTGGCACTCTATAACATGAAGAGGTAGAGAATTCCACAGGGTCAGAGTTCCAAAAGCAAACTTACGTGCTCCAGATGTCTTCAGTTTGACCCTGGGAATCTCTAGCAATCCCTCGTCAGTGAAGCTGATTGGGAGGGGAGGTGGTAAGGGTGCGGAAGGTCTTGCAGGTAACTGGGTCCCTGGCTGTGTAGGGCTTTATAGGTCAGCAAACTTACCTTGAAGGTGATCCACCAATTTACCAGCAGACAGTGCAGATAGTGGAGGACAGTGTGATATATCATGACCTAGGTAAGCCAGTCAGCAACCTGGCCACCACATTCTGCACTATCATAGAGTAGAATCATTGAAACTTGACAGCAGAAAAGGACTACCCTTGCCCTCCCCACTGATCCCTCCTTATGCTGACCCAACCCTTCCCCTGTTATTCAGCCCCATATGTCTGTGCCATGCCCTCTTGAATCCCCCAACATTTCAGCCCTCACCACCTCCTCCGGTAGTCTGTTCCAGGCCTCCTTAGCTGCAGTCAGTGAAGATCTACCTCCAGTAGTGCTAGGTAAAGTGTGTTACAGTAATCTAGCTGGGAGGTCACAAGAGCCTGAACCAAAGTTGGCATGTCACCAGGGGAGATCAGGTATTTGATCCTGGCAATGTTTCTCAAATGGTACAATGAGACTTTCACAATGGCTGACACCTGTGATTTTAGTGACAGACTACTGTCAAAGCACAATGCCCAGGTTTCTCACCCAATCTGAGGTAAGCAGCTGGGAGTCCCTGACCCAAAGCCCTGAGGTCTGGCCAGCTTTCATCCTCACACACTGGTGACCAGGTTCTAACACCAGTACTTGGATATTGTCTAGGTTTAACTTTAACCAATTGGCCCTCATCTAGTCATGGATCACTGAGAGGCAGTTGTTAAAGACCGAGACCATATCTTCTTGCCCTGGTGCAAAGGACATGTAGAGATGAGTGTCATCCATATAGTTGTGAAAACCCAGCCCATGCCACCTAATAATGTCCTCTAATGGCAGCATGTGTACTGCAAACAACATGGAGGATAAGACAGAGCCCTGTGGGACCCCACAGAACAGGGGCAGATAAGCCAAGGAAAAAACTCCCCAATACTACTCCTTGCATCCTGCCCATGAGAAATGATGTAAACCAGCTGAGGACTGTACCAACCAGTCCGTAGCATACCAGCAGGTGCTCCATCAACACCCCATGTTCTACAGTGTCAGAGACTGCTGAGAGATAGAGGAGAACAAAGATGGTATGACTCTCTCGATCCCCTGCTGTAAGGAGATCATGTAACACCCAGACAAGGACAGTCTCAGTACCATGCCTCTTCCTGAACCTGGACTGGAGAGGATCAGAGATGTCATGAGATATTAAATGGTCATCCAGTTGAGCAGCCACTGCCTTCTCAATAATCTTGCTCAAAAAGGGCAGGTTAGAGACAGGCCTGTAGTTTGCCAGGCATTCTGGATCTAGTGAAGGTTTTTTCAGGAGTGGATTAACAACTGCCTCCTTCAGGAGATCCAGAAAGACTCCCATCACTAGAGAACAACAGGCTGTCCTGGCAAGGACTGGGCCAATGACCTCAACACACTCCAACAAGACGTGTGTTTGGCCCGAATCTAGGCTACAGTCAGTTGACTGTGAACCCTGGATAATCTGCACAACATCCATGACAGCCAGCTGGCTAAGGTCAGACCAGACAGGCCGTGTACTTGCAACCTCCAGCCTGACACTGCAATTCCTGTTTGAGGCTGCAGAAAGGATCTCTGACCTGATAGAGACAATCTTATTGGCAAAAAACTGAGCAAACTCATCACACCTTACTTGTGAAAAGGCTCCCTGCAACTGAATTGGATTGGATTGCACAGCCTATCAACAGTACTGAAGAGCTGAGCTGATCTGTTTGTTGCCACAGCAATCTTCTTGGACAGAAACTCTGCCTTCTTATAGGAGATTACTGATTGATAGTCTTTATTGTACCATCAATCAAAGTTTGTCATCTGCTAGGCTAAATTTCCTCCAGCACCGCTCCAACCTTTGACCACTCCTCCTCATCTTCCTCAAACTATCCTCAAATCATGGAGACTTATGATGAGATGTGAGGTTGTGAATATGAGTAGGTGCTTCAGAGTCGAGGGCACCAGCAATGGCCCTATTAAATGCCAACATCAGCTCCCCAACTCCTCACATACACTCATCATGCCTGATAGGTCCAGTACCTCCATTAGGCTATCTGGTGTCAAGTCACTTAAAGGACAGTACCGGACCATTTCCATAGTGGCAGGCCTATTTGGGGGTGCCTCAAACCTGAATTTAACAGTATAATGACCAGACCAACTGACCGGTTCCATCACCAGGTCAGAGATCTCCATCCCCAGTAGGAAGACCAGGTCCCATGAATGACCATGAATGTGAGTTGCAGAGATAATAACCTGTGCAAGGCCCAACAGATTTATCTGTTGGAGAAAATCCTGACCAAATTGCAAGAATTCATCATCAACCCAGGCATTGAAATCACCCAGAATAATCCATCTGGGAAATTCTAATACCAGGTTGACAATGAAGTCTGTGATTTCCTGCAGAAATTCCCACCCATCGCTGGGTGGATGGTAGATGAGGAGACTCCTGCAATCTTCACTGCAACTATGATACATTCAAAGGATCTAGTCACTCCCACTGGGTTGGCTGTAAGACCCAGGCTTGTTTTGAAACAAATGGCTACTCCCCCACCCCTATCATCCTCTTTCAGGCAGTGTATCACTTAGTACCTGGCCAGAACAGCTGCTTCTAATACTGGACCAGCATTATCATCCAGCCAGGTCTTGGTGATGCAAGCCAGATCAGCTGTTGTGACAAGATCAGCAGTTGTTACTGTCTTGTTTTTAATAGATCTGGCATTGCACAACACTGCCTGAGAGGCATGGGCAGATAAGGCAGATCCAGTATCCTGCTCATGAATTGTGGAACCCTTGGATATGGGAACCAGGCAGAGAGGACCCCTCTCTTGGAACCTTTTCACCCCAGGGTGCCTTCTCAACCTCACCACCCCAATCCACCCATTCCCCTCTGCCATACCAGACCCTGCAGACCTAAGCCCTCTCTCCTCCTGGCTATCCTCAGTGCTCTACAGCAATTGTATACCTCCGATGCCAGAGGGGGGTCATCAAATGAATGGAGCTGGCAAAGCATTGTGGGAGAGTAGCCTGTCTACCTGGTGGGAGAGTAGTGCCTGACCACCAACATGCAGAACACAACTCCACTGGATCAGATAAGTACAGTACAAGTCACATTAAACTGTTCCCTCAATTCACTGGTGTAGCATTGTTCAATGAGTTTCCTAATCTGTGCAGTGTTTAATTCAATGAATTAGTAAAAGGTTAGTATTGGTTTGCATCTAGTTGTTATGTACTATAAGTTTTATTTTCAGCTGAGTTCTTATGAGTTTCATTTCAGAAGGCAGACTAAACAACTCTTAAGGAATGCTGTGCTATTTATAAACAATGCTCTTAAGGAATGCTGTGATGTTTACAAACAATGCCATGAAAATGCAGCTACTGCCATTTCACTAAACAGTTACAAGTGAGTTGAATAGGCAGTGAAAGATGGTTGGAAAATAGTTGAAAGCTTTAACAGTTCGAGTTGCCACTGCAGTAGCATCACAAAAAAAATGCTACACCAGTGAGTTGATGGAACAGTTTAATGTTGCTTGTATTGTATACGCATTTTTGATATGCTACAGCATTGTAATTTCATGTATGAATCATTGCATGCAGAAGAAGAGAACAATTTAGGAAATGCTAATAGGAATACAATGGTGTTTCACAGGATCTTAAAAGTAATTTTCTGCAATGAATGTCTCCACTGGCACATGAAAGTGTCACAACAGATTGTACTGAACTGAATGAGAGAATAATGATTTTCAAACTGTGACACATTCAGAGGGAGTGCAACTTCAAATATTGTAGAAAAGCATTTAATGGTACTGTAGATCTGACTATTTGCTCACAATTAGAAGAAATTATTTTCTCTACCGAAACTATAGCACTGTTGGAACATATTTAAAGTACAGCCTTCCATGAAGTGTCATACAATTATCTTTTCATAACTTTTTCATGATTATTTTTAGTTTTGAGTACAAAAAGAGATACTCGGTATGAGACTAAATCCTGGATTAATCAAGTATGTATCATTGCAAAAAAAAAAAAGCATTAACAAAAATTATGAGATCAACAAAACTTAATCCATCTAGGAAAAACCCTTTGCATCTCAATAAAGCTAAAAAGCAATGTAAACTTGTTTTGGAAAGTGAGAAAAGGAAATTTCTAGGTTATATTTGGGAACAAATATTTAGAACTATATAATTCAAAGATTCATATTCATTCCTGTCTGTGGTGGCTAGAGTCACTTCCAACTATGAAAGTAACCCTACAGTTCTGATTCCTGCAGATAACTGGTATAACTACTTTAAAGGTATTTTTACAATCCTCTAGTCATACAGGAACAAAACACGTTTGAAAAAAATCTGAATTATAGTTATGAACCATTGGCATTCACATTTCAAGAAATAGAAGATGCAATAGAGTGTCCTCAAAGACTAACAAAGCCCTTGGTTTGGACAGTGTTTCTACAGATGTTTATTATGCCCACCTTAATGTTTGGGTACTGCACTAACAAATTTATTTAATAAATGTCTTAAAAACAGATTCACCTCAATAACTGGAAAGTAAATGTTATTGTGCCATTGTTTATGAAGGGGGATATGATAAAACTTAAGAACTATAGACCTAGTAGCCTATTAGATACTATTTCTAAAATTTATCCTAGAATATGTTTTAGTGAGTTACAAATTTGGGTAGATAACAACACACTTCTATCGGAATTGCAAGACGGCTTCAGACACAATACATCTACTACTGACCATATTTTCACTTTCGCACATTTAATAGACAAATACACTTTTATTAAAAAATACAAAATCTATGCTGCTTTTGATTTTATAGATTGGTCTCTGCTATGACAGAAGTTATTTCAGTTAGGCATAAAAATTAATCTATTGGTACCCTTAGTACAATTACTGCATGTTCTAATAACAGTACCTACATAATAGTTGATATATCTGGGAATCTTATAAAACCATTTAATACCAGTGATGGGTTAAACAAGACTACTTATTAGCCCCCCCCCAACTATTCAATTTGTATATTAATGAAATCTTACTGAATCAAGACTTACAAGAGTTTTAATTCCCCAAATATTATAAATTACCAATGTCCAGGATTGGTTTATGCTGATGACATGATTTTGCTACCACTTTCACCCATTGAACTTCAGCATACATTAAACACTTTTCAGTCACTATGTCAGAAGTACAAGCTTACTATTAACTATAACAAAAGAAGTTATATTTGGTGGTAGGAAAACATACCCATTTACAGTGAATGAAATTACAGTGGAAGAAGTTCATGAATATCTTTATTAGGTGGTGCTGTTTACATAAAATAGTAAATGGACTAGACATTTAAAAAACATACAGAAAGTTAAACAGAACACCACTTCTATCTTGCACTTCAGTTATTAGTATGGGGGTGCATCTGTGACTCCAGCCCTTAAATCAGCTTAATTGAAGCTCAATATTACAATATTATATGGATCAGAAGTGTGGGGGGTATTACACATCAAAAAAGGTGGATATTCCATGCTCATTCTTCTATTGTTCATGTTTAAAACTGAATAGAACTTGGCCAGCATGTTTGGTAAGATTTGAACTGGGTAGAGTTCCTATAACAGCTTTTATTGATTTGAAGATGATCGGCTATTGGATAAGAATGTTAAACCATAAATCAAATATCTGCACTTTTCATTGCCTGCAAGAGAAACTAAAATGATTAGATTATTCTGTCAGATCCTTATGGTTAGATTATCTTCAAAATACTCTGCCAGTAAACAATTTGAAAAGTCTCTTGGAAGACTTGTTAAAAAGAATAATTATTTCTCCATTCTTTAAAGCATTTATTAAATCAAGTATTATAACAGCTTATCAACTTAGAGACATTCAGGAAGTTACAAATTCTAGAATCTCTGTCTGGTATGCTGGCCATAAAAAATGGCATGGGTGTGAACTCTATTTGCAGTTGCCTTTATCTCCAAATGAAAGATGAATAATTACTTGATGTTGGTTTGAATGTATTGGCCTAAAAACCATGGAAGCCAAACATAACAATGCAAATGAAAGTAAAGATGTGCAATGTTACTGTAATTTAGGTTATGAAGAATCATTGTATCATATTATGTTCCAATGTCCTTGTATCCAAAATGGAGAAATCTATATTTCAGGTGTGCTATAGAGAAATATAGTCATTCCCTGCAGGACTGTCTGGAAATTTTGTTAAATCCCATAACCGTTGATGATGTACTGATTGTAGCAAATTATATATCTGCAGTATTAAGACAATGTAAG
Organism: Neoceratodus forsteri; assembly: GCA_016271365.2. Lineage (NCBI taxonomy): Eukaryota > Metazoa > Chordata > Ceratodontiformes > Ceratodontidae > Neoceratodus > Neoceratodus forsteri. The sequence goes on along the minus strand of CM057449.1, from coordinate 460,564,776 downwards.
AGAGTGGCAGCTAATTAATAAATAAACTAAACTGTGTGGAAATGTGTAATATTGCCTAAAGATGCTATGAACCTGTTAATAATTTGACTGTATGCATTTGCTGTTGTTTTTAATCTCAGAATTTTGTAAAGACCTATGGTCGAACAAATAAAAACTTGACTTGACTCGTACACAGGTGGCTTCAGGCAGCTTACCAAACACAAAGACACAATTTCAGGCCTGCAAATAAGAAGTTAGATATAACACAAAAAAGATCAGTAGATGGGTTTAATTTTCTTTTTATATAGATTAGGTGTTTTTCAAATGTGGACTGGTGGGCAAGGAGATATTACATGTACTTATGTAATATTTTAGATGGGGTAAAATATTGGTATGAAGCTGTTTTAATTTAGCAACATGGCTGCTGGGATTGCTTTTTTCTAATTTTCTGGAAGGCATGGATATCTAAGTTCCCAGCATCTTACGGTAGTTGCTGAAAAAGTACCTGGTGCATAGTTTATGGCTCTGTAAGGTCTTGGGTCAGGCTATCTCTCAGACTATTTGGCTGCATCAAATATTGTACCCATTTTATGACTGTGCTTTTAGGGTGGTCTGGGGTGAGAGAAAAGTCTTGTTTATCTTTGGTACAGCATAAAAGATGAGCATATCTGGTTTTCTATTTTTGTAATGCTTGCCTTTCCCATTTAAAGATAACTTCTTTCTCTGAGGCATCCTTTACTATGTCTGTATTCCCCAGCATGTCTTTGGTTGGAACATACATCAATGGGAAATAATTCTCCCTGACATTCGATTGATTTAGACACTTATTTTTATAATTGGAATAATCATGTACAAGTAGTCATCCTCTTTTATCAGCCTCATTTGTGATTGTCATATAATTATGTGGACCTTTAAGTGCTGCAGTCTGATCTCTGCTAAAATGTTTTTTTTTGTGGTACCCCTTCTCCTCCAAATGTAGCATGCCCATTACATCTTTATTTGCCAAATCAATGAAAGTTTTCACATTGTGTGGTATGTTTTCTGGTGGTAAGAATTTTGGACTTAATGTGCATTGCCTACTTAAACATACTCTTTTTATTTTTTTGTTCTAGTAGTAACATCCTGTAGACTGGTTTCATTAATAGTGCTCTATGCAGAAAAGGCATACTGTGTGCAACTGATGCTCTGTAGGAGGGCTAAGGGTGAGAAAATGATCCCAGAGCTTTTGCTCAACTTTGAGCTGGGGCCTGAAAATTTGGTTCAGCTTGGCAAATTTAGCTGAACCACTTTGGCTACCAAATCCAGTAATTTGCATAGGGTAGAAAAGCCTACAAATGGGAGATGAGAAGCCTTGAACAGCAATAAATATGGATTACTATACTATTTGGTATTTCAGGTAGGTGCTGTTGGCATACTTCTGCTGTGGATTACTGTTAATAGTATTGTGATAGTGTCTGCAAACCCCACTAATATCACCACAGCCTATTGTGAGCTACAGTAATAATTACTGCTCATTGCTTACCTCAGTGTATACAGTACACCACTGTAGTCTATGACTCTCTGCTTTACCATACACTGGTTACTATATTTTTTTTGCAGTTCTATAGATTTTACAATCATATTTTTTATATTATACTACTTATTTCATATTGTTATACCTTCCATTATTTCATTGTTGTTAAATGTTTTATATCATATATAAATAATATTATCGTGATGGTCAGATAACATAAACTCTGTTTATTAATTTTTAAGTTGCATATTTTATTTATGACAAGAAAATATTATTTATAGTAATGAATGTTTTTAGTTTAGGAGAATTGTCAAATTCAGAAGTTTTTAATTTAACGTAATTTTATTATTTTTATTTATATTCCCCCAAAATAATTGTATCATAGTATAAAAGTATGCTTTGTTGGGTACAGTAGAAGATAAAATATAATGGTGCAGTGTGTATGGAAATCAAATGGACATACCATGGGAATTACCATGGTAAGAATTGCTTATTCTGCAATTTGAAGCTACGCACTACCACATACTCTGTCTTGGTCCCTGCATACCCAGAGAATATAAAGCATGATGAAATGTTGCATTTTGTGCTTCACTACTTACATAGATACATAGACAGTGTTGGCAGATAAAGGCCTATGGCCCACCCAGTCTGCCCAGACTACAGTCCACAAATTTAGCTGAAAGCCTACAAATGGGAGATGGAAATCCTTGAACAGCAATAAATATGGACAGCTCAACAGTCTACTTTGTGCAAGAATCTCTGAAAGCCAATGTCTTCTTCAAGGGATAATTGCTAACAATAAAAAGGGTTGCCTGATAAATAGCAACCTCAGTTGTCAGGGGTTACCTGAACTGAAAGTAGCTAGGTGAGTTAGGGGGAGGGGGTGGGGAGGGAGAAGTAGGACGAGGAGGGGTAGAGAAATAAGAGAGAGAGCCATAAACAAACTTGCAAAGAAGGAGTATGTCACACATCTCCAATGAACCAATTTAGGCAACCCCAAGCTATTCTGGTCTCACATCAATGACCTGCTTAGGGGCAACTCCAGGGAGGAACTGAGCCCTATAGAGGTAAACAGACAGCTAGTGAGTGATTGCCAGCAAATTGCCTCAGAAATCAACCTCCACTTTACCAACCTTGATGAACACAAGACTGGACTACCTCCTTCTACACCAGAACAGAACACGGACAAACCCCCTTGCCTTAATAGATCCCTATTTCACCTGAGACTTGTCAAGGCTAAAGAGGTCCTTGCTCTTCTAAAGGCTTTCAGAATCAAAGGCTAAGGAGGCCCTGATGGTATCAATCCTAGGCTACTAGGCTACTAAAGGAAGGAGCCCAGTCCCTTGCCAGACCTTTGACCTGGCTCATCAATAGATCCCTACTGGAAGGAACTGTTCCTTATCAGTGGAAGCAGGCTAATGTGGTCCCCATCCATAAGGGTGGTTTGAGGGAGCATATAAGTAACTACAGGCCCATCTCCCTGCTCTGTACCCTTGCAAAATTGCAAGAAAGGCTAGTATATGGGCAACTGTGGGATTACCTGGTGTTCCACCAGTTCCTAGCCCCCTCTCAGCATGGTTTCCGGACTAGCCATGGCACTGACACAGTCCTCACCAACCTTACAGTGGATGTACTCAGTGCAATGGACACTGGTAAGCTGATGGGTTCAATCTTTATAGATATGCCCAAGGCTTTTGACCTTGTGGACCACAATTTCCTGCTAACAAAGCTTCATAAAATAGGTCTTGCTCCCCTTCCCCTCAAGTGGTTCAAAAGCTACTTATTTGGCCACTCTCAGAGGGTCATCTGGAAGGGTGAGCTGTCGGACCCTCTACCCATCAAGGAGGTAGTACCTCAGGGCTCAATTCTTGGTTCCTTCTTGTTCTCTCTTTTCACCAATGACCTCAACCTCTACTGCAGGGACAGCTCAGTCATTCAATATACCAATGACACTGTCATCTTCCACTCCATGGAAAATCTGCCTGAACTAGGTCCTCTCCTCCAAGCTGACCTAATGACACTTGAGGCCTGGCTAACATCTAATAAAATGGTCCTCAATGCAGGCAAAACAAAAGCCATGCTGTTTGATCCCAGATCCCTTGGACAGGACAGGACCAAAATACTATAGCATAATTCACTTGCTGGAAAAAGTATAGATGTGGTGGACACTACAGTATAAAATACCTAGGGCTAAAAATTGACCAAGTTCTCACCTTCAAGTCCCATGTAGACCAAGTCACCAGGACCATCCATGGTAAACTTGGCACCTTGTACCGATTAAAAGACCAGCTTATCCGGCAGGCTAGGCTAGCAATTGCATACAGTGTCCCGCTCCCAACACTTACTTATGCTGCCCCAGTATTACAGGGAATGCCGAAGCATGAGTTCAACTGGCTACAGGTACTGTATAACAAGGTTGTGCAGTTCAGGACCCAGAATCACTCAAGAAGCCATCCCTGTGACAAGCTTACCCTGCTGCAGTGGCCTTCTTTTGCTTCTCGACTTCAGTACCCCCTGCTCTGCCTTGCATATAAATTACTGAGCCCGGCTGCTCCACCCAACCTAAAAGGGACTATCACTCACAAGCACAACTCTCGGATGCTCAGGACCTCAGGTCAGACTTTACTTGAAATTCCCAGGGTCAGGACAAATGCCAGTGGCAAATCCTTCTCCTACACAGCCCCCTATCTGTAGAACAATCTTTCACCCTCAGTACAGGAAGCCCCCTCTCTTCCAAACTTTTGCACTAGGCTCAAGGCCCACATGATCGAGACCTGCACTTGTCACTGTCATGGCATTGAATAGTCTCCCCCTGTCCAACAAACAATACCTACCATCTCCCTTTGTCACCCAAATATACTACAAGGCTTTGCCTTTCCTCACACAATCACTGCTCGTATGTCTAATTGATTCAGAATTACTGCTTTTACTGTAACCTGGTTATCATCTGTACTCTCTCTGTAACTTGTTGTACCCGCTTATCTGTTACTGTAATGTATCCCGGGTCGCCCCTGAAAAAGGGGCCTTTGGGGCTCAGTGGGTCTGCCCGGTCATCAAAATTTAATAAATAAATAAACAAACAAATAAGTGGTGCTGGGTAAAAAAGTGAGTCAGCTTGGGGGGGGAGCTAAAGGGCAGAACACTGGTGATTGGCTGGGGGGGGAACAAAGGGAAGAGGGTTTAAAGGAGAAGGCTCCAGGAGGATCCCCCTTCTGTTTTGCTAGCATTTTGACTAGCACATCGGTCGGCTGGAGACTTCGGAAGACAGACTTTACCTTAACAGGTTTGATTTCTTGTGAAAGAAGCACAGTGGGGAGGGCGAGTAGTGAAAAAAATTAAAACGACATGGGTTAGGCCTGGGATGCCAGATCTGTCTGTGAATGAACCCTTCTGGGGAAATAAATAAATAAATAAATAAAAACAGGTGAGCTTGGTTACAGTTTTTCAGGCTGTATTAGAATTAAGTTGATGTGACCACATGGTTTGGGAGAGGAGTAGAGGAGTATAGTAGGGTAATTTCAGAAATGGGGGGCGTAGGCCTGTGATGCAGCATTAAGTCAGTTTCAGTAGCCTGAATCATCTATGCCTGCAAGCATTCCTTGATTAAGTGATGCAAAGTGGAAAATCAGTACATGCATAGGCCTACTGAATACAGGTGTCTCAGTTATGTGTGTAAACTAATGGCACAAAACAGTGCAAGTGTTCATAGTTGGTTTTCTCAGCATAATTCTGGTACTTGTGTTGTTCAGTTTTCAGCCAGATATTCCTGAAGGATTTATTTTATTCATAAGTGACAAAGGAATGGAAAAAAATAATGATAAAGAAACGTAAGTCACTCAGGTGAAGGAATAAATGAAAGACAATTAGGTATATATGTTTGTGCATTCTGTATATCAAAATGTGTCACCTTAGGTAGGCAGTGTTTAAGAAACTGTGATTTGGTTGTTGCACAGGTAAAGGCTGGGATGGCCGGGTGGATGCTACCATGGGCGACACCTGAGGAGAGGCAGCATTTATGTGCACAGTAAGCAAGAGACAGGAAGAACAAAATCTATTAGCAGTTTTACAGAAGAGTGGGATGGCTGGGCATGGGACAGATGCCAGTCACAGTTTGCACACCATGGTTCAGCATCTGCTGCCATTGGAACTCCATGTGGTGGTTGCCATTCTTGATCACAGCAGATTTCTGATACGGAGCACGGTGCCTGTGCCTGGAGAGTGGGGGGGCATTTTCGGTAGAAGATGAAGCGAAAGAATTGAGGAGTACAAAACGGGCAGAGATTTTAGTAGAATCCAGGGATTGAGGCATGGAACAAACATGCATGGGATGGTCAGCATGAGTGGTCACATGGTGGACACCATCCTACTGTGCGAGGTTAATCAGGGCACAGAATGGAGAACAGGGAATATGGGAGAGGGCAACAGAGCAACATCTGAACGAATGTATAAAGATGGAGCAAACAGGGAAAGATGGAGGCTGAAAAGGCAGTGCAAAGGTGAGCACAAGGGCTGGGAATTGGAGTTCTTAGTGCACAGGGAAAAATATATACTGTATATAACTAAATATAGCACTAGGGGTCTGAGGATTCAGTGAGAAGCCAGGGTAGCTCAATTTTAGCATGCTGATCAGAAACAAGCAAACAAAAAAATGTACATACTAACAAGGTCTAAGTCTAGAAACAGAGGGAAGTTGGAGTGATGCTGTGTATAGCAAGGGATGACAACACAAGTGGCTATGCATTGTATAGTTGCACCTGTTTTAAAAGAACAGGCATGCTGTACATACAGGATTCTTTGCATTCTACGATAAGCATAATAGGTCCATGTAAAACTGAACAACATCCTGACACAAATAGGGACTAGCCCAAGTAAGTCCATGAATTCCATGTGGGAGTGATAGATAGATAGATAGATAGATAGATAGATAGATAGATAGATAGATAGATAGATAGACAGACAGACAGACAGACAGACAGATAGATAGATAGATAGATATTTTTTGGTAAAAGCACCCATTTCCAGGGACTCTGGGCGCTATACAATAAAACAAACAACTACATAATAATATACAGTGCTGCAATATGTATGGATCCTGGATGTACTGTAGGACCCCCTTTTGGCTTTACTAAACTAACTATCAACCAGGCATACAGACTAATTTAGAGATAGTAGGAGTTCCCAACAGGATTAATGTAGAATAAAATGAAGGCATACTGGATAGCTGTGGGAATACACAAAAAAATGCAAGGGAGCACGGAATAGACACAATGGTATCTTGGAAGTTAATGGGGGACCTTAGGTTGATTAGGGCCTGCAGTGTCACTATAGGTAGAAAATAGAGCAGACTAGGTAGGCCTGGAGGCCCTTATCTGTCGACAACTTCCGTGTTTCTGTTTCTATGTGAATGTACTGGCTTCAGTGACCTTTTGACCTCCTGTTTCTGATAAAATTGGCATCTAGGGGAGGCCTGTAACAACACTGAAATCAGTTGTGGAAAATGTAATAACTTATTTTAGTTGACTATCATGTAATCAATGGAACATATGCTTGGAGTTTCAAAAAAAAATGAAGGATTGAAACAAGGCCGTAGTAGGGAGATAAGTTTGCCCTTGAGATGCAGGATTACTGTCTTTGAGGCCTGAATGTCTGCTTGACTGTATGTTCCTCTTGTACTAATACAGAGCATGGTATAGAAAATTGGGCAATGAGAATGTTATTACTCATGACCATTTGACTGCCTGGGTTTGGCAAACACACAAGGCAAATTACAGGATATAGAACAACAATTTATGTGTAGAACAGATTCAGAAGCAAATGATTTGATACCTTTTATTGGACCTACATACATATAACAAAAAGAATAAAGTGCTTTAGCATTTGGACCAACTAAGTTCTTCCTCAGAAGCTTAGTAACAGTTATTTAGAAAATCCCATACTTTTAACACCCAGATCATGCAGAAAAAAAACAGAAAAAATTCCCATTGGTTTAAAACACTCATTTAAAAAATAGCAGAAGACATGGCAGAGAAGCTGAATAGTATCAGTCCACCTTCAGCTGAAAGGGCCTAAAGATCAGATGTGCTTAGAGCATAACAACAAGCAGTCAGTACATGCACATAAATTAAAATGACTTAGAGATACTTTCAGAGTAAGATGAGAACATCTCGAGCAGAGTGCTGTTCAACCCAGTTATGAGTGTCCCATTGTGTTTAAGAATGCAGTTCATGAAAAGCAAAACCCACCTGGATTAAAGACATGCTAAAATGTGACATAATTGTAAGGTAAAAACAAGCCTACAAAATAGAACTACGAAAAGTATCTTTACTGTACATGGCATACAAAGGGTTTAAAGTAAAGTTTATCTAAAGTGAGCAATAGTGTCACACTATATGAAATGTAAAACTTTGCTGGAAACATTACCCAGCTATACTCTCAAACCGGTCATTATGCTCCATCAACCTTAAGGCCTTTAGCGTTGTAACAGGAGTTTATACATGATAATATCAATTGGCAGTATAAGAGCCAAACAAAAAGCTGATTGACAAAGACCACCGAGAAAATAAGACCATGCAATCTGAGATGTACAGATTTCAACTTGATGTACTGAAAATGTCTAAGGAATCTGAATAAGAAATCATAGGAATTAAATCAAACCCCTGGGGAAGATAACTAGTTGTAAGGAGACACACACACACACACACACACACACACACACACACACACACCGAGTCCTAATGAACCATCATTCACATCAATCACTTCAATTGTTACCCAAAGGAATTAAACTTGTCAAGAACCTCCAAGTAAAAGGGTAACCTGTGAAGTGGGTGCATGATAAAGGGTACCATCTGTTACGGCGCAATCCACTCATGGCGACAGAAAGGTAGGGTGTCCGGATGAGGGTGGGCAAACTAGGCCACAGGATGTCGCTATAATGAGTGGGTGAGGAAGTGAGCACCCAGCTGAGCTGGGAGGAGTGAGCTGCTGTAGGGGGTGGGCGCTGCAGTTGCTGGTCGAGCTGCATTGTGACATTGGGGATTGGCTAATGGCTGGGTTGGCTGAGGACCGCCTTGGTCCGGGCACTGGTGCGATTTTGTGCACCCCACCTGAACCTTTTATTTTACTGCTTTCACCCTGGGTTGAGAATCATATGTAGGGGGGTGCAGGGGCTGAAGCCCCATGAGGGGGTGTGTGGGCGCAACTCCTTAGAAGGCAGTAAAAAATATGTCCTGGCACCGCTGTGCTGGTGCGCCGGGGTTGTCAGAGTGCCAAAAATGTGTTCGGCACTCTGACTGAGTGATAACGGTGATCTCCTTTAGGCATTCACTGTTATCACATAGACCCAGGTAAAAGAGATCATGCATCCTAATATGTACAGAGTTAAAAAATGTGACACTATATAATCATGCTACTATATGTGCAGTAACAGTTTAAAGATTCTAAATAGAACCACAGTGAAATGAAACTTCCACCATCTCCAGGGTAGTTTAGTTTAGTTTAGTTTAGTTTATTGTTCTAGGAATTACTACCTTTGAGCCAGAGGCTCTTTTACAAAGGTTCCACATCAATTAGGTACAGTACAAAAACGGTTACATAGATAACACAACAATTTGTGCTGTGTCAAGAGTGAGAAAACGTATACAAATACATATCAAATCATTTGTGCAAAAGGACATGAGATATCAATAATCACATTATTATTACAAGAAAGGGGTCATGCCAGATTAGGAGAAACAAATAGGGAAAAAGTCCAGAACAGAGAGGGTAAGTGAAAGGTGTGGGGAGCAGACAATAGCAGGAGAAAAGGTTTCCCAAACATGTCTTTGTCAAATAACGGAACAGGGTGGGTAGTGAGAAAATAGGAGGTTTAATCAGGGCAGTCACAGGAGCTGGAGGTGGCAAGGTGAGAGAACAGCCTTGATTTGAAAATACCTAGACAGGTGGAGGCAGTAATATGAGTGCTGAGGGCATTTAGCCAGCTGGGGGGCACGATAGGAGAATGATCTTTGTCCCTAAGAAGTCCGGCATCGGGGGACTTGGAGAGGCTGGTGTTCTGATCTTCTGTAAAATGGGTGCTAGTGCTCGGGCATAACAGGTCTTGGATACAAGGTGGAGTGAGGCCCAGAGTGGACTTTTTCGCCATCAGGCAGGTAAGGTACTTTATCCAGTTAGAGAGTTGCAACCAACCTGAGTTAGCATAGGGTTCACATGTATAGGTACGTCGATGTGCACCAGTGAGCAGCCGACAGGCCTTATTTAGGGGATGTTGTAATGTGACTAAGTGCTGTAGTAGTGGCAGATCCGTATATAACTAAGCCATAGTCAACAACTGAGATGATAGAGGATTGGATGGCAATCCTCAGTGCAGAATGGGTAAGGAGCTGTCGGTTCCGATACAGAATCCCAATTCGCTGATTAATAGTTTTGCTGTACTATCAATGTAAGTTGCAAAGGTTAGGCCTTGATCAAAGTTGATTCCAAGATATTTGAAAATTGGCACTTGTTCAAGGGTATTTCCCAGGTATGTACTAATGGTGAGTGGGACTTGCTGCTTTTGTTTTATGGGTTAGAGAAGAGCATGATTTTCTTGTGGTTTAGAAACAGCTTATGTTCAAGGAACCACATCTCAACTTTGGAAAAAGCATGCTGAAGGTTGAAGTGTAAGAGGTTCGGATCTTTATGAGTGCAAGAATCACGGCATCGTCGGCATAGAGGATTATTTGTTCAGGGCAGGATTTGGGTAGGGAGTTTAGGAAAAGGCTGAAAAGGAGGGGGCCCAGGATGGATCCCTGGGGAACTCCTGAGCGAACTGGTTTTGAGTCTGAGCGAACTCCAGCTACTTTTACAGATTGAGAGTGCTGAGCAAGGTAATTTTTTACCCAGTCACCAGGACCCTACGAGAGCCCTAGGGATAGTAGTTGTTTGATAAGTAGGCCATGGTGTACTGTATCAAATGCCTTGGTTAAGTCAATGTAGACTGCTCCAGTTAGGTTTCCTTTGTCCATGGCATTGTGGATTGCTCCTGAGAATTCAAGTAGGGCAGTCGATGTGCTGTGCCCTTTCCTAAATCCATGCTGCTGAGTGCATAGGATGTTGTGCTTTTTTCTTTTCAGGTAGTCTGAAAGTTGGTCCGCCACCAAGCTTTCAAGGGCCTTAGAGAGAGGTGTGTTGTATTGATATCGGGCGTATAGTTACCAGGCAGTGACTTATCACCACTTTTGTGCACCAGAGTGACAACTGCAGCCTCTCCATTTCCTAGGAATTGGCTGTAGCAGAGGGAGAGATTGAAAATTTTGTGAGGGGAGCAGTACTTCCTCCAGAGTGAGGGACAGAAGTTTAAGGTCAATAGTGTCGCTGATTGCTCGGGACTTAGAAATGGCCTTCTTTACATATTTATAGACTTCATGTGCCTTTACTAGTTTGAAATGGAAGGGTGGTTTGGTTGGAGAGGCAGTAGTAAGTAGAAATTGGAGGGTCAGCATCAGTGAAAAAATCAGATGAGAGGACACCACTAAGGTCTGTGAAGGTATCATTTAGGTGTTTGCAATGATCTCTGGTCTAATGTAGTGGTTCCATCCACATTCATTATTGTAGGAGAGGATTTGGACTGCTGACCCATGATATTTCTTATGTTGTCCCAGAAGGATTTCTCTTCACCCCAGGAGTTGGAGAGGGCATTCTTGAAGTAGGAGCTCTTCATCAAGTGGATCTGTTTAGTACAGTGGTTGCGAGCCTGTTTATATTTTTGGATGTTTGGGGTAAGATAACTAGTTAGAAGTAAATGTACACTATGTATGTGAGACAAGAGTCATAACATACCTTCATTTCCACAAATCACTACAATATTAGCCCAATGTAATTTAATCTGTCAGGGACCCCCATGCAAATGATATCTTGCACCCCAATATGTTCAGAGTTCAAAAATGTGACAGTGTGTAATAAAAATACTGTATGTACAGTAACATGCTAGGGAATCTGAATAAGACCCAATGGAATTAACCCCAACCCCACCCCTGGGGAAGATAACTAGTAAGAAGGAAATTAATATTCATTATGTATGTGAACTAAGTGTCATAACACACTGTAACACCATTATGTCATGTACCAGAATACAAACCCACCTCAATGTAACAGCAACCCCTACACCCACCACACTCACATAACCCCCCCACACACATACACACATACAAGGAGACACAAAAGTCCTATAATATGTCTATCCTTTGAAGAAAAGCTCTGTGGCTATTTAAGTCCTATAATGTGCCATAAACCCCAAATCCGTGTTCAACATCATCATCATCATCAAATTTTATTTTTACAAAGCGCCCTTCCGAAGTTCAGGGCATCTTTACAATATAAAAATACATAAAATCTTCAGTTATAAAATCCACACTATTGGACATATTGCACATTTGACATATATTAAAACATCCAGAGGAAATGCCAGACCTTGCCCAACAACTAACATACCAAAATCTGGCCAATGGAAAATCATGTACACAAATGCATGCAGTATGGGAAACAAGATCCCAGACCTGCAGGCAACAATGACAGAGGCTAAACTGGACATAGTAGCCATTAATGAGACATGGTTCACCAGTAACCACACTTGGGAGACTTCAGTACCTAGCTATGTACTGTTCAGAAGAGACCGGCGTGCAAAAGGGGGGGGGCCTTTATATCAATGAAAATATCAAAGCTACAGAAATTCAGAATACACATAAGTAGCCAGAACAACTGTGGGTCATGCTGAAAACAGGAAATGGGACAGCTATATGAACTGGGGTTGCCTACAGGCCTCCAGACCAGGGGGAGGACATAGGCATGTTACTGTAAGAAGATATACAAAACATGACAGCTAAAGGGGAGATGCTGATAATGGGAGACTTCAACATGTCTGATACAGATTGGTCAATACCAGCAGGAACATCCACCAGAACTAGACACATAGTAGATTCCCTGCAGGGGCGGGCCTCAAACAATTGGTACAACAACCCACAAGAGACAGGGCTATCCTGGATCTAGTACTGACTAATGGGGAAAGGATCACAGATCTCCAGGTAGAAGGTCACCTGGGGACCAGTGACCATCACATAGTATGGTTCAATTTGGCCACTAGAACTAAATCATCACATTCAAGGCAAAAATATGTGACTTCAGAGAAGCTGGCTTTGATAAGATGGCCAACAGAGTTAAGCTAGCCCTGGCAAGGAGAAATACAGGTGAGGGAGTACAAGCAAAGTGGGCAAGCATTAAGGATGCAATACTTGAAGCAACATCCCAGTGTGTTAGGGAGAAAAGCAAGATGAAAAGAAGGAGGAAATCACTTTGGTTCTCAAAAACAGTAGCAGAGCAGGTCAGAGCCAAAAGGTTGGCCTTCAGGAAATATAAGGGAATGCAGTGGAACAAAGATAGGGAAGCATACTAAACTTCCCTAAGGGAAGCAGGGAAGGCAGTAAAGCAGGCAAAAGCACAAACCAAGGACACACTAGTGCAAACAGTAAAAGAAGAGGACAAGACTTTCTGCAGATACATTAGTGAAAGGAGAAAGTCCAGAGTTGGTATTACTAAGATCAAAGGGAATAAGGGGGAGTGTGTGGAGTAGGACCAAGGAAAAGCATCTTCCTAAATAGATACTTCTGCTCAGTATTTACTGAGGAGAAGGTAGGGCAGGGCCCACAGTTCGGCACCATGGACGCAGGGGGGAGGGAGGTGTGTACAAGTCCCTTCATAAATGAAAGGGTCCTACAAGAGCTTGCTAAACTCAGGGTGGACAAGGCAATAGGACCTGATGGCACACATCCCAGGGTACTAAAGGAGCTAAGGGTGGAACTAGCAGAACCATTATCAGAACTGTTTAGTGAGTCTCTGAGCACAGGAGAGATCCCAGAAAACTGGGGAAGGGCTTATGTGATCCCACTCCTCAAGAGTGGCAGCAGGGAGAAGATAGGGAACTACAGATCAGTCAGTCTTACCTCAGTAGTGGGAAAGATTATGGAGGCACTCCTTAAGGAAAAGAAAATGCAACTACTGAAATCCATAGGTGCACAGGATCCAAGACAGCATGGGTTTACAACAGGAAAGTCCTGTCAAACTAATCTCATAGATTTCTTTGACTGAGTAACCAGAGTGGTGGACCAAGAGGGTGCAGTTGATGTCGCCTACCTTGACTTCAGCAAAGCTTTTGATACTGTTCCACTTAGAAGATTGATTAATGAGCTGGGTAGGCTCAGATGGGTCAGAAGTTGGTCAACTGGGTGGCAAACTGGTTGGCGAGCAGCAAACAGAGAGTGGTGGTAAACAGTATACAGTCAGAAGAGATGCAAGTCACAAGTGGGGTACCTCAGGGATCAGTCCTGGGGCCAGTCCTCTTTAATATCTTCATCAGTGGCATTGCAGTTGGACTGGAGGGTAAGGTTTGTCTGTTTGCAGGTGACACCAAGATCTGCAACAGGGTACATGATCCAGATGGGGTGGGCAGAATGAGAAGTGATCTGGAAAAACTGGCAAAATGGTCAGAAGAGTAGCAACTGGGGTTTAACACAAAGCAGTGCAAGATCATGCACATATGGAAGAGAAACCCTGAAGCTACCTATAGTTTGGGAGAGGAGTTGCTGGCAATCACAAGGGGAGAAAGAGACTTGAGCATCATCATCACAGATGACCTGAAATCATCCAAGCAAACCACTGAAGCAGTAGGTAAGGCTAGAGGGATACTGGGGTGTATTAGTTGGGGCACCACAAGTCAGAAGAGGGAGGTAATAATCCCTCTTTACAAGACACTGGTTAGGCCCCATCTGGAATACTGTGTGCCGTACTGGAGGCCGCACCTGCACAAAGACATTAACAAAATGGAGGCAGTCCAGATAACGGCAACCAAAAAGGTGTAGGGAATGCATCAGAAAACATATGAGGACAGATTAACGGAGCTCAATATGTATACCCTAGAGCAAAGGAGGGAGGGAGAGAGGTGATATGATTGAAACATTCAAACATCTTAAGTGCATTAACAAGGTAAAAGAGTATAACATGTTTCAATAGAATAAAAATAGCAGGAAAAGAGGGCACAGCATGAGATTAGAGGGAGGCCGATTAAGGGGTAATGTAAGGAAGTTCTTTTTCACAGAAAGGGTGGTGGATGCATGGAATGGTATACCTCAGGAAGTGGTGGATAGGAATACAGTGCAGGGCTTCAGACAGGCACGGGATAGGCATAAGGGAGCAATACAGATGAGTATGAATAGATAGGCCATTGACAGAGTACAAGCCCATGGCACATTCATAAGGTAGAAAAAATGAGCAGACTGGAAGGGCCTTGCAGTCCTTATCTGCCATCAACGACTGTGTTTCTATGTTTCTATGTATTGGGCAGAGCAGCAGATATGATATCTTTATTTATTGATTGACTGATTTATTAATTAATTTATTTAAATGTTGTTAACCTGGTAGGTCCCCTGAGATGAACAGTCCATTTTTCAGTGGTGACCCAGGGTTATGTAAATAAATGTAGCTTTTATTTCACATAAAACTTATCTGGTAGGTACCTATTTTCAAATAATTCAGGGTCAGGTAAAAGACAGTAATTACAAACAATATAGATTAGGTAACAAGGCAGAGTACATTTTAGGATGACAGGTTATTTTTCAGAAGGAGCAGTATACATTTGATACAGTTACAAAAATGTTTGGTAGAAGCATTTTACAAATACCTGAGGTCAGTAGCATAGTCCTAAACTGAGTTCTAAAGGAATCATTAGAGTTGCACTGTTTTATCATGTCTGTCAAGTCATTTAAGTGTTTTGCAAAATGACAAGAGAAGGGGCTTTGACCCAATGTAGTTCTATTGCAAGGAAGCAGCAGAGAGTGGTGTGCCACCCCTCTTGTAGCATAATTATTGCCTACACTATGTATTTGAAAATAGACTGCAGGCCAGGGGAGAGCAAACCTAGTGAGGCTTTTTGGCCTAAGACCAAGGTATGAAATAGAACCCTCAAGTTAAGGTTAAGCCAGTTCACTTTGCCATATGGGTCACAGGTATGGGTATAAATGTTGAGGTCACATGCAAAGTAGCAGGCCATGTTCAGCAGACCCCTGACCCAGGACAGTACACTGTCATTTGATGACCAATAGACCACAATACCATAGTAGATGGTGCATCTTATAAAGCATTGGGCCATTTTGGTTTTAATGTGGGTAGGGTATAAGGTTTCTCCTGTGCATGTGGAGGAAGCCAGTTCATGAGTTAACTGCCTTAACTGAATGGTTCACATGGTCCACAAAAGACCGAGTACTGTCAAGAATTAAGCCATGGTACTTAAAGTTGTTTGTCTGCTCAAATGTAGCACCAGTTAAGATAGAAATAATGAAGGAAGGGGAGTGGTCAATTGAAAAATGAATGCTAAACAATTTACAGTACATTTAGTCTTCTTCTTTTTAATGACAAGAAAGTTTTGAGTAAACCAGACCTGTATAGAGTTGAAATCATCCTGAAGTCTCAGTCTTAGACAATCCTGGTTCTTCTCACTGGAGAAAATAACAGCATTGTCAGCATATGAAATAGTATTGGAAGCTTTGCAGACAGCAGAGAGGTTATTTAAGGATAGACTGAAATGCAGGGGCCCATGTATGGAGCCCTGGGGGACCCCCACAGTGACCGGCCTTCTATCTGATAGTACATGAGAATCCAATAGCAGTGGTCAGATCTGTATGCACTTCCACTTATTTTTCTAATAAAGCATTTGAAAACATATTGGAGAGTGTGTGTTTTAGTGTTTGGAGTGCAGGTTCTCTTGAATCCTTCCGTTTGAATGGGCTTGCTGCCCTGTACCTGCACCCCCTCCCAAACTGGGTCGTTCGCAGTTCAGTCACTGTAATTTTGTCTGATAGTGCATCTTTCTCATTGGGATCTACTGTTGATAATCAAGGGTAAACAAGTTGATATCCAGGGCTACAAGAAAACAAAATACAATTGTACTAGAGCCATCTGGTCCAAAATAAAATGCGTATACACAGATGCCCTCTCCAACTCATGGTCAGATAGCAGGAAGTTCTGGAGCAACACACATGATGTCACTGGGAAGGAACTCAAAATGTCTCCTTTAATGCTCCATATCAATGATGCCCCTATACTAGACCCACAAACCATCGCAAGCACATTTAATAATGCATTTACGGACCTTAGCAGTGTCCTCCCCCATGACACTTTAATGCCACCACAAACAATGATCACAATGGAAAACTGGACCAGGCATGTGCCCATCCACCCTTTTACTTCAAAATCATCATGGAATATGAAGCTAGAAAGTACTTCCGTAAGGTACTTGGGAAATCAAGATTTAGTGGGGACTCACTTGATCTCAAACTCATTTCCCTCACCTTGGATGAAATCCTATCACCACACACTAGGATAATTGACCTATCTCTCAAGTTATCAGAATTCCCTCATAAATAAATGGAAATCCACCTTGGTTACCCCGTCCATAAAAGTGTTGACAGGGCTCAACATCAGAATTACAGACCAATTTCCATTTTCCCTTCCCTCTCTAAAGCCCTAGAGTGCATAGTGGCAGATCAGCTGGTTGAATACATGAAAAAATACCAGATTCCTACAGCAACATGGGTTCAGGAAAGGGTATAGCACCACCACAGCTCTACTGGAATTCAAGGGCTTTATTAATAACTCACTCGATCAAGGGTGCCTGGTTGGAGTGGTGTTCATAGATTTGAAAAAGCCTTTGACACTGTTAATCATGCCTTAGTTTTTGATCAGTCATCTGGCACAGGACTATCCAAGGACACCACAGACTGGTTTAAAAGCTACCTGTCAAACCAGTCCCAACAAGTTGAGACCAGTGATGTTCTGTCTGATAGAAGAAATATTCCATCAGGTGTTCCACAAGGGTCCATTCTGGGTCCTCACCTGTTTAGCATCTTCCTAAACAAACTATCTACCTCAAGCCAGGGACATATCCTACTTTACGCGAATGACGTGGTTATCTACTCAAGCAATCCTGACCCCAGACTTCGATTGGACCAACTGGAGCATAGCTTTGCTAGTGTGGAAAAATGGTTCAGTGAACACAATCTCATCCTTAACTATAAAAAGTCAAAAATTATGCTCTTCAATAGTACCCAAAGCAAGCATAAAACCTACCCATTAGCAATCACTAACAGTGTAGGTTCACCCTTGGAGCTAATACAGCACTTCAAATACATGGGTGTTACCATTGACAGCAATCTGTCCTATGTTCACATACAGTAGAAAATACTGTCAAAGCAGTCACACTCACATTATAGGCACAGACAAAGCCCGACTCCTGAAGCCCTAAACTTGGTTATCCACAACTCTGTAATTTCCCTGGCAGATTATGGGCTGGTTATCTAAGGTTTGGCCACTGACATGTCCTTCTAACACATCACAACAGTGCTTAACAAAGCCCGCAGACGCCTCACAAGATCTGCGTTCCTTATGCATACCTGTGACCTCTGTGCTCAGGCTAACTGGCTACAATTAAGAGGTAGAATCACCTAACAAACTTGCCTGCTTGCAAAAAAGGTTAGCCTAGGTCTCATGCCCCCGGTGGTTCAGAAGCTCCTTGGCACTTACAGCAACCCTCATCGAACCAGAGGTTCGGACAACCAGATCTTTCTTATCCCAGCTGTCGCACTTCCTTAGGATAAAGATCATTTGCATATTCAGCCCCTTTCTGGGTTAACTCTTTACGTTATGAAGTCTCCACTCAAACCACACTGGGCTCATTCACACTAAAGCTCCATCAGCACCTAATAGCTAATGCCTGCTGTGAGTGCTTCCATTAAAATGTACTTAGCCCTTCTCATAGGCCCCAATTAGCACTTAGTACCTGCTTTCAGAACTTGCCCTTACTGCCACTGTCCTGTATACTTCCTCTCAAACTCTACTCCCCACACCCTCACCCCTACACCTTGCCCTCTATCCCCCCCTCCTCCTCACTTCCTCACCTCCTACCCTAACTTTCACTCCCTCCTCCCACCTGAATCCTTCCTGGACAAGGCCTCATGGGCTGATCCTACAGTTATTGTTTTGTGCCCCAACAGTCTGAACTTCTTGTAGTAACCTACATTTCTGGAATACATTGCACAATACCACCTTATGTTGTTTCTCTTGTGATATTGTAATCTGTTATTGACTGTAACTTGTTAATCATACTGACATGGAACCTATGTAAAAGAGCTGATAGCTCAAAGGTGTTTAATCTGAGATCTAAATAAATAAATACTGGACAAGTAAACATTAAACCTTAAAACTGCACAGGCTGCCTATTCAGTGGCAGATCACCTTCAATGTTGGGCTTCTGGCCTACAAAGTCCTACATGGACAGGGCCTGAACTATCTGAAAGAGCTCCTGTCTCCCTACTGCCCCGGGTGACTGCTCCACTCAGCTGACAATGGGTTGCTGGAGATTCCCAGGGTATCTTTGAAGACATCGGGGGCCTGTGCATTTATGTATGCGGCCCCAGCCCGGTGGAATTCTCTACCCCATCAATTACGGGAGTGCACTGCCATGGAGGGCTTTAAGAAGGCCCTAAAGACCCACCTATAGTGCCAAGCTTACCAAAATTGATTTTATATTTGTACTTATTTATCTGAACTATGGATTTTAATGTTTTATTTATTCTTACTGTTCAGTGCCTTGATAACCGAAAGGCACTTTATAAATCAAGATATTATTATTATTAAACCAACAGACTTTAGTGGCCAAGAGTTACATGCTTTTGATAGAGGAGGGCATGGTTGACTAGGCCAAAAGCCTTATTCAGGTCGATATATATGGAACCAGCCAGTCCACCACAGTCCAGCACACAATGTACTGACTCAGTAAGCTCCAGTAGTGCAGTCATAGTGCTGAAATTCTTCCTGAACCCATGTTGCACTTTGGCTTGAATTCATGTTGGCTCAGGAAATCTACCAGCTGATCACTGACTATCCCCTCTAGTTGTTTGGATAAAGGTGGGTGGATAGAGATAGGTCAGTAATTGGTGAGCAAGTTTGCATCACCTACTATGAAAACAGGGACCACATAAGCCCTTTTCCAAATATTTGGTGCCTTACCCATGGCCAGGGACAGACTGAACATTTGATGTAAGGGAGAGATAACTTCCCTAAGTCCATGCTTCCAGGAGGCTTATGCCTATGTTATCAGATCCAAGTATAGTTTTAATTTTAATCTTTACTAGGTGGCCACAGACATTAGCCCAAGTAATCTGTTTGAAACAGAATTTTGGTTGTATTCCCCAGGTAGTTCTCCTAATGAGGCAGGTGGATGCTAAGGTCAGGTATGTATGTCAACAGGTCACTTAAAGTTTTGTCGAAGACATCTGCTACATGCTTGCCTCCATCAATAGAGGAGACACCATAAACAATGGTGTTTGATGGACATTTTTTGGAGTTCCCCAGAAGCTCACTGATGATACCCCAGAGCTTTTTAGGTGGTTTAGTAGGTTTTCCTGCTGGGTTTTATAGTAATCTGGCTTTGCTACATAGATGTAACTTTTTATGGAGTTACGTATCTCCATGTACTTTTGGAGATATTAATGGTGGCCTAGCTCTTTATAGTGACTTCAGCCTCTATCACATTCATGGTACATGGACCTAATAGCAGGGGTGAACCAGGCTTGAGAGTTTCCTTTCAAAACAATTGGTTTTAGTGGGGCAACAATATTGCAGGCCTTGTTGAACTGGAGAATAAAGTATTCAAGGACTGCACAGACATCACATGTAAAGGTTAAAAAAGACCAACCAATTTGTTGCAGCAGGGCTTGAAAGTGGGGATGCTTCAATGCCGGCCCATTGGCGCAGCGGTAGTGGTACCGCTCATGATTCCGGTGACCCACGTTCGGGAATGAGCACGGGGCATTGGGGTCTGGAAAGGGGGAAGAGGACTGAGCATCCAAGGGGGATGCTGTCCTTCTCCAGGGAGGGGGGGGGCACAGCTCCACTGCTTCACTGCCACCTAGGTGACCACAGGTGCAGTGCAGTTGGAGAAGCACAGCGGGAGGGAAGGATGCAGGTGTGTGTTGCTCACTATACATGGTAGTGTGAGTCCTCATGTGCGCCCTGATGTCAGCATCAGAGAGGGAGAGAACCCAGAAAACACAGAGATATAGGCCTTGTCATAGAAACATACAATTTGATGGCAGAATTGGACCACCTGGCCCACCTAGTCTGCCCATTTCCCTACCTGATGGATAAGCTGCAGATTCTAGTTAATCAACAGCTTACTTCCTCCTACCCCCCACCACTAGAATTGCCTTATGCCTGTCCCATGCATTCCTGAATTCTCACACTGTTCCTGACTCCACAACCTTTTCAGGAAGGCTGTTCCATGCATCCACAACCCTCTTTATGAAAAGATACTTTGTAACATTACCTCTGAGCCATCCTCCCTATATCTTCAAATTGTGCCCCCTTGTTCTTGCACATTTCTTCTTCTGAAAGATGCTGCCCTCTTGTACTTTGTTAATTCTTTTGAGATACTTGAAAGTTTCTATTATGCCCTCCCCCCTCCTTTCCTCAAGGGTATACATATTAAGCTGCTTTAGTTTCTCCTCGTATGTCTTCTGGTGCAGACCCTGCACCAGTTTGGTTGCCCTCCTCTGATTCATCCACAGGATGAATACTGGGCTCCTAACAGACCCCGCACCGGTAGCTTGGCACTCCTCCATCTGAGACCTGGCCATTGCCATTAAAAGCTCAGCCCACCACCACCACCCAGCCCATATTCCCAAGGGTAGGAGAGAGACAAAGTGGATGATGGAGTGGATGATGGAGTGGATGGCAAGTCCATGAGAAGCCAGGTGACAAGGCTGGGAGAGCTGGTATGAAGGTGGGCCAGGGTCCAAGAGGGGTAAAAAAAATAAAGTGGGGATGCTTCTGAGTACAGAACAAACAGGCAATATAGTGGGAGGCTCAATTTTACAGACCTTTGCAGACCATCTGCAGATGATAGGGGACTGATCACTTAGGAATCCAATAGAACATCACTAGAAATAATTTTGCCAGTATGGCTGACTGGGAATCCAATCAAGAAGGGTTATGGTACCAGTTGTATAATTTACTCAGGTGGGTTTGGTAATATCTTGGGTAAGAGAAATATCTGCAAATGTGTCCCTGTGACCACTGCTTTTCCTGGCAGGCCAGTTACAGTTAATGGTATCATCCACCATTTTCACATACTGTGGATTTAGACTAGAGACAGCATTGATAAAGCAGTCAGAGTCATTGGTGACATTCTTAGGCAGAACATAAAGAAAAAAAGGAGTATTGCACATATTAAATATGGTCAGTTAGGCTGTTGCACAGCTATTAAGTACAGTGGGCCAAAAGTGATATGAATATCACCAAGCACTTACTGTTTGCAAGGTCACATACGGTACTAAAAAGACAATATTGCATATGTAATATCTTAAAGGAAATACCAAAGGGTTAATTACAAAAACCAAATGGTCTTACAAAAAGGAACAACACAGTTTTTACGTCATGATTAAGTGCACATATAAGCAGATAATATAATCTGATATATGATAAATAATTCAACCTTATAATGATATAATGTGACATAATAACGTAAAACAATATAAGGAAAAAAAATCTGATAGAATATATGAGAAGACAATATCATCTGATATATATTGTAAAATATATGATCTATTATAAAAAAATATGACATGATGTAAAATTATATGATATAATACAATTTAATATATGGTTATTTTATTATGTTTTATTTATTATAATTACTATTATTATGTAAAAATGTTTTGTGTGTGCTAAGAACAGACAAATAAACTATGGTTTATTAGTCCTCAGAAATCCACTGGTTCCAATATTACAAAAGTACAAAGAGCCTTCCCTGCTAGTTTGCCAGTGATTATTGTGAAGAAGCCATCCTGCAAAATCCAGAAGCATAGTAGTTTCCCCCACTTCATACTTCTGATACTTTCAGTTTCCCAACTTGGGAGAGAAGTGATTCATCCAGTAATGTAAACTCTTGTTCCCCCCCAAAAATCATCTTGCACTTACTGCCCAATTTCTCAATGCCCCTCACCCCCTCTGAAATGCCACAAGTTGCTTCTGAAAACAGCATGAAGTAAGGGAGTAAAGAGGCTCGCCAAAATCATGACTGTAGTTTCATAATTCATGTTTCTTTGGATGTACTATAATATACACAGCAGCCATCCTCACAGCCCATTTACTATGACTTCAAGACTCCATTTTATCATGACCATCTTCAGTCTCCACCACCACCAGAGAACTTGTATTGTACTTTTAGGAACTGGCATGGTAGAAAACATGTCTGCTACATTTCTCCCCTTGATCCCATCCTACTCCTGTTCTTTTCAGGTTTTGTACACTCATTAAATACAAATGCACAGTAGATGACATGATGTAACTGTACCTGAATCCTAACAATGACTCACAATAGTTGTAGATGATTCTTAGATGCCCATGTGACACACATCCAATGGCCACCCAAGCTACAGTGCCATATGACTTACAAGGAGATAAGGAAGAGTGACACCACAAGGCCCCCACAACAGACCACATACCACCCTATTGAGAGACCTTGTGACATTGTGTGTCACACAGCAGTCTACTTTACTTTTCACTCACTCACTGGCTAGTAGGCTCACACACATAGGCAATAATAAATAAATACATCCACATATAATTAAATAAATAAATACATAAATAAATAGAAAGATGGATTTCTGTGCCCTTCTGCAACACCAGTAATGAGCAAATATGATTCATCAAATACTGTAAATCCTTCAAAATCTTCCTTGCATCTTTTCCAGTCTGCTATTTGCAATCTGTCCTACTCCTGTTGGATGGGGAAAATCAATAAATAAATATGTATTTCTTTGCCCCCCTGCACCACCAGCACTCAGTAAAAAAATGCCAAATACATTTTTCACCTCCTCCACACCTTTTTTCAGTCTTCTAAATGCATGCTGCTGTACACTGCTTGTGCTGCATGCCACGTAGTACCTCTCCTCCTCTCCTCTCCTCTCCTCTCCTCTCCTCTCTTCTCCTCTTCTCCCCTCCTCCCCTCCTCTCCTCTCCTCCCCCTGTGTTTTTGCTATCCTGCTTGTTTGAACTACAGGTAATTATTGTGAAAATTAGCTAATTGGAATGATAATCAGTGATTCCCTGATGATTTCTAAAGCTTCTAATAAAAAGTCACTATTGTTCAGATAACAGGAGCTCCATGTACAGTACTTCCACAGCAAGAGAGAGCCAGAAATTACATGTGACGTGTATGCTGCATGGAGTTTTGATCTCCAGCATAGCTGATTGGCTGCTACAAGTTATGTAGCTCGCCAACAACTTGGATATGATCAGTGTCTGCTCCCTGTATGAACTGCTGTGAATGATTTTGAAGTGCCAAAATGAGAAGGGAAAACCAAGTTTAATCAGTATTTAACATAGATTTAATCAGTATTTACCCACTGATACCAGGAAAATGCTAGCAGTTTTTTTAGTTTTGTTAATTAGCTATGGTTCCTTAGTCTATTCATTCTCCAATGATAAGATGCTTTATAAACTCAGATCAACGTATCACAACATTATTCATTTTGCAACCAGGCTTCCTAGAGGTGCACATCATTGTGTACATTATTAGTCATTTGAATGTCCCTCACTGGAAGATAAATTTAATTACAGGTTGTTTTTATTTTTACATAAAATACATTTCGGCCTCCTTCGTGATTGTGTTGCCTTGCTATTCCCAAAATCAATTAACATTTTTTCAACAATATCCCAGAGCAGGTTCTTTTTCCAGATTTCCTTTTTCATACATTCCTGGGTCAGAATTCCCCATCTTTTAATGTAATTAACCTTAATAATAACTTGCTAAAACCCATTGTTGATTGTATGAAAATGTCTACCTTTAAGAGATTGCTTACGTCAAATGTTTTAATAGATCTGTTTATGAGTGTTTTAATTGAGTTTACTAAAATTGTATACTATTTTTTTATTTTATATAAATGATCTGTATGTATAGCATGTTTTGCTGATCTGTATTTTGTGTACTGGACAATAGAGAAAACTGGCAATTTTGCTCACATGCTTTTCTGTATGAAAATAAACAAAACTAAGTTCTTTCTGAATTGCTTTACTGTTGTCCCCAATACTGGATTTTGACACATTCACTGAATGCAACTTATGCATTTGCACATCCTTAAGGAGGGTAGCTGCCTATTACCTTATTTGGGAACACCTTAGCATGTATCTGCCTCCATTTGTTTGGGCCATCCTTTGTGTTTTTTAAAGTGCCCCCAATAATAGTTCCATGGTAATGTCAGCAAGGCACTTCCCTGTTCTTAAGGCAATCCATAGCCATTTCCCATGGACAGTGGATGACACACACAAGATCAGTTGTCCAGCACAGCAGACTTCTATCCAACACCGGATGCAGAAGTAAACAGTATGCTAAGGCGTCAATGTGGCTCAGTTGGTAGCACATCCACCTCTATACCAGAAGGTCATAGGTTCTCATCTCCCACTGGGATTGGACTCATACTGTACCTAAAACACTGACATTTGAGTGCAGTATTAGGGGAGTGCTGTACTGCTGGGGTGTGCAGTCCATTGGATGAGATGTTAAACCAACGTCCCTTCTACCCATCCTTGTGCTGTCCAGGTGAAAGTAAAAGAACCCAGGGCACTCTTCGCAAAGAGCAGGGGACATTCCTAGTATCTTGGCCAACAATCCCCTTCCCATAAACTGGATCATGCAATTGTCCAGGCTGTGTGTGGGTGCTGATGTGTGATATGGCCGCCACTACACATTCAGTCACTTCACTATCAGTCTAGCATTGTTTGTAAAGTGCTTTGGGATACACTATGTGTGAAAAGCACTATACAAATACTGATTCTTCTTTTTCTTCTTCTAAGGGAACCAGAAAGTGGGTAAGGCACAGGAAAGCAGGCTATCATTATATGTGGTCCACACCTCCATAGATGTGTTGCATGCCATTCAGGAAATTAAAAATACCTGAAAGTGACACTGGAAACATACTGTGAGAGTAGGTTCCCCCTACACTGTGCATACAGTTTTGACGTGTCAATAGCATGGCAGGCAGTACACATACCACAGTGCAGGTGTAGCATACCTCTCAGCTTTGGCGTTTAAGCCATCAAATGAGGCAAATGCCAAAAAATAGTGTACCTGCTATCACTGACATCCCCCAACTGCCTAGTCTCTGCACAGCACTTGAAGTAAACTATGTGTGTTATGTTTTATTTGTTCTACAACTGTTTTATGAGGATTCACAATGGTCTAAAAAATGACTATAGTCTTTGGCCTGTAAATAATCACTGTTAGCAAATGTTGCAAAGTGAGTTGGAAACTTACAGAAACATCTATGTATATTACATTACTGCTTGTAAATGTATCACCACTGTATGTGTAATTAACTCCTGGTCACCCCCTGAAAAAGGGACTGTCATGGTCTCAGTGGGCTCACTCGGTTACCAAAATTAAATAACTAAACAAATAAATAAATGCTGAGGAGGTACCTAGATGGGTCATGAGACTGTTGTCTGTTAGGGAATGATTTATTTTTGCGCAGCTAGATGACCAGGATTTTAAAGATGCACAAATTAGGTCATGATTTTATACCTTTTATTGGACCAGCAGAGATTACAAAAAAACCCTAAACTTTAAAACTCAGAGTTCTTCTTCAAAAGAAATGAAAAATCTTTTAGAAAACTTACTTTTAGTAGCCCAAAGAAAAAAAAACATTTTACGCATGAGTGTGTCAGATTAGCAATTAGTTAAGAAATACAATCAGAGATAAGCAGGCATCCCTGATACTACAGCAGCGAGTAAGTCAAATGTCATGGAATGTAATGTTATGTAGTAAATCATCTGATGTTACAAGTCTCACTGAAGGTAAATTAAAGAAAATGTGTGTGTGTGTGTTAGTTAAAGCATATTAAATCCATGGAT
Organism: Neoceratodus forsteri; assembly: GCA_016271365.2. Taxonomy (NCBI): domain Eukaryota; kingdom Metazoa; phylum Chordata; order Ceratodontiformes; family Ceratodontidae; genus Neoceratodus; species Neoceratodus forsteri. Next base: position 460,538,290 of record CM057449.1, on the reverse strand, counting down.
ATTTGGAGTGTGTGTATGTGTGTTCTAAGAATTCAGAACAGCAGTTTTGCATGTGTAAAACTTAAATCTAAGAGATTACCCCCGCCCGTTAGCTGAAATCAACCTTATAAACAAACCCAGGAAGCATACTGAGAAACTGTCTGTGTCTGTGTGCTGAGCACTTAATGAAACTGCAGACATGCTGCACTAGCAGAAAACGAGTCTACACATGATGTTTTGCACACATTTTCAATGCTTGCACTATGTAAACATGTTTCTGTCTGAAATTATGTATTCATTTGCCAATATTATTTGTAAATATTTAAACTCACACTGTTTAAACATGTTCAGTCTGCAACTAGTGTTCATTAGTCAATATTTTTGTGACCATTTAAACTGTAACCTGAAACAGGACCACATTATAAATAGTGCTCTGTTGCACTAATGATGTCAGTGCACTCATGGAAAGGTCATTCACCACCAGCTCTCAGAGCATGTCAATAAATATAACCTTCTCTGTTCAAACCAGCACAGTTTTAAGAAATATCACAGTACTACATTTGTCCTGGCCCACTTTACAAGCCATGTCTTCAGAAAGATGGACACAGGGAATCTCACAGGCACAGTCTTTGTTGATCTGACCAGGGCCTTTGACTTGGTTGACCACAACTTGCTTCATGGAAAATTAAAGAACCTTAGTTGCTTCATGGGGCCAGCTACCTGGTTTCAGAATTACCCCTCTGACCAATCCCTAACAGTTAGCATCGGAGGAGCCACCTCCTAGGCTAAGGCTGTGACCACTGGTGTCACCCAGGGGTCCACTCCTCTTTTCACTACAGTATTCATAAACTCCCTACCAGTCGATAGCCTCTCATGAAAGGCCATCCTGTTTGGAAATGAACTAATATTGTTCCTCAGTGCTGAGTCACTGGTTCGTTTCTCCACCACTCTTACCGTAAACTACAGAGCAGCCCACAACTGGTTCCTGTATAATAGGCTCCTAGTAAACGCAAATAAAACTGAGGCCATGCTTCTGGGGTCTAAATCCAAGATCTCGAAGCTTACCAATACTCAACCCAGAAACCACTCTGATGATTCTAGCTTTAGATGGCTCCACCCTTGAAAATGCACACTGCTTCAAATATTTGGGTATCACTCTGGATCCCACCATAACCTTCTCCATGTACATCAATAACACCTTGCAGCATATCAACCTAAAACTGGAAGAGGGCTTCTGACTAAAACATTATCTGACCTCTGAGGCCCAACTTGCCAGAACTCAAGGAAACCTCCTTCCTCTTTTGGACTATTTTGCCCCCATCTATACACAGACCTCCTCCGCACTTCGCACAAGGCTTACTACCAACCTACAATAACAACTGTAGATTTGCACTGATGGCGCCCTCCTCCACTCACCATTTGTCCCTATACTAGGCCCTGCTCTGGCTACCCCCAGGTCAGAAACAGCTACTTCCTTGGCTGCACCATAGATAAATCCATCAGATGTGGAGACCAGTCCCCCTTTTCTCCCTGCTCAAACAAAAGGCCTGCCCCCACAACCTTCAGAACTCCAGCATCCTACCTTTAGAGGTTTCCCAGATAACAACCTGCCTTAGTAGCAAAGCCTTCACCTTTGTCACACCCAAACTATGGAACAATCTACCTGCCTCCCTCCACTCTCTAGACTCTCACTTAACATAAAAATCCCACTATACAGCTCACCTGATGGCCTCCACTACGTGTGTCTGCCCACCTGGGTGATAGATGATGTTTCACATTTCTGCTGTGGATTCTTCAACTTACTGTACTTACATCTGATTGATCCTGATGCATTGCACACTGAACAGTGATTGCCATTAACTTCACTTTCTGTTTGTATTGCTCTATAATTGCTGCTGTATTTTGCCCTTACACTTTATATTCCTATTGTCTTATTTTCTGTACCATTTGTAACTGTGTAAATGTATTTCCCTAGCTCTATTACCTATGTCCCATCTTTAAGGCCCAGGTCACATCAGAAAATGATCCTTTGGATCTGTGCACCCACCTGGTAAACAATTAAATATGCCTGTATGAAACTAAAATGTTTTACTACTAAATAGCAGTTCTGCATATGTGAATCTAAAGCCCAGGGAATCACCACCCACCAGTTAGAAACAAACCTATTAATCCACGTTTAGGCAGAATAAATAGAACCATTTTATAATTAAGCATATTAGAACCATGTAAAACAAATAGCTGTCCATGTGTTGGACCTGACACCAGGACAAAAAAACAGAAGCACTTTAAATATTGTAGAGGGGCATGAAACTAAAATGTTTAAGTTAGTGCCATGCTGCACCATATTGAAAAGAAGAATCAGTTTCACCTCCCATGTTCTTCTCTGTTGTGTATTTTCAAAAATGACCTTTCAGAATCAGGACCAATAAGTCAGAGATGGAGTGATCGGACTGCGAGAAATGTTGTCCAACAGACTTTCCAGTCTTCTTAATTTTAATATCTTGCCATTGTGAGGTCATATGGGTTCAAAGAGGTTGTCCAGTCTCACTTACATAACCTATTTGTGGATATTTCTTGCATAGAATGTAATAAACAACATTCCAAGATGCACATATATAATTCCCCTGTATGTTGAATTGTCTGTTTTGGGGGTGTTGACAAAATGTGAAGTGAAAACATGCCCACATGTCTTATATCCAGAACGATTGCAGGGCTGGATTTTAAAGTCAGGTTTTGACTGGATAAGGATATGGTCATATTCCTGGTAAATGACATAAAGGAGCACCAGCAGTATCCAATCAACCACAGTTGAACCCCCCCACCAAGGCCTCTTGACCATTTCTAGCAACCCTGTATCATCAGGTTCCATTCAAAGAAACACTGCAAGTTTTCTTGATTGAAATCATCAAGTGTTTAAAGGGTATCAACAGAATGCACTTACAGGCATTGTTTAAGGTCAAGGAAAGTAACATTATGAGGGGGTATAACCTGAAGCTGGAGGGTCAATGAAGTACTTCTTCACTGAGAAGGTGGTGTACAAATGCAACTACCTGCCACAGTGACAGATTAGTGTGCAGATAATAACTGTATTCAAGCATGGATGAGGAAGCTTTATTGGCCTGGGGAGGGCTATGCAGTGTGGGGGGTAGTGGGAGCTGAATAAGATGGTGGAAGGGGCCTGTGGCAGAAGAGCTAATCAAAGCAGATATGATCAATAAGTACCAGACTGGCATCTGGACTGGGCTAGGGATTTGACAAACTGCTTGAACCAGTGGTCTTTACCTGCCCATACTGTCTATGTTTCTATATAAAGTATGTTTTGCACCAGACATTGGTACAATGTGTGCATTTGCTAACATTGTGTATTTTATCTGCAGGCAACCATGAATACCTCTTTATGATCATATCTCATTACCCCAATTAGAACACTGGTGACAGCTGCTGAGATATAATACAACATATTGTAGCTACCATGCCATTATGGAAAGGACATTTGGCATTATTAACTATGCTATAGAGCACAAAGGGGTGTTGGTTGTGGTAATTTTACCGAATGCTCAGGGGCATAGTAAGGCATGAAGCCATGGTCCAACTGCGTTTAGCCACTGAAAGTGTGGTAAAACACCCCAAAGTATCTTATTGTGCTTATACAATGGGGATCTAGGTGTATATAAACAGGTTTTAATACGTTTTTGAAAACTATACACAAGTAAAAAAAAAATTTAGAAAAATCTATAGTAGTCCCTCTGCTTACAGGTACCCCTGAGTTTGTTGGTAGGCTTGGTATTCATTAGATGATTAGTCAACAGTTTTCTTTTTCTGCTTTCTCATTCCCCCAAGCTTCTCTCTAAACTCCTATTCCTAGGTATGTCCAGGGCTGTAAACTGTGACCCGTGGTGCAATGCTTGTGCTAACAGGAAGGGGGCTGCCTACCCCTTACAGAGAACCAAAAAAACAAGTTCTGTAGCACTTGCAAACAACAGAAAGTAAAAACAAAGATACCCAAAAGATAATCCAGAGCAGTGAGAAGTGCTTGCCATTCTTTTGGTGTCATCATTTTTTTCTGGGGGGTGGCTCCGCTTTGACCCATGAGAATTCTCTTGGGCATCCACCACCTCATCTCTACCTCCAGACCTGAATCTCTCCAGCTCCTGGCATCAGCCCAGCTATCCTCTCGGCTCTGAGTCCTCCCAAGGTGAGGCCACCCTATCCACCCAATGTGCTCCATCTGTGAATTCGGGCTGGGTTGGGCTCGGCCCAGGAGCCGATGAGTCCGGCCAGTGGAGTGAGGTTGAGGGGTGGTGCCATCGCCTATCTCTGAGAGTGAGCTTTTCTTGGTTGGTCCCTCTCCTCACCTTCTCTCATTCACCCTGGCAGAGCTGAGATGTACAATGGCACCAGGCATGCGTGCTGCAGCTGTGCATCCCCTTTAGCATACCCTGCAATTTGCAGTGCCTCTGGTCATCACCAGGGGCTGCTGCGATGCCAGGCTGGTGCCTGGATCCCCTCGAGAGGAGGAGGAGAGGAGAGGAGAGGAGGAGAGGAGGAGGAGGGAGGCAGTCCTCCAGGTACTGGATCCTCTCTCTCTCTCTCTCTCCTCTGCTAACCCCCGGTGGCCCAGGCCTATTCTTGAACCCAGGTCACTGGCGTGGAGCAAGATGTGATGTCCAGTACCTCAATCCTCAGTGCCACCAGGCCAGCACATCATTTTTGTTTTGTACTGTGAGTATGAATTACGTTGCACCTCTAGTGAGGAATAGAGATTAACCTATTTTGGAAACATCTTGGAGTCCTGCAATTACCTTCTGTTGTTCCTAAGTGCTACAAAACTTGTTTTGTTTAGTCTCTCCTACCTGCAGTACTTTAAACCTGCTTTAAAACAGTGGGTTTTTTTTGTTCTTAAACAAATACCGTTATGACCCTTTTGGCTTTGGCTTGAACTTTTTTTTAAATCGGTATTTGATTGAATTTTCAACAGCATACAATAAAGAACAGCATATCATAATCATGGAGCTTAAAGCATTATCAAGTATAACATAATTGCAACTGAGCAAATGACTACATAAATTAATACATTGGCATGCATATAAGTTTAAAGTGTTCTGGCATGTATATAAGTTTAAAGTATTCTGGAGTTGAGGGTGTGGCTAGCACTGGCAAGATGGCAATCATGAGTTAGCTTAGCTCCCTGAGCATCCACTTGTTAAGTGTCCTTTTCCCAGAGATCCAGCAATAAATAAATCAGCTATTGACAAAGATGCAATAGCGGTAGTAGATGGCATCAAGGAAATCCAAAAACAAGCATTCAAAATTGCAATTTGGGAACCAACCCAGTGGTGCAGAGAGGGCTGAGGCAGTGGACATCTCACCTCGCGGCATGCCAGCAACCCAGATTTCAGAGTGAGCCTGGGTCGTCGGAGGTTGGCACGGGAGGGTGGAGCTGGATGAAGATGCCGACAGGCAGCTCTCCTCTCCTCTCCTCTCCTCTTCTCTCCTCTCCAGGGAGGTGGTACGGTATCCCTCACTCATGGCTGCCCACAGGTGGAGGCCGAGGGGCTGCATAAGCAGGGTTCTGGTGATAGGCCAATGAGGCAGGCAGGGGAGGGTCATTACCCGGGGCTGTAAGGCACATGCATGCCTCCACATGCATGCGACCTTCTCCTGGGGCCCTCGGTTAAAAATGAGGAGAAAATGGAGAAAGAAAATGGTGGCAGGATGGCGAACGACTCTCCGCTGGCACCGCTCCCAGAACCCTGCATAAGGTAAGCCCAGGTAATTCTGGGGGATGGAGCTGGGGGAGGTGGTCAGATGGCAGCCGTATGGGGAGGAGTAGAAAGCCTTGTATGAAAAAAAGTTGCAATTTGGTATGGCAGAACCTCTACAAAGACTGCAGGCAGGCCCAGGCTCTTCCGCGCACCAACAGGCCACCAGTGTTGTGTCAAGTGAGTTAGGAATGACTGACCTAGAGCGCTCTCTGGCAGGGATCCCCCCTACCCTAGATAATATGCAGCAAGAAATGTGGGCAGGATTTGCAACAATAAGGGCCCAAATGGGCCACCTGCAATCAGTGGTAATGGGGCAGACAGAAACCACCACCACACATACTACCCTCATACTGGAAGCAAACTCCAAAAGAGGGTAAGCGACCTGGAAGACTCGCTCCATATTATGTTGCGGGAGCATTCCAACTATACCGACATCATTGTGGAGCTGAGGGAAAAGTGGATGAACCAGAAAATCACTCCCGACAGTCCAATTTGAGAATAGTGGGACTTACAGAAAGTACAGAAGGGAAGTTCCTGGGGACTGGACTTCAACACTAGCTGGTACAAAACCTCAAGCTTCCCCCGGAGGCCACGAATTATGAGATCAAGCGGGCACACAGAGTTGGCCCCCCACCAAACCCAATGAGCAGCAGTGGCACTGTTTAATTAAATACCTGCAGTTCACTGACAAGGAGGCAATCCTGGCAGTGGCAAAAAAGCAGGGCTCCATCAGATGTAGTACCTCCAGAGTGGGGATTTACCAAGATTACATCTGAGAGCTACAAAATAAACACCAGAAATTCAATGGAGTGAAATCCAATTTGCACACTCTCAGTTGGCCATTCTCCTTCTTCTATCCTGCAAAATTGAGGGTTGATAGTCTGGGAGGTACACCCAAAATATTTCAAAATTACCTGGAAGCTGAGAAATGGGTGGCAGATGCCACAAGACTAGAGGGCAACAGATCCCCAAATCATTGATGTGCTAAGGTAAAGGTTTACTGCTCTTATGTCTACTCTCAGGGACAGGATAAACTGTGTACTGATTCTGTTGTTTTCTCCTCCTCCTGACTTTATTCCCCTTTGCAAAGTAGAGACTCCCCTATCTGTTTTTCTACCTATGTCTTGTGAAAAATGCTGCGCATGGGGCCAACAGTTCATGAGGATCTGCAGCCTGCTGTTACTGCGAGGAGCAGAATTTAGTTCTGTGTCACAAAGTTTGGAAGGCATCGCAAGGGGCCTGAGAGTGGAGTGAGCTGCAGTGATGCAGTACCCCTGACCATAAGTCTGAGGAGCTTGGTGGTGATTTGTGATGGTGCTTTGGAATGGACGTAATTCAGTGCCTGCAAGCAGGAGAGGAGATCAGTTTGGTTTCTGTCCTCGCAGAGGAGACAGGCGGGATGAGGTGGCCCAGGTTAAAGAAGTAACTGCACCAGACCACATCTGGGGATGTGGGTATCAGCGGGCAAAACAGAAGTATATATTTATCCCCCAACCTGCTTCTCTGCTTTCAACATGTGGATCCTACATAGATTGCACAGGGTGATCAAGATTGGGACTGTCGAGATTTGGGCAGCACAGTCTAGCTTTATCACTGAGGGGCTGATTTTTGTCCAGTGCCAAACTGTGTAGATAGATCTGCGAGGTCAGTTCTTGTTGAGGGAGCTGGAATACACCAGGAGGAGGTGTGTTGTAGTGAGGGGCATCATTTACTGAAAAAAATTAATCTGGCTGTACATAGTGGCAACCCCACCTGACCACATCTGGGGTTGTGGGTGACAGTGGGTGGTTTACTAGAAGTGGGCTCTGACAAGTGCAACTATACTCCCTCAGGGAATTGTGCCTATATGACCATGGGAAGCATGCTAGGGCTGGCATGGACAAGGGGGTAGGGGAAATGCTTGAACTGCATGCAAGGCTAGACTTACTATAATCAGCTGATAGGGGCTTATTAATGGGGGGGATGGCTAAGCAGAGTATGCCAACAGGAGGGGTGAAGGTGCATGGTGATAGAGCAGGACATAACTGCATGTACACAATGACTTAATAGTACCGGAGGAAAATGTAAAGTCAGCTATGTATACATGCACCATGTGGGGGCTGAAAGCATATTCTGTCCCTGACTGGGAAAGGGAACTGCATGAATAGTTGCATGAGAGAGCTACAGTTAAACTATGCTGTTAAATTTTGCACGACAGAGCTGGGAATCATTGGCCAGCACTAATCAATAAGTTTTTCATGCTTGCTGGGGTTCATGGGAGGGGGGCATGGGGGGCATGCTGGTTGGATAACGGATACTTGGTGTTCCATTTAGTTTTACAGGGTGGAGGTTACAATGAATTCCACCCTTAGAGGAGCTGTGCCCGGGTATGTGCCTCCCACTTTGAGCCAGCTAAAGAATAGAATAGCAGGTAAGGGTATTTTGTTTTTACGTTACTTCTACTACCAGCTCATTGAGCTAAAATCTGTTAGAACTGGTAAGTTATGCACAGGATTGATGCTCAAGTAAACCAAACACCAACCATCCACAAGAAAGGGAAATCCGACAGGGCAGAGATAAGCCCAGCTAAGGGGGAGGTAGGGGTAATATTTGTTCTGATTGCCTTGTTGGCACATTTCATTAATTTACATGGGGAGGGTAATGTTCAAATTAAGAGGGAGGGCTGGGTGCTCCATTTTAGTGGGGAGCAAATAATGTTTGATGGAAAGGATCCACAGGTATGACAGTTAGGCTCTACATTGGGCTTCATGGTATCACAGTGCATCAATGAAATAGCAATGTTATTTTATGTATGTGACAATGGGTAGCCTTATTAATCTGGTGACATGGAATGTCAATGGTCTGAAGTTGATACTCAAAAGAAAGAAGGTCATAAATAAAATGAAAAGGGCTCAGGCCCAAATCATCCTTATGCAAGAAACCCATATGTTGGCACAGGAGGACTTAAAAACAGAACAGTATATTGAGGGTCATTGGTTGTCTGCCTGCTACTCCTCTAAGGCTAGAGGCACATCAATATGGCTCCCTGAGAACCTAAGGGCAGAAGTACATAGGGTAATTAAAGATGGAGGAGGCAGATATGTCCTGGCACATTTGATGGCTGAGGGAGGAAATCCAATCTCAGTGGGTTTGATCTATGCCCCTAATGTAGAGGGTCAGAGATTCTTCCAGAACTTGGCCATGGACATGTCTAGTATTCTGAGCCCATGGGTGCTGGGGGGGATTTTAATTGTGTTACTGATGTCACGTTGGATAGGTTTAACCCTGCCCCTGTACCTGTTTCTAAAAATGCGTTGGTCTTGGAGGAGATTGAGCAGGCCTATTCCCTAGATGATGCTTGGTGGCACCTATATCCCACAAATAGAGAATACAGCTTCTACTCGCATGCGCATGACACATATACTAGGCTAGATAGGGTGTTGGTGGGTGCCCCCTATTGACCAGCATGGGTGCAGCTCGGTACTCCCCAATTGTTATATCTGATCATGCATACCTCCAAATTACATTTGAGATAGGTGGAAGTGTATGCCCACAACAAGGCTTGTGGAGATTAAACCCTTTACTATTGAAGGATAAGGAATTTATTACATTTATTATATATAACTAGGTCACTAGAGGAATTTTGGCTACATAATGTGAGGGGGGGGATACTTCGCACTTGGCTAGACGGGACGCCATGAAGGCATTCATTAGGGAGCAGGTGATATATTACTCCACACACCATAAAAAGGAAGCCCAGATAGAGCTGGAGTAACTTCGGCAAAAGATCAGGGCATTTGAAGAGGCCCATATGAGAAACCCACACACAGCATTATACATGATAGTGCAAAAACTAAAATGGAAATTTAATCTGTTAAATACTGCACAGCTTGAGAGAACAATTCTATTGGGGGCCAGTGCCTACTTTGATGGGGACAGAGTAGGGAAGTTTCTGGCCTGGCAGCTAAAGAAAAAAGAAGGAGACAGGGCAGTCACACAGCTGCATAAGGCAAATGGAGAAATCACCACATCTATGGTAGCAATAGATGAGGAGTTCAGTAAACTCCACTGGAAATTATATACATCAGAGGTAGTCCCTACCATACAACAAGTGCAAACCTTTTTCGACAGGGCCCCCTTGGTGAATCTCCTTCCAGGGCAGTCGGAGGAGGAGGTTGACAGGCCCCTGGAGAAGGCTGAGCTCCTAGGTGCCATCAAGGTTCTTGTAGGGGGATTGGCCCCCAGTCCAGATGGGATACCTATTGATTTCTTTAAACTTTTTAAGGACCTACTGGTGGACCCTATGCTGGATGTATTACAAGAAGAGCTGAGTAAAGGACTGCTACCACCCTTAATGAGTGCAGCCACCATTATTGTCCTTCCCAAATGGGGTAAAGACCCCACCCACTGTGCCTCATATCATCACATATCACTACTTACCACTGACTATAAAATACTTGCAAAGGTGTTGGCATCCCGGCTAGAGCCTATACTCCCTAGTCTTATACATTCAGACCAATCAGGGTTTGTGGGTGGCAGGCAGGGGAAGCATAACGTAAGAAGGAACTTCAATATCCTGCACACTTGGGGTGGGTCAGCCATTAAGTATGGTGCAGCCATCCTTGCCTAGGATGCAGAGAAGGCATTCGATAGGGTTGAGTGGGGATATATGTTTGAAGCCTTAAAATGGCAGGGGCTGGGGCCTAAAACCCTCACTTGGATCAGGACTCTGTATGCCTCTCCAACAGTACAGATCTTGGTGAATGGCTCTATATCAGCTCCATTTACATTGGGGAGGGGAACCAGGCAGGGCTGCCCCCTTTCCCCACTCCTGTATGTACTGGCCTTGGAACCTTTAGCAGCAACTATTAGAAACCATGTGGGAATACTGGGTTTCCTGGTTGGGGAAAGGGAACATAAGGTGGCCCTGTATGCAGATGATATCCTCCTATATCTATAGAACCCAGTCCAGGAATTACCCCAAGTGCATTGCTTGCTACAGGAATATGGGGCACTGTCAGGATATAAAGTTAACTGGACGAAGAGCGAACTCCTCCCAGTGGGGCAGTTAAATAGACATCAGTTAATGTTGGTATTAGGGGGTCTGGTGATTGTGGATAAAATAAAATACTGCGGCATATATATGTCCGCTAAACTTAGTACACTATATTCTCAGAATTATATATCATTAGTGAAGAAACTCAGACAGGATTATGAGAGGTGGCAGAGCTTGCCTCTGACCCTGATTTGTAGGGTTAACACAGTGAAGATGATGATCCTGCCCAGATGCCTGTACATTTATCAGCCCCTTCCAATTTGGGTTCCCTTAGTGCACTTTAAACAAGTGAACGCTCTGATCCGTGGCTTTATCTAGAGAGGGAAAGGAGCTCAGATTAAAAGGACGCTACTGCAAATGACCCCCAGTAGGGGTGTTATGGGGCTACCCAACTTCCAGCTTTACTACCTGGTGGCTCAGTTAGTTTTTACCTGTTGGAGGGAATAACGCTAGGCTGGATTGGGTTGATTTGGGAGAAGAAGAACAGATTGGGGGTTTTCTCAGGCACATGTGCTTGTCAGGGAAGTTTGGGCTTAGGAATAAGTCTGTCACCAGCAACCCATGCACTACTGCTACCCTAAAGTCCTGGATCCATGCACATGGTAAGTTTGGCAGCCGAACGTGTGAAGCACACTCACCTTACTCGGATCTTACCACAGTTTTAAAAGGCAGAAGAACATAACAGTGCACCTACACCAAAAAGTTGGAGCTTGGAGGGCCAGAGGAGTGAGATATGCCCTGCAGTTATATGAGGGGGATGAGATTTGTGAAATTCCTAGAGTTGATGTCTAAATACTCTATTGACCCTGTGGACTATTTCACCTATTGACTGGTCCACCAAAGATTCAGAGACAGCATGATGGCAGAGGCAGGATGGGCTGCATCTACTCCATTTGAGGAAGGTCTCTATAACCCACCACCAGGGATGAAAGCACTATCTATATATCATCATACTTTACTGGGAGTGGAAGTGGACCATGCACAACACATTAGACAGAAATTGGATCACAACATATGGAAATCAGCAATAAAACACCTTAACACCTGCTCTAGGAATAACAGAATTAGACAGGTACAATATAACTTTATGTATAGATCATATATTACCCCCTCTAGATTGTATACCATGAATTCAGATAACCCCCACCGAGTTCCCCAAGTGCCATGCTGATCAGGCAGACTTCTTACACCTATCTCTAACATGCACAAAAATTGCTCCCTTCTGGGTGGAAATCCATAGGATGATGGAAAAGAACCTCTCACAACCACTACCATGCACCCCTTTAGAATTACTATTGGGGGCAGAACCTATAAGGGAACGGAGTTATATTGAACATCCACTCTGGGGGATTGCATTGGTCAATGCCAAGAAAACACTGGCCCAGAAATGGATGTCACCTGGGCCCCCCTTGATTCAGCAATGAGTCAACAACATAAAGCAATGTTTTACCTTAGAAAAGGTGCAACACACTGCCAATGGCACAATAGATGTCTTTGATAAAGTTTGGGCCCCCCTGGAAAAGACCATTGGGGAAGGTCTAATACCTGCTTAACAACATCATGCAAATACTGGCTTATACTTCATTTAAGCTCTAAGTAATGTGCATCTTGGATCCCCTTAGTGGTTCCTGTGGTTTGTTTGCTCCTTACCTGGTTAAAGTTTATTCCATTCCACTCTAAGTCACCTTTATCATCCATATCCTAATCGATTAATTGTCAACTGACCTTGTTTTATTAGTTATGTAGCCCACTGAAGCCTAATGTCTATTGATGCATTATATAGATGTGATCCTCTAATCAAGAAAAAAGTGTACATAATTGTTTGTATTACTGTACTGTTCTTTACTTTTAATAAACATATTTTACAAAAAAAAAGTATTCTGGGGTGTTTCCTGAATGAATGAAGTGGTCTCATATTTCGTAAAATAGGGTCTAAAATAAGTTCTAACAAATATAACAACCTATAGGTGTTTATGATTTTCTGGTAACTTACAAAACTGGGAACAGAGAAAAGGGTTTCATATTTCAGTAAATCTTCTTTGTTATTTGGCAGATAAGAAATTCAACTTTTGTGATAGCTGCTGATGCTCGCTCACAGTCCTGATCTGCTGATGTGATATGACTGCAAACTTTTTTGTCTGCCAACCACCATGATCAACAACTTTACTGATTTCTGATCAGCCACAGTCATGCAATATCTCTTCCATAATTGTACTGTGTCATGGTGTCAGGAGGATTAGTCAGTCCCATAGGTGAAAGGGGAACTAAAGTCCAGATTTTCAAAAAATGTGTTGTCAGAGTGTTTTGATTTGTAGGTGTAGTCCTAGTGTGTCCTTCTCTTTGTTTACTTTAAGTTTTTTTTTAATTCAAATTTGCCTGCTAGTTTAATGCTCCTGGGGATCTCCATTTTGGATTTTTTTTTATGGCTTTTCTTTGTCCTACTTTGTACTACAATGCCTTCTGTCCCATGTGACAGTGATGCATCCAGGACCATTGATTCAGACAGCTATAACGGCCGTAGCAGCAATCTGTTGTTAGGCACCTGATATTCTGGCTACAGATAAAAAAACTATTTTTAATCTAAACATTTTGTTTTCAAGACATTTGTCTAGGTATAGCCAGCATGAGTGGATGTTTTATTTTTAAAGCTTTTCAGCTCATCAAACTACACACAACCATAAAAAAGTACACACATCACCCTAGGTCACCAATGCTATAATTAGTGCAGACTGTAGCTGTTTCATTACAGAAATGTCCACACAAGTATCACCTTAAGAGTTTGTCATCTGGAAATATAGCCTACATTAGAGCTCCCTGGACAAGGAGAATTACTTAAAATCACAGTTCAACTGCTGTAAACCTAACAAAAAAAACACCTCTTGTTAAATTAATGGTCCTGGATGCATCACTGCCACATGAAGCAGGAGGCAATGTCAGAAAAAGAAGAGCCATAAAAATGTGAATATGGAGATCCCCAGAGGCCATAAAACTAGCAGACAAATAAAAAAAAGAACAAAGAACTCTGTATAGCAAACAACAGTAAGGATACACTAGAACTACATCTGCTAAATCAAAACACTCTGCACAACATATTTTTTGTAACTGTTTACTTTATTTCCCCATTAAGGGATTGGTAGGAGACTCACTAGGTATACCAGGAGGTTTAGAGTGAGCCGGGAGCAAGTTTAGGGAGTGAGTCATCAGGAGAGGGGGCTGTCACTGGTTGAGCAACATTTATAGCAGTTAGTATCATTCCTCTCAACCTCCTGCTTCATAAATCAGGGACAAGGCTTAACAAAATCAGGGAGAAAGATCCAAAATCATGGACACATCTTGAAAACTGATACTATTCACTCAGAAAGCTATTAGAATAAGGGGGTTATTGATCAATGTAATTTCTGAAGAAGAACAAGTCTGTAACTTTAATGTTTGTCATTATTTTGTGCTTACAATGCCTACTGTTATGTCACAAAAACACAATTTTTATGATAGACAATAGAAAAATCTGACACAAATTCAAGTACGTCCCTGAAAATCAAGGACACTTGTGAGGTATGGTTAGTATTTCTTTAAAAAGAAAAAAAGCTAATTAACTAGTGCAGCTCATTTTACTGAACATGTTTTTTTTTCCTTTTTAATTTAAATAATGAATGTTCTTACTGTGAGATACAAGGGCAAGAATCAAGTGCAGGAGCTACCTGTTAAACGTGGGTGGGCAGGAAGTAAACAAGAATAAGCCAGTGTGCTGGTATGTACTTGCAATGCTTTTTTTCTGTGTGTATGTGAAAGATGGGATTTGTCTGGTGAAGTGAGGCTAAATTTAACTGACTATGGGGGAACATGAAAGCAAGAACATGAATGGTGGCATTGCAATTGGATGGCAAATCAGATGTGGAAAATTTGACTAGGACGATCTAGGAAGATTAAGCATTATAAAAAAGCAAGACACAAGTGTGAAGTCAACAGGCAGGTTAAACAACAGTGTAACTTGTTTAAAATCATTTTATTTCTTATTTATGTGTCTACCAGGGGAGAAAAATGGTGTTTTTCTACTTTTAAAAATGGCAAAAACTAGCACATATATTTCTTTTTGGTGCTAGGTCATGAAGATCAGCACTTTATCTTGCTAATTGGTTGTGGTGATTTAAAACACAGGAGCTAGCCAATCAGGATTCAGGATATACTCCTCTAATTTTATAAAGCAAAATGAAGTGCATACTAAGAAATATATTATATGAGTGTGAAACAGGGAACATAGGCACAACATAGCCCATCTTGAAGAAGCACTTCTTGCATGCAGTGATTAGAAAATAGTTTATATAGCAGAATTATACATATGGATCCAACTTTAACAATATTTAAACTATGAGGGACTGGAAGGAAAAGTATGTCTCTTTGCAGATGACACAAAGATCTGCAACAGAGTTGATGCACAAGGTGGGGTAGAAAGGATGAGAAGGGACTTGGCAAGGTTAGAGGAATGGTCAAATGTATGGCAGCTTAGATTCAATGCTAAGAAGTGCAAGGTAATGCACCTGGGAAACTAAAACCTGGGAAGAGTACACAATGGGGGTGAGATACTAACAACAACAAAAATGGAAAGGGACTTGGGGTAGTCATATCAGATGACCTAAGGTGGGCAAGCAATGTGAGAGGGCAGCAAGGAGGCTAGGGAGATATTGGGATGCATAGGAGAGGCATCACCAGTAGAAAACAGGAAGTTATTATCCCTCTGTACAGACAGCTGGTCAGACCCCATCTGGAGACTGCGCAGTTCTGGAGACCCAGTCTCACAAAGACATAGACAGGATGGAAGCTTTCCAGAGGAGGGCACCAAAATGGTGCAGGGTCTGCACAAGAAGACATATGAAGAGAGACTAAAGGAGCTTAATATGTATAGCCTCGAGGAAAGGAGGGAGAGGGGGGACATGATAGAAACTTTCAAGTACCTCAAGGGAATCAACAAAGTCCAAGAGGGTAGCATCTTTCAAAAAAAGAGGTGTGCAAGAACAAGGGGGCACAATTTGAAGATAGAGGGGGCAGCTCAGAGGTAATTTAAGGAAGTATTTTTTCACAGAGAGGGTTGTGGATGCATGGAACAGCCTTCTGGAGGAGGTCGTGGAGTCAAAAACAGTGGTGGAATTCAAGCATGCATGGGACAGTCATAAAGCAATTCTAGGGGGTGGGGGTAGGAAGAAGTAGGCTGCTGGTTAACTAGGATCTGCAGCTTATCCAGTAGGCAGGGAAATGGGCAGACTGGGTGGGCCAAGCGGTCCTTATCTGCCATCAAATTCTATGTTTCTATGAGGAAACTTTATCAAAGAAGACAAATGACACAGAATTTTGTCATTTGTGGCTTGTGCTTCAGTGTGTGCCACCCTGTCAGGCTTCAATTAATCAATCAATAAATCAATCAATCAATCAATATCTTTATTTAACCAGGCGGACACCATTGAGCAAGCTCATTTTTGAGGTGGACCTGGGGTAGACAATGTAAGCATACAGACCAAAAAATCATCAAATAAAGAACAAATGCAAGAAAATAAAGTAAGATACTTAGTAGCAGATATGTACAGGCTAAGTGGAGATAAAAGCTGTGTTCAGACAAAATATACAGGGCACATTAATACAGTATCAGATATATACAGATTACATGACAGATGTAAGTCAGACTGACTTTGATTTGTCTGTTGGAGGCTAAGAACCTTGCTACACTGCAAAGAACAAACTATTACTCCATTTGGGACCTGGAAACCTGGTAAGGCATAATATTGTTGGGGACCTGTTATGAAGGGGAGCTACGCTTTCTACAGAAAGTTTAATTTTTTTCCTTATTGGCATTAAGCAGAGAATTGCAGGATTCCATTAAAAGTGTAGCAATTTTAAAACAAGAGGGAGTGAGATACAACTGAAGTTGCTTAATTCTTGGGGTTGAGACCTAGGATTTGGAAGGATATTTTTGCAACATTTTAAAAGTGTCCTGCTGGCTGAGGAGCGAGTTCATTTTTATCCCTGGACTCAGTAGAGTGGTTTGTGTAGGAGCAGTGGTCTAGTAAATTGTGGTGTTAGTTGAATTACTATAAAGGGCAGTACTCACCAGGGTGATGGAGCAGTTGTGTATTTATTGTTTCTAAGTCACCAGTGGCATTTTCTTTATAGCCAGAGTTCTGACATCACTTCCTCAACAGGTCTTGGAGCAGAACTGTCATATTCTTAATAACCCAGGACAGTGCATAATGAGTAGGTACACACCACTAATAATAATAATATATATATATATATATATATATATATTACATATTGTATATTATAAGGGAGAGAGACACATGGGGAGTGATGCAATGCACTGGCTGTGGGGCAGCAGTTTTCCGAGAGACATTCTGGAACCTGTGTTGCTGTCCAATTTACAGGCAACTGTCAGCTCTGAGGGAGGAGGTTGCCCACCTCCAGGCTGAGCTAGCAAGGACTAAGGAGGCCTCCTCCACCCAAAGAGCACCACTGCCACAACCACTGCCTCAGAGGTTGCCAAGTATGAAGAGCAGTTGTAGCATAGTGGGTTCTGGGAGGGTGCGGGTGGTGGAACAGACATGAAGCCCACTAGTTGTACCTCTACACAAATCTTATGCCATTCTGGCAGAGCAAGATTCCTCTATGATGGCACCCTTAGTGGAGACCAAGAAGAATGCTGAGGACATCCACAAGGGAGACCCACAAAAGCGTGGCAAGGGACACCACAGGGGAAGGAAACAGCTTCTGATAGGGGACCCACTGTTGGGGTTAAAACTGGGGAATGGAGGGGAGAAGGAAGTAAGGTGCCTGCCTAGTGCCATGGCTTGGAGGGACAGGAAGCGAATCCTCAGGATTGCAGAAGCAGCATCACAGGAGAGGGAACTAGATATCATTGTCCACCTTGGGACAAATGACCTAGCTAGGCATGGGATCAGTGCAGCGCAGAATTAATTTGTGGAGTTGGGGAGGGGCCTCAGATGGGTAGCAAACATGGTAACCTTCTCAGAGGTGCTGCCAGTCCATAGTAGGGGTGAGGCTAGGGTACATTACACCATGCAGTTTAATGAATGGCTGTAAAACTGGTGCAGAGCACAGGGCTCTGGCTTCATTGGGGACTGGGGGTCCACCTGGAGAGATAAAGGTCTATACTGGCACGATGGTCTGCATCTGTCCACGAAGGGAACCAAACTCCTAGGTGACAGGTTTAAATGCTTCCTTGGCAAGCTTTTAAACTAGCCAAGGGGGGAGGTGCTGATAAGAGGCAGGAAATTTCAAGCCTCCCCCCACAAAACATGGCAGGTAGTAAGGTAAACACTGAGGTACAGAGCTCAACACAGGGCAGGACAGGGGTAATTGGAAAAATAGACAAGGGCAATAAGAACAGGGATGGGGGAAAAGGATAAAGCCAACATTAAATGGAGGGCAATGAGTACCAATGCCCGTAGTCTGGGAAACAAGCTTCCTGAGCTAGTAGCCCTGATGGAAGATGAACAATTGGATATTGTGGCAGTCACAGAAACATGGTACACAGAGAACCATGACTGGGATATCAACATACCAGGGTACACAATCTACAGTAGGAACAGGGAAGGTAAAAGAGGAGGTGGAGTAGCTCTATACATAAGGGAAGGGATCAAAGCTATAGAACTAAAAAGTAAAGAGGGAGGACAAGAGGCACTCTGGGTCACCTTGGAGACAGGGAATGGCACCACAATCTGCACAGGGGTTGTATACAGACCCCCATCTCAAGTGGAGGAAACAGACAAGAAAATGATAGAGGACATTCTTAAAATGGCTGAAAAAGGGGAGATACTGTTGATGGGGGACCTGAATATGCCAGATGTTAACTGGATGACATGTACTGCAGCCACATTCAAGAGCAGAGTCATTCTCTATGCCCTGCAGGGGGCAGGCCTTAGACAGCTAGTGTTGGAACCCACTCAGGAGAGAGCAATACTAGACCTGGTACTCTCAAATGGAGAGAGGATCACAAATTTAGAAGTCAATAGACATCTGGGAACAAGTGACCACTGCACAGTGTGCTTCACAATGAGCACAACCATGGAGATAAGCCATACAAAAACAAGGATACTGGACTTTAGAAGGGCTGACTTTGGCAAAATGGGTGAATACCTGAAGAATGCACTAGAAAATGGCCAAAAAGGAGGGGTGGAAGAACAATGGAGAAAAATCAAAACTGCCATCATAGAGGCAACAAGCCATTGTGTGAAACAAATAAAGAAAACAAAGCAGAGTAAAAAACCACTATGGTTCTCAAAAGAGGTGGCAGGGAAGGTTAAGGAGAAAAAGGCTGCATTCAAAAAGTATAAGGAATTACAGAAGGAGCACGACAGGGAACTGTATCAATTAAAGCAGAAAGAAGTGGGGAAGGCAGTCAGAATAGCAAAGGCCAAAACCAAGGAAAAAATAGCCAACTCAGTTAAGAAGGAGGATACAACCTTTTATAGGTAAACTAGGGAGCATAGAAAGGTTAAGGGAGGGATAGTGAAGATTAATAAAGGAGAGAGGAGGTGGGAAGAGGGAGACGTAAAAAGGCAGAGATACTGAATGAATACTTTTGCTCAGTATTCACAAAAGAAGATGAGGAGGCGTTACCTAAACCAGACAATAGAAGCACTCTGGGTAGGGGGGGTTGACAACAGTCCATTCACAGAAGAAAGAGTCCTGAAAGAACTCCTAAAACTCAAGGTGGACAAAGCATTGGGGCCTGATGGGATTCACCCCAGAATCCTAAAAGAACTAAGGAGGACCTAGTGACACCACTGACCATGCTTTTTAACAAATTATGGCAGGATGGGGTGGTACCTGAGGACTGGAGGAGGGCAGATGTGATTCCCCTTCACAAAAGTGGGAGCAAGGCAGAAGCAGGAAACTACAGACCTGTTAGTTTGACCTCAGTGGTGGGGAAAATGATGGAATCACTTCTGAAAGAAAGAATTGCTGAGTACCTAGAGGCCAGCAGGGCACAGGACCCAAAGCAGCATGGATTCACAGCAGGAAGGTCATGTCAGATGAATATAATCAATTTCTTTGACTGGGTGACCAAAGTAATAGACCAGGGAGGGGCTGTGGATATGGCCTACCTAGACTTTAGCAAGGCATTTGACACAGTCCCGCACAAAAGATTAATAATCAAGTTAGCCAGCCTGGGAATGGGTCCAAGAGTGGTAGTCTGGGTAGCAAACTGGCTGCACAACAGGACACAGAAGGTAATAGTGAATGGAACACATTCCGAAGAAAGGGGGGGTTACTAGTGGAGTACCTCAGAGCTCAGTACTGGGTCCAGTCTTCCTTAACATCTTTATAGGTGACTTTGCAGAGGATCTGGAGGGAAAGGTATGCCTCTTTGCAGATGACACAAAGATCTGTAACAGAGTTGATACACAAGAGGGGGTAGAAAAGATGAGAAGGGACTTGGCAAGGTTGGAGGAATGGTCAGACACATGGCAAGTTAGAGTCAATGCAAAGAAGTGCAAAGTAATGTACCTGTGAAGCAAAAATCCAGGAGAAGAGTGCACAATAGTAGGAGAGGTACTAACAACAACAAAAATGGAAAGGGACCTGGAGGTAGTCTTATCAGATGACCTAAAGCTGGGTAAGCAATGTGAAAAGTCGGTAAGGACAGCCAGGGGGATACTGGGATGCATACGAAGGGGCATCACAAGTAGAAAAAGGGAAGTAGTTATCCCTCTGTACAGACAGTTGGTGAGACCCCACATGGAGTACTGTGTGCAGTTTTGGAGACCTCGTCTACACAAGAACATAGACAGGATGGAAGCAGTCCAGAGGAGGGCAACTAAAATGGTGCAGGGTCTGCATCGGAAACCATATGATGAGAGACTATTAGAGCTTAATATGTATACCCTTGATGAAAGGAGGGACAGGGGGGACATGATAGAAATGTTCAAGTACCTCAAGGGAATCAACAAAGTTCAGGAGGGTATCATCTTTCAGAAAAAGAGATGTGTAAGAACAAGGAGGCACAATTTAAAGATAGAGGGGGGATGGCTTGGAGGTAATGTGAGGAATCTTTTTGTCACGGAAAGAGTGGTGGATACATGGAACTGCTTCCCTGGGAGGTCATTGGGTCTAAAACAGTGGGGGGATTCAAACATGCATGGGACAGACATAAAGCAATTATAGTGGGGGGGGGGTTGCAGGAAGTAGGCTGTTGGTTAACTAGAATCTGCAGCTTATCCAGTAGACAGGGAAATGGGCAGGCTGGGTGGGCTTATCTGCCATCAAAGTCTTTGTTTCTATGTGAAGTGAAAGTCAAAGAATTATTTATTTATTTATATATATAATATTTGAATGGAGAGGGACTAAACGTGCAAAAGAGGGCCATGGAGGGGGGGGAGGGCCAGGGCATAGACAGGGAGATGGGCCCTAAAGTGACGGGGGAAGAACAGGTCACATAAGTGATTGCAGACCTAAGGGTTATTGGAAACAGACACAGGAGTCCTTATGATGGTGCATAATTAGGGCTTTGAACAATGCTAGGCTAATAGGGCAACTTATTTTCAGGGTTTTTTTGCAGCTTGTTCCACAACAGGGAAAGTATGTAGCTCATAGAGGCCCTGCCGAAGCGGGATCTAACTTCAGCTTCAAATAGTGGAATTGTTTATAGCCGATGAAAAATGTTGAGACATGAAACTATACAAGAAAATCTAGGAACAACTTAAAGAGCAGGTTCTCGCTTTAAGCTGTCATTTTGAGATATGGTTGAATTACTGCTGATTAGGGTCATTTTTATGTGCTGAAGCTGAAAGATTGTGTTTCTGACCTGTTTGCAGTGTGATTTCTGGCCATCTTGTACTTGCTTCCTAGGCTGCCCATGTTTAAGTGTCTAAAATGAAGGATGTGGGAGTTTGCCAAAGCTTGAGCTGGTGTGATGTTGGTTAAAGAAAAACAGACTCGGGCTTCTCAGTACATTATTAACACGGCCACGCTCCTAGTACTGTCCTCACATACTTTTTATATGCATTTGTATGATTAGTGTTGTCTATGTTAATCCGAGTATTTATTGTTTAATGACTTGGGATGTGCTGTAAATGAGTCTTGTTTTCTTGTTTCATCCTGTACTGTATTCAACTTTTGAATAAAAAAAAAACAAGATGTGCTCATTCACATCTGATGAGTGATGGTCAAATGTTCCATATTAGCCATGGTTGAAGTAGCAGCATGAACAGCAGTTTTCATTCATGGAGCAGTGATCTGACTGAGTAAAAAAGGAATACAGAACTCAAATACAAATATAAATATTCCAACATCCAATGCAAATGTCTTACCTAATATTTCCTTATGTAAATAAACTTATTTCATACGCACTGCATTGCTATTCAGATGGCACAGAAGTTCCGATTTTACTATTCAGAACCACAAAAACTAGACAGGAGTTGAAATATTTATTTTTTAGTCATGTTCTGTATTCCTTTTGTACTCAGTCAGACCGCTGCTCTATGAATGAAGGTCACTACGCATCCTGTCACTTCAACCACGGCTAATAAGGAACTGTTGACTGTCACTCATTGGATGTGAACGAGCACATCTGTGAGGACAGTACTAGCAGCATTGCTGTGCTGATGACATACCATGAGGCCTGAGTTTGTTTTCCTTCAACTGATGTCACACAGACTCAGGCTTCAGTAAACTCACACTATCTTTGTTTTCGAGACTTAAACGCAGGCAGCCTTGGAAGCGAGTACAAGATAGCATGAAGTCACACCCCTAACAGGTCAGAAAAACAAAACAATCTTTCGGCTTCAGCACATAAAAATTACCCTAACCAGCAGTAACTCAACCATATCTCAAAATGACAATATGCAGTAAGAACCTGTTCTTTAAAAGAATCCATGAAGGTTGGTGCTGTGAGACTTCTGGTGATGCACTGTGCAGACTAGCAGCTTCCCTACACAGCTCCAGCCAACCACTTCCAAAAATCATTTTTAACCCATAAACCACACTAATTGGGCATTGCAACGAACACAAGAAAGTGACGGAATATCAAAAGACGAACTGAAGACACACTATTTATCTCTACATGGAGGTGGATATTAAGAAAATGCTGCCTAATCGTACACCCCCTGTTACGCCAAAAAAAGCCCCCAAAAAGGCTAGGGCTTCAGGCTCCAGTTCGAATCTAAATTCTAGCCCTTCTTCTGGAGACAGTGAGCCGCTTACCTTGCAACGGTTTTTGAAGGAGTTTAAACCATTTCGTGACGATCTGCAGAAACTGACATCTGATTTCAGTTCCCTGAGTTCAAAGCTGAATGAGGTTTCACAAAGAGCCTCCGACAACTTAGCTAGGCTCTTCTTGTTGGAGAAAAAACAAGACAAGCTCGACCCTGAACTTAGCACCTGTAGACAACGTCTGGCCAAATTGGAATTGAAAGTGGAGGATCTCGAAGGGCGCAGTCGATGGAATAATGTGGTCATAATAGGGCTTCCTGAAGGGGAAGAAGGGCATGATACAATTCTTTTTATCCAAAAGTTGATAGAGAAACTAGACAGCCCCTCGCCCTTTGGTGCTAAATGTATTATAGAAAGAGCACATAGGGCTCTTCTTTCCAAGCCAGTGCCTGGTGCCCCTCCACATCTGACAATATTTCAATTTTTGAACTTTTTGGAGAAACAACACTTCCTGCAAAAAAATCAAAGAGCTCCAGGAAATCAGATGGGAGGGGAAAAATCTGAGAATAGCCCAGGATTTGCCTGCTTCCGTACACCTGAAGAGAATGGCTTTCCACCCGATGGTGTCCAAGCTAATCGCTGCCAGCATCAAGTATAGGATGGCGTAGCCAGCTAAACTACATGTTCTCATCGCAGGAGCTTGGACCTCCTTTGAAGATCCAGAAACAGCCGCTCCACAGCTTAAAGCTGCCTTCCCCAACCTTTTCAAAAATCCCTGACTATGACATCAAGAAGTCCCTGGTCTGAGGAGTGGCGTTACAGCGATTGAAGGGGAGATGTCTCCTTTGGAAGGGGATTTATATGGCCAGATTTATCTTCTACCTATCGCTACCCTGTAAGCATAATGGGATATCATACCACTAGGTTTACTGGATTTTTGTGTGCAATACACCAGGCCAAACCTAATTTTTAAGCTGGTGGGGCAAATAAAATAGTTTCTACATTAGAGTTATTCCAGCTCTGTTTTTTTGCAGAAGTTCTCACTCTCGATTTCTCCTCTCAGCACTTCAACACATTTGTTGCTACAGGGAGTTCCGACAATACTAGGGATGGCTGTTCTGATCCATCGTGGTTGCCAGAATAAGTAAATCCTGACTTTGGAGGTTCTATCGATTGACACCAGAGCGGTAGACATTTCAGTTGGTTATCTTGCTGTGTTTAGAAAAAAAAAAATTTGTTTCCAAAGATAGGGGCCTCGTGGCTTGTTGTGAAGAGACCCTTCTCAGCACTTCAATACCTTTGCCACTAAAGGGAGTACCGACACTACTAAAGATGGCTGTTCTGATCCATTGTGGTTACCAGAGTAAGTAAATCCTGACTTTAGAGGTTCGAGTGAGCGACACTAGAACTGTGGACATTTCAGTGGGATTATCTTGCTGTTTTTAGAATAAACTGTGTTTTGTTTTCAAAGACAGGGGATTCATGGCTTGCTGTGAAGAGCCCCTTTTCAGTTGGGTTATCAAAAAAGCTGTCGAAGTATGTGGGAAAGTGAGTGATAGACAGGATATTATATTTATGTTGTTCAAGTGTACTCTCAGTTGCAATGTGAACTGGAACTGTTGACTTTCTTTTGTTTGTACCTCACAACCTGTGTGGTGTTTTCTAAAATGTAGATAATAACTGAATAAAAGCTGTGGATAAGGACATATTTGATTCCAATTTAGGACACTTTCTGTTGTTAAGGTAAATAACTCTGTCTGAGTCACCAGATGCTTTGATAACAACTCAGCATTATTATAGTTCTATCATTATATCCTACATTTAATTTTGTAGTTTAAAAATTTTCTATTGGCAAATTGATGTTAAATAGTTTTAGGCACCCCAACCATGTTCATACACCTAGGTAGGTTGTAATTTTGCAGATGTTATGTAGTGTTTAACCTTAGAAGAATTTTTAATTCTATTATTCTTCAGCAGTTAGCCTTTGTTAGGGTGGCTGGAGCAGAGGGGAAGGTTGCGGGGCATGAGGCAAAAGATGAAGTATAGAAGAATGGGTGGGAGAGTGGGCTGGGAGCAAGACTTATTGCTCACACAGTCCATTATATGTATGTAGGGGTTATTTAGGGTTTGGGGGGAGGCGGGGGGTACTTCACACAGGGGGCTGCCAACTGGGAAAGTTAAGTGATATATGTTTCTTACTTCAACTAGTTTATAAACCTCCATGACTGGAGCATTGAGAATAATTATATGGAATGTCAGGGGGGCTAGATGCAAACTTAAGCAGTACCAGATCCTCAAACATCGGAATTTACTGGCAGCAGAAACTGTGTTTGTGCAAGAGTCCCACCTATTGAATTCAGAGGCAGTTAAACTACGTAGGCAGCAAATAGGTCAAGGTTTCTCAGCTGAGGGTAATACCCAAAGTCATGGGGTTCTGATCCTACTATGTAGGTCCATACCATTTTCTCCTAATTTACTCATAGCCGACCCAGAAGGGCGATACATCATAGTGAGAGGAAGCTCTATACCAGCATTATCATCCTAGGCAGTATATACGGCACCAATATTGACTCACCCAGCTTTTTCATGCATCTCTTAATATTCTCACTCCATTTTTAAACATCCTTCTCATTATAGGGGGTGATTTCAATCTGGTTTTTGATCCACAGATGGACCATTCAGGCAAACTACTTCAAGGGCTTTCTCCAGCACAACGGGCATTCTGAGATTTGTTAGATGGTACAGGCATGACAGATTTCTGATGCATCCTTCACCCTGTGGACAGAGAGTTTACATTTATGTTACAGATTCATCATACATCTTTCCATATTGATTACCTGCTAATTTCCCAATATTTGATTCCTGGGGTGTCGGACGCTATCATACTTTCAGGTCTACTTTCGGATCATTCCCCAGTGTCTTGTCTGATTTCCCTTACATCTCTCCCCACCAAGGGTGGGCGATGGAAGGTCAATAATCAACTGTTTAAAAATCCAGAGAATGTTAAATACATAGCCGAACACATCACATTTTTTTCCAACATTAATACTAATTCTACAGGAAGACCAGATAGTGAATGGTGTTCCGTAAAATCCTACCTCCATGGCCTTCTGAGTGGGTTGGTGACCAAAAGAAAAAGAACACAAGAAGAGCAGCTCAGACTCCTATTATCCCTAATTCGGGCCTTGGAACACAACTTATCGCCCCAGTCTTCGGACCAAACTAGGCAAGACCTAGTGAAATTAAAGGATTCATATTTGAACTTATTAAGACAGAAGGCTGAATTTTCTATCTTGAAAACTAAAGCTCTCTATTTAGACCAAAGAGAAAAAGAAGGGCATCTCCTGGCCCTTACACTCAAACAGCTTGAATCACACAGATTTATCGCTGCGGTCCATTCCCAGGATGATGATACATTGAAAATATCTCCACCAGATATTGCCTCTGAATTTAGGAAATACTACATGAAGTTATATAGCCCTATGGAAGAACCCCCATCTTTATTACAACTAAGTTCCTATCTAGCACATTCCCTTTTACCTTCTATTTCAAATTCTCATAAGGCCTCCCTCGTTGCTTCCATCAGCTCAGATGAAATAATTAGAGTTATTAAAGACTTGCCTGTGGACAAGACACCTGGTCCAGATGGATTCTCCTTCAATTTTTATAAAATCTTTGCCCCACAATTGGCACCATCCCTTCTTACCTGATTTCATCACATTCTTTCTGGAAAGGATTCTGATGAATCTTTATTTGAAGCATTAATTACATTAATACCCAAAGACGGTAAACCCCTCGATTGAACACAAAGCTATAGACCGATTTCCCTTCTTAATCAAGACCTCAAGATTCTCACAAAACTTCTAGCAGATCGATTAGGCCCTGTGTTACTGGATATCATAGGCCTGGATCAAGTGGGCTTCATGAAAGCCAGATCCTCGGTAGACCACCTTAGAACCCTGTTGCATGTCTTCTCGGCTACCAGGGATGCTGATTTTCCCACTGTTCTGGTCTCCCTGGATGCCGAGAAGGCATTCGACAGGGTTGATTGGAACTTTTTATTTCAATCACTTGAGGCATTTGGATTTCTCTCTCTGTTTATAATGTGGATAGGTCCACTGTATAAATCCCCAACAGCACACGTTGTCTGTAATGGGCTACTGTCTGACCCTTTCACATTACATGCTGGAACCAGACAAGGGTGCCCATTATCCCCCTTGCTGTTTAATATCTACTTAGAACCTCTTATCCATAGGATTACAACAAGCCCAGATGTCCAGGGTATAAATATACACCTTTAGATTGTTAAAGTCTCGGCTTATGCGGATGACTTGCTCCTTCAACTATCTCTCCCTAATACTTCAATACCTGCCCTGATCACAATTCTGGAAGAATTTAGTTCCATGTCCAACTATAAATTAAATGGAGACAAGACAGTGGTTTTTCCCTTGAATTACAAGGTGATGAAGTTAAATGCTTTAACAGCAGGTTTTTCCTGGCAGACCAAATTCTTGAGATACCTGGGAATCAACCTGTCAAGAGAGCCCAATAGATTTATAAAATTGAATCTGGACCCATTAATCTCTGTTATTAGACAGGATCTTAAAAGATGGGTGCTACTTCCCCTTTCTCTCTAAGGGAAAAATAAATATAGTCAAAATTAATATTTTTCCCTGGTTATTTTATCCAATTAATCTTTCAAATGTCTGGTTGTCTCTGGCATGGTTTAAAAGGATACACAAGATAATCACAGACTTTATTTGGGCTGCTAAGAAACCCTGGAGAAGTTATAACAAGCTCTCAGCATCAAAAGTGAAAGGAGGACTACGTCTTTCGCACATTGGGCTACATTATTGGGCCAGCTATGCAAGCAAGTACATGAGATGGCTTACAACAGAACATTCCCCAACATCACATTCCTTTACTCCCATATGGCTCAAAATAGAATGTACCCTAATACAAGAAAATGGGCTATGCCCTGTTGCACTTTTGCATATAAACTTAAAATATTTGCCCCATTGCTCAAAGGTAGCCCTATTGCATTATCCATTAGAGTTCACCCTCAACTGTGTTGTTTTCTGAAATATAAACACATTACAGATCTTTCTTAACTGTGGTGGGGGAACCCGAATCTCACTATTGATGGCAAACCTCTTCAGTTGAAATGGATCTCCCAATTAGGAGATGACCCCCTTAATTTTTTTATTCAGAATGATGGTTCTTGGTTAACTTCACCTGAAATTTTACATAAAGCCCATATTCCAAACTCTGTTATCTTTAAAATATTCCAATTACGTCTCCTGATTGTAAAATCTTTTGGTACTGTTCCACTCATACCCCCAAGCCCATCCTGCATGATAGAGCTGATTCCCATTGTGGGCCTTCCCCATGCTGTATCTAGAATGCATGCAATAATCCACAATTGGAAATAGCCTGATAGTTTTGGCCTGACTCAATTTTGGTCTTCTCTTTTTCCCCATCAGGAAATGGTTTGGCCCTCTCTGTGGCTGAACTGTGATAAATATGTCAAATAAGATAAGTTCCGGTTAACACAGTTTAAAATCTTGCATAACTTCTATTACTCACCTCAGAAATTGGCTAGGTTGGGACTCCTACCTTCTCCCACATGCACTTGTTGCCAGCAGGATGAGGGTAATCTACTGCACATTTTCTGGGCATGCCCCAAGATAGTCCCCCTTTGGAATGTGATTCAACAGAAGGCCGACACCCTATTAGGCTTTTCAGACCTCTTCTCTCTCAAAATATGTATACTGGGGGATCTTTCTTCTGTCACAGTCACTAACAGAAAATATCACATAACCCTTATAGCTATGTCGGTCAAAAGTCTGGTCTTGCGGCATTGGAAAAATATGACTGACATTACTTATAGTGAATGGCTACAGAAATTGCTGGCAAACCTGAGAATGGAAAAGACAATTGCTAGTCTACATGATCAATCTCAGAAATTTCACAAGGTTTGGGGCCCTCTTGTTTCATTGTACTCTCTCCAATTGCCATAAAGGTTTTTCTCTTTCCAGTAGGTAGTTTTATATTAAGTGGCAGTACACTGTGTGAAGGGATGGAAATAGGGAGAGAGGAGTGGGGAGGATGAGAGCTGATCTAATTACTAGTATGTATTACTATGTCATTTGTTTGTATGTATTATTTGATCTTCTCTCTGTAATTGTATAAACATGAATACAAATCTTAATTGCAAAAAAAAAAGAATCCATGAATTCATAACAGTATTAGAAAGTAACATAAATGAGATGTTATAATTAGAATCTGCAAACTTCACCCTGAAATACAATTGTGATTATTGTAAATGAAGCAATAGATATAACAGTTGGTTTTACTATAAGATCATGCTCAGTGCCATTCATTCAGATGGTAGCCAGCCAGACAAGGTGGTGAGAGGAGGGTCTGTTCCAGTCACCACCTCTCTGCCCACTGATGGTGATGACTTTATTTAGGTGGGTTGGGTGTCAGATGGGGGGTTCTTAGTGGGTGGGGCATGATAACTTTGTTGGCTTGTGGAGTGGTGAGGAGTTAGCACTAGCACCAGTTATGTGTTTAAAAACAAACTGAGATTAGGGCAGGAGTGGGGCACCATTAGCACCACTGGATCAGGATAGGAGGGTGTACTTCTAGCACCAGGGATGATATCTTACTTTACACGGTGCTCAGGTGTGGGAGGAGGCATATTTTGTGTCTCAGTGCTTGGCACCAGTGATTGAGGGGGAAGACATTCATGCTGATAAGAGCTGAGGTTTGGAAGTGTTAAATAGCTTTGCCACAGTAGCCTTTTATCACTTCCAAATCCCTTTCAATATACTATTGCACCTTGTAAAGCAAGAGGTTCACCTCATTTGCATGGGTGTGCTGGTGTATGTAGCATGACCATGTTAACTACTTGGTGATGTGCTAAATGCATCTTTGAACAT
This sequence comes from Neoceratodus forsteri, assembly GCA_016271365.2. Classification (NCBI taxonomy): domain Eukaryota; kingdom Metazoa; phylum Chordata; order Ceratodontiformes; family Ceratodontidae; genus Neoceratodus; species Neoceratodus forsteri. The sequence goes on along the minus strand of CM057449.1, from coordinate 460,508,408 downwards.
AGCAGCAGTTGGGCTATACCAAGTATGGCACTGAGCTGGTAAATGCTACCCTTATGCCTTGAGTATGCAGTCAATTACTTCCAAAAAGAAAATCAACAAAGATCATAGCTGAACTAAAGGATATGCCATAGACAGACAGAATTAGATAATTAAACTTAATGACATTGGAACAGTGTAGGATCAGAGTAGACATGTTATTAATGTACGATATTATGACAGACCCATATCTAATATGTAAAATGAATCGGTAGAGATGGTACTGTGGGTACACATTTGGTGTGTGTGTTTTTTTATATAAAAGTTTAAATCCTATGAAGGAGTTCACTTCATTTTCTTTGGGAGTGTATGAGACCACCATTTGTCTAAGTCCAATGAAGTGATTACTAGTAACACCAAATTGAAATTTAAGGACACAACTGGTGCATACATCAGTCAAGGGGGTTAACACAATACCATTAAACCATATTGCATAATATGGGCTTTCACCTTTATACTCTTTTTATCCTAAGTATGATCCTAAATAATTAAGATTAGTATCTGTATACAATAGCAATAACATAGAATTGTACTGAGAAAATGAAAACTATTGAATTCATCAGTAATGTTTTTGATTACTGAGGCATGTACTTAAAATCAAAATTATCTCTAAAAGTAAAAATTCCTTTCAACAGAACACAACAGAATGAAGGCAACTATTATGCTACTGAATACATTGCAACAATTGCTCATAACTGAACATTGGAAAGAGGTACTGAAGGAAAGTAGTTTCACTTGGGTCTATAAAATGGTCAATGGTGACATTATACTACTAATTTTAAAGTTATAGGGGCTTAACATTACATTGTTTACTTACTTGCAAATTTTGTAAACAATTTCATCATACTTGGCTGCTAATAAATCAGTCCCCTGTAAAGTTAAACATCTAAAATGGGGCACTAATATCCATTTAATAATGGACCTTAAATGCACCAAATTTGGTGAAATTTGGCTGACTAATTTTTACATTATTCAGAAATATTGACATTTAAATTCTGGTGAAATATATTGTAGATTTCCCCCAAATTTCACAGAAGCAGAATTATAATTTCACCCTTGTGTTAATGATAGAATTTTAATTTCATACAGTGCAAACTGAGACTTATTTCTTGCTACCACTCTATGCAAACTTGGTAACTACCACCAACCAGAAACACCAATAAAGTAAAACACATATTGTACGAGGAGTCACATGATGCGGCTGCCTGAGTAAGATGTGCTCCATTACAGCTCCGCTCACCTGTGCCTTCTCTACATTTAAAAACAACTGACACATTAAACTTGCTGCATCAAACACAATCTGAACAATTAGCCTACATCAGGAACTTACCCGAGAGGACAGTTGAAAAGGTTATGGAGGCAGAAATGCATTTGGCAGTGCCCAGACACACTCCGCCTGGAAAAACAGAAAAGCAGGCCAAAGAATCCAGGACGAATCCTAGCAGCACTACGCAGACTCAACCTGTATCGGCACTGTCTGCGAGCCCACCTGAAGCAACTCCTCTAAGTTTAGAAAGATTCCTCCATGAATTCCAACCATTTTGGGATGAAGTAAGATCCCTGGTATCTGAGGTTAAATTGATTACAGAAACTTTAGAGGATACCTCATGGAGAGTGACTGACAACGAAGCCCACATTTTCTCCTCAGAGAAGCAGTTTGAGAAGTCAGAATCCTCAGCTACTTTGAATCAACAGTCTCTTAAAAAGTTAGAAAACAAAATAGAAGATCTTGAGGGCTGAAGCCGAAGGAATAATCTCATCATCATAGGGATTCCGGAAAAAGAGGAAGGGTCTGATTCGCTGTTATTCACACAAAAGCTTCTAAACAAAATAGCAGGGCCTTGTCCATTCAGCTCCAACTATATCCTGGAGCGTGCACATTGGGCTCTTCACCCAATGCCTCCTCCAATAGCTCAACCCAGGCCCTTAATCTGCCAATTCCTGAACTATCAAGAGAAACAACATATTTTATTAAAAATAAAAGAAGTCCAGGAAATTCTGTGGCTCTGCACCTTGCTAACTCTGGTGCCTCCTGAATCTGGATCCAGTCTGGCAGATTAAGGGCTCCCTACCCCCTGCCATGGAGGGCAAGCTGTGGGGGATACCGGGAGAAGATTAGTCCTTGGGGATGCCTGGGGGTGACGGGGTTGGGAAGTTCAGTGGGAAAGATGGGCTGGCCAGGACGGCAGGAGAAACAAAGAAACTAATAAAGGAAAAAAAGAGACATCTTCAGACATGGCAGGTGAATACAGACCACACAGGAGATTTTGATATGGTTGAGCAGTGTATTATCAAAGAGCAACAACAGTGCAAACAGTGCAGTATACTAGGCAGAGAATGACAAGATGAACGATACACCAATGCAATGCTACCAGGCAAGGAGGGTTTTTGCAAAGAGGGCGCACACAAACAGAAGTCCATGTTAACAGGGGGTCCTAAAGGGGTGTTAACAGAGTTACATGCTATCAACAGGGGGGAAGGGGTGAATGACATAACAGGACCACCATGCATGGGGTAGTGCATAGTATACACGCAAACACAGGCCATGTGGGATGAAACAGAGATGTAGACAAAGATATCCTCTGGCCACGAGGGGTAAGGTCTGTAGTACACGCCATCCATGCTAGGGTTAGGACTGCCTGGGCTTTGTCACAGTGACAGATGGTGGCATTGCAGGGATACAGCGGGGGAAGGTGGGGAACCATGTTGGAGGGGAGTGTAGGGATGGTGTAATCCACCTCCGTCATGGCCGCGCGGGGTACTGCCCATGGGGAGGGGCAGATCACAACATGGTGTGTGTCCTCAGTGACCTATGAATCCCGATTGTGCTGGGTATTCTCATTCCAGCACTACATGACGTTAGTGTGGGGTGGCATTACTCCTACTAGCTAGGCCAGGGCTATGATTGGCTCTCACAGTGCCTACCATCATGGCTGCAGCCTCCTGCACAGCAGAACACAGGTCACATAGGACCGCCACATGCTCCACATGCTTTGTCTTCACCCACTGCTCCACACGCTGCATATCCTTATGCAGCATGTGGTAGAGTCATGTCTGTTCCTGCTGCATAGCACTGTGTGCCTCCACAGTGGACTGCAGCAGCTATCAGATCTCTGCCATGTCCTGCTGTTGCTGAGGACTGTCCATTTGGGAAAGGGTCAGGCTGTACCTGCAGCCATTATAATGGCTGGAGCTGCACCGCAGTGGGATCAGTGGCCCATGATGGGTGCTATGGGCTGGCAGTGGATGGCCTGGTGTGGCAGGGCAGTCTTGGCACAGGATGCATTATGTGGAGGCACAGTGGTGACTGGGCCTTGTGGTATCAGACAGGGTAGTAGGATGATGGTCATGCTGTGGTTGGGGTCCTGGGGTTGGACAGTGGTGACACAGTGGTGGCTGTGCCAAGGGCAGTGGTGGGCTGCACCCCTGTGACCACTGGGGCATGTGGGGACAGCAACTTGGCCCCAGTGTTTGGGGATCTGGGGAGGGACAGCCTCTCTGGATATGGGGCAGGCCCACCTGTTCCAAACTCTCAAGGTAGGTCTCATCATCGTCTTCTTCCATGTCCTTCTTGCTGCTGTTTGCCAGCTGGCACAGATAGGTGGGTGTCAAGGGGCTGCACGTGGCAAGATGACCCTGGCATGTCCTCTCTGTGCCCCATCCTATGTGCTGTCCTGTATGGAGAAGAAAGGAGAGTTATACAGTACCATACTGGATGGAGTGGTGCACAGGCAGAGGCAGCATGCATGCCTGCTGCATAATGTCACATTGCCCAAGCTGTGTGTCCAGTGTATTGCCTACACCTCACAGTTACCAGCACTACATTACACTGGTGAGCACACCTGACATCACCATGTGGAACACAATCCAGCACCAGTGTGCACATGGCCAGTGCCAGTGTGCTCACACTTCCACACATATGTACATACACCCAGCACCAGTGAGTACACACCCACCCACCAGTGGACACTGATCCAGCACCAGTGGGTAGACACTCCAGCACTAGGGAACACACACTCAACACCAGTGGATACACTCCCAATCAGCAGTGAGCACACACACCTCCTCCCTATGGAGCACATACCCAGAACTGATAAGCACACAGGCAGCACCCCCACATGGATCATGGTCATGGACCTGCACACAGATGGCTACATACTAAGTGATAAGGAGACCGCAGTGTGGCCTGCACTCAGTGTGCTAGCCAGAACTGTTGTATGTGTGCTCCCATACCTATAGACAACCAGACATACACACATGGCCTACAGGACATTGCGCTGGCAGTCACTCACATGGATGAGTAAGTCCCTTTTGGCTTTTTTATCCACCATCTGGCACTCCCTTCACCTCCATGGGCTGTAGAGTGGATGCTATGGCCTCCTCCACAGGATTCAGGATACATGCGGCCATCGTTGCCTGTGGGGGCCCAGTCTGTGGCATGTAGCTCTCTGTAGCCTGTTGCCATGACCTCTGTCATGCACCACTTTATGTCCTTGAAGTGCTTTCTCACTGCTTCCACAGGCCTGTTTCTGCCACTGTTGGCATGGATCTCCTTGCTGATCTCATCCCAGGCCACCATACTCAACATCTGCTCTCCTGCACCAGGACATGACCGCCACCCTGGCCTTCCAGACCTGTGCCAGAGCATGTAACTCCTTTATGGTGAAGCAGCGGGCCCATATCCTGTTGGTATCCTCCATGATACCTTCTGGACAGTGGCGTGTAAAACAGTTGACTGGGGGTACACACAGCAGCACACAGCTGAAAGAGACAGTGGGGGACCCCCCATCCCCAACTATGCAGGAATCTTGGCAATGTCTGCCCTTCTACAGCCTTAGGCCAACTAATACCATGCTGTTCATGCTGCCCTCTCCCATTCTGACAAACATAGATAGGCAGGGATGGACAAGAGCAGGGATGAACAGACCCCGGGGCCACTGCCATGAACAAATGTCTGTGATAGGGCTACCCTACTGGCAGTGTACAACTTGGACCATAGGAGGGGGCACTCCCTCCCAGACACGACAGCACCTCCATCACTAAAATTGGACGCCACTGGCCACCACCACCACATGTCCACAGTACTATTGCACACAGCACATACACAGGGGAAACATTGGGTAGGAGACACAAGGCCTCTGTTCATGCATGTCCCCAGCACATGTCTGACAGACCCACCACCACCATCTTCCAACTGTGTACAGTGATGTAAGTGAGTTTTATTGAGTGTCTCAATTTGAGCAACTCAATAAAACTGCACCACTAATGGCGAGTGGTGAATAACAGCTATGACTGCTTTAGAGTGAGCTATGCTCGCTACAGCATGATATGGGGATTTGCTTGGCCATGCCCTGCTGAGCTGACCATTTGGCATAGTGGCTTGAGCCACTGCCTCTGAGCTGATGGATCTGGGTTTGGGTACCGGTCAGCTGTGTAGAAATTTTTTTGGGTGATTCTAACTTTCTGTTGAGTCTGCACCCCTTCCCCAAGTTGATTATATTAGTTTTGAAGGTGTGGGGGGGCTTGACCCCCACAAAGGGTGGTGCGGGGGACATAAAAATACTTATTTTGCTTGACGTTGTTCAGGGAGTAAGCAGTCATCACTGTTTGCGATGGTCAGTGTAATGTTGCTCGCTCTTTTGACATTGGGCACTTTTGTGTTCGCTGCTTGTGATTGTCACAGTTAAAGACTCACCGTTATCACATAAAACCCTTCCAACGATATGTAGACTTATTGTCAGCTATGACTGCCATGCTGAAGCCAATGCATGCACACAGTCCAATGCATAACCATCACATTCTAGGCTGCACCACAGCACAGTGACCTTTGTTTACCAGTACTTATGCTGTGGTGGCAATGTCACTTGCATGACAAGGCCCATGTGTAGTGGCATTGCATGGATGGCACAGACTGTGTACTGATTACGGTGACCATGATATGTCAGTGTTCATTGCTATGTATGATCAGGGATGGAATCACATGTGTAGTGCATGTGGCTTTCCTGGGAGGTGTCCCCAGCAAGATGCGGATTTTGCCCCCATCAGTGTCACATGCACTGTCCATACTACGCTGCATGACCACAGGTATGCATGTGCCAAGTACAGAATGGGGTGTAATGGTACTGTAGTGGGGTCCAGACATGTGATGGCCACTGTGCAGGCCCACACCTACTGTATCCAGCCCCCCGCAGCAGTTGCACAGGTATGTTGTGCCTGCTCCTGCAAGGCTACCAGTTGGAGATAGGCCATGCAGTGCTTTAAAGGTGAGCTGGCAGGTTTGATACATGAGCCGCTCATCCAGGTTGAGTAGGGTAGCCAAGGCATACAGCTGACATGTATGCGTATGTCTAGGTGCACTGGTGATAAGTCTGCAGGCTTTGTTAAGTGTAAGGCGGACCTTGCTGAGCGCTGTCTGATCAGCTGACCCATAGACCGGGAGGCCATAGTCGATGAGAGATATGACAGAAGAGGTGACAGCAAGGCAGAGGGCATCCACAGGGGACATTTTTTGTGCCGGTAGAGAATGCCCAGCCGACGGTTGGCGGCAGTGTTCAAGGAGGAGATATGGTCATGGAAGGAGAGGGCAGGGTCAAAGACAATTCCCAGGTATTTATAGGATTGCACAGGTTCGATGGGGATTTTGAGGGTGGAATGAACAGTGAGGGGAAATTTTCTGAGCTTGTTTTGGGGTGGGAGAAGAGCATTGTTTTTGTTTTCTTTAGGTTGATTATGAGTCGATGCTCAGAGAACCAGGTTTCAGCGGAATCAAAAGCAAGCTGGAGAATTCTGAAGCAGCGTAGGGTTACTATCAGAGGCAAGGAGTATAGCATCGTCAGCATATAGCAGGATCTTGCCCGTGCAGGCACTGGGTAGCGAGTTGAGGAAAAGGGAGAAGAGTAAAGGTCCAAGAATAGAGCCCTGAGGGACTCCAGAGCGGATAGGGCAGGTGCTGGAGAGGTTTCCACTAACTTTCACACATTGGGAGCGGGCTGAGAGATAGCTGGCGCACCAGGAGACTGGTCCAGTGGCAAAGCCTATGTGGTCCAGGGTAGTTAACAAGGGGGTGCGATATGGTATCAAAAGCTTTAGACAGGTCAATGAATACCACTCCAGCCAGGGCACCAGTGTCCGAGGAGGTGTGGAGGAAGTTGGCAAACTCCAGGAGAGCTGTATTGGTACTATGACCAGCTCTGAACCCATGTTGCTCAGGGCAAAGAACATTGTACTTTGAGAGGTAGTCGGAGACTTGAGTGGCAGCAATTTTCTCCAGGGCTTTAGAGAGGGGGAGGATTGAGATGGGTCGGTAATTACCAGGCAGAGTCCTGTCGCCACCTTTGTGGACAGGAGTAACCGTAGCAACCCTCCAGACAGTAGGAAATTGCCTGAGGCAAAGGGATTTGTTAAAGATGCATGTGATAGGGGCGAGGACCTGATCCAGGACCTGACGCAGGAGGCAGGGATCAAGGGAATCATTACCTATGGCGTTACCTTTAAGGGCCTTAAGAAGATATGGTCTAGTTTCTTGTAAGGTGACACAGTGCAGGTGGAACAAGGGGCGTGTGATGGAGGCGGAACTAGGGTGGAGGACTGAAGAAGTTACTAGGAGTACTGAGCTAAGGTCGGTAAAGGAGTTATTGAGGTGGGTGGCAATGAGGGTAGGGTCAGTGGAGACAGTACCATTGATGTTAAGAAGTGTGGGAGAGGGGGACCGAGAGTGACCATTCAGCTGCTTGACATTGTCCCAGAAAGACCTAGGATTCCCCCAAGAGGAGGTAAGGGAGGCTTGGTAGTAATCCACCTTTGCTTTACGGATAGCCCAGGTGCACTGGTTTCTAGCCGCAGCATAGGTCTGCCTGTCAGATGGTTGGCCAGAGGCAACAGCAAGGTGCCACAGATTATCCCGCTGTTTAAAAAGCTGCCTCAGTGCAGGGGTGAGCCAAGGAGCATATCTTACTTTGGACCTATGGGCAGTTATAGGAGCGAAGATGTCACAGGCAAAGGCCCATGATGGGGCCCCTGGTAGCACCACACAGGAGAGTATCAAGGTGAGTACCCTGCATTGTGTGTCGCACCCAGGGTTACACCTGCTCAGGTATAGGTGGTGATACAGGTGGCACTGTTGTGTCCTTGGCCTTACCACTGTCATAGGTGTTAGGCCTGTCCCTATCCATGCTGTACTCATGACTATATCTGTTACTGGTGGAGTGCACCTCGACACCACTACATAATGACCAGAGGGTTACTTACAAAGCACTGTCTATGTGACATGGCAGCTGTCGGCGGCATTGGGGATGGTGATGCTCCTATGTTTGATGCTAGGGTGGTCAGTGGTCCTGTCTCACTGGGTCATGGCATAGTCGGAAGACATTACCAGTGTAAATGACATGTCAGGCCATTTGGGGGGTACATGGCATATGGTGACACTGTCGGTGGGTGTGGGGAAGTGCATCAATTTCATACAACTGCTTGATGTGACTGTATTGGTGTCAATGACCAGAGGCAGGGAGAGGGTTTTCACCCTTCACATCCCTTGGGCTGACACTGTGCAGAGCCATCTGCCACCTTTCTACACTATGCTGAATGTGTCCATGGCCAGTGATAGGTGTCTCTGTGTGGGATGCCATCTGGGATGTGCACCTGTGGGGGCATCACCTCAGGGGCTGTGGTGGGGGACACTCACCATGCACATTGCTACCAGCACCACTGCACTGTGTCCAAGTCTGTGAAGTCTACCACAGTGCACCTATGTGATGCTGACATGCTGCCTTGTGTCTGTCTACTACACCATGGCACAGCCTTCGCCATACAGACGCAAGCACCCTGTGCTGCCAGACAAATGGCATTGGGGGTGGTGAAAGTGCACACAGCCTTGTGTGTGCTTCCATCACAGTTGGGCCAACCCTGTGCCTGGGACAGTGTATGCCTGGCTGTCAGTATGTGGTTGGCATTGGCTACTTTCATTGTGATACACCACCATGTCTAGCTGTGTGCATCAGACAACTGCCATGGTAGTCTACTTGCCCTGCTGGCATATCCATTGCCACATTCATTGTGCATCAAGCAAAGCATAGAGATCCAGCACTAACCTCTCACAAACAGGCACAAACTCCACTCCTTATGTGCTTGATAGGTATTTTAATTTAAAGTGCAGATAACAGTGCAGTACATGTGCAAAATATAAACTCACATGAGGACCTACAGGAGCGCCTGTGGGTCCTCCTGTGTGCTCTTATTTTGCATTTGTACTGCACTGTTATCTGCACTTTAAATAAAATATTTATAGTGTATGGTAGAATGCTGTTGAGCATGGAAATCCATGCTCCCAACAGTGTTGTTGTGCTGCACTAGCTACGACATCGTAGCTGTTGTGCTGCACTAGCTAAGTAGCTAGTGCAGCATAACACCTAGAAGGTGTGAGCGCATGCATGAAAGTTGAGTGCACATTCGCAATCTGGAGACCGACGAAGCATAAAGAACAGCCATGGCAGTAAAACAGGCTGGAAAGAACCGAAAACCACACAAGAAACTCAAAAAAGTAAGGGCAGTGTTTTTATGGTCGACCATACACTACAAAAAGACTGTGTATGATCGCTCATACACAACAAGGGTATTTTTCAACTCTTGTGGTTTCCATGGTAATAAGACCTCTCGAGCTGCACTCTTGAGGTCTCCAGTTACAATAGAAACCTCTCGAGTGAAAAATACTGTGTTGTGTATGAGCGATCATGCACAACCCTCCATATTGAGCATAGAAGATGTAGAGCTCATACCTGTTTGTGAGAGCTGAGTGCCGTATCTCTATGCTTTGACATTTCAAATGGATCATGAGTACAAATTGCTGAGCCAGTGGTCCTTTATGTAGAGCACTGTGTGGCATGTCCCAGTCCATTTATTTATTCATTTATTCATTACAAATTGGGTTTACAATCTTTGAGTCAGAGACTCATTTACAAAGGCACCTCGTCATGTTGGGGGAGGGCATCAAGACAGTTATTACAGTGCAGATTAAAACAGAGGATAACATTACAGGTGCAGTAAAAGGAGCATTTAACATAGATACACGTAGATAACATAATGTAGTAGTTTGTATGTTACTTAGGTTGCATAGTGTTACAAAATTGTGAGTTACACTCATGGATATAGTAGGTCTTCAGAGAAGAGAGCAGGTTACATCCCTGTTTGGACCTAGTAGGGAATGAGTGGGTCTGGGGGAAGGAGAGGCTGTCCAGTGGACATTGTCAAGCTAGGGGACAAGGCGGGCAAGTACCACAGGTTACAACAGGGGGTTAGTTGTACCTACAACAGCAGGTATTTAAGATATGGTTCCTAAGGACTATTTTGAAGGAGCCAATTTTTGGCAAGTTGGAGATGTAGCTAGGGAGGGAGTTGAATGAGGTGAGGGCTCAGTAGAGGAAGGATCTCTGTGCAAGAGAGGTCTTGGTTCTGGGCAGCTTGAAAATGGCCTTAACAGAGCTACAGGTGGTGATGGATGATGATGACTGCTGTAGGGAGGTGGAGACCCCCGGGGTGTGGGAGAGTCCTAGCAAAGATTTCTTAGCGAGAAGGCAGATCTGGTAGAGCAGTCACTCCTCAAAGTTGAGCAGATTGATGGTAGTATAGAGAAGGCAGGTGTGAGTGCAGCTGGGGGCACCGGTCAGGAACCTACAGGCCTTATTGATGGAGAGTTGGATTTTGGAGAGGGCAGTGTTGTCAGCTGCAGTGTAGAAGGGCAAGCCATAGTCCATGAGGGACAAGATGGAGGAGGTGATGGCCAGCCTAAGGGCAACCTGAGGCAGGCAGTCCCTGTGCAGGCCAATCTGAGAGTTAATGGCAGCTGACAGGGCATTAATGTGGGTGTGGAAGGAGAGGGCAATATCGAACATGATGCCTAGGTACTTGTATGTGGTCACTTGTTCTAGTGGGTGCAGAGTTCTGGGGATAATCAAGAGGGGGGTATTTTTAGCTTTATTTTGGTGGTGGGAGAAGATCATTGATTTGGTTTTCTTTAAGTTAATGACCAGTCTGCTGTTGCCGAACCACCTTTCGACTTGGTTGTAAGCTTTGCTGGAAGGATAATTGGAGGGAGGTGGGATTGGGATGTGAGGCAATGAGGACTGCATCGTCGGTGTAAATGAGCATTTTACTGGTGCATGAGCTGGGGAGGGTGTTGAGGCAGAGACTAAAAAGTAATGGACCCAGGATGGAGTCTTGAGGGACCCCGGAGTGAATGGGAAGAGTGCTGGAGAGGGAGCCGCTGATCTTGACATTCTGGGATCTAGCAGAGAGGTAGCTAGAGAACCAGGAAATGGGACTGCCAGAGAAGCCAAGTTGGTGGAGAGAGTCGAGTAGAAGGGGATGACAGACAGTGTCAAAGGCCTTTGAGAGGTGCATGAGCACTGCTCCTGCAAGGCTACCAGAGTCGAGAGCAGCATGCAGGTGTTGGGAGAATTCCAGGAGAGCCATGGTTGCACTGTGTCCTGGTCAGAAACAGGGCTGCTCCGGGCACATAATGTCGTACTTGGTCAGGTATTCAGAGAGCTGGATCAACACCACTTTTTCAAGGGCTTTAGAGAGTGGGGGGAGGATGGAGATCGGCCTGTAATTGTTGGGGCTGGACCGGTCCCCACTCTTATCTATGGGTGTGATTTCAGCAGTTTTCCAAGCACTTGGGAACTGACCCAGGCATAGAGACTGGTTTAGAAGGTCAGTCAGGGGGACTAGGACTTCATCCAAGACCATACAGAGGATCCTGGAGTCGAGGGGGTCTCTGCTAGGGTTATTGCTGCTTAAGACTTTTAGTAGGCATTGCCTGGCTTCTTGGGGGGATAGGGTGTGCAGGTAGAATAGTGGGTGATGCAGGACCTAAGGGAGAAAGGTGGGGATTGGGTCAAAGAAGCTGCTGGGGAGGATTGAGCTTAGGTCAGAGAAGGCAGTGTTAAGGCAATCGGCTATAAGGAGTGGATCTGTGGTGGGGGTGCCATTGATGGATAGCTGAGATGGTGGGGGGGGGAGCTGGACTTCCCATTTACTTCTTTCATATTATCCCAGAAGGTTGGGCTGAACCCCAAGTGGAAGCGAGGGTGGTCTGGTAGTGCTCTGCCGTTGCCCGCCTAATGGCCCAAGTGCACTTATTGCATTCTGCATTGTAGGCCTGTCTATAAGACACCTTTCCAGATTCTACAGCAATGTGGCAGAGATTATCTTGGTTTTTGAGTCTTTGTAGGAAGGTGGGGTGATCCATGGGGCTTTGCATTTTTTGAAGCAGATCCTGGTGAGGGGGGAGAAAAGGTCCCAAGCCTTACAGAAGGCATTTGTGAAGTGGTCAAGAGCTGAGTCAATGTCAGGGGAGCGCTGGACAGGGGACCAGTCTAGTTGGGCTAGGTAATGTTTTCATTTTCTGAGGCCACTGGAGCGTAAACGGTGGTGCAGAGTGGCCTGGGACACTGGCTTCAGAGTGGAGGATGACCAGAGACAGAGGACTGGGGAGTGATTGCTAAGAGAGTCGGGGAGGACAATGACAACCCAGATTTTGTAGGGGTGGTTAGATATAGCAACATCTAGGAGAGTGATGGTGCCAGTAGAGTGGTTGAATTGGGTGGACTGGGTGACTAACTGGGACATATCCAGGGCAGCAAAGGAGTCCCTTATATGGGAGGCAGTGGAGGCAAGCCAGTTAACATTGAAATAACCTAGGATGACTTGCTTCACTTTGTGACAGAGAGATGTGAGGTAGTCAATGAGGGACTGGACCACTTGATTTTGATTTTCACTCCCTCGGGGGTACATAGGAGACCATGAGGAAGAGAGGGCCTTGGGCGGGGTCAGGTGTGATCTTTAAGGTGAGGGCTTGTGCTCCATAATCAAATTTAGGAGCTGGGAGTACCTGACCTATAAGGGAGTCCCGTACGAGTAGTGCGCAACCATCACCACATTTGCCTACTCGGTCTTCACTGTAGATGGTATATCCAGAGAGGGTGATAGCAGAGTCAGGGGTGGATTTGGAGAGCCAAGTCTCTACCAGTGCAATTATGTCAGGTTGATGTTGAACAACCCAGCACTGGAGGGCAGAAGATTTCTTTAGGACACTGCAAATGTTTAAGGATGCAAAGCAGAGGCCAGCTGCCGTACAGGGTTTAGAAGGGCTGGAAGCCATAGGTTCTGGGTTTGGGTGTACATTACCAGATAATAATAATAGCAGTGTAATTATTCTGGTTAGTGGCCGGTGGTGATGGAGACCCTTGGGTCGACACCCAGCTGAGGACTTTACAATCAGGGTGCATGGGATAGATAAAGTGCGAAGGGTGGGAATGGCAGGGGAGAGCTGCGTCCAGGTCAGGACTTGGAGGGCGGAGGGAGTGGGGGTGTTGGGAGGTTGGGGGGTTAGGGGTCACGTGTGTGTTGAGGGTGGGGGATTGCTGAGTCACTGTGGGGTAGTGTGGGGATGAGGCGCCTAGTGTGGAGGAAAGGTGCTCCAGTCAGTGTGAGGTCTGCACCAAGAGGGTGAAGGAGAGCAGACTTAGTAAGGAAGTGTAGGTACCCATAGCAGCTGAGCAGTAAAGGAAGAGTGTCCAGGAGTAGTAGAGAGTAAGGAGATGTAAAGCAGCTTTGGCACGGTTGGGGGAAAACCTCTCCAGTGGGAGAAGAGTATAAGCTGCAATTGGGAAAAATCAGTATCAATCAGTAGAAGAGGGAGGGGGCAAAGACTGATGAATAGTGATAGAGTGACCGCACAATAAGTGAGATGAGACAGGAACTGTATTATAGTATGTGGTTATGGCTTATTGTGACTAGAAAGCAGTGGCTTTCAAAATCTTGTTGTAGAACAGTTCAAAGGTCAAAAAAGTTGTTGTACTATCGTTCTGATGTCACATCAATAGGACAACAACTTTTTTGACTTGTCCTACCACCTGATTGGCTGATTCACACTGGGGATTCAAAAAACACTGGAGAAAATGGTGGCATCACTTAGTGACCGGTCAGGTGAGCAGCTCATAAGTACAGTTTGGACACGGACTATATTGTCAGCTCCATGTGCCCAAACTGTCAGTTTTCTGTATTTTTGTTTTTTTAAACCTACTGGCACAGTTACCGATGCCAAAGCAGAGTGGGATTTTCAGCGAGGAGTCGGCAGAACCGGTAACTACTGGGGCAGGACAACATCGCGGAGGACTGTAATCTTTAGGTAGAGAACTGCAAAGAATGACAAAATGCTGAATTTTGATGTGGGAATGTGAACACAAGGTATGAACCTTGTTAAATGTTGAAGAACCATATACTATATAAAATAGTGGATGCTTGACCACCCACAACGAAAGCCATGTTTCCATCTCGGGAGTTGATGGCATCATAGAAACCTCTTAAGCTTTGCTCTTGAGGTTTCTGTGACACCATTGACTCCCTCAATGGAAACACAGCCTTTTTGTGGATGGCCAACCATCCACTATTCTATATGTGTTGGATTGGATAAGTGTGCTTATAACTGGGCCCTCTAGTGGCTAAAAGATATAATCTGCTAATGGAAAAGTAAAAAAAAAAAAAACAACAGGCAGGGAGGTTCTGAAACAAGTTTTGGTAGAGGGGCACTGAAGCAGCCTCAATGGGACACAGAGGTCAAGGGTGAAGCCCACAGACTTACAGCTCTAAGAAAAGGGGCACAGGGCAGATAGCAAAATCACACTACCTTAATAACCTCTCTCAAACTTAAACCAACTCTTAAATCTCTACATCCGACTAAACATTACTTAAAGTGAGAAATCAAGAACATGTCAAGCAGAGGTCAGTCCTAGCATTAATTTTCTGGCAGCAGTTCCTAGAAGACTTCTGGATTGCTGCAAAAAGTGTGAGAAACACTGACAAACAGGGGCAAGTGAGATTCTTCCAGGGGTAGATGCCAAAGTTCAGAGTTCCAACCCGTACTTTGCTTGGAGGGGGAGCATCGGGAAACTTCTCCTTAGTTTGCTTACCAAAATCCAGAATGCAGTTTGTTTGAGAGGAAACAGCCCTGAAAGGGCACAGTAGTCCCCTTGCTTGGAGGGTGAGCATTGGGCAACTTCTCCTTAGTCTGCTTACCAAACTGCAGAATGCAGTTTGTTTGAGAGGAAACAGCCCTGAAAGGGCACAGTAGTCCCCTTGCTTGGAGGGTGAGCGTTGGGCAACTTCTCCCTAGTCTGCTTACCAAACCACAGAATGCCGTTTGTTTGAGAGGAAACAGACCCAAAAAGGCACAGTACAAGGCCAAGGCAAGGACACAGGTTGTGGCATGGGGTTCGTGTATGGTGGGGACAGCACTTCCTCGGGTGGATGACATCTCTGGGCTTCACACAGATTGTTACTGCTGCTACCCATAATCATGGTCATTCTTTGGCTTTAGTTTTCCTCCTGGGGATTGAGGCCTCTGATCTGGGGTGAACCTGTCAGTTGGTCTGATGATACACTGTGAGGTTTAATCCCGCACTCCCCTTCGTAGGCCTGCCCCTGTGGAGATGGTCAGTTACTGCCCTTTATGGGATGTGAGCCCAGAAAGCCTAGCAGTGGTGATGGACCTCTCAGAGTTTTCTGTGGCCAGCTCAAGTCCAGAGTCCTTGGTCTTGGCCTACAATAAGGTCATCTCCTCAGCCCTGGACTTATTGATCCTGTCCGAGTTCATCCTCTTCCACTTCGCTTTCAGGCCTCTTGGTTTGATGGGTCTTCAAGGGAGTTGCAGTGACAAGAACAAAGGTTAGAGCAGTGATGGTGGAAATCCGCCCTGGAGGCCGACCACCTTAGATTGGTAGAGCACTACAAAGCCTACCAATCAGCGATCTCCCATAAGAAGGGAGAATTCCTATCCAGGGAGATTGCTGCTGCTCAGAATCTACCAGCTCAACTCTTCCAAACTGTGGATAGGTTGTGCAACCCAGCCTGTCTGCAGCTCTGAAGAGCTTTTTTGCAAATGGAATGTGATGAGCTTGCTCAATTTTTTGCACATAAGGTGGCCGACATCAGGTTGGAGATCCTCTTGACTCGCTCTGGGGTGGATACTGTTGGTCGGTGCTCAGTTACTGTACCTCGTGTTTCCTGGAGTACCTTTGACCTGCTGGAGTTCATAGATATTATGCGGATTGTCCAGTGTATGCACCCTACATGCTGTCGTTTGGATACGGGCCCAACTTCCCTGGTTATGGGTTGTTGTATTGTTATTGGCCCAGTCCTGGTTCAGATAGCCCGGTGCTCCTTGGAATCAGGTGAGTTTCCAAGCTCCCTAAAGGAGGTGGTGGTAACACCCCTTCTGAAGAAAGCTTCTTTGGGCATGGATGCACTAGCAAACTACAGACCAATCTCGAACCTTCCCTTTATAGGGAAGGTCATTGAGAAAGTAGTGATGATTCAGCTGGAGAACCACTCGACCATCCTAATATCTATGAACCTCTCCAGTCCAGTTTTTGAAAGAGGCATAGTACTGAAACTGTCCTGGTTCGGGTGCTCAATGATCTCCTGATGGCGAGAGATCAGAGAAACCATTCCATTGTGGTGCTCCTTGATCTCTCTTCAGCCTTTGACACTGTGGACCATGGGGTGCTGTTTGAGTGCCTGAGGTTCATTTGTGGCCTGACATGTACAGTCCTCAGGTGGTTTACATCCTTCCTCACTGGCAGAACAAAAGAGAGTTGTGTCTGGAATTTTTTCTTCAGACTCACTCCCTCTGTCATGTGGGGACCCTAAGGGCTCGGTGCTGTCCCCCATGTTGTTTGCAGTGTATATGCTGCCCCACGGAGACATTGTAAGA
This sequence comes from Neoceratodus forsteri, assembly GCA_016271365.2. Classification (NCBI taxonomy): domain Eukaryota; kingdom Metazoa; phylum Chordata; order Ceratodontiformes; family Ceratodontidae; genus Neoceratodus; species Neoceratodus forsteri. Next base: position 460,491,607 of record CM057449.1, on the reverse strand, counting down.
AGGTATGGGCTGAGGTTCCACTTCTATGTGTGATGATACCCAGCTCTACCTGTCTTTTGCACCCGACCAGGATAGTGCTCTCTCAGTATTTAATAACTGCCTCACTGAAATCCACGATTGGATGAATTTGAGCAGGCTAAAGTTGAACGCAGAAAAGACTGAGGTGATGGTTGTGGATCTGGGTCACCGGGTAGAGGGGTTGAGGGCTGGTCAGCCCTCTGGACTTTTTCTGGGGGGCTCCCAGATTCTTACCTCTAAATGGGTGCGTGACCTGCGAGTGGTGCTTGATGATGGGTTAACCCTTCGATCTCAGGTGTTGGCAGTTGTCAAGTCTGCCTTCTATCATCTTAGGAACATCGCCAGCGTCAAGTACCTTGTTCCATCCTGTGATTTGCTTGTGTTGGTCCATGCCTTTGTGACCTTGCACCTTGATTACTGCAACTCCCTATACTTAGGGCTTCCCAGAGTTGATATCTGCCACTTGCAGCTAGTGCAGAACGCTGTAGCACGATTGTTGACGGGGACTTCCCGGGCTTTGCATATTACCCAGGTGCTGCGCTATCTGCACTGGCTGCCGATTCAGTGGCAGATCACCTTTAAAGTTAGTTTACTGACTTATAAAGCCCTACATGGACTTGGCCCTGACTACTTGAAAGAGTTTATTGTTCCCTATTGCCCTGTGCTACAGCTCATTTCGGCTGACGAGGGGTTGCTGGAGATTCTGAGGGTGACTTTGAAACCTTCTGAGACCAATGCATTTATGTTTGTGGCCCCTACCCTCTGGAATTCTCTACCACATCAGCTTCAGGAGTGCGTGACTGTGGGGGCATTTAAACAGGTGTTTAAAACTTTTTTGTGGTGACAGGCCTATCAGTAACTCATTGTAGTATGGATCTGTTGTGTTATTTACTATTGTATTTGCTGTTTATGAAATCATATTTTAATCGTTGTGAAGTTCCTTGATATTTTGAAAGGCACTTAAAAATAAAGTTTATTATTATTATTGTTGCATGGTGCATGTAAGTACAATGTGTGAATGCATTGGGCTGCAGCTGAAGCGGTGACCGTCTGACACAGTGCTGACTAGGATATGGTGACTCCACTGTATATAGGCAGGGCCAGCCATACAGTCAGACACAAGGCTATGCAAATTATGACCTGCACAGGCCATGTATTGCAAAGCACACCTTGGCTCTGGCTGGGGTACAGGGTGCCTACCTGGACTATGAATACAGGGCCCCACCTGGGCAATCAATGGGGGCAGGCCCAGGTTGACTCACTAATATAAGTTGTCCACCTCAGTGAACTACTGTAGTGCTGTAGCTGAACCTTAACATTACCTACAGTGGCCCATAAGCCCCTTTCAGGTAAAGGATAGATGATGCATGCAGTGAGCATCACTGTATACAGGGTAGCCAGGTACCCACCGGGGGGCCCACCTGGACATTTCCAGGTTTGCTGGTGGCCTTGTCTGCTTCAGGTCACACTGTACATATAGTGTGCCTGTGACTGCCAGGACAGCCAGGACAATGGCTGCCTTCAGGCTGTACTGCATTATACACTGGTACTGTGGTGACTGGGACACAGTGTGCCCTACACCCTCCCACATACACCGCCACTGAAATAACGTGTACCATGCTTGCTGCACACAGTACTGTCTGACAGTCCCAGCCATTTTCAGCTGTGTTGTTGGCATCCAATGTGTGTGCCTGTATCCCATCCAGGCTGCAACCTGGGGAGGCACCTGGCTGTCTGTGTTCTGCATGCCAGGTTTGGCCTGTGCACTGAATGCCTGGTCAGTGGCTGCCGGGTGTGTTGGTGCACTCCTTGCCACTTGGGACATGGCACTGCCTGTCGGACTCTGGCATGGTTCTGCTGATGCATGTGCTGCAAGCATACCTCTGCATGCCCACTGATGGTGTGTGTCCATGCTATGGCCAGGCCTGCTGTGGTGCATGGCATAGCCATTGCATGTGCACTCCTCCACTGTATGGGTCCACCATGCTTTCACTGGTATGCCATGTATGGTCCCTTGTGGACGATAGACATTCGTCATACCGGTGTGGCATGTTCACTTGGGTTCCATGTGATAACAGTGCCAGCAAAACTGCACAGACAAAAACAGCAAAAACTCAAACCACAACCTGCACTACAGTGTGGAGTAAAAAAAGTGAAAAAAGATTATTAATGATTGTCTGCTGGGGTTATGCCCAACATCCCTCTAACAATTTATAATCAACACCAAGGGGGATGCAACTCAGGGATGGGGAGAAAGTTGGAGGGCAAAAAAAATTACTACTCGGGTGGGGGCACAACATAGGGATGGGGAAGCGGGGATGGGTAGCAAATTACACACTATTACTGGGGGCAAAATTTGGGAGGACAAAACCAGCAACAAATGTAAAAAATAAATAAATAAGTAACACATGTAGGCATTAATGCCCGACGAAGTAGGCTTCTGCTGGGGAATCAATGCATGGTTGGGAGGGTTGTGGCACAAGGCCGAATGCCAAGTGCCTATAACTATCCAACCATGCATTAATTATCCAGTAGAAGACGACTCCAGACGGCATTAATGTGCTTCTAATATGACAATACTTGTATTATTGTTGTTTCTATTTTTTCACTTCTGTTCACTGAAACTGTTTGGTTTTATATCGGCGCGGTCAGATCCTGTGTCTTCATCGCAATGTGTTTTCTGTAGCCTGCTGCATTGTGGGATATACAGCATTTTCTGCTGTGATAGCAACCGGTGCTACAGCTTGACCCAGTGATGCCATGATTAATAGTTGGAACAGGCATTACCAGTGATTAATCCCTGCTTCAACTTTGATCACGTGGTGTGTTTTGTCCAGTGACGTTCCCTTATTACGTGCTTCTCTTTTTTGCCATGTTACAAAACTGTATAAGTCTTAAACCCAGGTCTGCTGGCCATAGGAAGGGAGCACAAAGGCAGTAACTCTATCCTGTATGTTATGCTGCCAGCACAGATCCTCAGCCACAGATAACTGCCTACATGGTTTCTCAACTTTCCACCTATATAGATGAATCTTTACTAACATAACCTTTCACTATAATTACTGCATCACACACATAGCACTCGCTAGTTTTTACTCACTCAAAATGACTCGTTAATAGTGACTTGCTCTTTTAATCAGATACTGTCCGCTGGTTATCCATTGTTTGTGTACTATAGGCAATATCTGCATGTCCTGTCCAGTGGACACAGCTGAGTTAATTATTTTTCTGTCAATAGGTGTCCAGAGGAGTATTGGCTACCCGTGGCCAACCAGAAGACTGAGAAGGGAGGGGTGACCTCCTGAAATTTCTTTTGCAGTGACTGCTTCTCTGCCTGGTGGTGACCATAGCAGAGGCCATCAAGGAGATGGCAGTGGCCCAACAGTGGCAACAAGCACCATCATCACTGACAGCAGGGGTCCCATGATTGTGCTTGCAGCACAAGCATCCCACTTGACACCATGGGTTTTCTTGCCCCCTTAAAGAATGCATGGGATAGACATAAAGGAATTCTAGAGATCAGGAGTAAGGGGCAACAGACTTCTAAGAAAACATAAAGTGAACTTACAAGCCCAAACGGACAGACTGGGTGGGCTGTAGGCCCTTATCTGCCGACAATGTCTATGTATCTATGAATCTTTCTGAACAGTTTTTTTCCCCATTGTTTATCCCCACCCCCTGTTCAATTTCCTGTTAGTGTTATTTGTTATGCTTTTACAGGCTGTTGCAAATTTTCATTAAAGTGTATTTTTGATACTGAAGCAGCTGTGGTATGTGTCTGTCATTGGTGCCACATCCACCACCCTCAACCACTCCCAGTGTGCAGCTATGTACCTAGTGCTCTGGTCAAAGCTGCACCACTGCTTACCCCCTTTGGGGGGGCCCATGCTATCCTTACTGTTATATTCATAGTTGCATTGCTGCAGTTCACCAGTTCACACACACACCTGCCATTTGTGCAGCACTTAATCTTCCCTGTATTCTGAGGGCTTAGCGCTGGCACTATGTCTCTGAATATCACAGGCTAAGGAAATAGTGCAAATGCAAACAATGGTACAGCACAAACATTGTGCTTGAGTGCAAGTTTGAATATCTGGCTCTAGTTTCATGAATTCTAGTATCGTAAATCTCCAAGGACAAATAATGGGACGGTGGATGAAATTATTCAGTTTTCAACATTTTAAAGATCATAGTTGACCATTTCATAGCCCATCTATTTCCCAAAATATTCCAACCCAATCGGGCTTATAGGTCACAGTGATGGGTATGATATTTAGCCTTCAAAATAAAATGTGCCTATTGATTATATACTTTATCTGTCTTTATAAGTGACATTGTAGAAGGACTGGAAGGGAAAGTATGTCTCTTTGAAGATGACACAAAGATCTGCAACAGGGCTGATATGCAAGGTGGGATGGAAAGGATGAAAAGGGACTTGGAAAGGTTGGAGGAATGATCAAATGTATGGCAGCTTAGATTCAACGCAAAGAAGTGCAAAGTAATGCACCTGAGAAACAAAAGCCAGGCAAAAGTACACAATGAGGGTGAGAAACTGACAACAACAAAAATGGAAAGGGACCTGGGAGTAGTTATATCAGATGACCTAAAGGTGGGCCAGCAATGTGAGAAGGAATTAAGGAGGGCTAGGGGGATACTGGGATGCATAGAGAAAGGCATCACCAGTAGAAAACAGGAAGTTGTTGGCCCTCTGTACAGACAGTTGGCAAGACTACATCTGGAGTACTGTGTACAGTTCTGGAGACCCCACCTCTGCAAAGACATAGACAGGGTGGAGGCTGTCCAGATGAGGGCAACCAAAATGGTGCAGGGTCTGCACCAGAAGACATATGAAGAAAGACTAAAGAAGTTTAAGTTGTATAGCCTCAAGGAAAGGAGGGAGAGGGGGACATGATAGAAACTTTCACCTACCTCTAGGGAATCAGTAAAGTCCAAGAGGGTAACATCTTTCAGAAAAAGAGATGTGCAAGAACAAGGGGGCACAATTTGAAGATGGAGGGGGGACAACTCAGAGGTAATGTGAGGAAGTATTTCTTCACCAAGAGGGTTGTAGATGCATGGAATGGCCTTCCTGAGGAGGTCATAGAGTGGGGGAATTCAAGAATGCATGGAACCGACATAAGGCAATTCTAGTGGGGGGGTAGGAGGAAGTAGGCTGTTGGTTAACTGGGATCTGCAGCTTATCCATTAGGTAGGGAAATGGGCAGACTAGGTGGGTCAAGCAGTCCTTATCTGCCATCAAATTCTATGCTTCTATGTTTCTAATTTCTCCAAATCCTTTTTGTTTGCAGTTATATAAGCAATACTTCTGTATTCTGTCACTGGTAACAAAAAAGTACTCACAATTTTAAAACGTGCTTCTATTAAGACATCCAGAAACACGCAAGCATGCCAGTTTTTTTGTAGTGTTTTATCAATATGTTTTTAATGATTTTTAATTATACAGTTACAATTATATAAAACATAAAAGAAACATAACAGACATGAAAGAGACATACAAAAAATACCATACGTGTAATGATTTACATTTCCAATATGTTACTTATAAGTAATATAGAATACGAAATAATTGGAACTTTTTATATAATGATGACTTGATACTGTTATTCTTATATTGCTAATTACCATTGAATGTTGCTACACACTTAACTTATATTCTACATAGGTACTGCATTTGTAATATAATAATGATAAAATTAATCTATTGATCAACACACAGTGTTACTGCAATATCCTACATGTTAATAATACACACAATCAGCAAATATATATATATATATATATATATAAAGACAAAAAGCACACATTATTGCACAGTACTTTCCTTATATCTAAAATTTGATCTCATCCCACATGACTTAAATTAGCCCATTCATTTAATAATACACAGAATGTTGATTGAAAACAGGTGCCTTTAAATACGAAACATTGTTCCCTTCTTTCAACCTGCTCACTAAGAGTCTTTTACTTTCATTTTCTTTCTACTTCTAGCTACAGACATTAGAAAGTTCCCCAATGATTTTATAGTAAACTCATCTCGTGTTAGAAAGAGAATTCTTGTTAATAATTCCTTTTGTACGCCAATATCATCTTGTCTAACACATCCAAAGGTTTTAATCAAAAATTCCTTTTGAATATTAGAATAATAATTACAGGACCACAAGGTATGTAACAAGTTCTCTGTTTTGTGTTATCATATCGTGCTAATATCAAGTTACTTTCTTGTATCTCAAACTTGTACCTTGTAAACATTATCCTAAACCTAGGATTAGTTAAAATCTCTAAATAAGGTTGTAATTCATAACTATCCACATTGTTAGCATATCACTCTGAAAATCTGGTGGATTTAATTCCTAACAGGTCTTGTTGTATCCAAAACTTCTTTACCTTTTTTGAAATATAGGGCACATACTGAGTACGCAATACTATGTTCTGTTTATCATAGTCCATAAGATAGTTCAGATCATATTTCTCCACTGCTTCCCTTATTTTCTTGTACCATAATGAGTCAAAACACTTCCTTTCCCACCATAATTCTTTTTCTAACAGAGCTTTCTTAACTAATCTATCATCTTGGAGTCTAGTTAGTCTTAGCCAAAAGCTCAATTTTCTTATATCAAACAGGGCATGCACATTGTCTAACCCCAGTTCTGCTGTTATATATAATGCTGGAAACAAGGGGCCAACAGCCAATATTTTACATAGTATTTTGTATACTGGGGTCATCAATTTCAGCCTATTAGTTGCATCCCAAATTTCGGCTCCTTAAGTTAGCTAAGAGTGATATTTCATTTTAATCACTTCTGTTAAGGGTTTCAATGTTGACCCTCTGTAAACATAGTTAAAGCTACACAATGCATTAGCAGTTTTTTCCAACTTCTCTAATGTTTTATCAATATGATCTGTCCATTTAGCATTTGATGAATAGGTTATACCCAAATATGGGTAGGTTTCAACCATTTGTATTTTATTACCAATAAAAGTAAAATAGGCCTAGTTTTTACCTTTCCCAAAACAGTAGATTGTGTTTTGGAAAGGTTGAGTTCCAATTGTAAATAATCAGCCATTTGTTGTAAAATATGTATTTTCTTTTGTAATCCCAATTTTGATAGTGAAAGTAAAATAATATCATCTGTAAATGCAAGAATTCCACAATCTTCATCCAACAACTTTGGGGAATCTGTGGGAGACTCTCCAATTTTTTCTAGCAAACCATTCATGTATATGGTAAATAATGTAGGTGCCATAACACACCCCTGATGGACCCTTTTGTCACTGGGATCACTTCTGAAAGAGATCCCTGTTGTCCCATTCTTATTTGTGCCTGTGTATCTGTATATAATTTCTTTATTTTATTGATCAATCCACCATCGATGCCTCACTCATTCATTATTTCCCATAGTATAGTTCTAGTTACTGTGTCAAAAGCGGCCTGAAAGTCTACATACAGAGCATAGATTTTCTGATTTCTTAAGGCAGTATATTTTTCTATAAGATGGGTTAGAATAAAAAAATTGTCCAGAGTGTTATACTGGGCCCTAAAACCTGCCTGGACCTATAGATTCCACCTGTTTTTTCAATTTCTGAATTCAATCTTTCCAATAATATATTGGAGAAAATTTTTAAACTTACCTCAAGATGACTTATAGGTCTATACATTGTCAGGTCCATAACATTCCCTTTTTTTTTTTTTTGAAATTACTCTTTATTCCTCCTCCCAGCCTGCCACCTCTGACCCTTCAGGGAGGACAATTGGACATCCCACTGCCTGGAACCCTACCCATACAGACCACCAGACCCCAAGGAGCCGGATTACCCCCCAGGTGGGGACGAGGCAGGGGATCAAACCCCGTAACTTACGTTTTGTCGGTCTGTGGTCTGCTGGGCGGGCACAGGCAAATCATGGGCACGGCCATGGTCCTCCCATCTTCCCGGCTGAGGCAGGCTTGTTCCTCATTTTCTCCCTCCCCGAGCAGCCAATGACCTCCCCTGACGTCATGACGCACGCGCCAATGTCCGTGCTGCTCAACGGCCAGCCATCCCCTAGTGGGGCTTGCAGTTCCTCGAGCCCCCGCTCGGGGTCATGCAAGTATCGGGCATTGGCCGAATCCCTCCCCGGAGAAGCCGAGCTGTCATTGGACGCTCAAGCCTGTCTCCCCCAGGCTGACCCACCGACGACCCGAGTCCGCTCCCGAACCCAGGTCGCCGGCGTGGAGCGAGGTGTGGCGTCCAGTGCCTCAACCCTCAGCGCCACCGGGCCCAACATTCCATTTTTTATGGATAGGTACTATTATAGCACCCTTCCATGTTTAACATTTGTTAAACAACCCCAGAAAAAAATCAATCCAATATGTTACACTACATAAATAAACCTCAGCTGCAATTTGATCCGGACCTGGTGCCTTATTCAATTTTAGTTCAGAAATTGCAAAATAGATCTCTGGTCTTTTGATATTACTCATTGCACTTGTTGTACTGTTAACAGTTGCTACAACCGTGTTGTTCATTCCATTATACAGAGATGTAAAATGAGCTACCCAAATATCCTCCTGTATATAAGTATCCAAAGTATTTCTATAATTATTAGTGCCTTTGGCCACTAAGGTCCAAAACTCCTTAGCGTCTCCCTTCTCAATGGTTTTGACCAACGCGTCCTAATTGGTTTCATGATACTGGTCCTTTTTCTATTTAATTAATTTGTTATACCTATTCCTTTTCCTGCTGTAGATTTAAATAATTCTCTTGATCTCCTTTTCTGCGTGCTGCTCTGATTTTTTTCACTAACCTCTTCTGTATTTTACATTCATTACCATACCATCCTTATTGTCTTTTTTCTTTAAATTTATCCATTACTTCTACATAAATTCTCATTCTTATATCCTCTAAAAAATCCTCTAATTAATTCAGTGCATGTACTACTGATAGACAAGTAATATTATTCATGAGGTCTTTTGATGATTGTGTAGATAACAGTTGTCTAACTCCATGTTCTGTTTGACCATCCCATTTTAATCTTTTTTATGTCTAATTTCCATAACATGTTCCTCTCGAAATCTAGCTTGTTCCCGGGACCTGTTTGTTTTTCAAAAATACCTACTATTATCAAAGGAAGATGATCACTCTCAGATCTTGAAGGAATAAACATAGTTTCCCAGCAAGAGGGATCACCATTCCATAAGGCTAAATCTGGAAGAGATGCACTACGTGCTTTTAAATAAGTGCATCTTCCCAGCAGATCCCCCTGTAATCTGCCATTCAAAGGATAAAAGTTCATTCTAGACATGATTTTAAGAAATTTAATTCCTGCACTATTCTATCGTAAATCTTGGGTGGTCCTTTTTAAAATCCTGATCAAGATTCACAGAAGCAAAAAAGGAATTGTCCATCAGACCATCTAACTTGCCAATTCTGGTATTAAGATCTTCCATAAGTAGTATATTATTATTAGGAAATGTTATGATAATTTCCAAGAGTTTTTTCTCAAGTGTATCCCAGAGATTGTCCTGATAATGTTTAGAACCTTTTGGGGCAATGTAAACATTCATAAGGATATTCTCTGTATCATGCATCTTAACTTTAGCTGCAATGCATTTTTTATCTAGATATAACTTTTCAAGAACATTGCATTTTGCTATCTTAACATACATAATAAGACCACCAGATGGTTGACCATATTTTTTTTCTCTAGCTGCCACAATATGAAGTACCTCATAACCATTCCAATGTATCAAACCTTCATCTTCATGCCAGGTTTCTTAACAACATTTTATATCCCATTCATTAATAAATTCTTTAAAATCCTTATCGCCTAACTTACCACCTATGCCTGCCAAGTTCCATGATACAATTTTTATTTGATTTTCCCTTAGCTTAATCAAATTTTGGTCAGTGGAATGTACAGAGGCCTCCTCACCTGTGCTAATATTCAATCATTCATACTCCTACTCCATGATTTTCTTATCACTTATCTGCTTCTTAATCAAATAGCCATCAATATTGATCATCTCAGGTTCTACACCTTCTGAGAAACAATTTAAATTGACCAAAAGTAATCCCAATGGGTCCAACAACTCACTTTGGCCAATACTTGCTTCACTATTGCCTCATTTTTTTACAACAATATCAATATGGGAAGAATCTATTCTTCTAGTTACTTTATAAATCCCCTGCTTTCCCAGTGGTATATTCAGAAAGTTGGCAAACAAATTACATGTAGATCCCTTTAACTTGTAATTGTTCTCCTTGTTCACCAATGTCATTCTAAATAATGAAACAATGGTTGGGGCAATAATATTGTCTGATTGTTTATAATTGGGGTTGAATAACTCTCTGTTCGGGGAAGAGATCTTCAACCCCCTAGATTTAATTAAATGTTCATTTCTCCAGATATAATTAGCAATCATGGGAGACATAAATACAGCTCTATAGTATTGACATGTCCATCCTGACTTTTCTGAATCCATAAAATATCCTGCTCAGATATTATAATTTCTGCTGATAAAAATAGCTCCTGAATTACATAATGTTTGAGCATTTCCTTTGACATTGAAGGCCATTCTACTTATTTAGCTAAATGCAGATAAGGAATGCCCTTTTCATGTGCATTCAATTCATCCCCCTGTGCAATATTACCTTTTGCTTCAGTTCTTATGAAGTTAACATTTTCATGTAATTTTCCACATTCAGTTCCCCCTCTGGAGCAGTTACCCACCTTTGCAGTGGGGAAGTAGTAACTAACTGACTTGAAGCTTTTTCCAGATCATAATAGTTTTTGAGCAGCAATACTTCATGTTCTAGAACTTTCAACTTTTTTTCTAATTCAGTATGTGAAAAAAATCTTGCATTTGGTTTTCCATATCCATATCCATTTTTTTATGGACATTCTCTAATTCTGTTTCCTTATTTAAATAATTTATCTTATCCTTACTTTCCCTCTTTTTTACAGTATCATTATTCTTCAGGTTGATTGGTTTATTTATAGATCCATCATCTTTTTCAGATAACTGATCCCAAACTGGCTCAATTACCATAGGTAGCTTTTTTGCCTTGACTCTTTTTCTTCTCCTTTTTTTCTTTTTTTCCCTTTCTTTTTGTTTAGAATTATTAGTTTTTGGGGAGTATCAGGGATAATTAATGAAGGGAAATCTGGTCTCTGAGCTTTATCTGTATCTAATTGGTCTAAATCTTCAATCGAGTCAAAGTCCTGGGACAGGATCAGTTCCTCTAGTTTATCAATTACTGTGATGATTTTAGCTTCTAGTACAGTTATATCATGTCTAATATTTTCCATTCCACTTTCTAAAACTACTAATTGTTCCATAAGAAGGAGATTTGCTGTATGAGGATGGCCCAATAATGTAACCATTTCTTCACTAAGACAATCAGGGACATACCTAGGTTTCCTATCCCTGGTAGTCGGGGTATCGTGTGTGTATGTACTGTGTCCTCAGTTCCTATCCTATACTTTGTAAGACCTTCCTGCTGTAATACTGTCTTTATACCTAATATGGTCCTTTGAAGCTCTTGAGTTACCTTTTTCAGTTCTATTTCTGGAATCAGTAATTTAACCTCCATAATTTAAGTATCGCTCAATATAGCTACATTACTATTGCCATTACTACCTTCCTTACTACCTTCATCAGAGTCACAGTACTCCTCCAGTATGATTGTTTGTGAGACTAGAGGACTTATTCCACTGGGGTGTCAAACAGACGAGGCATACTGATGAGTCCTGGTAGGACGAAACACGTGTCTATGTCTTCTGTTAGCACCCTTTGCAAACTGTGTGAGAGGCCTTTCGGCACCATGCAATTCTGCTTAAAGTTGGACCAGCATAACATTCTGTGGTGATTTGCATATGTAGCCCATGATGCTTTGCATTGTGGGTGCATGTGTGATTTTGTATTTACCAAGATCTATGATGCTTCACATGGATTCCCCTGAATTAAAAACCAAATTTGGTGATTTTTCCAAGCTAGCTTCTATATGTTCCTGAGGTAGAAGTGTATCAGGAACATTAACTTTAGGGGAGCTAACTGCTTAGAGGTGGAAGTACTTCCACATTTCACTGGTTTATAATGAATGAAGTGGTCCATTATCTTTGTTTGTTTAGTTTGTTTTATACATTTTAAAGGTTTAATATTTATTTTTTCTTTTCCCATCACTTATTATATTCTAATAATGGGAAGCAATCCTCTGTTTTTTTATGATGTAGCCTAGTAATCACCTTAGTAGAACAAAAGGTTAGTTAGTCTAAATGAGTACAATGAATCAATTACCACTAATAGCTAATTGTTGCCACTAAACTGCTACCAAAATTATAAACCAGCAAGAGAAAAAGGGGAGGTTACACTGCTAATTGTTTGTATACATTTAGCTATTTATGCAATGGGCAATTCAGTAATCAAGGGATGAAAGATCAAATAACAGTTTTAAAAATCTTTAAACACCTAAATTCCCCAGAGCTAGAAAGGGGAGAAGCTTATAAAATGTCTAACAACAACATGTTCTATAAATGAAAGATAGAATAATATTAAACAAATAAAACATTATTACATCCAATAAGTCCAGTAAATCCCATTAACTCCCAGGTCCTAGACCAGGTCCAATGTAAGGCTTTTCTTATGGTGGAATTGTTAAATAGATTCCTTACTTGTCAAGTTCTATATTACCACACCTTAGTCTCTCAGAGCAGGCCCTTGTAGTTTGTGCTAACTCTACTCGAATTGTAATCTTTGGTCTTAAAAAAAAAATCCTTGACTACGCCATACTCAAAGTCCCACTTTCTCAAATTCTCATTTTTCAAAATCAGGTCAGACGTCCTTGTCAGATCATAGCTCCTCTTATGCTCTGCTGTCAGAACAAATCCCACAGTATTCTGTTCTAAGATATTTGTAGTTAGTAGGATAGATCCCCCCATGTGGCAACTGCATTCAAAATTTGGAAATCAAGCCATTGTTGCAAGATGAACTGAAAACAGCCGAGTGACAACTAGAGTGCAGCCGAAAAGAAATACAAGAACAGACGTCTCTGTAATCCTTATAATCTCTGATCTCTGTCTCTCTATCTGCTATACCTACACCTCACTCAGAACACATCGAGAATAAAGCAATTCCAATTGCAATCAGGGTCATAAAACAGCTATGTTACAAGACTAACACTCTGGCATTTTTCGGTGGCTTCACCTTCTGTGCCATGGCTGCATCTCTACTACATTTGTAACATTAGGCAGCATATACCAATGCTGGTTAACTAAAGGATTTATTATATTTTCACATATCAATTAAGCTATATAAGAGGGAAGGAGAAAAAACAGGCATAGATAGAGAAAGGAGAAAAAGGAAAAAGGAAGGGGTGGAGGGTGCAACCATGTGGCCTCTTATAAGCTGATACATCTAATCTCAACTACAATTGGAATGTCTGAGACCCCAAACCCAAAATAACATTTACAATACATATCAGTTCCTTCTGCCACAAACAACACCTTGCATAAAGTATCCCATTTCTTAGTAAATTTAGTTGACTGATCTCTTAAAGTTAAAGCTAGTTTCTCTGTTTTCAGTATTTCTATCAGATTGTTTTTCCATTCTTGGACTGCTGGAACAGTATCTTCTAATCAGTCTTTCAGTAGGGTATGTCTCACTGGGACTCCCAGCCGCAACAGTGTTTGCCGTTGCTCATATGACCTAAGTACATCCCCTCTGAAATGTCTTAGGATGCAAGTGGGTCCCTGAATATGACTTGAGATCACATGATAGTCCTCAAATAGGTGTAGTACTGCCTTCCATAGGAGTTGAACTAAGGGACAGTCCCAAAACATGTGCCACAAGGTGCCCTGCCCCACCCCACATTTATGGCAAGTTGGAGTGGCAGCAAGACCCATTTTCAATCTTTGGTGTGGAGTGTACTATAGATTATGTATAGTTTTAAACTAGATCATGCTTAAGTCTACTGAACCAAATACCTGGAATGGGAGAGCCCATATCCTTTCCCAATCCCACTCCACTGTGGACATTTCAAGTGCGTGGGAACACCATCATGTTTTTTCCATGGCCAAGCCTCTTACTAGGCCCACTAATAATCCATATAGGGATGATATGGAAGGCATCATCCTGAGACAGCCAGAAAGTGTTCTAGTGTTGTCATTTAAGGGAGTAGAAAAGTAAATCTTATTTTCTACTGCATTTTTAACATTCATATAAAATAACTTTTAAGATAAGGGCAGTCAAACGTAGCTGCTAGAAATTCATATGGTAGAATAGTGTCATTTCATAGTATATCCCCCATCATAATAATTTATTTTCATTTCCATATTTCATTCTGGAGTGGGGTGCCATTATGAGTAAAGTTCAGGTTTATCCAAATGGGTTGAGTTCTAACTTGATTCATATTTAAGTTTAGAAGATTACTGACCTGTCTCAGTTGCCTAAGTGAGTCTAAAATAATTTTGTTTTTACAGGATGTCGGGGGCTTTGCATATAGCAAAGTGTTTAAAGATCAGCCTTGTTCTTCTACCACTTCTTTCTCTGTATTCACCCAGTCTGCAGTGTACATTTGCATAGACTCTGCATGTTTCCATTTCACTAGTTGAGCTAACCTTGCAGCTAGAAAATATATGTAAAAATATGGAGCCTTAAGACCCCTTTTAGTTTTGGACCTACACATCCTGGTGTATGCCATTCTATGCCTTTTATGTGCCCAAATGAACTGAGCCACCAGACAGGATATAGATTGTATACATTTCTTAGTCAAGCTACAGGGGATCATCATAAATAAATACAATAAATGGGGCAGTAAATTCATTTTAATAGATTCCAACCTTCCCCATAAGCCTAAGGGCAACTTATTCCATTTGGAGAGGTCTTCAATAACCTTTATTTTGGTAGCAGTGGGGTTTTTAACCACTGTCTTGTGAATGGTATTGAAAATGTTAAGTTCTAGGTATTCTATGAAATTAGCAGAACGGGCCAGCCCTTCAGAGAGGACTGTCTCTTTCTGGCAAAACCTATTTAGTGGGAGACATTGGGTCTTGCTGGTGTTCAGTTTATATCCTGAGAGTTCCCCAAAAAATTTAATAGTTTTTAGAATAATTGGTACAGACTGAGATGGTTTAGAAATCATAAGCAGAATATCATCTGCATAAGCTGCAACAAGGTTCTCTTTCTGACCTACCTGAATCCCCTTGATTTATTTTTTCTGCTAAGAGTTTTCTTATTAGGGGACTGAGTATAAGACTGGATAATAATGGTGATAATGGGCAACCATGTCTTGTTCCCCTGGCAATTTCAAAATAGGGAGCGATTACTCCATCAGTCACCACAGCAGAACTGGAGTTTTAGTATAGTAACCTCACTCATTTAATGAAATTCTTGGGGAAGCCATATATCCTGAGAATATTAAAAATGTGTTCCCAAGAAATGTGGTCAAAGGCCTTCTCTGAATCCAGAGAAAGCAAACCACAAGGAACTTGACTTTTACTGGCCACAAGCATTACATGAAACTCTGAAGCACTCTGTCCTTCTCCAGCCATATCGATTCAGTTGCAAAATCCATAAATATCTGTATATGCCTTCTCTATAAACACAGACACAGCCTGACACCTGATACATAGATACATAGATACATAGATACATAGACAGTGTCGGCAGATAAGGGCCTATGGCCCACCTAGTCTGCCCATTTGAGCTTGTAAGTTCAGTTTGTTTTCCTAGAAGTCTATTTCCCCTTACCCCTGACCTCTAGAATTCCTTTATGTCTATCCCATGCATTCTTAAATCCCGTGATTGTTTCAGCCCCCACCACTTCCTCTGGCAGGGTGTTCCACTTGTCCACCACCTTCGCTCTGTGAAGAAATTCTTTCTCATGTTTCCTCTGAATCGTTCTCCCTCCAACTTCATCCCATGCCCTCTAGTTCTGAAACATCTTTTCACTTAAAATAGTGTTTTCCTGCACCCTGTTCCTCCCTGTAAGATACTTGTATGTCTCTATCATATCCCTCTCTCTCCCTCTCCTCCAGGGAGTACATGTTCAGTTCCTTCAACCTGTCTTCATAGGACTTGTGATGCAACCCATGCACCATCTTTGTTGCCCTCCTCTGAACCTTCTCTACCCTGTCTATGTCCTTCACGTAGGTATGGTCTCCAGAACTGTGCACTGTACTCCAGGTGGGGCCTCACTAGTGTCTTGTATAGCGGAATTATGACCTCCCTTTTCCTGCTGGTGATGCCCCTGCCTATACATCCCAGCATCCTATTTGCTTTGCCTGATGCCTTGTCACACTGTTTCCCTACCTTGAGGTCATCAGAGATGACAACCCCAAGATCCCTTTCCTGCTTGGTGCATGCTATATCCTCACCCCCCAACTGATATATTGTGCCAGGGTTTTTGTGCCCCATATGCATTATCTTGCACTTCTTTGCATTGAATTTCAACTGCCAAACCCTTGACCATTCTTCAAGTTTCTGCAGGTCCTTCTCATTCTGTCTACACCCTCTGGTGTGTCTACTCTGTTACAGAGCTTTGTGTCATCAGCGAACAGTGAAATTCTGCCTTCTATATCCTGTGCAATGTCACTGATGAAGATGTTGAATAGGACCGGTCCCAGCACTGATCCCTGTGGTACCCCACTGGTCACTCTTCCTCTGTGGAGTGACAGCCATTTACCACCACCCTCTGTGTCCTGCCACCCAGCCAGTTACCTACCCACCACACTACTGTCCTGCCCACACCCATATTCCCCAGTTTGTGTAATAGTCTTCTATGTGGCACAGTGTCAAGCCCTTGCTGAAGTCCAGATAGGCCATGTCCACTGCCCTCCCCTGATCCACCTCCCTAGTCACCCAGTCAAAAAATTCAATGAGGTTGGTCTGACATGACCTCCCCCTGGTGAAACCATGCTGCCTTGGGTCCTGTAGTCCATTGACAACCAGATGTTCCACCAATCTCTCCTTCAGTAGTGCTTCCATGATCTTTCCCACTACCGAGGTGAGGATGACTGGTCTGTAGTTCCCTGCTTCCTCTTTGTTCCCACTTTTGTATAAGGGGACTACATCTGCTGTCCTCCAGTCTTTGGGTACCTCCCCTGTTTCCAGTGATTGGCTGAACAGGATAGCCAGAGGTTCAGCCACCACCTCTCTTAGTTCTTTAAGGACCCTGGGGTGCACCCATCTGGCCCCATTGCTTTATCAGCTCTTATTACTTCCAGTTCCTTCAGGACCCTTTCTCGTGTAAAGGGACTTGTGTCCATTTCTGCACCATTCTCACCCCTTGTACTCCCTTCAGACCCATTACCCCCTCTTCCTTAGTAAAGACTGAGCAGAAATACCTGTTCAATATGTCAGCTTTACTGTTGTCATCCTCCACGCGGCTCCCATCCTCCCCCTTCAGTCTCACTATCCCTCCCTTTGTCCTTCTTTTTTCACTTATGTACCTGTAAAAGGTTTTGTCCCCTTTAACCACTGATTTTGCAATGTGTTCTTCTGTCTGAGCTTTGGCTTCCCTTACTGACTTCCCTGCCTCCCTTTGTTTCTCCTGGTACTTCTCCCTATCCCCTTCTGCCTGATGCCCTTAAGCTAGCAATACACAGCTCTATTATTTCCATGATTGATTATGGGCTTGTTATCTATGGAGCACCCACAGCTACAGCACTACAACATATCTTTACAGCACTGAATAGGGCCTGCAGACTCCCTACTGGTGCTGCCCACTGCACACATACCTGTGACCTCTATGAACGGTCAAACTGGCTACAACTTCAGGGAAGTATTACTTTCAAAACCTGCTTACTAGCAAAAGTGTCATTGATTGGACTCATGCCCCCTTGGGTTCAGTCTCTCTTAAGTCCATCCAACCACCCCCATTACACAAGAAGATCTGACAACTATTCTCTGGCTGTTCCCCACTGTCACATCACCAAGGCCAGTGGTCTTTTGCAGGTAGAGCCCCTAAGATGTTTAACTCCCTGGGCAGTGAACTTACCAACTTAGACACCCTCTGCTCATTCAAACACAAGCTACGTCAAATGCTTGTGTCAAGAGTCACCTGTGACTGTTTCTCCTAACCTCCCAGGTAGTCGCTTCTGTTCTTTGCACCTCTCTACTATCACCACCTCTGCTTCCCACCACCCTCCTCATATTTACCCCACCTCTCTCCCTAGCCCTGGTCCACCACCTTTCTCTCTTACCTTCTCAACTCCCTTCCTCTCTCCCTTTTCTAATCTACTCACCCCACCCTATGTTGTACTTGTTCCCTTATCCTTGCTTCTCACCCACCTCTCCTTCTACCTCCCTCCCAGTTACCCCTTTGCACCCACTCTCTCTTCCACTTTCCTATGCTACCTGACCCAATTGGCAGCAAATCAGTTTATTCCACTCTAACTTTCCCTTTGACAGTGCCCTTCTGGCAGCTTTAATTCATGTAAGTATTATTTGTTGTGACTCATAATTCTTAAATGTATGCCTGATCATGTTGTTCTAACTGTTATTTATATCGCCTGTAGCTTTAGACCATGTATGCCCTGTACCGAATTTTGTATTCATACTGCTTGCCTGCTAATCTCACACAAACTTTATTTCTATTCTCTGTATACTGACTTGGAATCTTTGTAAAAAAAGCCATTGTCTCAAAGGCATTTATCCACAATTCTAATAAATAAATAAATAAATAAAAATAATGTCCTTGCATTATCTGCTAAAAACCTTCGTATTATAAATCCTGTCTGTTGCTTGGATATAAGGAAATGTATAACCTCCTCTTGACTGATGGAGAGAATCTACACTAAAATCTTAACATCTGAATTGATTAATGAGGTTGGCCTGTAACTACCACATTCTAAGGCACCCTTTCCCTGTTTGTGAATAAGGGTTATGAGACCTTTGGCAATTTCCCTAGATACACATCCAATCTATAAATGCCTCATTGAATAACTCTGCAAGTACTGGAGCTAGCTCATTACTAAACTTACTGTAGAAATTTGAGGAGTAGCCATCTGGATAGGGGTTTTTTTTTTTTGTTGAATAGCTAATAGTACCTCATCAACTGTTATTCACGCCCCAAGCCCAGATTAGGATGTTTCTGGCACAGTTGGCATGAGAATGCCAGCCAAAACATTTCTAATGTGTCATTGCTAGCAATATCTTCCTTTGTTTAAAGTGTCTGGTAGAAGTCCTGAAATTCCTTATTGATCTGTTTACGTCCTGATATAAGAAGGCCATCCCCCTTACATCTGATGTGATGTTTGTAGATCCACTGTTTTGACATAACCTTATGGCCAGTATCTTGGCAGCCCTGGGCCCTGCACTAACATAGTTTATTTTGGATTTCCTAATAACGAATACTGCTTCACCTCTATTGGATTCAGTATACTTCATTTTTAGTTTTGACCATGCATGCCAGGTGCTTAGACTATTTCTAGTTAGTAGTTTTCCCTCTAACTTTTAAATTTTCTCTAAAGTTTCTTTTTGTTTAGCAAGGTTTTGTGTTTTAAGGGTGGAGCCGTCACATATCAAGAAACCTCAAAAACAACATTTTGGACAGTCCCAGTTAGTACTCCATAAAAAGTCAAGCGGATCATTAAGGTCCAAAAAGTCTTTTATTGTTTTTTTCTGATAAATCTATGTTATGTAGCAGGAAATTATTAATTTTCCATCTATGTGTTTGACTAGGGTTGTTAGAAGTCTTAAAAAGCATTGATATTGGTCAATGATCTAAGATTACTAGGCTTTCTATTTTTACTAACACAGTAATTTTTTTTTTTACTTATTTTCTTTATAGGTTACCTCAGCTGTTTTTTTTTTACTTATGGTTCCCCCTTGTTCAGCCCTGTCTCCTCGGCCCCTACACTGGTCACAGTCAGAGATCTAACCCCCTTGCCCTACCCTCCCAAGGCCGCTTCACAGTGGGTACTTACCCCACACACTGCAGAAGACCTGGAGGCTGGGCTTGGGTGGGAGCTGACTTAAGTGTGTCTACTGAAGCACCGTCGGGACTGGTCTTCATGTGTGCACCAGAGGATTTTTGGACCCTGTTACTTCCCCATGGAGCAGGCATGCAATGATGTCAAGGACACTGCAGCTCATGCTTCCATGCACTGCATTGTCAAAGTCAACCTGCGCTGACCCACACTGTGACCTCTGAGCCATGTACTAGCCCTCAGCCACTTCCAGGAGCCAGTACCTCAGTTGTCATACCCTCCCACCCTCCCCGCAGGAGAAGAGCAGTCCATGCAATGCTCAATCCTCCCCTGACTGACCCTCTGACACCCGAAGTCGATCCCGACCCCGGGTCATTGGCATGGTAAGTGGTAAGGCACCAGTGCCTCAGCCCTCTACACCACTGGGCTGACAAACACAATCCTAGTTATAAAGTCTTTTGGTATATAGACTTGATCAATCTTTGAGCCTGACTGGTTACACTGTGACCAGTACATAAACTCTTTTATGTTTGGGTATAAAACTCCAGGGGTCAATAAGCTGTAGATTCTCAATTAGATCTCCCAATTCATGTTTTTTATACAATATTGTGATTGATTCTTTTCACTTTGATGATGATCTTTTTAAAAACTGGGTGATTGGTTTAGGCTGCTGAGTGTTTTTGTCTGTACAGGATAGTTGCTTGGTGGGAGATCGGAGCCGATCTCTGTTTCTTTCTACCCTGAGCTATGTGATCACCCACACATGTTATTTAGATGTTTCTGTTTACATACTAAATAAATACTGCTGCTGTCTGGATGGTGGTGGTGCTTGGGGCAAGTCACACATCTAATGGGAATCTTATGCGCCAGATAGTGCATTAATTTGATACCTTGATACTGGGTCTGCTCTAAATTAGCTGAGGTGGGACTAATGGGAGAGCTCTCTAGAAATCTATGAATAAGTCTGCATGCAGGCGGAGCACTGCTGGTTTGGTAGAAATGGTGGTTCTAACCTTGTTTTGCAAGTTGCCAAAAATAGTTTATGACCCTCAAGCAACTCATGAGCAGATGTGAGTACAGTAAAAATTTATATACAGTGATTTTTGATGTGCCTGCTTCTGGCCCCAGTCAATCAGGATTGCTAATAAATACTAATAAATAACACACTATTTCATGAATATCTCCAATTGGAGATGGTGGTGTGGTGATTACTGGCAGGGGGCAGGGAGAGACAGAGGCTCTTTCCCTTTGTGTCTCCCTTAATTACTAATATATGCCCTGTCCTGACAGATGATTCACTTGGCAGTTCCCCTGATCTGCACACAAAAACAGAAAAATTGCCATGTTTATTTTTTCAAGGAATTACTTGTGAATTCAAATCCTTGAGAAGGCCATTGAAGATTCCCCTAACACTCACAAAGCTCCATGCTCATGAGGAAACTGGTTGTTTCCATGTGCCTGTACAGGGAAAACACAGAATCCCTAACCCTTCAACTTTAGGTTGTATTATGGAAAGACCTGGTGCTGCACAGGCTTTTCCTGTATGTTACTACACAGGGCAACCTGAATCCCTCTATTAATTTTACTGTCAACACACATGCCTAGAGAAAATGTGCTTTTTCAAAAAAAGCATCATCTACCAAGCCTAACTCCGGAATATGGGTAATAGAACAGCGGGTTAGATAACAACTGGATAAGATTAATAACTACTGAGCTGTAAGATTTTTGAATGCATAGCACAGTGGATTGCTATTTTATTAATGCATGAGGGTTTGCTATTACTTTTTGTTCTCCCGATGTTCCTTTCATTTGATTTGGGTTCCCTTTACACTCTAATCTCCTAATTCGTTTTTCTGGGAAAGTACTCCTTCAGATATCAGAACGTAGAGAGTGGAACATGGTCCACAGAAACCAAATAAGGCAATAGAGGGTAAGTCTCTCAACCTTTTCTCTTTTGCAAGCAGGTTTTGGACTGAGCCATCTCTCAGGTATTTCATTCTTTTTTTTTAAATAAATACGGAACACTGGAGTATATAGGAACATAGATCAATATTTATGCAACAGGCATCAGGATAAATACTGCTGCATAAAACCATTTATTTAAGACACTGTACAGATAAATGACCCTAACGTAATCACTATGAGAATAACGTGAAGTTATTCCCATAGTGATTATGTCACACCCCATTTATCTGTACAGTGATTACATCATATCTTTCAGCAAACAAACTACTTCCAACCAGCACCACAATCACACATCACCCTAGATTATACACCTGTGCAGCACACCCAACACAAATCAAGCACCATCCCAAACACCAAAACCTCATGCACACTCAAATGCCACCTTGAGCTGACACAGAAACCACCCTTCTCCAAACAAACGGCAAAAGCAAACTACAGCAATATACCTCAGGTCCTAAACCACACGACTGGAAAAAATAGAAAAAACTAAAGAAAACACTACCAGCTTCAACATAGAGATGGAACAAATAATGACACAGCTGGAGAATGACCTTGAACCACTGGAAGACCCAGCTGGAACAGAAAAACAACTAGCAACCTCTGAAGTATCAGTACCATCAGGACAACACAAAGAACCTCAACCCTCCACAAACGGTACTGGAAACCCAGCAATTACCAGTGCTGACCTAATAGACCAAGACGACATAGACCTATACATTGAAAGAGCCCGGAATATTAATACGGCAAAAAAACCCAAGTAGACACTAAAATGTTCAATAGCTACCTCATCAAAAACTTTGGTGAACACCGTCACCTTCACAACATTCCTCCAGCACAGTTAAACATCTACTTCTGCCACTATTTTATAAACTGCTTAAGAAAAGATGGCACAGACTATGAACCCCTCACCCTTAGGGCAATGTTTCAAAGTGTTGAACGCTTCTTTAAAACAAAAGGCTACACCGAGTCTCTCTCCACTTTCCCAGCATTTGAAAAGGCAGGGCAAGTACTCCTATCTAAGCAAAACAATCTAAAAAGCCAAGGCAAGAGGTCCAAACCAAAAGCTGCAGATGAGCTGAAGGACTCAGTGATACAAAAACTATACGATGAGCAGTTACTAGGACCTTACAACCCCGAGTCTCTTCAAAATACCATGTGGCTCATAGCCAGCATGTACTTTAGCCTTCGTGGAAACACAGAGATGAGAAACCTCAAATGGGGAGACATAGTCCTCAAGACTGATGAAAATGGCCAGATACATTCAGCTCGACCAGGAAAGACAAACTAAGACCCGCACTGGAGCCAATCCTAAAGACTGCTGCAAAATCAAACCTAAAGCCTACCAGCTCACCAATAACCCTCACAAATGCCCAGTGCAGCACTACATCATCTATCAACACAAAAAACCTCCTCAATGCCTCTCTGAAGACTCCTCATTCTTCCTCGCGACTAACTTCCATGCTAAAGAAGGGCCACCTAATGCCTGGTACAAGAACCAACCAGTAGGAATCCACAAACTGGCATCTATCGTCAAAACTATGATCACAAAATCAACTATCAACACTGACAAAAGACTAACAAACCATTCAGTATGAAAGCAGCTTATTCAGAAACTCACAGACAGTGGCATACCTCCAACAGACATTGTGCAGATTTCTGGCCAAAAGCAACTACAAAGCTTGAATGACTACTCCAAAATAAATGAAGAAAAACAGAAAAATATTTCTAACATACTCAGCAGTGCACTCAACAACCCACAACTTACAACTTCACAATTACATCCTTCACTTGCTTCAGCCCCACAACCACCTCTAACAACAATACCAGAGAACTACTCAGACATCCTAGCAACTTGCTTCTACAGACCATCAATACAAGCGAAGACCATTAATCTCACGATTATACAAAGTAAGATGCCACATAGAAACATAGATTTTGATGGCAGATAAGGACCGCTTGGCACACCCAGTCTGCCCATTTCCCTACCTAATGGATAAGCTGCAGATCCTAGTTAACGCGCAGCCTACTTCTTCCTACCCCCACCCCCTAGAATTGCCTTATGACTGTCCCATGCATGCTTGAATTCCACCACTGTTTTTGACTCCACAACCTCTTCTGGAAGGTCGTTCCATGTATCCACAGCCCTCTCTGTGAAAAAATACTTCCTTAATTTACCTCTGAGCTGCCCCCTTCTATCTTCAAATTGTGCCCTCTTGTTCTTGCACACCTCTTTTTTTGAAAGATGCTACCCTCTTGGACTTTGTTGATTCCCTTGAGGTACTTGAAAGTTT
This sequence comes from Neoceratodus forsteri, assembly GCA_016271365.2. Taxonomy (NCBI): domain Eukaryota; kingdom Metazoa; phylum Chordata; order Ceratodontiformes; family Ceratodontidae; genus Neoceratodus; species Neoceratodus forsteri. The sequence continues at coordinate 460,467,406 of CM057449.1, read as the reverse complement.
CTGTCATGTCCCCCCTCTCCCTCCTTTCCTCGTGGCTATACATGTTTAGCTCCTTAAGTCTCTCTTCATATGTCTTCCGGTGCAGACCCTGCACCATTTTAGTTGCCCTCCTCTGGACAGCTTCCATCCTGTCTATGTCTTTGTGGAGATTGGGTCTCCAGAACTGCATGCAGTACTCCAGATGGGGTCTCACAAGCTGTCTGTACAGAGGGATAATAACTTCCTGTTTTCTACTGGTGATGCCTCTCCCTATGCATCCCAGTATCCTCCCATCCCTCCTTGCTGCCCTCTCACATTGCTTGCCCACCTTTAGGTCATCTGATATGACTACCCCCAGGTCCCTTTCCATTTTTGTTGTTGTTAGTATCTCACCCCCCATTGTGTACTCTTCCCTAGGTTTTGTTTCCCAGGTGCATTACCTTGCACTTCTTAGCATTGAATCTAAGCTGCCATACATTTGACCATTCCTCTAACCTTGCCAAGTCCCTTCTCATCCTTTCTACCCCACCTTGTGCATCAATTCTGTTGCAGATCTTTGTGTCATCTGCAAGAGACATACTTTTCCTTCCAGTCCCTCTGCAATGTTGCTTATAAAGACATTGAAGAGGACCGGTCCTAATACTGAACCCTCGCGGTACCCACTAGTAACCCCCATTTTTTTCAGAGTGGACTCCATTTACTATTACTCTCTGTGTCCTATTCCCCAGCCAATTCTTTACCCAGGCTGTCATCTTGGGACCCACTTCCAGGCTGGCTAACTTGTATATTAATCTTTTGTGTGGGACTGTGTCAAATGCCTTGCTAAAGTCTAGGTAGGCCATGTCACAGCCCCTCCCTGATCTACTACTTTGGTCACCCAGTCAAAGAAATCTATCAGATTTGTCTGGCATGACCTTCCCACTGTGAATCCATGCTGCCTTGGGTCCTGTGCCCCTCTGGCCTCTAGATACTCAACAATTCTTTCCTTCAGAAGTGATTCCATCATTTTCCTTTTCACTGAGGTTAAACTAACAGGTCTGTAGTTTCCTGCTTCTGCCTTGCTCCCACTTTTGTGAAGGGGAATCACATCTGCCCTCCTCCAGTCCTCGGGTACCCCTCCATCCTCCCATGATTTGTTAAAGAGGGTAGTTAGTGGTGTCACTAGTTCTACCTTTAGTTCTTTTAGAATTCTGGGATGAATCCCATCAGGCCCCATTGCTTTGTCCACCTTCAGTTTTAAGAGTTCTTTCAGAACCCTTTCTTCTGTAAATGGGCTGGTATCAATTTCTGTATCCAGAGTGTTTCTGCTGTCTGTTTTAGGTACCTCCCCCTCTTCCTTTGTAAATACTGAGCAAAAATATTTGTTTAATATCTCTGCCTTTTCACAGTCACCTCTGCCCACCCTCCCTCCCTTTATTAAGCCTCACTAACCTCCCTTAGTCTTCCTTCTCTCCCTGGTGTACCTATAAAAGGTTTTATCCCCCTTCTTAACTGAGTTGGCTATCTTTTCCTTGGTTTGGGCCTTTGCTGTTCTGACTGCCTGTCCAGCATCCTTTTGCTTTAACTGATACAGTTCTCTGTCCTGCTCCTTCTGTGATTCCTTGTACTTCCTGAATGCTTTCTTTTTCTCTTGAACCTTCACTGCCACTTCCTTTGAGAACCACAGTGGTTTCTTACATCATTTTGTTTTGTTTATTTGCTTCACACAAAGGCTCATTACCTCTGTGATGGCAGTTTTTCCTTATTCCCCATTGTTCTTCCACCCCTCCTTCCTGCCCATTTGCTAGTGCATTCCTTAGGCACTCACCCATTTTGGCAAAGTCAGCCCTCCTAAAGTCCAATACTTTTGCCTTTGTATGGCTTGACTCTATTGCTGTGTTTATTGTGAACCATACTGTTTGATGGTCACTAGTTCCCAGATGGCTACCCACTTCTACATCTGTGATCCTCTCTTCCTCTCCATTTGAGAGAACCAGGTCTAAGATTGCTCTCTCTTGAGTGGGCTCCAATACTAGTTGTCTAAGGCATGCCCCCTGTAGGGCATCTAGAATAACCCCACTCTTAGAAGTGGCTGCTGCAACTGCACTCCAGTTAACATCTGGCATATTCAGATCACCCATCAGCAATATCTCCCCTTTTTCTGCCATTCTAAGTATTCTTTCTATCATTTCCTTGTCCATTTCCTCCCCCTGAGGAGGGGGTCTGTATACAACCCCTGTGCGGATTGTCATGCCATTGCTGGTATCCAAATTTACCCACAGAGCTTCTTCTCCTCCTCCTCCCTGTTTTCCCTTTTGTTCTGTTGCTTTGATTCCTTCCCTTATGTAAAGAGCTACTCCTCCTCCTCTTTTACCCTCCCTGTCCCTCCTGTAGATAGTGTATCCTGGTATGTTTACGTCCCAGTCATGGTTTTGTGTGTACCATGTTTCTGTGACTGCCACAATATCCAGATGTTCCTCTTCCATCAAGGCCACTAATTCAGGAAGCTTGTTACTCAGACTATGAGCACTGGTACTCATTGCTCTCCATTTTTTGATGGCTTTACCTTCTTTTGCAGCATCCCCCACTGACCTTTCTACCTCAATCTTTTTCTCATTTAGTACCCTGTTTTGTAGGGAGAGGCTGGGATTTTCCTGCTGCTTATCAGTGCCTCCCCCTTGACTAGTTTAAAAGCTTGCCAATGAAGCATTTAAACAGATTGCTCAAAAGACTTGTTCCCTTCCTGGACAGATGCAGACCATCCTGCCAGTATAGGCTGGTATCCCTCCAGGTGGAACCCCAGTCCCCAATGAAGCCAAACCCCTGTGCTCCACACCATTTTTCCAACCATTCATTAAACTGCATGGTGCAAAGTACCCTCGCCTCATTCATGCCATTGACAGGCAGCACCTCAGAGAAGGATATTGTGCGTGCTACTTGTCATATGCCCCTTCCCAATTCCACAAAGTCATTCTGCACTGCTCTACTCTCATGATGAGCCAAGTCATTTGTCCCTAGGTGGACAATGATGTCCAGCTCAGACTCCCATGCAGCTGTTCTTGTGATCCCGAGGATGTGCTTCCTGTCTCTCCAAGCCATGGCACCAGGCAGGCACCTTACTTCAGTTTTTCCAGCACCCCCCCAGTTTTATCCCCCTAAAAATTGAGTCCCCCACCAGGAGCTGCTTCCTTTCCTTGTGGTGTCCTCTGCCTCCTTCCTGTGGGCCTCCCTTGTGACAGTTGTCCTCAGCCTCCTTAGTCTCTTCTGCTGGTGCATCCATAGGGGAGCTATGCTCCCCCAGAATGGTGTATGGATTGTGGTGTGGAACAACTGACTGTGTGTGTCGCTGTTCCACCATCCTCACCCTCCCTGAGCCCGCTGTGGTCCAGCTGCTGTGCTTTCTTCACAACCTCTGAGGTAGTGGTGGTGGCTCTGGTGCTTCCTGGATGGGGAGGTTCCCTTCCTACCATCCATTGTGGCCTGGGATAAGGCTCCTTTACTACTGTCCAGAGTGGCCTGAAGATGGGCAACTTCCTCCCACAGGGCAGAGAGTTGTCTGCAAATAGGGCAGCATCTCAGCCTCCAGAAAGACTCCTGGAAGACTGCTGCTCCACAGCCATTACACTGCACTACTCCCCACAATTTTTTTTTTTTTGTTTTGTGTGTGTGTGTGTGTGTGTGTGTGTGTGTAATTGGTTTGTTATATAGAAATATATATATATATATATATATTATACAATGGGTATGCTTATATTGTCAGTGCAGTGTGCTAGAGAGGATATGACAGTGATATGCACCTTGCACTCTTGACACTCTTGAGGAAATGATGTCAGAACCCCAGGTATAAAAGAACTATTTCCAGGGTGGGTGGGGTGAGGGTGGGAAGGGATTGGGCCTAAACTGTGCCCTCACAAAACAATCAGCTAAAAGCTCTGACCCACCACTGCAATGAGTGCCTTCCTGTCAGCAAGATGCCCTACCCAACAATTTGACAGAGAAAATACCCTGCTAATCAAACAGAGAAAAATCCACACATCCTAGTCAGACACAGGTAAACCTCCCCAGCCCCAAAACAGACCTGGTGGTTTGTGCTCTGAAAGCTGTCAGCCCCAAAATAAGTCAGCTGTGCTTTAAACTCTTCCTGCACTGAAAATCTTAAGAATTGTAACAAACAAACGTAAACCTAGATCCACCTCCCTCTGTTGCTTGAAAGACTGTCTTTTCCTGTTTCACACTGCAGGTTTTGCTATGACAACTCCTTAACCACGATAACTTATTTAAAAATATTTTAACTATCACAAACTCCTATGCACCAGTAAATTATTTAAAAATAGTTTCTGTCCCAAAATCCTAGTAGTCAATCCAGCTACCCCAAGGGACAACCAAAATGCAGTATTCCAACACTTGTGAAGTTACTTCCAAGATAAGCAGAGTTTGCAAGCTCCTTTTTTAACTCCTCAGCCACCTGTAAGTTATTTAAAAATAGTTTAACTGTCAGAAAATCCTAGTAGACAATCTAGCTGCTTCCAAGGATCTTCCCAAATGCAGTATTTAAATCCTTCTGAAGTTGCTAATAAGATAAACAGAGTTTGCAAGCCCCTTCTTGGTTAAACACTAAATAAATATGTGAATAAAAAGCAATTACCAAGGGTAGTTAGTTTCACCTCCCACAGAATTAAACAAAAGTGCTCGTTGTTGCAGATAACAAGAACAATATAGAATTTCTCACACAGCTCACAGCTGAATAAAGAAGTAGTGTCCTTCCAGGTCAAGAAAATGTGCTTTGTGTCTCTAACTATTGCAGCCTCCAGTAATTTACAGTAATCTGATCTAGTCTGGATGTCTCCACCCAGGGTAATTTGTTGACAATGGCTATGATGTAGCCTTTCCTGCTCCAATACAACACGTTGTGGTCTGGAAACAATTTCTTGCACCTACGGCTGTGTGTGTTTCAATTCACACGCAGGTTTTGCTATGACAACTCCTTAACCACAGTAACTTATTTTAAAATAGTTTAACTATCACAAACTCCTACGCACCAGTAAATTATTTAAAAATAGTTTCTGTCCCAAAATCCTAGTAGTCAATCCAGCTACCCCCAAGGGACAACCAAAATGCAGGATTCCAACACTTGTGAAGTTACTTCCAAGATAGGCAGAGTTTGCAAGCTCTTTTTTCAACTCCTCAGCCACCTGTAAGTTATTTAAAATAGTTTAACTGTCAGAAAATCCTAGTAGACAATCTAGCTGCCTCCAAGGATCTTCCCAAATGCAGTATTTAAATCCTTCTGAAGTTGCTAATAAGATAAACAGAGTTTGCAAGCCCCTTCTTGGTTAAACACTAAATAAATATGTGAATAAAAAGCAATTACCGAGGGTAGTTAGTTTCACTTCCCACAGAATTAAGCAAAAGTGCTCATTGTTGCAGATATCAAGTACAATATAGAATTTCTCACACAGCTCACAGCTGAATAAAGAAGTAGTGTCCTTCCAGGTCAAGAAAATGTGCTTTGTGTATCTAACTATTGCAGCTTCCAGTAATTTATAGTAATCTGATCTAGTCTGGATGTCTCCACCCAGGGCAATTTGTTGACAATGGTTATGATGTAGCCTTTCCTGTTCCAATACAACACTTTGTGGTCTGAAAACAATTTCTTGTACCTAAGGCTGTCTGTGCCACAATACCACACTGCACCCCCTCCACTCAACTTGATCTAACAATAAAAATCTCTCTTTCCCACAGGAAATAAATATGACTCCTACACTAAGAAGAGGCCACAAGTACTGCACTCTGTCAGCGGCTCAGAGTAATACATAGAGACAATACTACACTCCATCTAAAGACAAAAAAGGCCACCAAATGTGTGAAGACATAATTTACAAAGCCTAAAAATGTTGAAGATTGATTCGTGTGAACTACTGCAAAACATCAAAACACCTCTCAAAGCCCAGCACAGCAAACACTGATCCCAGAACTCATCCATAGTGAAGATTGATTCTACCACTTACTAAAAGAACTGTTAGATGAACTTTGCTTCTACCACTTTGGCTTACTAAATATTCACTGTTCCTGCACAAATATCAATGTTACAGCTCTTCCACAGTACAAATTTATTCCACCGCTGTTACTACACTGTTCCTAAAACTGTTAAATATGCATTCTACAACTGCTATTCAATAAAGATTTACTGTTCCATAATGTATGCACTGCAATAAATAATAAACTAAATGTTTCAACCACTACTTCTCTACCAACCCCCAATCTCTACCATCCTCCTCCCATCCACTACATGATCTCACTACAGTTTCCTATCAATAAAAGCAACCTTTCTCCCACCACCCATACCCCATCCCATTACCCCTATATCTCTAAAAAGTGCACCTTTAATACTTTAAAATTCATATATTCTGCACTTGTAATCAAACTGTTATCCATTACTTTTTCCTGCAAAATGCCTTGTACTTCTACTGTGTCACAACACCTATTTTGCTCCTAGCAGCAGAGAAAAAAAATATTGAAAGACTGGCTTACCTTCATTTTCCATGTCTGAGAAACTCCACAAAACAAGTAAACAAAAACTCAAACACCCCCCAAAAAAACAACTCCAGTAACCCTTCTCCATGTAATCCACCAAGAAATGGACTCTTCATGTCCTACTCCACAGGAACAAAGGCCAATAATCCAACCTCTGTAAAGAAATCCAAAATGAATCCAAAGACGCCAGAATCAAAACGATGACACCATAAAAAAGAAAATCCTAACTCCATGATCAACCACACAAAAACTCCACAAAACTCTTCCATCCTCGAAGCACTCCTCCTCGGTAAACAACCACTCCAACCCATGTACTCCTCCAAGCAAGGCCCACCGTTCCATGCCACTCCCTGCAGCTCCAACACAAGGGATCCCACTCAAAGTCACCAACTGAACAGTGCCACAACCCAATGCCATGCCCTTCATCCAATAAATGCACTCGGTCCTAAACAGCCCCCCCGAACCAATCACAATACATGCACCCTTGTCACTCAAACACACACTAAAGCCACAGCCTCCGCCAATCGGAATACACAAACACCCAGGAAAACCACACCCCCACCAATCATAAAACATACTACCCTGCCATTCAAACTCCACACAGCCCACACCCACCTACTCTACGTAACCAATCACAAACCACACACCACAACTTATCCACCAATCAAAAGCCACGTATCTCCCATTCATCCCTCCCATTCATGAACAGACTCCCAAACAATCCCCAGTCACAAATTAATGGAAAACTACTGCTCAACAATACAGCCCTTGAAAAAAGTCTTCAAAATACATTATTCAGTACCACAACAACACAAAAATGCACACAAAAAGCACCTGTTGCATAAATTTAATATGCGGGGTTGCCTGGTGGGTAATAGAGTTATTTTGTATAGTAGCCTGTGACCTCTAGAGAAACTCTCACTCATGGCTTCACCACTGTGATGTTACTCGAGGTCAGGCTACTGTACAAAATAACTTCATTACCCACCAGGCTACCCTGCATATCCCTTATTTATTATAATATCAGAAATGGTGTCACAAAGATCCTAATATATTGGTGGGTCTCCCTCCCAAAATGAGACCAAAACATGCCATGCCTAAATTAAAATAAAACAGGTGTAATGATAATTGACTGAACCTCAAATGTTGATCTTAGTACAGCAGACAGTTTATAGTTATAGTAATGTATGTAATATACACTCTGGCTGGGATATTCAAAGGGGTAGTGCCTGGCACAACACAGTTGCGCTGGTGCAACCCTGCATTGTGCCCCGGTGGGATATTGAGAAGGCTGCCTGGTGCAGTGCAAATCCTGATGTGCCGGGGTGCAATGTAATTGTATGCGGTACAGATACAGGGGGCCTTCCCATGCATATGCGGCTTATCCGATATTCAGCCCTGGATGTGTTGCACATATGCCAGTGCACCCCTGCATTGCACTGCATAGGAAGGCTCAAAGATGAGCCCGTGAAACAGTGGAACATCTCCCGGCCATGAACAGGCAGGATGATGTATTGCAGGGTGCAACACAGCAGCCACCAGCTGTGGGTGGCCACCCACCCACCCAGAACACCATCCTCAAGCACACACATCACTCTGGTGGTCTAGTGGTCCCCCCACCTTCTTGATCCCAAGATTCCCTGATAAATGGTAATGAAGACCTTTCCCTGCTGGTCAAGTGGTCCCCCACCTCCCGTCACTGTGATCGTGGTACAGCACTGTCAGAAATATCCCTAGTGATCCAGTGACAACCCCTACCCCTCCCACCCACACATAGCCCCTTGCCCACCCACCTCCTCATCAACAACGGACAGCAACTACCCACCTGCATACCACCTTGCCGCCTGCTAAATGACAGATACAGTATGGGCTGTAGGCCATTGGTCTCAGTGTGGACCAATGGGCTTGCACAGCATACTGTACTAGACAGTTCCAAATATGTGAATGACTTCATTCACATATTTGGGTTTGTCCATTACAGTATCCCCTGCAAGCCCAGTGGTCCACACTGGGGACAAATGGGCTTACAGCCCATACCATACCTGTTATTCAGTGGGCAGCCAGATGGTATGCAGGTGGGTTGTTGCTGCCTGCTGATGATGGGGGAGGTGGGCAAGGGGTTCTGTGTGGGTGAGGGTGGGCTGCCACTGAATCTCCAGGAATATTTCTGACGGTGATGTACCATGATTGCAGCAATGGACAGGGGACCACTAGAACACCAGGCACAGTCTTCTTTTTCTTTATCATGGAATCAAGGATTCAGGAGGGAGCGGGTCCACTTGACCATGAGGGAAAGGTCTTCGTTAACATTTATCGGGGAATCATGGGATTGGGAGGGTGGGGGGACCACTAGACTACCAGGGGCTGTCATGTTGTGCTTCTACTGTGATCACGGCTATTGGGCAAGGGATGCCCTGGGATCCTCACTGCACATGTCATGCTGTGCAGGGTGCTAGGCGCAAGTCGCTGGGCTACCCTGCTCAAGGCATGCAAATGTGGCCATAATGAAATGCAAATGGACCCATTTGTGCCTTGCATATATTACGGCCTCATTCGCATGCCCCCCCCACTGAATATCATGGGTGCTGCACCTAGCGCAACTGCACTTGCTCTGGTGCATCCCTGTGCTCCCTATCTGTGGCTTGCACTGGTGCAGTGCCACTGCACCATGCACAGTGCATGCCATATTCAATGGTGCTGCACCATGGCACATCACCGTTGAATATCACCTGGTCCTGGCCCCGGCACATCCCAGTTGCACTGCACCCAGGCTTGTACCACTGCCCGGTGCAGTCTGAATATCTGGGCCTATATCTATTGTGTGTTTTAATTTCATTCAAATTAATAGAGATAAACTGCCCAGTAATTGGCCTGGTTTATAATATAACCTTAAGTCCATATTGGAGGAAGTGAGTCTTCTTATGTTATGTTGTAGATACTTAGACATGTAGCCTGTTATATTTAATATAGTTCTGCATTGATTTTATGTGATTGAGATTTAGAATATCATTGTATGCTACATGTCTTTTTTGATCCTACTGCACATATATATATATATATATATATATATATATATATATATATATATATACATTCTGTGGTGATTTGCATATGCAGCCCATGATGCTTTGCATTGTGGGGGCATGTGTGATTTTGTATTTTCTCTGAAACTCGGCTTCCCAGCCAAATGCCCTTTGGGTAACCCTTGCCTCAGTGTTTGAGCACAGAGGTTCTTTGTCATATATATATATATATATATATATATATATATATATATATATATATATATATATATATTTAAGGCAAAAACTCTGTGTTTAATGCATCAGTTAGGGTTGTTCCACAGTGACAAAGTGAGGAAATTCAGTGTTAAGGTTGAAAGCCCCTTGGACCCCCCAGCTCACCCCCCACTGGCATCAGGTGTGCATTGGGTCGTCCAGCCTAACTCTCATCCCATCACATGTGAAAATAAGCAGAGGTACAGGAGAATGGGGCAAGAGTTAGGACCGATGCTCCCAATGCACACCCGGTGCTGGTTGGGTGGGCTGGGGGCCAAAGGGACTTTTCAACCTAACACTGAATTCCTCACTTTTTCACTGTGGAACAACACTAACTGATGCAATAAACAGAGATTTTTGCCTCTAATTGCCCTTCTTTTTGAGAATGAGGATGATAAATAGTGAATGGAATGTAGTGGCAGGAGTGCATGATATCCTGTTGCATAGTAACAGGAACTGCAAAGCAAATGCAAGCGGCAACAGTTATTCACATGATAAAGCAAACATAAATGGTAAAGCAAACGTTAATAGAAATGCAAGTGTAAAGTGATGCCAAAGTGAACAGTGATGTAAACAGACACACAAGCATGTATGAAAACACAACTGGTAATGTGCACAGTGACAGCACTGGAACTTTAAATGCAAATGTTAAGTGTTACAGCAGCAAGAATGCCAAATGCAATAGAAATGAAAACGCGAATGGAATCGCGCACGTAAATGTGAACCGTGACATGCATGGGCACAGTACTGCAATTGTTAATACAAATGATTAAGTTAACATGATCAGTAACACCAAAGGAAACAGAAATGTTAAATGAGAATGTAAACACTTGCATAAATGCAAACCATAATGCGCAAGATCACGTTACCACAATCGTAAACGCAAACGGTAATGGTAACAGCAACAATGATGCCAAAGGAAACATAAACGCAAAAGGAAATGCAAGCACATATGGAAACGCAAACCATAATGTGCATGGGTAAAGTAACGCAATAGGAAATGCAAATGGTAACAGTAACAGCAACGAAGATGCAAAACGAAAGACAAACGTAAAGGAAAGGGCTGCCGTAGATGCTAATGCCAATGCACACAGTGACTCAAACCAAAATTCAAACACAAACAGTAGTGGAAATGCAAATGGTAACAGTAACACAAATGCAAGCGCAAACAAGAACGCAAAGCGTAATGCACACGGTGACGTACACAGGAACGGTAACACAAATGGGTACATAAACTCAAGTGGAAACAGTAACTGTAGCATTAACAGAAGCGCATACCCTATTTTTCCCCAACAGCTGCATAGAGAAACACAGTTTGTACAAAGAATGTATGCAAAATAATGGGCCTCAGAGCCGAAAATGACATGTTGGAATATTAAATTGCTTATATCTCAGTAACCGTACGATGTAGAAAAGAAAATTCACATGATTCCTGATTTTCCTGGCTATGTTTTCACTGAATGCGTAGCCATAGACTATGCATTGTCACGAGAAAAATTCCATATCTCGCACCGTCTTAGAGATACAAGCCCTGAAAGGCACGACGTAATCCACCATGTTAGTCTATGGGAAAAAATGTCAACTTCAGAGTACTGTAACTTACCATCTATGCAATATTGTTTCACCAAGCCACCAAAAGGCACATTTGTGAGATGTTGGCTGCCTTCCCTCCAAATTTGAGCCCAAAAGACCAAACTGTTCATTTCCAGCAGGGTGGCAAAGAACTCCTGTCATTTTGGCCAAAGTCTGGAAAAGTAGTGTCGCAATTTGGGAAAGCTTTAACAAAATTTTACTAAAGTGTCGCAAGTACAACACTACTTTGCAACACTACTTTTTCCAGAAACTTGAAAAACATATTTCTGGTGTGTTTAACCCCAAAATAAAGACATGACTAGCATCCTGAGGGTCTGACTAGCTGAACACAAAAAGAATGGTGTTCCTAGTGGGTCCCAATTTTAAATGCCAAGCATATTTCTGATCAGCAACTGAAAAAAAATGGCACATTTCCAACACTACTAGGGCCATTTGCAACACTAAAAAGTGCATTTGTGAAAGTGTTGAACTTTTTGTTAACTTTTCCCATTGACTCATAATGGGAACTTGTTTTTTGAATAACTTTTGAACCGTTCAATATTTTTTCACGAAATCTTTAAAAGGCACATCAGGGACCCAAACCACACGTTCCCTAAAGTTGTCGGACTGGTCGAGCAAACCGTGCGACCTGTAGGTGAGAGCAAAGAATTCACAAAAAAGCATAATTGCACTTTTGGTTGCTGCTTAATAACTCCGCAGCCATATATCCGACTGATACAAAAGTTGGCAGATCCCAAGATCTACGATGTTCTATTATGCCTGCCAAATTTCAGGCAAATCTGTTGCATGGTGGCAATGTTATTAAGGTGCAAAATTTCTCCCTTTAACCTTAAAAGTGCTACTCAGCCCTAACAATGGTAGCACTACCGTGCTACCATAATATATATATATATATATACTAATATGAATGCTTATTTAAAAGGCGAAACTCTTACTACTGTTAGGTAGAGAACAAGAGAAAGGCTTATTGCCAAACTAAAACCTCAAAGTTTTGACTTCAGAATATCAGGGGTAAGAGGGCCTCGCTGACTCACTAAGCCATCTGAGCATGCATCAGCAGGTGGCAGTGGTTATGACAGTAGTGTCTCTAGGGTATGCACTATTATTCATGTATTCTAATATGCAAGTTCGTAATACCCTATGGATCAACTACCTGATGCATATTTACTTAACAAAACATTTTCTTTATGTTCAATCTTCCAAAAACATTTGCACGGTTTATTCTACTGTTTTAACTCTAAACATTCAACTCTTCCTTTTCTATTTCTTATTTCCCTTTTCCTCTTTGGAGAGGGGTGCAGCTATGATGGTCTGGTGCATATTTAATTTGCTGATCTTAAGAAAACTAAATTCAATAACTTCAATGATTACTTATGAAACTTTAGGATTTAATGGCTGTACCGGATGACATTAAATTGAGTTCATGGGCTGTCAGAGGACTAAACCATAAAATTAAAAGGCACTCAGTTTTAAGGCACTTAAAGAAATTAGGGGCGTCAGTCACGTTTTTGCAAGAAACTCATCTTAGAAAAGAACACTACCAGTTGATGCAGAGGTAAAGGGTGGGACAGTTTTTTGGAGCAGGTGATAGTTCAGAAAAAGCTGGTGCATAAATCCTATTTAAAAGAAACTTTTATTTGAACCCTGTACTGTTATAGGAGGCCTGATGGGGCACTATCTTATACTTAATGGCAAATTAGGGGAAGAATACTATACAGCTATACAAATATATGGACTTACTTCCCCAATGCATGACCTGTTTAATATTATACTCAGGAAGGTTGATGGTCTTCTAGATAGTACTATCCTAATGGCTGGTGACATCAACAGCATACTTGACCCTACCCTAGACAGATCTACATTTAGAATGTATAGGGATAGGATGGACAAAGACTTGGGCAATCTAATTTTTTGTAGTCTTTAGGCAGACATTCAGGGCATGACTTTAAAATGAAAGATGGTCATCAAACACCACACCCAAGTATTTCTACTGTTGAACCTGTATCAGTTCCAGACCCTCAAGATCTTTTATACATGACCTGATTTTTTTATTCACAGTCCCAAAACTCATATAGTGGGTCCTTTCTGTGCTCATGACTAGCTTTGATCTGGTGAACTACTCCTAAGCCACTTTAAAGTCTTTCTCTATTTTCTGCTGGAGTTCATCTATGGTATTGCTAATTGTTATTAATATAGTGTTGTCTGCATACATCCTGACCGTGAAGGTGCACAGATCCTGAGGGAGACTGTTTGTAAATATCAGAAATAAAAGAAGGCCTAGTACAGAACCTTGTGGCACTCTACTCAAAGTCCTTAAGGCCTGACAAAACAGACATTTGTACCCTGTTTTCTCCCCATTAAATATGATCTGAACCATTCTGCAGAATCAGGATGCACACTAATTCTAAGGGTTCAAGAGTTTGAATGCTTTAATCAAATCTATAAAAACTGCACCCGTAATTTTTCTGTCCTCCAATTTAGAAGTAATCAAATGTGTTAAATCCAATAATAGCATAGCATTGGAATGTCTGGGACAAAAACTGTGCTGAAACAAAGTAATTTACTTAGTGACATCCAAATAGTCATATAACTGGTCATGGAATAGTTTCTCAAGGGTGTTTGAAAATATAAACAAAAGAGAAATTGGCTAATGATTTGAAGGTGTTGAATTACTGCAACCATTTATGATTAGAATAATTTTACTGGTTTCCAGTTTTTAGGAAATATTCTGAACATGAGACTTTGGATAGTAAGAATGTTATTGTTGGGCAGTTTCCCAGGTACAGATTTTAAGAAATGTTGATTCAATTAAATCTAAACCACAAGCTTTCCCCCACTTTTAGAGTTTTTATTGCTCTGTACACCTCACCTACTGTCAATATCATAATCCTGAATTTCCTTACCTTCTCCATATTATATTCACTATCTTCATTCCCTCCTAGTCTACACCCACCACATCAAACTGTTCAATCTGTCTTCTGCCATAAGTTCTGCATTCAATAATTCAGAAAAATGTATGTTTGATTCATCTTCTACTATATTAGGATCTTCTATGACCATGTCTTCCTTAGCTAAATTGATCTGAACTTGTTGTCTAACAGGGGTTTTCAAGTCTTTGACAATCTTTTTTTTTATCATAGAATAATTTTATTGATTTAAATTTAGCAGTACATCAGCAAAGTATAGTGTATCTCACAAACTCTATAATCAATAGGCAGCTAGCCTTATCTATAAATGCTCTAGGTGATAGAATAATATACATACATTTACTAGTAACAATCGACATAAAATGATTACAAACAGTTTGCCTGAGATATAATATACAGCGGCTTATTAGCACAATAACACAGAAAAAGAAGGGCATAAAATGTGATAGTACTGCTAGGGTAAGCAAATACAGTGAAGATTAAGAGGGGGGGTGGAAGTATAGAATAGGGGTTTTGCAGAGGGGTGAGTGAAAGTAGGTCTCCCATGTAGCGGTATGCTGATCCATATGGCCATGGTGCACCGAGGATAGGTGCTCTAGTAATGCCAGCTTGGCGAGAGCAGCATGCCAGGATGTACAGGAAGGGAATGTTGGTTGACACCACTGCATGAGTAGGAGCCTTTTGGCCTCCATAAGGGCCAAAGCCACTCATTGTTGTTGGTGCTGGGATAGAGCTGTTAAGGAGGTGGTAGCTCCCAACAAAGCTACTGGACTACTGAGGTAGACTCCCTTTGTCTGGACTGTTCTTCGTAAACCATGGTCAGACATTATTTACTTTTTATTTAATCTGTAGCACTTTGAGTGCTTTATTTGGTGTGCACAGTGAGAGTGTGCTTTGCACCTTAAATTTGGCTATATATTAATTTTCTTATTGAAGTTGATTCTTATTTGGTTCTTTTTTATTATTTTCAAAATCTGTAAGGCAGTGAAAGTGCCTCTCTAGGTCTGGGCACAGTGAGAGTGTGCCTAGTACCTTGAGCCTGGTCATTTATCATTTTAATATTTCTTTATAAAAAATGTTTTTATGTTTACTAGTTGTTAAGTGTTTCTCCCTGTCACGTGAGAGGTGGGAGGGGGGCTGTTTTTAGGCTTTATTTCTTTTCTTTTTCTTTTTGGTTTAATTTAATTTAAAATAGTATTGCTGTTTTTTAAACTTTGGATAGTATGTGTTGGGACCGAGTCTATGTGGACAGGCACTACTCCCCGTCTAGGCTGAGGGACCTGCGCCCCTTTGACTGCCCCCCATTGAAACCTGAGGTATATACTCGCTGTCGTGCATTGGGAATTGCACATGGAGGGAGGAGAAGCAGGGCGGTTCCTTGCCTGAGGGGGGTGGAGCGGAGCAGACAAATAAGGGTGGTGAGGTCTAGGAGACACCCTGGGGTGAAATGGGTCCAGGATAGGGGGTTACAATGCCTGGTTCTCTTACCCAAGGGTTCCACTGATAGAGTGCAAGTGGACTGTTCCTCCACAGACTCTCATCCAACCCAGGCGATGTTATGCAATGCCAGGTCTATAAAAAACAAGACAGTAATTATTGCTGATCTTGTTGAATCATCTGACCTGGCTTGCATCACTGAGACCTAGCTGGATGGAAATGCTGGTCCCATATTGGAGTCAGCTATTCCAGCTGGGTACTCAGTGATACATCGCCTGAGATTGGATCAAAGGGGGGGATGCTATTTGTTTTAAATCGAAGTTGGGCCTTGTGGAAGTTCCAGTGGTGACCCCCAGATCCTTTGAGTGTATCATGGGTGCAGGTGTGGGCAGCAGAATTCTCCTAATTTACTATCTACCTGGTGACGAGAATGCTTTTCTGCAGGAAGCTGCAGACTTCTTTGTCGACCTGGTGTTGGAGCCCTCCAGGTGGTTGGTCCTGGGGGACTTCAATGCCTGGGTCAAAGATGAACTCTCGCTTTTTGGCAAAAACTTCCTTCAACTGATGATTTTGTTGGGTTTCACGCAGGTTGTTACCGCTGCTACCCATGTTCAGTGTCACTCCTTGGATCTGGTGTTCACCCTGGGGATGGAGATCTCTGCACTGGTGGTGGAACCAGTTGGGTGGTCTGACCATCACTCCATAAGGTTCAATTTCGTGGCCCCCCACCCTTGAGACCAACCCCTTTGGAGATGGTCCAGTACCATCCCTTGAGGGGAGTTACCCCTGTGGGTCTGATGACGGTGCTGGACCTATCGAGTCAGCCTATGGAGTGCATGGATCCAGATGTCTAAGTAGTACACTATAATAATATGGTGTTGAGGGCTCTGGATTTCATAGCTCCTGTCCGTGTTCACCCCCTCTCCCTCTGCCCTCGGTCCCCTTGGTTTGATGGGACATTGAGGGAGTTGAGGAGGGTTGGGTGAAGATTGGAACGCTGCTGGTGGAAATTGGGTCTGGAAAATGACAGACTTAGATTGATGGCCCATTACATGGATTATCAATCAGTAATCTCCCGTAAGAAGGCAGAGTTCCTGTCCAGGGAGATAGCTGCATCAAGGAATCGACCAGCTCAGCTCTTCCGGACCATGGACAGATTGTGCAATCCAACCTGTCTGCGGGGTCGGCGAGCCTTTTCACAAATAAAGTGTGATGAGTTTGCTCGGTTCTTTGATGATTAGGTGTCGTCGATCAGGTCAGAGATCCGCAGTTTGCGTTCAAATGAGCATGGCGGTGGTCGATGCGAGGCTACAGGCCCTCAATCTATCTGGATGGATTTTGACCAGCCAGCAATCCTGGATATCATGAAGATTGTCCAGGGCTTGTGACCGACTTACTGTAGTATGGATCCTGGTCCTATTTGCCTCCTTGTGGGGTGTATGGATGTGATTGGACCAATCTTTGCTGAGATAGTCTGGTGCTCTTTGGACCAAGGGGTGCTTCCAGAGTCTCTAAAAGAGGCTACTGTGACACCCCTTTTGAAGAAACCTTCCCTTGACCCAGACTGTCTCGCTAACCACAGACCGATCTCTAACCTGCCCTTTTTGGGCAAGGTTATTGAGAAAGTAGTCGTGTTGCAGCTCGAGGACTTTCTTACCACCCATGAAGACTATGATCCTATCCAGTCCTGTTTCAGGAAGAGGCATAGTACTGAGACGGTGTTGGTCTGGGTACTTAATGATCTCCTAATAGTGAAAGATCAGAGGAGCTGTTCAATCTTGGTTCTCCTTGATCCCTCTTCAGCATTGGATACCGTGGACCATGGGATGTTGCTAGAATGCCTTCAGCTGTTCTGTGGACTGTCAGGGACAGTCCTCAGATGGTTCCAATCTTTCCTCATGGGCAGAACTCAGAGGGTAGTATCAGGAATTTTTTCCTCAGCTCCCTTTGCTCCGTCCTGTGGGATGCCGCAGGGTTCTGTGCTTTCCCCCATGTTGTTCATGGTGTATATGCTGCCATTGGTGGACATTATAAGGCATTATGGGCTGAGTTTTCACTGCTACGCAGATGATACTCAGCACTATATGTCCTTTGTACCCAAACAAAATGACGCTTTATCGGTCTTTATCAACTGCCTCGCTGAGATTCAGGGCTGGATGAGTGCTAACTGGCTAAGACTGAATCTGGATAAGACTGAGGTGCTTGTGGTGGACTTAGGTCACCGTGCAAAGAAGTTGTCTCCTGGACTTTTCTCCGGCCTTGTGTTGGGGGATAAACAGTTGAGACCTTCTGAACAGGTGCGAAATCTGGACATAACTTTTGACGGCGAGCTGACACTGAAGGTATAGGTGTCGGCCGTTGTCAAGTCTTCCTTTTACCATCTGAGGAATATTGCCTGGATAAAACACCTTTGTTCCACATGATGACCTTCCTGTATTAGTCCACGCCTTTGTTTTGTCATGTCTTGATTACTGCAATGTTCTATATCTAGGGTTGCTGGGGGTGGATCTCCATCACCTGTAGCTGCTGCAGAATGCCGTGGTCAGGTTGTTGATAGAGCTGCCAAGAACTTGCCATATCACACCTGTGCTGCTCAATCTGCACTGGCTGCCAGTGTGATGGAGAATAGCCTTCAAGGTCACATTGCTGACCTATAAGACCCTACAAGGTCAGAAACTGGACTACTTGCAAGATCTCCTACAGCCCTACCACCCTCTTCGCTTACTCCGCTCTGCCAACGAGGGATTGCTATAGTTTCCCAGGGTTCATCTTCAATCATCTGGGGCCAGAGCTTTTTCTTTTATGGCCCCAACCCTGTGGAATTCTTTACCTCGTAGTATTCAAGAGTGCCAGTCCACAGAGCAATTCAAGGCTTCTTTAAAAAGCTATTTATTTGAGAAAGCCTTTGATTAGGCCAACCTATTGTCTTTTAATTGTTTTTAAATGTATATTTATTTGTTGGTTGCTTATTTGTATTGTATTTGTGCTTTTGACAATTTTGAAAAGCGCTGTATAAATAAAATTTGATTTGATTTGATTTGATTTTGATTTGAACAAGAACTTTGTGTCAGATAAAGGTACATGAGCCCCTAGTATCGTGGAGCAGTCCTGGGCTATGAATGTCCAGAAAGATGAGAGTTGAGGGCATGTCCATAGGATGTGGAGCAAATGAGCTCCAGGTTGTTGACAGATCCAACAGTTCGAGTGCTCTAAGAGGCCACGGGAGTGGAGGTCAGCTGGGGTATGGTGCAGAACAGCAATATTTGCTGCTGTAGGAAGTGGCTTTTGGTATCTGTGTAGGTGTAATGACTTTCTTGGAGATAGAGGTTCCAAGAGTCCTCTGGAATATGGGTATTGAGGATGGGCGTCCATTTCAGGCAGCAAAGGGTTGAGGGTTCCACCTGGGCATCCCTCCAAGTCCTGTAAAAGTGACCAATGAGGCCACCAGAGAAAAGGGCTTTATGACGTTCAGCTAGCCAGTTCCATTTGGGGTCAGGGCAGGTGTGGGGTCTGGTCACCTGCAGAGCATGGCTTATCTGAAGGAATATCCAGAAATCACTACTCTGGAGATATTTATGCTGAATTTGTTCAAAGGACATCAGAACAGAGGAGCATGGACTACACAAGTCTTGTATATGGTGAATACCCTGTGCCTCCCAATTTGGTCAATATATGGGGGTATCCCCAAAGTCAATGCTTTATTGTGCCATAAAGGTTTATAAAGTCAGGGAGGGGCTTGAGCCACCTGAGGCATGTGAGACAGGGACATAATTGAATGCCATGCCCATTTAGTCATGGCCAGTATTGGAGTGAGAGTGTGAGGGCACCAACTATTTGGATGCAATAGCCGATGTAAGTTGGTATCCACCACCAAATCAGTTTCCAGCTGTAACCAAGGTGGGGAGGGTAGGGAACTTGTAACAAACCATTTAGTGGCTGTGGCAGCCGTACAAGACAGGTGGTAACCTTGAAATCATGGTGAGCCCAGGCCACCCCTGGACCAGTGCACTCTTAACTTGTGACTGCTCCATCTGGAAGAGTTCCCCTCCCAGAGAAAATGAGACACCTGGGTTTCCAAGGAGGCAAAATGTTTTGGAGAAAGGTGTATTGGTAAATCTTTAAACAGTTTCATAACTTGAGGCAAAAAGAACATACAAACAGCAGCAATCCTCCCTGGCATAGAGAGCTGCAATTTCCACCATCCTCTATCTCCACAGCTAATAAGGTCAGAAAAGGGGAAAAGTCAACTGTGAGCTGGTTCTAAGTCAGACCATTTGAAGGGAATAGTTATGCCCAGTTATGAGAGGCCCTGTGTTGTCCATGAGAGCACTGTTCCCTGCAGGCAACTCCTTTTACAAGCTGCATTTTGGGGAGCCAGAATTGTTTTCTTCTGATTAACACATAGGCCTGAAAGGGTCGAGAAGGTCTGCAAGAGAGATAGGGTAGGTCTCAATGTCTCTTCCGATTGTGAGAGGGTTAATAACAGGTCATCCACATATGCTGCCACTAAATATGACTTACCAGCTACTTTTATGCCTGAAATGTCTTTTGAGGCATTGAAGGCCGGTATGAGAGGGTCCAAAGCCACTAGAAACAGGAGATATGATAAGGGGCAGCCTTGTCTGGTGCCTCTGTGCAAGGAAAAAGGTGTGAACATTGTGGTATTGGTCAAGATTCTAGCCCCTGGGGAGCCATATAGTGTAGACACCCACTGGTGAAAGGTGGGGCCAAAACCATATAAACCCAAGACCCAATGCAAATAATGCCATTCAACGGAGTCAATTGCTTTAGTAAAATCTATAGCTAGCGCAGCCATGGAAACAGACTAACGAGAGGCTGTCCGTTTTAGATTAAGCAGAAGCCGTGTATTATAGAAACAGAGAACATAAAAACTTAGAAACACAGAATTTGACAGCAGATAAGGACTGCTTGGCCCACCTAGTCTGCCCATTTCCCTACCTAATGGATAAGCTGCAGATCCTAGTTAACCAACAGCCTACTTCCTCCTAAGCCCCACTAGAATTGCCTTATCCCTGTCCCATGCATTCTTGAATTCCCCCACTGTTTTTGACTCTACAACCTCCTCTGGAAGGCTGTTCCATGTATCCACAACCCTCTCTGTGAAGAAATACTTCCTCACATTACCTCTGAGCCGTCCCCTCTCTATCTTCAAATTGTGCCCCCTTGTTTTTGCACATCTCTTTTTCTGAAAGATGGTACCTTCTTGGACTTTGTTGATTCCCTTGAGGTATTTGAAAGTTTCTATCATGTCCCCCCTTCCCTCCTTTCCTCAAGTCTATACATCTTGAGTTCCTTTAGTCTTTCTTCAAAAGTCTTCTGATGTAGACCCTGCATCATTTTGGTTGCCCTCCTCTGGACACTCTCCACCCTGTCTATGTCTTTGCAGAGATGTGGTCTCCAGAACTGTACACAGTACTCCAGATGTGGTCTTACCAACTGTCTGTACAGAGGGCCAACAACTTCCTGTTTTCTACTGGTGATGCCTCTCCC
Organism: Neoceratodus forsteri; assembly: GCA_016271365.2. Classification (NCBI taxonomy): domain Eukaryota; kingdom Metazoa; phylum Chordata; order Ceratodontiformes; family Ceratodontidae; genus Neoceratodus; species Neoceratodus forsteri. The sequence goes on along the minus strand of CM057449.1, from coordinate 460,446,168 downwards.
TATGCATCACAGTATCCTCCCAGCCCTCCTTACTGCCTTCTCACATTGTTGGCTCACCTTTAGGTCATCTGATATGACTACCTCGAGGTCCCTTTCCATTTTTGTTGTTGTCAGTATCTCACCCCCCATTGTGTACTCTTCCCCTGGGATTTTGTTTCCCAGGTGCATTACTTTGCACTTCTTTGCATTGAATCTAAACTGCCATACATTTGACCATTCCTCCAACCTTGCCAAGTCCCTTTTCATCGTTTCCACCCCACCTTGTGTATCAACCCTGTTGTAGATCTTTGTGTCATCTGCAAAGAGACATACTTTTCCTTCCAATCTCTGCAATGTCACTTATAAAGACATTAAAAAGGACCAGCCCCAGTACTGAACCCTGTGGTACCTCACTAGTAACGCCCCTTTCTTCACTGTGGACTCCATTTACTATTATCCACAGTGTCCAGTTGTCCAACCAGTGTTTTACCCAGACTACCACCCTGGGACCCACTCTCAGGCTGGCTAATTTGTTTATTGATCTTTTGTGTGGGACTGTGTCAACTGCCTTGCTAAAGTTTAGGTAGGACATGTCCACAGCCCCTCCCTGGTCTACTGCTTTGGTCACTCAGTCAAAGAAATCAATTAGATTTGTCTGATATGACCTTCCCGCTGTGAATCCATGGTGCTAGGGGCCTATGCCCCACTGGCCTCTAGGTACTCAACAATTCTTTCCTTCAGAAGTGATTTCATTATTTTCCCTACCACTGAGGTCAAACTAACAGGTCTGTAGTTTTCTGCCTCTGTCTTGCTCCCACTTTTGTGAACGGGAATCACATCCACCCTCCTCCAGTCCTCAGGTACCACACCATCCTCCCATGATTTATTAAAAAGGGTAGTCAGTGGTGTTACTAGTTATTCCCTTAGTTCTTTTAGAATTCTGGGGTGAATCCCATCAGGCCCCATTGCTTTATCCACCTTCAGTTTTAACAGTTCTTTCAGAACCCTTTCTTCTGTGAAAGGACTAATATCAACCCCCCTATTCAGAGTGCTTCTATTGACCAGATTAGGTATTCCCCCTGTGTTTTCATTGTGAATACTGAGCAGAAGTATTTGTTCAGTATCCCTGCTTTTTCACTGTTGCTCTCTGTATCCCTGCCCTAGTCTTTCTTTGCTCCTTAATGTACCTATAAAAGGTTTTAACCCCCTTCTTATCCGAGTTGGCTTTTTTTTATCGGTTTGGGCCTTTGTTATTCTGACTTTCCTTACCCACTTCCTTCTGCTTTAACTGGTGCAGTTCTCTGTCCTGTTCCTTCTGGGTTTTTTCTTGTACTTCCTGAATGCTATCATGTTCTCCCTTACCTTCCCTGCCACTTCTTTTGAGAACCAAAGTGTTTTTTTCTTTCATTTTGATTTGTTTATTTGCTTCACACAAAGGCTTGTTGCCTCTGTGATGGCAGTTTTGATGTTTCCCCATTGTTGCTCCACCCCACCTTCTTGCCTGTTTGCTAGTGTTTTTCTAAGTAACTCTCCCATATTGACAATATCAGCCCTCCTGAAGTCCAGTACCTTCACTTTTGTGTGGATTGAATCTACAGCTAGGTTTATTGTGAACCACACTGTTTGCTGGTTGCTTGTTCCCAGATGGCTACCCACTTCAAGATCAGAGATTCTCTCCCCATCCCCATTTGAGAGTACCAGGTCTAAGATTGCTCTCTCCCGCGTGAGTTCCAAAACTAGCTGTCTGTGGCATGCCCCCTGTAGGGCATCAAGAATGGCCCTGCTCTTGGATGTGGCTGCAGCAAAGATGCTCCAGTCAACATCTGGCATATTCAGGTCCCCCATCAGCTATATCTCCCCTTTCTCTGCCATCCCAAGGATGCCTTCTATCATTTCCTTGTCCGTTTCCTCCTCCTGAGACGGGCGTTTGTATACACCCCCCATGCAGATTGTGGAGTCATTTCCAGTCTCCAGGGTGACCCACAGTGCCTCCTGTCCTCCCTGTTTACCCTTTAGTTTGGTTGCTTTGTTCCCTTCCCTTATATAGAGAGTTACTACCCCTCCTCTTCTTCCATCCCTGTCCCTCCTGTAGATTGTGTACCCTGGTATGTTGACATCTCAGTCATGGTTCTCTGTGTACCATGTTTCTGCAACTGCCACAATATCCAGGCACCCCTCTTCCATCAAGGCCACCATTTCAGGAAGCTTTTTTACCTAGACTATGGGCATTGGTACTCATTACCCTCCATTTTTTATGGCTTTATTTCTTTTTGCCCCATCCCTGTCCCTACTGCCTTTGTCTTTTTCTCCATTTACCCCTGCCCTTCTCCCTATTGACTGCTCTATTTTGGTGTTTACCTTGATTTTTTTGGGGGGGGCTAGGATTTCCCTTCTCCTCTTCAGTGTCTCCCCCCTTGGCTAGTTTAAATGCTTGCCACTGAAGCATTTAAACCTATCACCTAGGATCCTGGTTTCCCTCCAGGATAGATGCAGACCATCGTGCCTGTATAAGCCTGTATCCCTCCAGGTGGAGCCCCAGTCCCCAGTGAAGCCAAATCCCTGAGCTCTACACCAGCTTTTCAACCAGTCATTGAAACCCATGGTGTGGAGTGCCCTAGCCTCATCCATGCCATAGACAGGTAGCACTTTTGAGAAAGTTACCGTGTGTGCTACTTGTCCCCGCCCCTCCCCAACTCCACAAACTCCTGTTGCACTGCTAATTCCATTGTCAGCCAGGTCATTTATCCCTAGGTTGATAATGATATTCAGCTCCCTCCCCCTTGTCGCTGCTCCCACGATCCTGAGGATTTGTTTCCTGTCCCTCCAAGCCTTGGCACCAGGCAGGCACCTTACCTCCCTTTCACCTCCCTCCCCCAGTTCTACCCCCCTAACAATTTAGCCCCAGCCAATAGTTGTTTCCTTCCCCTCTGGGGTCCTGGCCACCCTCCTGTGAGTCTCCATTGTGGAGGTTCCCAGCATTCTCCTTGGTCTCCACTGCAGGTGCCTCCATAGAGGAACCATGCTTCACCAGAGTGGTGAATGAATTGTGGAAAGGCACAACTGGAGGGATGCACCTCTGTTCTACCACCCTAACCCTCCCTGAGCCTAGTATGGTCCAACCACTCATCTTTCTTGGCAACCTCTGAGGTAGTGGTGGTGGTGGCCTGGGTGGTCCCTGGGTGGGGGAGCAGGTTTCCTGAATCCTTGCAAGGTAAGCATGGAGACGAACAACCTCCCCTCTCAGACCAGAGAGGTGCCTGCAAATAGGGCAGCAATGCAATCTCCAGAATGTCTCCCGGGAGACTGCTGCTCCACAGCCAGTGCATTGCATCACTCCCCACATGTCTGTGTCCCTTCCAGTTGCAGATGCTTTTTAGTTTTTTGTTCTTGTTTTAGTATGTGCAAGCTTGTGAGTGTCTCTACCCCCTATTCAGTGTGCTGTGCCTTTAAGGATATGAACAGGTGTATGTTGTTAACAGTTTTGAGGAAGTGATGTCAGAGCCCCTGCTATAAAGGAAGTCATGCACTTGAGGTGGGTGGGGTGAAGGAAAGTGTGGGTGGCAGTAAACCTATGCCATCCAGAAACAATCACCTACAACTCTTACCCTCCACCCCGGGGAGTGCCTTCCTTCCTTTCAGACATCTATTTCACAAAGGCTAAGTAACAGGTCTAGTCATAACTGACTGTAAATATCTCCCAGTTACAGTTCCTCCCTGGCAAATTAAAGTTAAAAATAAGAAAAGTCCACCCCAAAAACAGAATCAATACTACCTGTAATAATTTCACAGAAGATATACCCTGTAAGAACCACTTTGTCACAGAGAAAAATAATGCAGTAACAGAAGATATACCTTGCAAAAGACAATTTGAATCAGAAGATTACAGCAGTAATCTGTTAGCACACACCTGTAAGCACACCTTGTACCAATGCAGCAGAAGGTATACCCAGCAACAGCAATTTGAATCTGAGAAAAATAAAACAATAAAATGATAGCAACAAACAGTAACAATCCCTGTCAGTAAAAAATTAAAACAACACACGGTAAATCTGCCTAGTCAAAAGAAGTCTTAATTAGTGATGCAGCAAATTTAAAATCTGCAGGCGAAGTGAGAGAGAAGTGCCCACTTTGTGGTAGTTGCAGGCTACGCAAAGTGGACATTGAGGAGTACTCACTTAGCCTTGTCATAATGACTTCATGTTGTTATTCCACCTTAATGTGAAGTAAGGCAGAATGACAGCAATAGGCACTTTAAGCAGACCCCCAACACACATAACATGGCTTACAGTACTGTAAGTCACATGCTGCTTTAGCCAGCTAGGCAGGAAGCGAGTCATACCAGCAGATACTTTCACTTTCTCCTTTGCAGAGATAGGAGAAGGAAGGATAGTCTAGGAGAGGAGTGTGTATTTGTTGTTTAACTTGCTTTAACATCACAAAACCCAACAGCTTTTTTAAAAGCTAATTCTTTACTTTTTGTTGTCCTGATTTGAGTTCTTTTTTTGTGACCGATTTATTTGTTTTATAAGTTTTATTTTGTGTAAGTGTGTGCGTGTGTCTGTGTGTCACTGTGTGTGTGCGTGTGTGAGTTGGTCTTCGTCGTGTGACACGTCAGAGTGGAGAGGGAAGGAGAGTTATGGACCAGGGACAGTCTGTGGCCTGTGTTGGACAGAGGGGAGTGCAGACATGTGGGGGTCAGCATGGGCGGGTGTCGATTGACTGCTCCAGAATATTTCGTCCACCCCCTCTGGAAGCAGCAGCACCACCAGTGCCACCGGGACATTCAGCAAGTCCGTCGCTGCCACCACCACCACCACCATCATGTGTACCAGCTGCAAGAGCTCCAGCAGCAGCACCTCCCCTTCCACAGCAGCAGGTGGAGCCCTCCCGGGGCATGACACTGTGACTGGCAATACATCTGCCCTGTTGTGCTGTGCCTGGTCCCCCCTGCAGCTTGATAGTCTGGCAGTTTTTCATCTGTGTTAGGGGGGACAGGAACATTGTCGTGTGCCTGCTTTGTGGTGTGCAGGTGCATTGTGGCCCCTGGGGGATATATCTGGGGACTGGGGGCCAGAGGACACACATGCTGAAACACCACAAGGGGGAGTGGCAGGCTGCCACAGAATGGGCCAGGCTTCCACCTGCTGGCCCTTCTGTGGCAGTGGCAGTGGGTGCAGCTGGGTGCATCACCAGAGCAGGAGGAGGGCTACAGCACAGTTGCTGCTCCACCACTACCCCCACCACTGCCACCAGCACCACCCCCACCACCACCACTTCCTGCCTTTCCTCCCGCAGCAGTGGAGTCCACCACACCTGCAATGCAGTCAGAAGTAGCACTGCTGTGGGTTGCGATGGAGGAAAATAATCAGAGGATGGGTGCTGTCCAGCAGCAGATGGAGCGGATTGAGCAAGAGCAGCTACAAATAGTGTTGATGCTTCATCTGCTGCTGGAACATCATGGGATTGAGCATTAGGTTTTGTTTTCTGCCCCCCCCCAGTGCTGTACTGTTTTGTGTTTTGTTTGTTTCATACCAGACAGAGGGAAGGCAACAGTATTAGTTTAAAGGGAAGCAGTCAGCAACAGGAGCACCTGCATCCTGCCCACTGCAAGGCTTACCATCCGGTTAAGCCTTTTAAGTATGTTGCAGAATTTTTCTCAAGCCGCAACATACTTTATTATACTAAACAAATGTCAGTGACCTGGAAGTATGGCAGATGCTATGGGGGCTCCATTATGTGTAAAGGTGCAGCGTCGGCGCTTCATGCACTTCAATACAAAGTATTTGAAGCACATGGTGCATCTCCATGCACCTTTCGCTTCCACACATAATGTCTTGGCCCCGCATAGTGTCCAGCATCCTTCTGGGTCGCTGACCTTTCTTTCTCTTAAAATAAAGTATGTTGTGAGCATGAGAAAAATGCTGCAACATACTGAAAAGGCTTAACCGAAGGGTAAGCCTTCCACTGTTCAGGACGCAGGAGCTCCTGTTGCTGACTGCTTCCCTTTAAATATATACATGCACATACAGTCATACATGTTCCTTATATGGGTGCCTTATCTCCAGGGTAATCTCTCTTTCTTCATATGTCCTTACATTCCATAGTGCAATACTTTTCTGGCCAAAACACTCATAATTTCGGTAAACCAGGCCCGGAAGACTTCCCAAGTTCCCGTTCTGAAGATCCGCCCAAATTCCACCACCTTGATCAGCAATGTTATGACGGGATGCCAGGGAGAGCATGGGGGTGTGCTTTATTATAGTGAATGGCCGGCAGCTTTACAAATGTTTCTTTATGTTATAATGAGTCGGTTTTTGTGGTGAAGCATTGGGCACATCTCCACTAACAAGGCTCTTGTTGGTTGAAACTTGCCATGTTTCCTATACTTGATGCTGTCGATGGCAGAACTTGGGTGACTTGAAAGAATGGAAAGTCCTCTGGGACTCGTTTCACTGAAATTACGAACATTTTGCAGAAAAGTATTGCACTATTTAATATATGTGGACAGAAAGATTTCCCTGGAGTTGAGGCATCAATATATTGGTGTAATCATCCATAACTATGTAACTTGGTGAATCTCTTTAAAGCAGCAGTGCAGCAATCTGTTGACAATTTTGACCTATACTTTTTTATGCTATTTTACATTGCCACTTTACTTACATCCTGACTTGTATGATACTATTCTTTCCAGTATTTGAATCTGCTTTAGTACTTTTTTTCATGTGTGAGATAATAAAAGGAGCACTCCTTTTAATATGGTGCAGACCAGTTCTTTGTCAGTATTTTGCGCTGTTTTTCTCCATCAGTTGTTATATATTATTTCTCTTGTCATTTCTGTTGTTAAATTAACAATTATGCAGCAGGCAGTGTTTTATGACATCACAGAACAATAGTTGTTCAAAAACAGCTGCAAATAGTGATAAGAACCTGGTAAGAACAATATTAAATGGCGTGCTCCTTTTTATTCTCAGACATGAGAAAAAGTAGTAAAGCAGACACAAATTGTGAAAAGAAGGGTATCATACAAGTCATCAGGTAACTAGTGGCCTGCACTGGCACTGGTGGCGATGTAAAATAGCATAAAAAACTATAGGTCAAAATTGTCAGCACATTGTTGCAATGCTGCTTTAATTTATAATTTAAGTATGACATTATTTGCTCACAATCACAACACACAAAATGCATCTGTCTTCTGTCCAGAAAATTGACACTTGCTAAGGAAGTGAAATGGTATCGTCACACCACATGCAGCCCCCCAGAATGTATTGCGCAGTCACTCCTGCGTGCAGTGATGGCACAGAGTCCCCATATTTTTTCTGCATTCCGAAAATGCATCCTCCTTGTGTGCAGAAAACTGACAAGTGGTAACACAGTGAAATGAGACTGTTTCAATACATACAAAGTCCCCCAGAATTAATGGCGCACTCAGTCATGTGCATAAAAGTGGCACAGAGTCCCAGATTTTTTCTGCAGGCCCCAGAATGTATCCTCCTTGTGTACAAAAAATTGACAAGTGGTAACACAGTGAAATGAGACTGTTTCAGTACATACAAAGTCCCCCAAAATTAATGGTGGACTCATGGGTGCAGTAATTGGCACAGAGGCCCAGATTTCTTCTGCAGGACCAGGAATGCATCCTCCTTGTGTGCAGAAAATTGGCAAGTGGTAACACAGTGAAGTGAGACTGTTCAGTACATATAAGTCCCCAGAATTAATTGGCGCACTCAGTCATGCATGCAGTGCCCCTAAAATGATGACTGAGAGACAACTGTTGCTGGTCCAATGTGTGCTGGCGATTCGAGCAATATGCAAATGTGATCATCTCAACTGGATGGAAGGGTGCTCTTTGTCTGTACACTAATAGTATGTTTTGTAAGCTGATATACTGTATATAGATATATATTTCTAGTTTGTAGATCCAGAAGCAAATGATTTGATACCTTTAATGGACCAACATAGATGTAACAACAAGAACAAAGTGCTCTAGCTTTCGGACCAACCAGTCCTTCTTCAGAAGCTCAAGTTTGTAGGTGAGGTGGGGTTGACATGGACATGTACTCATGGTATTGTTCTGTCTCACAGGTCACAGATACTGTTGGTGTGCACATTCCAGTGCTCGATTAGAACTTTAAGCATATACATTTTCAATGGATAACTGTCAAGCACAGGAAGGTAAGTAATTTTTTTCTTTGGTTGGGGGAAGCATATTTGCAGGTTTGTCTGTAATGGTTACTTATTTTCTTACTTCTTCACAGATTTCATCTGCATCCTTTTCAAGTCTGGTGTGATGGTCATGGTGATCTAATGAAATGACTTCTGCATATTGCATGTGCGCCCCAGCACGGGGGGTGGGGGGGGGGGACTTGATGTTGAAGAACTTGTTTGGATAAGGCCCCGTTGTCACTTCAACAAAGCATCTGGAAGTTTTCTAAAAAAAGAAATGAATGACTTCTTACAACTAATTGTTATGTGTTCCTTCCTGGTTCTCCAATCTCTCAATCCCTAAAGTCAAGTTCATTTCAAAGACACATCTTGTCAAATGCTTGTAACCTGTTGTGTGCAATATTTGCTGCAGTCTTTACAAAACAATGAAACGGATGAAATAAAATATTCATACTTACCAGAATGGATTACACATGGATATTACATGGGTTCCTCTCTGCACGGTACAGCTACAGCATCATTCCCAAAAAGTTTTAGCAATGGATCATTTTTTTGTTACCCTGTAAAATAAACAAAACCAGTGTACTGTACATGTTTTACCACTGCTGCTCTGAAAAGCTACAGAAAACAAAACATACAACTAAAGGAAGTGAAGCAGCATAACAAACATGAGTACACATACTCACTTTATGGTTTAAATATTAAGAAGCTGCTAGTGGTGGTCTGTGGGGGGGCAGACAGACTTATGGTGGCAGGGTGGATAACATCAGTCCCAGTGTGGTGAAGGTGGTCCGGGGGACAGACAGACTCATGGCAGCAGACTTGGATAACATCAGTCCGGTGGTGGGAAGGTGGTCCGGGGGCAGACAGACTCATGGCGGCAGACTTGGATAACATCAGTCGGTGGTGGTGAAGGTGGTCTGGGGAACACAGACTCATGGCGGCGAACTTGGATAACATCAGTCCCTGGTGGTGGTGGAAAGTGGTCCGTGAGCAGACAGACTCATGGTGGCGAGGCTTGGATAACATCAGTCCCAGTGGTGGTGGTGGTGGGTGTTCAGAGGGGCAGACAGACTCATGGTTGAGCTTGGATAACATCAGTCCGGGTGGTGGTGAAAGGTGGTCGGGGGACAGACAGACTCATGGCGGCAGACTTTGATAACATCAATCCCAGAGGTGTGAAGGTGGTCCGGGGGGCAGACTTGTATAACATCAGTTCGGTGTGGTGGTGAGAGAGGAGTGGTCTGGGGGCAGACAGGCGCTGGTGGCAGACTTGGATAACTTATCAGTCCTGGTGGTGGTGAGAAGGTGGTCTGGGGGTAAACAGACTCCTTGGTGGCAGACTTGGATAACATCAGTCCTGGTGGGTGGTGGTTCGGGGGAGTACACTCGCCCTTTAAATGCTGCAGTTAAAACCTGCCAACATTAACCACATCATCATCCTGATAAAGAAAACTGCCCTCACAGTCATCGGTGTCTGAAGTCTGACCTCTGGGAAATTCTTTCTCCATTGTGTCATCATCCACATCAGTGGTGGGCCGTTTCAGGCAGCCACTGCCAGTGCCACCAGGATGTTCCATTTCCATATCAGCAAGAGCACCATGACTAGGCCAGGGTACGAATACAGAGGTTGCAGTCTGCGCTGGTATGTGCCTCTCATTTATTTTAATGAATGTTAGCAAACTAACATTTGCAGGAGACAGGTTTATCCGACAATCCCTGACTATTACACCTGCTGAGCTGAATACCCTCTCAACACTTACAATGGAGGGTGGGCATGTGAGGTACTTCAGTTCCACTACAGTCAGCTCTGGCCATTCACTGACCTTTCCACTCCAGTTACCAAAGAGGATCTTCACTTGTTGTCAGATGCTTTGTTTCGACAAATATGACTCAACCATTCTCTGTGCCGCACTAAGTCCAATTTTGATGCATCAGCCTTTTCCCAGTAAATCATTGATTTCACAAATACCCACTTGGGACAAAGCCTCCCAAAGTGGGTTGATACTCTACTTTGGATTGACAGACCACCTGGAACTATGGTCCCTTACCCTTGCATAGAAACATAGACTTTGACTGCAGATAAGGATCACTGGCCCACCTAGTCTGCCCATTTCTACCTAGAGGATACAATCTGGATATCCTATTTAACCAACAGCCTATTTCTTCCTACCCACTAAAAATTGCCTATGTCTATCCCATGCATTCTTGAATTCTCCACAGTTTTAGACACAACCTCCTCAGGAAGAGTTATGACCAGGACAGTCTGTGGTCTGTGGACAGAGGGGAGGCAGACATGGGGGTGAGGATGGCGGGTTTCATTGATGCTCCAGAATATTTGGTCCACCCCTCTGGAAGCAGCAGCACCACCAGTGCCACCGAGATCTGTAAGTCCTCATGCCACCACCACCACCACCATCATGTGTGTACCAGCTGCAAGAGCTCCAGCAGCACCTCCTCCTCAGGCGCAGCAGGTGGACTTCCCGGGCATACACTGTGACTGGCAATACATTCTTCTGTTGTGCTGTGCCTGGTCCCCCTGCAGCTTGATAGTCTGGCAGTTTTCATCTGTGTTTGGGGGACAGGAACATTGTCGTGGCTGCTTTTGGTGGTGTGCATGTCAGGCCCTTGGGGATATATCTGGGACTGGGGCCAGAGAGACACATGCTGAGACCACAGGGGAGGGCATGTTACAGAATGGGCCAGGCCCACCTGCTGGCCCTTCTGTGAGTGGTGTAGGTAGCTGGTGCATCACCAGAGCAGGAGGAGGGTACAGTTGCTGCTCCACCACTACCCCACCACTGCCACTAGCACCACCCCCACCACCACCACTTCCTGCCTTTCCTTCCGGAGCAGTGAGTCCACCACACCCAATGCAGTAGTAGTACTGCTGTGGCGCGTGGAGGAAAATAATCAGAGATGGGTGCTGTCCGCAGCAGATGGAGCGATTACAAGCAGTTGCTAAATAGTGTTGATGCTTCATCTGCTGCTGAACATCATGGATTTACATAGTTTTGTTTCTGCCCCCTGTGCTGTACTGTTTTTGGTTTTGTTGTTTCATACCAGACAGAGGGAAGGCAATAGTTTGTTTATGAGTAATTAACAGGGGTAGCGGTATCCTGTCACTGCAAGGTTTTTCATCCGGTTAAGTTTTATATGTTAATTTTTTCGCACATACTTTATTATACTAAACAAATGTCAGTGACCTGAAGTATGGCAGATGCAGGGGGCCCATTATGGTGCACGTCGGCGCACCATGCACTTAATAAAAGTGTTTGAAGCATGGTGCATCTCCTTCTGCCTTCCTTTACATATTGTGGCTCTATAGTGTCTAGCATCCTTCTGGGTCGCTGACCTTTTTTCAGGTCAGTATGTTGTGCATGAGAAAATGCTGCAACATACTGAAAGGTTAATCAAGGAAGCCTTCCACTGTTCAGGACGCAGGAGCCCTGTTGTTGACTGCTTCCTTTTAAATATATACATACATATGTCTCTTCTTGGGTGCCTTATCTCCAGGGTAACTTCTTCATATGTCCACATTCATGGTGCAATACTTTCTGGCCATGCTCATAATTTCGGTAAACCAGGCCGAAGACTTCTCGTCCTTGCCTAAGATCCGCCCAAATTCCACCACCTTGATCAGCAATGTTATGACGGGATGCCAGGGAGAGCATGGGGGTGTGCTTTATTATAGTGAATGGTCGGCAGCTTTACAAATGTTTCTTTATGTTATAATGGTCAGTTTGTGGTGAAACGTGGGCACATCTCCACTAACAAGGCTCTTGTTAGTTGAAACTTGCCCATGTTTCACCATAACGTTGCTGAATACGGATGGCAGAACTTGGGTGACTTGAAAGAATGGAAAGTCCTCTGGGACTCGTTTTACCGAAATTACGAACATTTTTGCCAGAAAAGTATTGCACTATTTAAGGACATGTGGAGCAAGAAAGATTCCCCTGGAGGTTAGGCACCAATATATTGGGTGTAATACCATCCATAACTATGTAACTTGGTGAATCTCTTTAAAGCAGCAGTGCAGCAATCTGTTGTACAATTTTGACCTATACTTTTTTTATGCCTATATTGCCACTTTGTATTTACATCCTGACTTGTATGATACTATTCTTTCCAGTATTTGAATCTGTTTTAGTACTTTTTCTTATGTGAGATAATAAAGGAGCACTCCTTTAATATGGTGCAGACCAGTTCTTTGTCAGTATTTTGTGCCTGTTTTTCCATCAGTTGTTATATATTATTTCTCTTGTCATTTTGTTAAATTAATATGTTATGCAGGCAGTGTTTTATGACATCACAGAACAATAGTTGTTCAAAAACAGCTGCAAATAGTGATAAGAACCTGGTAAGAACAATATTAAATGGCGTGCTCCTTTTTATTCTCAGACATGAGAAAAAGTAGTAAAGCAGTCACAAATTGTGAAAAGAAGGGTATCATACAAGTCATCAGGTAACTAGTGGCCTGCACTGGCACTGGTGGCGATGTAAAATAGCATAAAAAACTATAGGTCAAAATTGTCAGCACATTGTTGCAATGCTGCTTTAATTTATAATTTAAGTATGACATTATTTGCTCACAATCACAACACACAAAATGCATCTGTCTTCTGTCCAGAAAATTGACACTTGCTAAGGAAGTGAAATGTATCGTCACACCACATGTAGTCCCCCAGAATGTATTATGTAGTCACTCCTGATGTGCAGTGATGGCAACAGAGTCTCCATATTTTTCGTCATCCGAAAATGCATCCTCTTTGTGTGCAGAAATCGACAAGTGGTAACACAGTGAAATGAGACTGTTTCAATACATCCAAAGTCCCCCAGAATTAATGGCGCACTCAGTCATGTGCATAAAAGTGGCACAGAGTCCCAGATTTTTTCTGCAGGCCCCAGAATGTATCCTCCTTGTGTACAAAAAATTGACAAGTGGTAACACAGTGAAATGAGACTGTTTCAGTACATACAAAGTCCCCCAGAATTAATGGTGGACTCATGCGTGCAGTGGTGGCACAGAGGCCCAGATTTCTTCTGCAGGACCAGAATGCATCCTCCTTGTGTGCAGAAAATTGGCAAGTGGTAACACAGTGAAGTGAGACTGTTTCAGTACATACAAAGTCCCCCAGAATTAATGTCGCACTCAGTCATGCATGCAGTGCCCCTAAAATGATGACTGAGAGACAACTGTTGCTGGTCCAATGTGTGCTGCGATTCGAGCAAATACAATGTGATCATCTCAACTGGATGGAAGGGTGCCCTTTGTCTGTACACTAATAGTAGCCTTGGTAAGCTGATATACTGTATATAGATATATATTTCTGTAGTTTGTAGATCCAGAAGCAAATGATTTGATACCTTTTAATGGACCAACATAGATGTAACAACAAGAACAAAGTGCTCTAGCTTTCGGACCAACCAGTCCTTCTTCAGAAGCTCAAGTTTGTAGGTGAGGTGGGGTTGACATGGACATGTACTCATGGTATTGTTCTGTCTCACAGGTCACAGATACTGTTGGTGTGCACATTCCAGTGCTCGATTAGAACTTTAAGCATATACATTTTCAATGGATAACTGTCAAGCACAGGAAGGTAAGTAATTTTTTTCTTTGGTTGGGGGAAGCATATTTGCAGGTTTGTCTGTAATGGTTACTTATTTTCTTACTTCTTCACAGATTTCATCTGCATCCTTTTCAAGTCTGGTGTGATGGTCATGGTGATCTAATGAAATGACTTCTGCATATTGCATATGCTCCACCGCACGGGGACTTGATGTTGAAGAACTTGTTTGATAAGGCCCGTTGTCACAACAACAAAGCATCTGGAAGTTTCCTAAAAAAAGAAATGAATGACTTCTTACAACTTAATTGTTATGTGTTCCTTCCCTGGTTCTCAAATCTCTCAATCCCTAAAGTCAAGTTCATTTCAAAGACACATCTTGTCAAGTAACGCAACCTGTTGTGTGCAATATTTGCTGCAGTCTTTACAAAACAATGAAACGGATGAAATAAAATATTCATACTTACCAGAATGGATTACACATGGATATTACATGGGTTCCTCTCTGCACGGTACAGCTACAGCATCATTCCCAAAAAGTTTTAGCAATGGATCATTTTTTTGTTACCCTGTAAAATAAACAAAACCAGTGTACTGTACATGTTTTACCACTGCTGCTCTGAAAAGCTACAGAAAACAAAACATACAACTAAAGGAAGTGAAGCAGCATAACAAACATGAGTACACATACTCACTTTATGGTTTAAATATTAAGAAGCTGCTAGTGGTGGTCTGTGGGGGGGCAGACAGACTTATGGTGGCAGAATTGGATAACATCAGTCCCAGTGTGGTGAAGGTGGTCCGGGGGACAGACAGACTCATGGCAGCAGACTTGGATAACATCAGTCCCGGTGGTGGGGAAGGTGGTCCGGGGGGGCAGACAGACTCATGGCGGCAGACTTGGATAACATCAGTCCCGGTGGTGGTGAAGGTGGTCTGGGGGGAACACAGACTCATGGCGGCAGACTTGGATAACATCAGTCCTGGTGGTGGTGAAAGTGGTCCGTGGGCAGACAGACTCATGGTGGCAGGCTTGGATAACATCAGTCCCAGTGGTGGTGGTGGTGGGTGTTCCAGGGGGCAGACAGACTCATGGTGGCAGACTTGGATAACATCAGTCCCGGTGGTGGTGAAGGTGGTCCGGGGGACAGACAGACTCATGGCGGCAGACTTTGATAACATCAATCCCAGAGGTGTGAAGGTGGTCCGGGGGGCAGACTTGTATAACATCAGTTCCGGTGGTGGTGAAGGTGGTCTGGGGGGCAGACAGACGCATGGTGGCAGACTTGGATAACATCAGTCCTGGTGGTGGTGAAGGTGGTCTGGGGGGTAAACAGACTCATGGTGGCAGACTTGGATAACATCAGTCCTGGTGGTGGTGGTTCAGGGGGGAGTACACCGCCCTTTAAATGCTGCAGTTAAAACCTGCCAACATTAACCACATCATCATCCTGATAAAGAAAACTGCCCTCACAGTCATCGGTGTCTGAAGTCTGACCTCTGGGAAATTCTTTCTCCATTGTGTCATCATCCACATCAGTGGTGGGCCGTTTCAGGCAGCCACTGCCAGTGCCACCAGGATGTTCCATTTCCATATCAGCAAGAGCACCATGACTAGGCCAGGTACCGAATACAGAGGTTGCAGTCTGCGCTTGGTATGTGCTCTCATTTATTTTAATGAATGTTAGCAAACTAACATTTGCAGGAGACAGGTTTATCCGACAATCCCTGACTATTACACCTGCTGAGCTGAATACCCTCTCAACACTTACAATGGAGGGTGGGCATGTGAGGTACTTCAGTTCCACTACAGTCAGCTCTGGCCATTCACTGACCTTTCCACTCCAGTACAAAAGAGGATCTTCACTTATTGTCAGATGCCTGTTTTCAGACAAATATGACTCAACCATTCTCTGTGCCGCACTAAGTCCAATTTTTGATGCATCAGCCTTTTCCCCAAAATCATTGATTTCACAAATACCCACTTGGGACAAAGCCTCCCAAAGTGGGTTGATGCTACCCACTTTGGATGACAGACCACCTGGAACTATGGTCCCCTTACCCTTGCATAGAAACATAGACTTTGACTGCAGATAAGGACCACTTGGCCCACCTAGTCTGCCCATTTCCCTACCTAGAGGATAATCTGGATATCCTATTTAACCAACAGCCTATTTCTTCCTACCCCGCACAAAAATTGCCTTATGTCTGTCCCATGCATTCTTGAATTCTCCCACAGTTTTAGACCCCACAACCTCCTCAGGAAGGTTGTTCCATGCGTCCACCACCCTCTCCATGAAAAAATACTTCCTCACATTGCCCCTGAGCCGTCCTCGCTCTATCTTCAAATTGTGTCCCCTTGTTCTTGCACATCTCTTTTTCTGAAAGATGCTACCCTCTTGGACTTTGTTGATTCCATTGAGGTACTTACACATTTCTATCATGTCCCCCCTCTCCCTCCTTTCCTCAAGGGCATACATATTAAGCTCCTTTAGTCTCTCCGTGTATGGCTTCTCTTGCAGACCCTGCACCATTTTAGTTGTCCTACTCTGAACTGCCTCCATCCTGTCAATGTCCTTGCGGAGATGGGGTCTCCAGAACTGGATGCAGTACTCCAGATGGGGTTTCACCAATTGTCTGTACAGGGGGATAACAACGTCCTGTTTTCTGCTGGTGATACCTCTCCCTATACATCCCTGTATCCCCCAAGCCCTCCCTACCACCTTCTCGCATTGCTTGCCAACCTTAAGGTCATCTGATATGATTATCCCTAGGTCTCTTTCCATTTTGTTGTTGTTACTACCTCCCCATTGTGTAATCTTCCCTGGTTTTGTTTCCCAGGTGCATTACTTTGCACTTCTTGCATTGAATCCAAGCTGCCATAGTTCTGACCATTCCTCCAACCTTGCCAAGTCCCTTCTCATCCTTTAAACGCCTCCTTGTGTATCAACCCTGTTGCAGATCTTTATGTCATCTGCAAAGAGGCATACTTTTCCTTCCAGTCCCTCTGCAATGTCACTTATAAAGTAATTAAAAAGGACTGAACCCAGTACTGAACCCTGTGGTACTCCACTAGTAACCCCTCTTTCTTCAGAGTGGACTCCATTTACAATTACCTTCTTTGTCCTGTTGTTCAGCCAATGTTTTACTCATGCTACCACCTTGGGACCCACTCCCAGGCTGGTTAATTTGACTACTAATCTTTTGCGTGGGACTGTGTCAAATGCCTTGCTAAAGTCTAGGTAGGCCATGTCCACAGCCCCTCCCTGGTCTACTACTTTGGTCACCCAGTCAAAGAAATCAATTAGATTCGTCTCACATGACCTTCCAGCTGTGAACCCATGCTGCCTTGGGTCCTGTGCCCCACTGGCCTCTAGGTACTCAACAATTCTTTCCTTCAGAAGTGATTCCATCACTTTCCCTACCACAGAGGTCAAACTGACAGGTCTGTAGTTTCCTGCCTCTGTCTTGGTCCTACTTTTGTGAAGGGGAATCACATCCACCTTCTTCCAGTCCTCAGGTACCACACCATCCTCCCATGATTTGTTAAAAAGCGTTGTCAGTGGTGTCACTAGTTCTCTGCTTAATTCTTTTACAATTCTGGGGTGAATTCCATCTGGCTCCATTGCTTTGTCCACCTTCAGTTTTAGGAGTTCTTTCAGAACCCTTTCTTCTGTGAAAGCACTGGGATCAACCCCCCTCTCCAGAGTGCTTCTGTTAATTGAATTAGCACCTCCCCACTTCCTCTTTTGTGAATACTGAACAGAAGTATTCATTCAGTATCCTGCTTTATCACTGTCCTCTCCCACCCACTATCCATTCTATTCAGCCTCACTATTCCCTCCCTTTGTCTTGCTACACTCTGATATACCTATAAAAGGTTTTATCCCCCTTCTTAACTGAGTTAGCTATCTTTTCCTCAGTTTGTGTCTTTGCTATTCTGACTACCCTCCCTGCTTCCTTCTGCCTTAACTAGTACAGTTCTCTGTCTTGTTCCTACTGTGTTTCCTTATACTTCCTAAATGCTATCTTTTTCTCCCTAACCTTCACCGCCACCTCTTTTGAGAACCATAGTGGCTTTTTCTTTCATTTTGATTTGTTTATTTGCTTCACACAAAGGCTTGTTGCCTCTGTGATGGCAGTTTTGATATTCCCCATTGTTGCTCCACCCCTCCTTCTAGCCTGTTTGCTAGTGCTTTTCTAAGGCACTCTCCCATCTTGCCAAAGTCAGCCTTCCTGAAGTCCAGAACCCTCACTTTTGTATGGCTTGACTCTGTAGCAGAGTTTATCGTGAACCACACTGTTTGGTGGTCACTTGTTCCCAAATGGCTACCCACTTCTAGATCTGAGATCCTCTCACTGTCCCCATTTGAGAGTACGAGGTCTAAGATTGTTCCATCATGAGTGGATTCCAAAACTAGCTGCTTGAGGAATGCCACCTGAAAGACATCAAGAATGGCCCTGCTTTTGGATGTGGCTGCCGTAAAGGTGATCCAGTTAACAACTGGCATGTTAAGGTCCCCCATCAACAGTATCTCCCCTTTCTCTGCCATCCTAAGTATGCCTCCTATCATATCCTTGTCCATTCCCTCCCCCTGACATGATATGCTTGCTGGTCCTCCAGCTACATCTTCAACCAGATTAAGCTGCTGAGTTTTGCTGACCTTGGCACATGACTTCTGTGCCCCATGAACCAAGTGCACTAGTTGACCACTGATATTTTTTACCTGTTCAGGCCCTCCCTCCAGTACTGATGCAATTCCAGGTTTGTATCATGGGTCCAGCATTGTTGCCATGGCACAGTTGTCACTACGCTGAATGCTCATAATGTGATGATTCTGGTCGAATACTGTCAGCATGTGTTGTAGGAACATAGTGCTACCACTGTCTCTGGCAACATCAAGGCTATGTTGTACATCACCAATGTTTGCCTCAGCACTCGCAGCAGTGGAATAGATTGGCTAATGGAGGCAGATTGGCCACTCACTGCCTGTGTGGCATGTTCAAATGGCTGCAAAATTGTTATTACAGAGTCCATGAGGTGCCACTGTTCAGTTGTCATAGACATGGAGACCCCGGAACTGTCACAGCTACTGTGCATAACAAGATATTCTGAGATGGCTTTGTATTGTTCATACAACCTCTCTGCCATGTATAACATGGAGTTCCATCAGGTGACAACTTCCAGCTTCAAGCGGTGCTGAGGCAGGCTGTTTTGTATCTGCAACTGCCGCAGTTGGTCACGGGGCTTTCCAGATCTTGAAAAGTGAGAGCAGATACATTGTGCAGTGGCCAGCATTTCCTTTATGTCAGGGTGCTGCAGAAACCCCTGAACCACAAAATTTAAACAGTGGGCCATACATGGAACACAAAAAAAACACCATCCGTGATGCATTTCACCACATTTGACCCATTGTCACTTGCTATGAACCCAGCTCTCCGGGACAGAGGGTTTGGCCATCTGTCAATTTCAGACAATATCATGTTCAACATGGTCTCATCAGTATGTGAACAGGTCACACTGCACATAGCAATCATTGCATGCTGGTGAATTCCAGGAAGATTGCTACCGTGACAATCCACCTTACTGCACTGATTATTCACACTACCAACATCACAAACAAATCCCAGCACCTGTGCCCAGTGTGCAGTTATACACACATATGAACTCCCCACTGTTTTGCCACTTGTCCACATATCCATACTTAAATGGATGAATGGAGAGGAGGAATGCTGAAGGGCATGTCTTACTGTGTCAGACACAGTGCGGAACAACTCGGGGACAACACGGGTAGAAAAGTATGTCCTGGATGGGACTTTCCATTTTGGACAGACACGTGCAGCAAACTGCTGGAACCCAGAATTCTCCACTAGGAGAAAGGCAAAAGATCAATTGCCAACATTTCCGCTACAGCAGCATTAAGTTCACGTGACACTGTATGATCGGGGGGTTACTTCAGCTTATGCGCAAAAACACTGTAATGTGGGCTGACTTAAACGTTTTACACGTGGTGTGTTGTTTGGTCACAAATGGTTGTGCTCTGTGATGAATGGCATTGCCAGGGGGTGGAGTGTGGACATTTCATAAAGACAGTTGCACAGGTGATGATGAAAAACCCATAACTGATGTTATTTTGCCAGATTTGCCAACAGGGGTTGATGTACCACTTGCACTAGACATACTGCATTCACCACCACCACCACCACCATCACAAAAACTGCTACTCTCACCAGAACTGGACAACATTTCAAAGTCATTATGGTCATCCACCTCATCATGCCTGTAGTAATCCTCTGCTCTTATTACTGCACTACTTTACATGTTTAATTTCCTACTGGGCATAACAGTCATGGAAGGGGATAACATGCTGGCTATAGTTGCCAGTGACACGGGTGATGCCCCACTGTGGTATTAGCTGCCAGCTTGTGCTGGATCCACAGAGCCAAGTGACTATTCTTAAGATGCGTATGCTGTCCTCCTGTCCCCAGATGGCTACCCTTTTTACCTCGACTCACACGCACATGGCAAACCTGGCAGATTGCAACTGATTCATCTTTTGCATCTTGAACAAAAAAATCCCAAACAAGGGAGTGTGATGCTCTGCTTTTAACATGTCCATGATGATGTGGCTTATTTAAGTCTGTTATTTTAAGCACTGAAGTGGGAGTGGGGCTGCACGTGATGTTTCTGGCACAGCACACCTGGACTGCAACTGACCACCATGACTGCCTATCATATTGATTACTGGGTCATCATCATCATCATCAACTAAAAGCGGTAGATCACACGTTTTTACTGGGGGGGGTCCTGCAAACAGACTCAGACTCAGATACAGCCACTTTTAATTTATTTTTCTCCGGTTCCCAGCTGGGGTCAATTACATCATCATCATATTCATCAATATCACACACATCCACATCTTCTGCTTGCATGTTAGCATGTAGACTGCATGTTGCAAAAACAGCAATATCATCATCACATTCATCATCAGCATCTACACCACCATCACCTAATATTTTTTCACCACATTGTGATTGTGAATCACTGCATGGAAAATGTGTGATGTTAACTGCCACGGTGGACAGAATATCACATTGTGTGCTATCGTTGACATGATCATCAAAATCCTCAGATTCAGTTACTGGGATCTTACTGGGAAGTATGACATCATGTACCCTGCCAGTCACTTGCACTGCTTCACACTCAATATGTTTGGATACGGTACACTGGTCAGAATTAGAACTCGATGCAACAATACTAATATTACCTCCACCACCAATAACACCAGTAACACTAACACCACCAGCTGGGAAAACATCATCTCCTCCAACTATGAGTGAAGCTACTGATTGGTCTGTAAAAAACACTGCAGGAGAAATACCTTTCCTCACATCAGCAATATACTTCTGCGTCTGTGTACTACTACCATGCCCATAGACCATCTTACTGCCAACATTGCCATGGTGAGAAACAGCTTTGCTTGCACGTCTCTTTGCAGGCATTTTGTGGGATCAACCACAAATATTATTACCAACTTCAGATTTTGATACGCTCACTTTCTGGTTGGAGGGATGCTGGCTGGATGAGAAGTCAAATAAACAACTGTGGCTTCAGCAACAGATAAGAGGCTACTCTGACACTTTAACAGAATTAAAACAACTTCAGTAACCAGTGGTGCTGATGGGGTCACAAAAATAATCCAGTCTGGTAAAAAATACCTTTTGAATGTGGGGTTGGGGGGGAGCACCGAATACAGACAGTGCTGATTTTTATGGCACTACAAGCAGCAAAACTAAGAACACAGAACACGATTGCAGTACAAAATCAGGCAGCGCAGGTTCACACTGCTGCACTTAGTTGCAATTACACTAGTCTGTGTCACAATGAATGGTGTATTATTTGATGCATGCAACACTGCACACACACTCACACACAACACAGCACAACAGTTTGTGTACAATGCTGAACGAGGAACGCGATGCAACGCAAATGCAAAAGTTCAGTGTACTATGCCACATTAATGTAAATTTGTAATTTAACAACCGGACCGTATGAAATGCTGCACCACATCCACACAACAAACAGCAAGAAAATGTGTACGATTACCAACAATATTACTATGTGCACATTTACACAATCAGTTATATAACAAAAATATAACCAAAACACAAAGAAAGCACTATTTCTCCAACTTCAATCTACCTTCATCACAGATACGCCCCCCCACAGCACACTTTCACTGTCTTTCACCACACACACTTAATGCTGTAAATTAATATTCAAAATCCACAAACAAATAAAAACACTCTATGATATGAGCACAGGAGGGTTTCCTACACTCAATAAACTAAAGTTGGATCCTCCCAAAAAAAGCAAAAATGCTTTTTAAACAGCTTTTACAAGATTCCTATCACAGACAGCTATCAGAGCACACTGTCTCCTACTCCTTCCTATTACTTCAAACTGAGGCTGTGCAGATCAATATTGAGCCAATGTGACCTGAAATCCCATGAATCACTGCAAAATCCACCTTTGGAGCTCCAAAACAAAGTGAAGTGAGGCGAAGAGAACTACAAGCAATGTACTTCACCTTACAATTGAAGGAGAAGTGGCCCTGGAAGGCGGAGTAATGCATAGTCATTGTTTTCAATGTACTTCACGTTCTTCATTGTAATGTGAAGTACTCTGCTTCGCATTGCGGAGCACTCCATGAATCTGCCTTTGCTCTGTGAATCACTTTGCAGAGCGGATTGAGCCCATTTCACCCACCACTAGTCTTAATCCTTTCCCTTACTCTGGTAAGGTTCTTTGTTCTGCAGTTTCAAACAAGCTAGAAGGAAAGAGCTCAGGTGAAGCTAGGTTCCTTGGCTAGCAAACCTAGTCTTCCACCTCTAAACCAGATTTACCTCTCATAAAGTCAACTTGGGCTGGGCGTATAATAGATGGTAATACCTCCAGCATTCTAGTGGCCAGAACCTTGGCCAAAGTTTTTGTAGCCACAGAAAACAAAGAGATAGGGTGATAGTTTGCACAATCTAGAGAGTCATTAGACTTTTTCAGAAGAAGGGTAATGAGGGCTTCCCTCATCGGGGGGGGGGAGAACCAGCTGAATGAGCTTCCAGGAGGGTGAGGAGCAGTGGATTAGATATGTCCTCTGCCAGTGCCGGGTATAGCTCAGCTCTCATCCCATCTTGGCCTGGATTCTTGCCTTTGGCCATTTGTGATAGAGCTTGATGAAGTTCGACTCGGGTGATTGGGGCATCTAAGGTGGCCACTTGGGCTGGGGTAAATCCTGGCCTGTTGAACCACGGAAAAAAATTGTCCAGCTCTTTCTCTAATTGCAACCTGGAAAGGATGGATTGTGACTGATATAGGGCTTGATAAAAAGCCCTCATAGTGTCATTAATTTCCTGTTGGCTATTGACAATCTTACCATAGGAATTATGGAGGGCATGTATATGGGAGGAAGCTTGTTGCTTCCGAAGTTGGAATGCTAGTATTCTGCTGCTCTTTTCTCCCCCCTCCCAATAGGTGTGTTTTGAATGCAATAGCAACCACTTGGCCTTTTGATGTAGGGTGGCATTAATTTGATATTTAAGACCCACAATGCACCGTATAAGGGAGTTATCCTGTCTGGAGGAGTGAGAAGCTTTAAAGCAGGTTTCTAGGGTGGTAAGGTCAGCCTGCCACTGGGACAAGGTAGCCTTACAGGCTTTGTTTTTGGCAGTTGAGAAGGCAATAATATGACCTCTGAGGACTGCCTTAAAGACTTCCCAAACTGAGCCTGCGGAGATGCCACAGTGTGCTTTAATGGCAAAGTAATCTTTAGCTGTTTGAGAGATCATTTTATGAAAGTCAGGGTTTTTGAAAAGCAATGAACTACACCTCCAGCGGGTGCCAGTTTTGGGTTGTCCTTCCACGGTGTATGAGGCTATGACTGGGGCATGATCTGAAATAATAATCTTCACAATTTTAGTATTGGAGATATTCTGGGCTGCTGTTGTGTTGGCTAGAAAAAAATTTATACGACTGTTGGTAGAGTGTATCGGCGAGTAAAAAGTATAATCCAGTCCAGAGGGATTGTCTCTGCACCAGACATCCGTTAAACCTCATTCCCTCTGTAGTTCATGAAGAGCTAAACTTGTCTTGAGTCTAGCCTGTGAGGTAGGCTTCAGTTTGTCCAAAAAGACATCCGAAACCACATTGAAATCATCTCCCACTGTAATAGGGATGGCACTGTCTTGCTGGGATAGAAAGGAAAGGGCCTGACTAATCGAGGGGGAAAAATCTGCATGCTCAGTATTTGGGGCATATACATTGTAGAGAAGCATTTTTCCCTGTGGGGAAGATAACCGAGCTGCCACCCATCTGCCTTGCGAGTCTTGCCGAGATTCCTCCAGGACCCAAAGGGAGGATCGCCTGATTAGGATAACTACCCATCTCACCTTGGACAAGGCCGAACTGGCACAGACTGAGCCCACATAGGATTTCTTCAACCATGAGACTGACTGCTTTAGAAAATGTTTCTCCTGTAAGAGGGCAATGTCAGTATGGTGAGAATGAAGGCGCTGAAGTATCTTAGCTCATTTAATTGGATGGTTCAAACCATTGACGTTCCAAGACACGAATACTGTTGGGGATCTGATGGGGTTTGCCATGGCTAGGGAGGGACACTCAACTGCTTTGTGAAAAAAGAAAGGTGTACTTACCCAGAATATAGAATTGGCAAACTTTTGGAAAACTCACCAACCTGACTGGCCTCTGGAGAAGGAGTACCACCTTGGGAAACCAGATGGGAAGAAAGAGAGGTACAAAAAGAAGGGAAAATATACACCCGGTGAGAGGCTAGCTGCAATAAAGTAGAAAAAGAACAATTTTGTGAGCAGACACACTCAAAGCACTCTAAATACCATTTTAACTTCAGGTAATCAACAGAGAATTCTACCTCAAATACAAAAAACAGTTTTGACAATAAACACTTGCAAAATGTAAAGTAACACTGCGCAATTGTGCTATAGGCTCGAGGCTGTATGTGAAAGAGACCAACTTAACCTGTCAGTCTCAGCTACACTAGCTCACAGAACCTAATACCTGGGAGGTGTTGTTTATATCCAACCAAATTCGAGACCTCCATGCTGTTATTATATACGAGGTCAGGTATCCGACCCACTGGGGGAGGGAGAGGGGAGGGAATAGATGTGGGGGGTGGTTAGTGGAATTAATGAGGAAGAGGGAATTTAACAGGAGGGGTGGGAGCAGGAAAGGGGTTCCCCTTACCTGAATGGAAGGGCCTCTAATTATCATTAAAGTATAGTAGGGTAGGAGAGAAGGCTGCTATAATGCCTTAACTCCAGTGTCATGGTGGGATTCACATGCTGCCTTCATTTCCCCAGTGGGCAGAAAACTTGGAAGGTTAGTAGACCACAAACACCCCATGAAGACCCAGGGCACTGTGCCCAGTAGCAATATAATCAAGAAATCTAAGAGGAATATACCATGTAATCAGAAGACCCCATAAAAGAGACAAACCGCCATCCATGCACATAGCAGGGTATAGGCACATTGGGGATATACTAAACCCCAAACTAAATTTCTTAATTAAGGAGGTTGAGAGACAACAGCCCTTACTAAAAGAGTTCACATGTTAACCAGGAGAACCTTTGGCAAACCCAATGCTTATTGGGGGAGAAACTACAATCTCGGAGGTAGTCATGGCCACTGCTTCTGCATTGAAAATCAGCCCCGGTCTTAAAGGAGTCAAAGCGTCCAACATCTTCACCAACGAGGCCTCTGAAAGATCTACCCAGTCTGAGGTAGTAGCAGTGTCCACCTCAATGGAGTCAGTGGGATGTTTCTGCTCTCTAAGAGGAGGAGAGATTCTATCTTCCCGAGAGACTTTAGCTGGGGGGGCTGCCATCCAGAAATCCTGTATTGGTTGGGTTCCATTTCTGGTTCTCTGGTGTTGTCTGGAAAAGGGGGCTGATACTCATGAGGGCATGGCAGGAGCAGTACTAAATGGAAACTGGGGCACCACAGCAGAACGTGAGAAAGTATGGGTTGAAGGGCCTGAGGCTACTGGGGGATCACCTAGTAGTGGTGCACACCCACCCATATTTAAGTCTTCCAGATTCCTGTTCCTTTCAAAACAGTTCCCTTGGTGGTGTTTATTCTGTTTGGTTCCCACAGCTTCCTGGGTATTGTAGTACGGACTGGAAGATTGGGCCAGAATTTAGCAAGCCATATCTCAATGTCCCGGAGATTGTCTGCCAGCAATTCCCTGCCATCTTTAGCAACTAGTAGGCTGGTAAGGTCCCTGGACTTAAAATGGAAGATGAACTGGTACAAGAATTTCTTGACAGGGCCATAAGCTCATCGTTTGTTTGCAGTTTCATGAGCAAAATCCCGACAGAATGAGACAGGAGTCCCTTGCCATCAAATCTCTCCTAGATCTCTTGCAACTCTAAGGATCTTTTCTTTTGTTGAATAACGTAAGAAATACACTATAATTGGCCTAGCTGTGGGAGAATTCCTATCCCTTTGGGCGGTTATTCCGTGTGCCCTCTCCACATCCATAGTTCCCCTCCATCTATCTCCCAACATAATGAGCAATGATTCATTCAGGAATCTCTTCATGTTCTGCCTCTCTGCCCCTTCTGGTATTCCTATTATATGCAAGTTACTGCATCTGGCTCAGTTCTCCTGATCCCCTATTCTTTCCCAGAGAACTGACATTTTTTTCTTCTTGTACCTGCAAATGGTGTAATAAATTAGTTTGTTGCTGTTTGCATGCTTCTGCCCATTGCTGGGATACATTCATCTGATCTTTGCAAGTTTCTGACATCAGCAACAGTGCCCGATAATGTAGTATTGATATCCTCCACCTGGTTAAGCACTGTTTCCAGCATGCACGCTATGTACTGTAAAGAATCTCTGACAGATTGAGACTGCGTAGAGGATTGCACTGTGGAATTTGACTGTTTGCTAACTCCTTGTGATGCCATACTGTCCATAGGTGAAAAGGACAAGTTTTCAGATTGAAAGGGTGAGTAACAGTGTCCAGCGGGTGCAGAAAGTATGCTTCTCAGGTCCTGATAGTGCAGCCAGATATTCATAGCCAAAGCATTGTAGTAGTGGTGGGACCAACCCAGCCAAGTAAGTGGAGTGCTACCCAGAGACCTACGCTTCAAATGACCTCAAAATGAAATGGATTTGGTATCAGAAAGCGCTGGCAGGTAAGGGGAGGTTACCCCATCAGAACATTAGTAGTTGGGGGTTTAGGGAGGCTGGGTCCTGATGCCAGAGCGTGATATGAATGAGCTCCGTGTTTCAGGCTGCCATCGTTTTGGTAGCTAAACCACATCCCCAAGTCTTTGACAATCTGACAATATTAATTTGTATTTTTTTCTGTAGACAAACTAAATGTATAATACTCTACTGGACAAATGTCAATTGCTTATCACACTGCTCACGCACTCTCTTATATTTATTCCAACGTTTGGTACCTTTTCATTTCTTTGCTTTTAACCACAATAATTTCTTTACCCTAAGCAGTGTATGTTATTTTTTGTCAACCCATGGTAAATGAAATTTTCTCAATGCAGCATTTTCCAAGGAGCATGTAACTTGAATATTTCATTAACACATGTCAAGAAATATCATATTGCTGTATCCAGATCTTGAATGAGTATGTACCTATCACATCTAAAAGCTTTAACACTATTTTAAATCCCCCCCAAAAAACTTTCCAGTCTCTCTTGGTTAACACCGGATTCATAGAAGCCCTACACTTTGCTCTGTCTGCTAATCCTGTCTGTCTTATCCTGCACTGGACAGGGTTGTGTTCCCCTAAATTTGGTATAAATACAGCCTTATCTGATATCCCCAGGCCCTTACAAGTAAATATTTGATCTAAAATAGTGCCAGACGCAGTATCTTTATTAAATCTTTGGGGAGAGTCTATATGTTGCTGTAAACCCAACGTGTTTAAAGTCTCTCCTAACTTTTTCCATTTATCTTCAACCCAGTCTGCATTAAAATCTCCCATTAGTATAACATCTCTGTGTTTTACACTATCACAATGTTCTAAAGTAAGAGCATCAAAACATTTTAATTTAGTCTTGGGTTGAATTATCCATATTTCTGACCACTCTCCAGTTAATTTAAACTTAAGCATAACTGAAAATACTAGAAAACCAGGATTTAAATTAGGTCCCATATTAATGAAGGATAAACAGTACTTAGAATATATTAAAAAAGAAATCAAAACTTATTTAAACTATAATCACCCCGATGCCACCTCTTTTTCTGCATGATGGGATGCTTTTAAGGTGATGGTTCATGGTGCTACTAAAACATACACTATAAAGTGAAATAAAAAAACTGCAGACTTTAATGGATCTAGAGCAACAAATCAAATTAAGGGAAAATACACATACAGTATCAAAGGATCTGGCTATTTTCAAGAATGTATATCTTTAAGGGATTAATATAATAAGATTACCTCTGAAACTATGAAAAGACAGATCTTATTTACTAACTCTAGATATTACCTAATGGATGAGAAACAGGAAAAGATCAAGGCTTGGCAACTACACTCGCAGAAATTAAAAACAACTATTCATAAAATAAATAATAATGGTGATAACGTAAAGTCTCCTGAAGAAATGAATAACATATTTTGTGATTATTACCAGAACCTATATACATCTAAAATGAAAGGTGGGGTGCCAGAGATGGATCAATTTTTTTTCGAATATTAGGATACCAAAAATTTTACAGTAACATAAAGATAAGTTAGAGAAACCTCTGTCAATTGAGGAAATTAATCAAGCAATATATAAATTATCAGCAGGCAAATCACCTGAACCATAGGGTCTTCTCTATAGATTTTTTTAAGCATTTAGAACCCATTATGGTGCCTCATATTTAAATCCTTTTCAACCATATTTTTGTTACTGACCAAATTCCACAATCTTTTAGGAAGCACTTATTATGGTCTTTCTTAAAAAAGATAAAGATCCTATGTCAACATCCTCGTACTGTCCTGTATCACTCATTTTGGCAAAGGTTCTCGCCACCAGGATAGAGGAGGTATTGCCCTCAATTATCCACCCAGACCAACATGGGTTTATTAAAGGCAGGCACATGAAAGCAAATATAAGACATACATTAAATATTATTGGTCATTGTAAAAATGAAGATCTATCATTATTAATGCTTAATGCTGAAAAGACCTTTGATCAGATTGAATGGTCATGTGTTATAGAGGTTTGGGGGTAAATTTGGTTTTGGCCCTTGTTTTATAAGGTGGATCTCAATACTGTACTCCAGCCTGTGGTGAGAATAAGAACTAATGATACTACTTCTCCATGCTTTCCTCTACAATGGGACATAAGACAGGGATGTGCCCTAGCACCTTTAATTTTTGCAATAGCTGAAGAACCTTTGGCTTTGGCTATTCACAAACATAACAGCTATAAAGGCATACAAATAGGAGAAAAAGAGCACTGTATAGGCTTACATGTTGATGATGCAATATTATATGTTCTAGATATGAATCTGACATTCCTAATTATAATTCAACTCCTGGATGGATTTCACAAGTTATCCAAATTTAGAATTAATTGGACCAAATCAGAATTAATGGAGACTGTACACCATAGTGAACCCTTTGTCGCCCCACAGGGCTGCCCAATTAGAAGGGAGGAAATGGTTAAATACCGGGGAATTACTATAGATCAACAGGGAGCAAATCTTTATCAACTTAATTTTTCGCCATTAACAGAAAATATAGACAGGGAGCTAAAACATTGGCAATCATTACAGTTTACATTAATTGGTAGAGTTAATACTATTAAGATGGCGGTCATTCCAAAGTTGTTATTTTTATTCAAAATATTGCCATTCTCCTGCCAGATTTCTTCTTTAAACATCTAGATAATTTGGTAAAAAAATTCTTGTGGAAGGGAAAGAAGCCCAGGCTAAAGATAAATAAATTATATTATAGCAATCTAGAAGGACCGTTGGCTCTTCCTAACTTTAAATTGTATTATTTTGCAGCTAATTTGGCTGTGATTTATAATTGGTTTCAACTTAATAAACAAGACCTTGTAATTTCAACAGAATGTTTTCATTCTTTATACCAAGATATAAGATTTCATCTATTCAATGGACCAAATAATGAGGTTCATAAAAAATAGTATGCACTACTCGTACCACAATTTCCATTTGGTACATTGTTTGTAAACATAGTAAAATTACTCCAGAAGGGGCAATTTTCACACCAACATTTCATAATTATTATTTCTTACCATCTTTAACCGATCCAGTATTTAAGAACTGGTACAATAGTGGCCTGATAGAAATGGGGCAGCTTACTAAAAATAATATCTGTGTAGACTTTGAATTTATTAAGAATCAATATCAACTACCAAACACTCATTTCTATGCTTTTTTGCAAATAAGAGATTATGTAACTAAGAACATACTTAAAGCTGATGATAAATTGCAAAACATCATTAATATCGACAGTATATGTCTCCTACTGTAAATCAATATTTTCTGTTATAAATGGATGGCTGATGCCACAAAAAAATGAACATAGTGAACAGTTAAAAATAAATGGATAAACAAAATAAATAATAGTATATCTGACTATATATAGAAAAAGGATATGGATGTTAAGGCCACTGACTTATGATCTGTCAGATTACAGCAAATTCATTTAAATATTATTATCTGACATCACATAGGTTAAATCTTTTTAACCCCACTATTACAGATGCATGCCCTAGATGCAGTAAGGAATTTGGCACTTTACAGCACATGCTAGTTAGATGTTCACAATTAAATCTTTTTTGGTCAAGAATATTATTTGTTTTCTCTTGATCTATAGGTATAACTCTTAAGAAGCAAGAATGTTGGATGTTATTAGGACAAGGGGGTCCATTAAATAAAATGTTGTATGCCAAAGCTAAATTGGTTAGAACTGGGCTAATTATGGCCTATAAGTGTATCCTTCAAAGATGGAAAAATAAGGCACCTCCAAATGTTTGTATGTGGGTCAATGATATGATAGGTACCCATATGGTTGAAAGGATATAGTATATGAGTGCTAATCAAATGACTAAATATGAATTTATGTGGGGCCTATTTGCTGCCCAGATCCAAACCCCAGAACTAAGGCACTCTCTCTAATACAATATAGTCCCATATTTAAGTTTAGTAATGATGGGATACAAGTCTTTAGTCCAGGAGATTAAGAAGGCTGAAAAATAAGACTGTAAATTATAGTCTTTGATAATGATCACTGTCTAAGCTGAGTATGTAGACTATTAATAATCTAATGAAATATGTTAAAGGCAATACTGCACCTATCTATGAATACATTTATACATTTTTGCATTTCATACCCACATTTATATGTATAATAACACTATAACTGTATGTTTACGTACCTGTATGTTGTTTTTTATATGTCTGTAATAAAAAAAGTATTGGGTTGAGAATAAATAACTCTCACCAGAAGAGTACATTTCTTCAAATCCACTACCAAGAAATAGATGCCCATAATGCTTTGTGCTAAAATGGTTTCTACATTACCTAAATCCCTATTTTTTTAGCACAGTTCAAAAGTGTGGGTGGATAGTCTTTACCAAAGTTCCACCTTTCCCATGTTCATTAGTACCAAACTGTCCACCCAGCTTGTCTTTCTATCATTCTTCTATCCATAGCTGTCCTTTTATCCTATTTATCGTAATTCAATTATTAATTAAAATTTACTTAGGAGTTCTTCCTAGCCTTGTTTGAATCTGCTTTCCCTATTTCCCATTTTAAAGTAGACTTTTTTCTACTTTATTTAAATCTTCCATACATTCTAACCATTCAATATATGTTGGAGCTTGGCCATCATTCCATTTTTGCAGTATAACTTGTTTTGCCACCAGAACTGCCAGGCTTACTACTATACCATTCACTTCCTCAACCTCTGCTGTAAACCCAAAGCTATTATCCCTGGATCAAATGGAAAATCTCTTCCCATGGTTTTGGATATGGATATGTAAAGTCTCTCTCAATATGTCTTTAATTTATCACAAGATGCCAGCATGTGTTCTAGTGACACCTTTTCAGTACTGCAGCATTAGCATTTCTCTGATTTATTAGCTATGAATTTAACTAGTCTTGCTGAGGTAAAATATATTCTGAGTACTATTTAAAAGACAAAGAACCTCTGTGCACAAACACTGAGGCAAGGGTTACCCCAAAGGGCATTTGGCTGGGAAGCCAAGTTTCAAGAAAATACAAAATCACACATGCCCACACAATGCAAAGCATCATGGGCTGCATATGCAAATCACCACAGAATGTTATGCTGGTTCAACTTTAAGCAGAATTGCATGGTGCCGAAAGGCCTCTCACACAGTTTGCAAAGGGTGCTAACAGATGACATAGAACGTGTTTCGTCCTACCAGGACTCATCAGTATGCCTCGTCTGTTTGACACCCCAGTGGAATGAACCAGCTACCCTAAGACGGTCTGTCTAGGTTATATTGTGGTGAACCCATTAAAATAAAAAACTATTTAAAAGACAAAGAACCTCTGTGCACAAACACTGAGGCAAGGGTTACCACAAAGGGCATTTGGCTGGGAAGCCAAGTTTCAAGAACATACAAAATCACACATGCCCACACAATGCAAAGCATCATGGGCTGCATATGCAAATCACCACAGAATGTTATGCTGGTTTAACTTTAAGCAGAAGTGCATGGTGTCGAAAGGCCTCTCACACAGTTTGCAAGGAGTGCTAATGGATGACATAGACACGTGTTAGCACCTTTGCAAACTGTGTGAGGCTACTGACCTATCGTCTAAGTACTGCCAACGTCTGAAATGTTACCCATGTGCAACCATGACTCTTTTACTGTGACATGTTCGTATCAATGTTAACCTGACTGTTTTACTCTATTATGTTTTGTTGAAATTTTAGTAACATTTATATTGTGGGCACAATCTGTATCTGATATATTACATGCTAA
Organism: Neoceratodus forsteri; assembly: GCA_016271365.2. NCBI lineage: Eukaryota > Metazoa > Chordata > Ceratodontiformes > Ceratodontidae > Neoceratodus > Neoceratodus forsteri. The sequence goes on along the minus strand of CM057449.1, from coordinate 460,413,424 downwards.
ACCTTTTGCTCAGACTTCCTTTAAACCTTTATTCGAGGTATCTTTGCTCTCCTTCAAGTGACTATTTATTCTTTGGATAAATCATTTGCCAGAATGTGTATTTATACAGATATCTACCAGTTTTGAGAAAGTGGGGCTCCTCCAATTATGCAATTTCTCAATATATAATTTTCAATCTGTAAATACTGACCCCGCCTTAAATTCTTTAAAAGACAATAAATTACCATATTTTCAATAAAATTCCCCTATCTGAAAAAACAGCTTCTGATTCCTGCTCACTGTCTAAATGTGTTATCTATTAATAAAGGTGGGAACTGACTATTGCATAATATTGAGGTGTACCTCGAGAAATGAGCTTCCCCCTAAAATATTTTGAGCCTTTTTCCATGCTATTGCTGTTATTTTTGTAGACATTAAACACCCCTTAGCTATATATACATATATATATATATATATATATATATATATATATATATATATATATATCTATATTATGGTAGAGGAGCCATTTCTATGTTAAACCCCAAAACTTTGCACCTTAACAACTTTGCAACCATTTGACAGATTTGGCTTAAATTTGGAATATATGATTAAGAATGCTAGACCTTGGGATCTGCTAAGTTTTGTAGTGGTCAGATATACGGCTGCGGAGTTATTAAGCATGATCTGCGCACGCGTTTACGCTTTTTCTGGTATTCTATGGTCGTGCCTACAGGTCGTACGGTTTGCACGACCGGTCCAAAATCTTCAGGGAACATGTGGCCAGGGTCCCCGATGTGCCTTTTGAAGATTTCGTGAAAAAATATTAAAAGGTTCAAAAGTTATTCAAAAAACAGTTTCCCATTATAAGTCAATGGGAAAAGTTAACAAAAAGTTCAACACTTTCGCAAATGCATTTTTACTTTCGACAAATGGGCCTGTTACTTTCGTAAATCAGCCATTTTGTTTTCAGTTGGTGATCAGAAAATGGTTGGCATTTAAATTTGGGACCCTCTAGCAACCTAATTATTTTTGTATTCACCTAGTGGACCCTGAGGATGCTTGCCATGTCTTTATTTTGTGGTAAAACACCCCAGAAATATGTTTTTTAAATTTCTGGAAAAAGTACTTTTGTAAATTACTTTCATGCTCATGAAAGTGTCAAACTTTTTTGTGAAAGCTTTCGCAAATTGCGACAGTAGTTTTCCATCTGTGGGACAGTGACAGCGATTATTTGGCACTGCGCTGCAAAAGAACCGTTGGGAGTTTTGGGCTGAAATTTGGCGGGAACGGAGCCAACATCTCACAGATGTGCCTTTCAGTATTGGATTGAAAAAATATCACACAGCGGCGAAGTTACGGCACTCCAAAGTTTATGGTTTTTCCCATAGGATAACATTACGGCGCCCGACGCATTACAGAAATCATTTGGATCCCTGCTGCAAAATAACGGTTTGGTCTTTTCTCCGCAAATTTGGAGGAAGACAGCCAACAACCCACAGATGTGCCTTTAGTGGTTTGGTGAAAAACATTACAGAGCGAGAGATTCGCGCTCGAACTTTTCTTTTTCCCATGGGATAATATTACAGCGTTGCCGCGCCTTTCAGGGCCCGTATCTCAGAAGCGGTCGCGAGATCGGACTTTCATGAAAATTTCTTAGCCCCAATAGGGCCTAAGATGCAAATTAGCCAGGACAGTTGTAAAGAATATGACTTTTAAATTTTTTTTCTACGTTGTACGGTTCCTGAGATATAACGTATTTAGTATTCCAAGTTATCATTTTCTGCGCAGATACTCATTATTATGCATACATTATTTGTACTCACTGTCTTTCTCTAAGCAGGTTTTGGGGAAAACTAGCCTGTGCACTTACATTACTGTTACTGTTGCCCTTTCCGCTAGTGGTTCCATACCCGTTTCACTTACCGTTGACGTCTGCGCCACCATTTGCGTTATCCTTTGCGTTTTCATTTGCGCTTGCATTTCTGTTATTTTTTGCCATTTCTGTCTACAGTACTGTTTATCTTTCTGTTTTACTTTACATCACCATGCCCATTAACATTTCTGTTTGCAGGCACCATGTTACTATGTGACAACACATCACGTGTCAGACCATTCCTGTCTACGCCACCATGTGCGTTACCCTTTCTGTTCTCATTCGCGCATGTGTTACCATGTGTGCCACTGTTAGCATTTCTGTTTGCGTTGCTGTCCCTGTTAGTATGCCACAAGACATCATGTGGTGGAAGCGTGGGGCCCAGAGGGCCCCGCGCTCCTGCCGCTGCATTACATTCACTATTTCTCATTATCATTCCCAAAAGAAGGGAAATTAGAGGCAAAAATCTCCATTTAATGCATTAGTTAGGGTTGTTCCACAGCGACAAAAGTGAGGAATTACGCTGTTGGGTTGAAACCCCTTGGACACTCCCACCCCCAACCGGCATTGGGTGTGCATTGGGATCGTGGGTCCTAACTCTCACCCATTCTCCTATACTTCTGCTGCTTTACACATGTCATGGGGTGAGAGTTAGGGCTGACAATCCCAATGCACACCCCAATGCCACCACGTGCGTCATCCTTTGCGTTTTCATTTGCGCTTGCATTTCTGTTACTTTTTTGCCATTTGTGTCTACTGTACTGTTTCTCTTTCTGTTTCACTTTGTGTCATCATGCCCATTGACATTTCCATTTACAGGCACCATGTTACTATGTGACAACACATCACGTGGCAGACTGTTCCCGTCTATGCCACCGTGTGCATTGTCCTTTCTGCTGTCATTTGTGCTTGCGTTACCATGTGCACCACTGTTAGCGCTTCTGTTTGCATTGCTTTTCCTGTTACTATGCCACAAGACATCATGTGGTGGGAGTGCGGGGCCCTTTGGGCCCCGCGCTCCCGCTGCTGCATTATGTGCCGGGAGCGCGGGGCCCTATGTGCATTATCCTTTGCGTTTTCATTTGCGCTTGCGTTTCTGTTACTTTTTTGCCATTTGTGTGTACCGTACTGTTTCTGTTTCTGTTTCACTTTGCGTCACCATGCCCATTGACATTTCCATTTAAAGGCACCATGTTACTATGTGACAAGACATCACGTGGCACACCGTTCCCGTCTACGCCACCATGTGCGTTACCCTTTCTGTTCTCATTTGCGCTTGTGTTACCATGTGTGCCACTGTTAGCATTCTGTTTGGGTTGCTGCTCCTGTTACTATGCCACAAGACATCATGTGGCGGGAGCCCGCTGCATTACATTCACTATTTCTCATTATCATTCTCAAAAAGAAGGGAAATTAGAGGCAAACAACTCAATTTAATGCATTAGTTAGGGTTGTTCCACAGTGACAAAAGTGAGGAAATTCACTGTTAGGGTTGAAAACCCTAACTCCGAATTCACCCCCCCAGCACCACACACACACAGACACACACACACACACATTCAAGTATGGTGGAGGAACAAGTCAACACAACCAATGACAGACATCCAGCAGCAGGTGACAGAAATAACAAACAATTGTCTAAATGTACTACGAGACATCCCCACCCACCTGACCAGGTACTGCATGTTCAGTGGAGATCAACAGCAAAACTGAGGCCATGTACACCAAACGTACACATCCTGATTGCAGCTGCACACAGCGTACCACACTTAGTAGTTGCATGGCCTTACCTACGATGCCCCACCACACCGCAACTGGCACTGTGCGTTATTCAATATAAATGCTGAAGGTGCATGATGACAGTTGTAGAAAGGTTTTAACACTATGAGTATACATTAATTAAGAAGCACATAAATTAACTACAAGACACTAGCATGCTCAAGATAAAAGTAGTGATACATTTAGTAGGTGATTTACATAGTAGTACATTTACTGCAATGGTTTACTCAACATAGAGAGGCTGATGTAAATGTATGGAAAAGCATTGCCTGTTCAACGCTGTGAAATTCGTACTGCCAGTATCACATGCATTCTTACTGATGAAGGTGTACTGCTGAAGTACATACATAGACCTTCAGTGTGTTTCAATACTAAAGATGCAGTAAGTATTCTTTGTAAGAAACATTGTAATTGCATGGATCAGGCCAAGCAACTTCTAAATATCATAGCACTACTGAGCCAACAATGATGTACCTGTATCGGAGAGGTATATAGGATAGATTTTCCTGTAGGCACTTACTGAGTATGTTGTATCTGATAAAGACAATCTCATTGCATCTGTGATGACTAACTTATTCAAATAGTAATACATTTACTGTTGTTGCAATGAGTGATCTATGCCACTTGTGGACACAGTGTGATTTTTTTAACAGTTGTTTCATACTCAGGCTGTATGCCTACTGTTTGGGTTTGCCACACTTTTGTCACTGATGCTATCAAAGTGATAACTATGTTAATTGTGGTACAACAGGAATCAAGTAGGTATGGTGTAGATATAAACAGAATGTCTTTTAGTATTGATTTAACTCACAATGGGGTATGTGTACTAGGACAGCAGGGGTTATCCTCTATCACTGACTCTGTCAGTTATAATCACACTAGGGTTTTGATGACTGTAATGATCAAGTTACACTGTTCATCTTCATGAGTTCATATTCACAGCCATTCTCCAGTAACTAGACAGTGTATGGTGTAACTGGGTGGGACACTGTGTTACAAAGCTGCTGCAGTGCCTAGCAGAGGGAGAGTATCTACTCATAAAGACAATTAAGCAATAAGGCATGACCAACAGTTATGTTAAATGGTCTGTTAATCACCCTGTAGGGGTTTAATGTTGAATGAGGCATAGCCGAGCACCACATGTTGCTAGACAGTGATAAACTGACCATTAACATAATACCTGGGAGTGGCTTATTGCTATCATAATAAAACTGTTTTTTAAACAACATTAAACCATGTTCATCATATGGTTAGGCTCTACATGTATGTTAATAAAAACTAAACATAAGGCTGTTACAATGTTTACAGTCAATTAGAAAGCTGCATTTCTCAAACCCTTGTTATAATCAGAGATATTATACCTGTTCAACTGCTTAGTTTTGCTGAACTCTATTGCTCAGGTGGCCCACCACAAGTGGTGTGGTCTGGTGTGGGGCATCGGTAGGTAAGGCCATGCAACTACTAAGTGTGGTACGTTGTGTGCAGCTGCAATCAGGGATGTGTACGTTTGGTGTACATGGCCTCAGTTTTGCTGTTGATCTCCACTGAGCATGCAGTACCTGGTCAGGTGGGTGGGGATGTCTCATAGTACATTTAGACAATTGTTTGTTATTTCTTTCACCTGCTGCTGGATGTCTGTCATTGGTTGTGTTGACTTGGTCCTCCCCCATACTTGAATGTGTGTGTGTGTGTGGTGCTGGTGGGGGCGTGAATTCGGAGTTAGGGTTTTCAACCCTAACAGCAAATTTCATCACTTTTGTCGCTGTGGAACAACCCTAACTAATACATTAAACAGAGTTTTTTGCCTCTAATATATATATATATATATATTTATATTCCTTCTTTAATTATTACAGCATTTCTCAATTTCTTGACAGGGATTACTGATTCTTTTAGTTCTTGGCATGCCTCTAACTCTCTGTATTCTTTGAACCAATTAACAGATGCTTCTGTTTGGGCTGCCAAATAGTGCCCTCAAAATCTGGACAGTTTGGATCCTCCTCAGATCTGAAAAGTATTGCCTTCCCTTCCACAAGAAATTTCTTACCTTTTTGTCTAATTTGTCAAACAAAAAAAGAAACCTTGTCTAGGGAAATTGGGATTGACTGGAATTAAGAAAGGAAACATGGAAGAAAGTTCATCTTTAGAATATTCAGTCTCCCAATCATTGCCAAAGGAAGCATTTGCTACCTTATCAAGTCTATTTTGAGCTTCTCCATCACTGAAGTATAATTCAGCTCATATGTTTGACATGTTTTTAGGAATAGTAACTCATAAGTATTTTATTGTGTTTTTCTTCTGTGTTGGCAATAAGAGAAATGTGTATACTTAACCAGTTCACATTTATCTCAGTTCATATTACTTTTCCAACACATTTCCAAAATCCATTATGATGCTTGCAATGCATGAAAATGATTGAGATATCAGTGTCAGTGGCTCAGTAGTAGCACACTTGCCTCTGAGGCCAGGAGCTCAGAGGGCTGTGGGTTCAGTTCCCTCATCTGGTACTTGGGTTAATATCCCAGTACTGACACTGTAGTGCAGCATGAGAGGGGTGCTGCACTTCTGAGGTGCCGTCTTTTGGATGAGATGTTAAAACCAAGGTCCTGTCTGCCTGGATTGGTGGTAGTTCAGGTGGTTGTCAAAGATCCCATAGCACTTATCGAAAAGAGTAGGGGATTTTTTTGTTGCAGAGAAATAACATCATAGGAAATCACAGAAAAAATACTTGAAAAAAAGAAAATCAGCAACATAAATAACATGAAAAACAGACATTAAAATCAAAATAAATAATTCACATTTTTCCAAAATATTGTAAATGTTCTCCTATCCATCTTTAAAAAATCAGAAGTTCTAACTTTTTGTATTGCTTTTTCAATTTGTGAAATGATAACAGCATTCAATAAAACAACATGCTGCAAATAATAATGACACCGAGCTTGCCAAAGATGATATTTTATGCAGGCAAAGATCACGTTCAGTATACTAGGATGGTATCTCCTTAAAAACCCTGTGTAATCCCCTAAAATTAAGGATTCATAAATAATATGCCCCCACTTCCATTTATTCTGTAAATCAAGCCAAAAAAGTGCCATATAAGAACAATTTATATAAAAATGTTCTAGGGTTTCCAAAATCCCAACACACCCCGGTCTTAAGCACTCCCTTTCCTCCACCGCCTTATGTTTCCAATTGCCACGGACCCCTAATCTCCCATAACAACATAGCCAAGAAACATCCCACATATGCACAGGAACTCTAGAGTCTCTTAAAAGTTTCAAAGCAAACTGCAATCTAGATGGACAACATTTTGGAAAATCTACCTGTACCAAAAAAATCATTTCCAGAATCCTACGATAAATCTGTTTTCTATTCAGTAAAAAAGCATCTGCTTTCTGCAATTGCCATGCTTTTATTTTTCAGAAACCAGGGACTACAAAATCAGGAAGATTCATACCTTTAACTTTCTTGTTCCCTTGATCCCCCGATATTGAAAAAAAGTGCTAAACAGCTCATCTGTCCAATCCATCCATATATCCTCAGTAGTGTTCAAATCAGTATACAAAATAGAACTGAAAAAGAAAGAATAGAAAAAAACACCAGATTTATCATGCCAAGCCCCCAGCCTGAATGGGCAGATAAGTAAAATCTCTTTTGATGGGATGCAACATGTTACCCCATAACATTTGAAAAAAACAACTCAATAATCGAGTCTCAAATTGTAAAGGTAAAGGGAAAACATAACTAATATATAAAAATGGAAGAAGAAATTTTTTAGTAATAGAGACCCATTTTAATTTTGAGAGAATCCAGGATTTCCCATCTAAACTTTTCTTTCACCCAATACTAATTTCTTCCTAATTTAAAGAAGCCACATCACAAGACCCAAAAAAAACCTAACATTTTAATGTAGGAATGTACTATATTAACAGAACCAATCTTTTGTACCACATCCCTAAACCTATTTGCAGAATAAAACATTTATCATAATTTAAATACACTCCTGAAAATTCAGAAAAATCATCAAACTGTTGTAATGCCCTAATCCCTGAGGCTTAATCTTGCACTATAAGGCAAATAGCATCTGCATAAGCAGAAATGTTTTGAGGGGGGACATCCAAGCTTGGGGAAACACCCATAATCAAATCATTACTTATTACTCCTCTGATCAAAGGATCTAATACAAAGGTGAAAAGTAAAGGGCTCAGTGGGCATCCCTGGCGAACCCCTCATTTTAGATCAATACTTGTCCCCACCAACCCATTAACTATGGGAGAAAAGGAAGCACCTTTATACAAGGATGCAATCCATGCCAACATTCGGTCAGGTATTCCAAAATATTTCAGAACAGTAAACAGAAAATCATGAGAAACAGTATCAAAAGCCTTCCTCTGATCCAGGGCCAAAAGAAACCCAGATAACCTATTTTGTTTACCAAATTCTGTTAAAGCCCTTAAGAATAGTAAATTTTGTTTAATGTTCCTCCCAGGAACAGAGCAAGTTTGTGTGGGATGTATCAGCATGGATGCCACCTTTTATAATCTATTACAAAGAATAGAAGAAAATATTTTATAATCAGTATTGAGGAGACTAATAGGCCTCCAGTTACTCAAATCACATCCATCTCCAGATTTAAAAATAAAGACTACCAATGCTGAGGCAAAGAACGGCACAAATCTATCTTCTGTCACAACCAAAGAATGGAAGACATGTGGTAGTATAGCACTTAGTTCATCTATATATTGTTTATAGAACTCATGCGGTAAACTATCTATCCCCAGAGAAACCCCTGGTTTTAATCTAGTAATTGCCTCCCTCACCTCTTGGGCAGAAATAGGTGTTTCTAACTCAGTAATTAAAACAGAGTCTAGCTGTGGAATAGAATAAGAAATGTCCTGCCCCCAAATACATGAAGAAACAGGTTCTAGACCCAAAAAATGAAATAAATTAAAATGTACAACATCCAACATTTCCACATCTGATGTTTTCAAACAGCCATGATTATCATACAAGCCTGTCATTACTTTATGAAGTACAATATCCTTACAGGCCGCATACGGATCAGAAAAAGGTTGTGCGGTCGTACTATATCTAAATTCTGTATTCTGAACAGTTGCTTTAGTAGCATGATAAGAAAACATCTGTTTTTTTATCTCATCCAATTGAGTTCTAATTCTATAGTCTGATGTATTAGGTAAAGACATTAGTTTATAGAACTGATCCCTAAAATGTAAATATCGTAAATAATCCTTATTACCATTAAATTTACCAAAATCAATAAACAAGTTTTTGAAAGCCTCTTTTGTATCCAACCACCAATGTAACCAATCCTCATAAAATTCTGCCACTGATTTTCTATAAAAAAATAGATTTGCCAATTTTGATCTCATCTCTGAGTATTGTAAAAGACATACATTCAGCTTCCATCTCCGAGTAATTGCAGGGAATCTAGCCGGAATGCTTCTAAAAGATATATCACATAACAGCAAAACGTGATCAGTAAATTCAGAAAAGGAAAGTTGAAATTTTTGAGGATATAAAAATTGAGATACAAAGAAGAAATCAATACATGTGGAAAATGCACTTCTAAAATATGTAGCTCCTGTGTCTTGGTGCAAAAATCTATAAGCGTCTTTGAGGCCTGTTAGTAATAAAGTATCTCTAAGAGCGAGAGTCACAATAAACCTTTTTTTGAATGTTATTTTTAACTTTAAATCTAACCCGCAGTTCATGACCCCTCTCCAGAGTACATGCCACTCAGTAAAAAGAAAAGGCTTAATAGTATTAAATAAATCCACTCTAGCTGCTTTACTTTGTGGAGCATAAGTGTTTATCAGACGTATAGCAAACCCATACCAACAGCAATCGACCAAAAGGGCCCATCCAGGGACAATATCTAGAAGTTGCTGAACTTTAACATGAGATGTATAAAATAAAATCCCTAAGCCATCCACAGCATCCCCCCCCCAAAAGTCCAAAAGGAAATCCCCCAGGGCCACAGTCTCTTAGTGGAGGAAACATCATGCAGGGATTGAAGCCTAGTTTCTTGTAAGAACAGGATATCAGTGGTTAAATCCTTACAAAAGGATAAAACAGCAGCTCTTTTCTTAATGTTCTGTATACTCCGAACATTAAGTGAAGCTATACATAAGGAGGTCATAAGAAACAGAAAAAGAAAAATCAATCCTTATCTTTCTTCCTTTTTTTTTTTCCTAATTTCTTTTTAACTCCCCTACCAGGCAAAACAGTGTCATCATCATACTCCATTTCAGAGACTACCTCCGACCTGGAAGAGACATCAGACTCAGAACCCAGATCCCCATCTAGAAGTACTTGATAGGTATTCTGAAGTGGAATCTGTACAGGTTGGGCTTTACTTTTACTAGCCTATCTAGTCACCCTTTTAGGGAGCTGAAAATCTGTTCCTGGGGGAGGCATAGGCTTCTGTAAAGTGGAAAGTATAGGAGGTGGCTGAGAGGATACCAGTCCTTCAGAGATATGAGAGAAAGTAGCACCAGTATTTTGGAAAGAGGCTTGTGCAGTATGAGTAGAGCTAGAGGGAGGAACCTCAGTGTGGCTAGTAGGTCTAGCTTGGGGTTCTCCTTCAGTAGAAAGGTACAGCCTCTGCGGCCTACATCTATCTTGGGCCTGACTGATAAGGGAATCCTTATCGGGGCCTCCAGGTCTATTCTGACCTGCCCAGGGACATTGATGGTACGAATGACCCTGTTCTTCACATAAATTACAACCAAAGACATTTCTGCAAACAGCATTATCATGGTCATAGTCACCACATAGAGCACAACACACTCAATCACAAGTATTACTAAGGTGCCTGCCACTACCACACTTATAACAGGCTTTCAGCTGACCAGGGTAAAAACAGACACCCCTATCTTTACTCAAAAAAAAACTATTAGGTATATGGTGAATCTCATTGTCTACCATTTGTAATTTAACTTTAAATCTCCAGTTCCCCATCCAAATTCCCTCTGAATACATGATGGCCTCTGGAGGGCCCAACACATCACATTTTTTCCAGCCAAAAAAGAATATCCCCCACATTGACACCCTCATTCCTAAACATGACATTAACAGTTTTAAAGAGGGGTTTTGTTAATGGTATTGCCCAAAAAGGTGTCCATAATGCAGTCATTTTAAAGGTTTCATATTTCCTCCAAAAAGCATCTAACCCCATAAAATTTTTAAAGCTGACATCAAAAAAATCTTCCCCTCTAATATTAATTAGGGCAAATATGTCTTCAGCATGGAAATTCATGGAATTAAGTAATAAAGTCCTGGCAACATAAAACCTATCTGGATGCTCTTGTAAACCACCTCTATACTGTAAGTGGACAGCATTATGGCGAGGGGCTTGCTCCACTTTATTATTTTTTCAAAAGTCTGAAAAGAAAGGCCCACGCCGTCTTCTATCTTCATTTGGGGAGGGGGGGAATCCTAGGTGAAACAAGCTCAGGACCCAGTCCAGAAGGTCCCGGCGCCTCTGGTAATAATTTGACATCTGTACACAACCCCCCTCCCCCCGATATTACAGTAGTAGTAGATGATGCAGGAATACTAACAGGAACTGCTTCCAGAGAGGGAGAATTATTCACAGAAGTACCTGTCAGACCTGAAAAAGTTTCCCAATTTGTATCCAGAAGCCATTGGCCATCCGCTCCTTGAATCCATCCAGCGTTTTTGTAAAGCTGTTTCTCTCGTCCATTCTTCACCCATAAAGGGCTCATCTTGTCTCAATTTCCGCATTCCAAATGAGAAATCTCATACTGTGTCCTGCACTGACGAACCATTCTCGTTCCTGTCAGCCACTTGCTGACTCACCAAAAGCCCATCGCTACTACCCAGTCAGCAATCAAGCAAAGGGACCATCTCCAAAGGGTGTACTGCATCTGAGAACATAGTTATATCTTTCACTGAAGAAATCGCTGCTTCTGCCACTGCAGATTCATAAGGTGCTTTCACAGTTGCAACCTCCAAAGAAATCTCAGAATCCCCAGGCAAAGCTACAGCCATGGTAGGGGATAGAACCACTTGCTGCTCCAAATCCACAACCTCCTCCTCAGCCATCCTGAGGCAGACTGCCGTCCTCTCCTAGAACAGCAGCTCCCCCTACTGACGAAGAATAGGGGAATTTCCCTGGTGTCCTGGCCAAATTTCCCTCATTCACTAAAAAAAAAAAATACCACCAACTGCTTAATCTGTTTCAAGGTCAGTTGGCATTCATCTGTATCTTCCTCCCCTGGGTTGTGCCTGAAAATAGGCAGAATTTGTCTAGTGCACTTACCCAGTCAATAAAAACTAAATAAATATATTTGATACAAAATACTATGATATCATCTGCATAAATAGACATTGTGTGATTTGTGTCATATACTTTGAAACTCATTATTTTTGGATGATGTTTAATTCTGATAGCCAATGGTTCAATAAAACATGCAGACAAAAGTGGGGACAAAGGACATTCCTGCCTGGACTGCCTGGATTGACCAAATTCCTCAGACAATTGTGAGTTTGTCTTAACTATCCCATCGGGAGATTTATATATAATTCCTATCTATTCTAAGAATTTCACTTTTATGCCAAATTTCCTTAATACTTGCATCAAAAATGGTTAAGAGAACCTATCAAAAACCTTTTTGGCATCTAATAAGAGCATAACCAATTCTGAATCCTTTGTGCTATATGTTATGTTGAATGTTCTTCTGATGTTGTGTTTGATCCTCCTTCCCTCAACAAAGCCTGTCTGATCTTTATATATAATTCCTGGGATTATTTTTGATAAACCATTTGCCATAATCTTTGTGCAAATCTTATAATCCACATTTAATAAAGATACTGGTCTATATGAATTGCATAGACATTCTGGTTTAGCCTTTTTTGGTATTAATGAGATTAGTACCTCAGTGAAAGAAGGAGTAGCCTGTCCATTTTTGCTATATCTTTTATTAATTCTACTAATAATTGACCTACGATGTCCATCAGCTATTTACAAAAATTAGTGGTTAACCCATCTGGGCAGGGGGTTTTACCATTTTTTTAATTTTCAATAACTTCTTTTACTTCCTGTTCCATCACCTTTTAGTTTAAAACTTCTAATTCCTCTTCTGATATTTTTAGTATATCTTCATACCTTAAAATACATATTTCCCCTTGTTTCAGTGTATGTTCTGATATATATAGTTTTCTGCAGTATTCTTCAAAATCTTTCTTTATATTTTTGGTGTGGTGACTCTCCTCCCATCCTCTTTTTTCTATTACATTTATTTGCCCCTGACTCTTCTCACATCTTATTTATAATACTAATACCAGTAACTTACCCTGAAAATCTGAGAAGACATAATATTTCACCCTCAACTTTAACATAGCCCTCTCTGTTTATGTACGCATAATACTATTATACTTTTCTCTGAGCTAAATTACTTTTTTCAAATATTTCTCTATCCCAGATTGAATATGTTGTTGTTCAGCTTGAATTTTTTTTTTATTTCCAGGTCTCTCAGTTCTCTTATTTTCTGTTTTTTCCTGAATGTTTTGTATGAGTAAATCCAACTCCTCAAGTATGTTTGCATTGTATCCCAAATTATGTGGAAATATGTTTCAGAGAACATATTCCAGGTCAAAAACATTCAGTTTCTTCTTTTTTTGTTTATAATAAAGTTTATATCTACCCATAGTGTATCATTAATTTTCCATAAGTAATTATTTTGCATCAGTGTTTCTGAATTTAATGCAAGAAACAAGCACTTTGGTCAGACATTTTAATGTCACTGTATTTATGATGAACTATTCTATGTAATATAGATTTTTTTATATTCTGGGGTACGCATTATGAAACTTAGAAGAACAGGAATGTTTCTCATGCTAAGGGTGATATAATCTAAATGGGTGTCTCAAATTTAAATCAAACATATATTCCTTCAGTGCTTTAATTGCTCTCATCTTATATTCTTTTGAAGTTGTTGATCTGTTTGCAGGGGCCAAAACTAGGTTAACCCCTTCATCACATATGGTGCATTAAATTACTGTACGTGTAGAAAACTTCTGAGAAGAAGGCTATGTTTTCTTCATTTAGATGCCTAGACACTTATCAGTGTTAGCTCTGATCAGGACAGCAAGACTCTTATGGGATTCAAAGATTTTTTAATAAAGATGCCCATGCCTCAAGAATTTCCTGAAAAACTAATACCCCTCTCTGCTTGATATAGATTTGACGAATATGTAGCATCCCTACCTTCAAAATGAGCTTCTTGGGCAAATATACAGTTTACTTTGTTACTGTTTGTATGTTTTAATATATGGATATGTTATATAATATACTGCTAAAGCATACAAAAAAAACAGTAATACCATCATGCCTCCAGTGTTAATACTACTGTCAATCAATGTTAATAGTACTGTCAATCAATGTTAATACTATCGTTCCACAACTGAACTATAGTAGTAACACTGGTATCAAACAGCGCAAGTGCCCACAAAAATGCCTTTTGCTCCCCACGTCGTCCAAAGCATGCCTTCAAATTGGCCACTTTTCCTGTGTGGGCAGGCAGAACAACTTCAAAAACATGGCAGTTTGTACTCTTGCTTAGCGAGAGAAATCGTCAAAGTTAAAAAAAGCATTTTTTCCTCTGCGGCCTACTCTGGGCCATCTACCCCTACTTTGAAATGCCTTCCTCACAGAAAAATCCTTTGATTTCACCCAGCTCCTCACTACAGTGCCTGACAGATACCACCGCTGAAGGGAAAGAAACTAGATCTAAAGACAGGCCACACCACTGACAGATCCATATGTGTGATGCTTGCAAGAAGACCGCCGACACACACATGGATTGGCAAACAGGAGGTGAGTCAGTTCACCTCGCATCTATATATTAAAAAAAATAACAGATGCCTTACTATACACGACAAGGCAGAAATTCCATCTCAACATTCTGGGGACATGGAACCTTTTGAGCTTCACTCTTGAGGTTCCCTATGTCATCAGAATGTCTTGATGGGATTTCTGCCTTGTAATACAGAGTAAGGTATGTATTATTCTATTTTTATTATCTTCCTCATTTTAATCCTACTTTTTGACCCATTCAGGTTCCATGACATTATTTTAACTTCAGTCTTCTATACTTTCCTCTAATGAATAAGAAGGAAGAAGACTTTTCCTTTTTATTATACCTTATTTGTGTGCGCCAGCTACAGTAACTGTATTATCTTGCTCCACATATCCACTACAATCCTACAGTATGATGCGTAAAATGTGTTTGCCTATTATTCTATTCAACCACATATAATGTTAGAAATCTCTACTACCTCAGTTCCCCCTTGTAACCACCCACCTCTTCCCCTTCCTCTGTGTCATGTTCTCTGCCATGACCCCCCTCCTCCCAACCAAACTACCTGAGATGGATGTGCTATGTTCTGTGTGGACAGATGGACTTTGGAAGCATTCACAGCCTGTAGTATATAAGTTTTTTTTCTGTTATTGCTTCTCTCTCTCTTTCTTTCTCTCCCACTTCTTGCGAATCTGAGAGCTAGAACAAAAACAAGAACAAAAAGAGAAAACTTTCCTCCATATCCATTACTGTCCATAAAATACTTCCAATACACTGGACTACCATTGTTCATTAATAAACTTCTATTACACCATAGCCTCACAACTTCCTTTCCCTGGGTGATCTAGCCAACTGTGGAAGGCCTTACGTCCAGCAGGACTCGGAATCATTTCACTCTTTCTTAAAGCCTCTTTCACTTCCTGGGGTGTGTAGAAAAATAAACATTTTTCCATCCAAATTCAATCTAACATTTGCTGGGTACATGAGCATAAACAAGGTCCCCTGTGCATGTAATTTGTCCTTGATCTAATCAAAGGACTTCTTCTTAGCTAGTACTGAATAGGGTAGATCAGAGAATACTTGTAATCAAATTCCTTTGTTATATGGGTCTCTTTCCACCCTTGCCTTCTGCAATGCTTTTTCTCTATCTTGAAAATAGTGGGACTTAACATACAGTACATAAATTGGGGTCTTTCCCACACTTTCTGGTCACTGAAGACCCTGTGTGCTCTGTCAACCACCACTGTAACTTCATGATATTTCCTCCCTATAACCCACAATAATAATTGTTCTCAGAATGGCAGTGGATCACTCCCTTCAATACAAACCAGAAGACTGCCAGTCTTTAAGTTATTCCTTCTAGTTCTTGACTCTAGATCCTCTATCTTGAGTCAAAGCTCTTCTAACTCCTTAGTGTTAGTCTTAGAGATGGGTGAATCTTTTTCTTCTGTCTGCAGAATTCTGGCAAAATGCTGATTTCAATTCTGTGACATTTCAGGACTTTTCCATGAAAAATTCACAAGAGTTTGCCAAAATTGTGATTTTTGTTATTTACATCGAATTTTAAAAGCATTTGTCCAAATTGCACCAAATTTGGTACCTAGTATGTCCCTTTGCCCCTACATAATTATGCCAAGATTCAGAAATCTATCTTTCATAATAACTGAGTTATATGCCTGCAAACATTCAGACATTTTAAATTACAGTTAACTACATAAACTAAAAGCATTTGTGAAAATTGCGCCAAATGTGGTATAGTAACATTACCTATGTCCATTTCACATGTGTGCCAATTTTCATATCTCTTGCTTTAAATGTGACTGAGGTATACACCTCTGAACTTTCAGAAATGTTATAATTTCATATTGCATTTACATGAACTGCTGAATTTTAAGCCCCTATAAGTTTAAAGCTGGAGAATAGAATATCAACAATGCTGTTTGGTTCATTGACCCTAAATATTACTCTATGGTAACCACCATGGTCCAGCCTCAGAACACCATGCTGCCATGCTGACAACCCAGATATGAAAGTGAGTTGCTGAAAGTCATGTCAGGAGGCAGGTCATAGCTTAACCTTGCTATCTCCATTTTTCAGTTTCTATGAATCTTCCAAAAAAGTATGTTTTCAGTTATCTAGCTCCAAAGGTGGCTAATTTCTAAGCACAGAAATATTTTCAGATATTTTCACTTGAATATTAAATTGCTAGATTTTGAGCCCTTATAACTTTTGCACCTTTCAACCTAATGGCATGAAACTTTGGACAATTTTAGGGACTGTTGTGAACAGTGCGTATGCCATAGTTCAGATGCTTAGATTTAACACAGACTGAGTTACGACCAATTAAAGAAATTCAGAAAATTTTAAATATTTTCATGAAATTTCATGAACATTCCTGGAATTTTGTGAAAATTCAGTGAATTCAGAATTTGCACATTTTGCACACCTCTAGTTAGTCTCCATATTGTTTGCCAACTAATTCAACTTAGGGAACTCATCTTTCACTCTGCTTATCCTATTCTCTGTCTCCCCTACTCTCAGTGTGAAAGCTGCTATTTTCCCTGATTAAATCTTGAAACATGGCTTTCAAGGAAAAGAGTGATTCATTTATAGAATTAAATCCTTGTTTTATTTAATTTTGTAATATTATTTGGCTTGGATTTACTCTTTTCTCCTTTCCCTCTGTTGATTCTATCTTGGATAATTTCTTCTGTCCAGATTTCTGCCTCCTTCTGACATTTCCATTCCATCTCCTCTTGTTCTTTCTGTTGTTTTTAAATTCTCTTTACTTTCCTTGCTGTCTTTTTACCTGGCTTTTTTGTGCCTTCTGCAACTTTCCCTTATCCAGGCCGTTTCTCCCTTTTGCACTTCTTCCTCTTTTAACTATCTCCCCTTGAGTGCCTTTAATACCTCCCCCCCCCCATTCTTTCCTTGGAAACTATTTTTCTCACCCCTGCTCCTTGTTTCTCCACTTTATTAAAACTGTCAGTTGTTGCATCACTCTCCAGAGCTAATCTTGGGCTCTGTACCTGTGTATATTTATGAGGTTTAGTTTCATACCCTTCCAGACACCCATACACTGACTCACTATTTGCCTGCATTCACTCCAGGTCTTTTTCATCTCTCATTTCCACTGCAGCTCATATGTTTAATTGAAACACCTTCAGTGCAAGTTCTATCAACACTGCTGATGCCATTTCTATTGTTTGACAAATTCCCAAGTGTTTTTCACTGAATGCTGCTTGTTTTGCCTCAGCTTTCTATGTACTTCTTCATTTGAAATCACTGTGTATTTCTGAGATCAGTTTGTTTTTTTTGGACATACCCAGCTGGTCTTTCGAGCACAGGTAAATTACACTTACAGGATGAAAGATGTGGAACTAAATTATTTATTTGCCTTACCATTGTAAATAAAAAGGAAAAATGATGGATTAAAGATTTTACTGGGCTTTAGCATGTAGCACTCATCACATTTCTGAACTTTATTTCTTGCCACATCTATTTTTCTACTCTAGGTAATAATACTTTTCCCGAGATCTGTCTTCAGTTACTTTGTATCTGATTCCAGAATCCTTCTAGGAATGATGTTACTTTCTCTCTCTACATCATCTCTGTTTTTCTCCTTAGGTGCTTACTGCTCCTTTACCACACATGCTCTCTTAGTTGGCCATCTTATTTCCATCCTGTGAAATCAACTAAATGTATTTATTTGAAAGGTTTCAACAGGATAGGCATACTGAGTTACACTAGCTCATTTCCAGTTGTGTCCTTTGGGAGAGGCTGAAAGGGGATACATTTGAATAAGAGTTCGAAGTAAACTGTATATAGATTTAAGCCTGTACATAAAAAGTAATACATTTAAAACTATGCCAAACATATCTGAGGTATAGATAGGCAGCACTTGGCATCCAGGTATAGACTATCTACATATATGCATTATATGTTATACAAATACCACACATAATTATTATATATATATATATATATATATATATATATATATATACACACACACATATATATATTTAAAATGTATTAACCAGGAAAGGTACACTGAGCCGAGGCTCATTTCCAGGTGCAACTCAGGAACATGAGCACACATTACAATACAGAGGATGAAAAATACTAAATTAAACAATAGCAAAGATAACAGATACTGCAATAAATATTGACATGGAATGAGTAAGCTTAAGGTAGCCATCATTGTTTACATATTAGCATATTTACATTATTTTACACATTGTACAAATGGAAAAGAGAGAGGAATTATAATGAGGGCGTGATGGGGAGGAGGTGGGGAGGAGGAAGGAGCAGAGTGGGGTGCGGCAGAGGAGAGGAAGTGGGTGACAGGACAGTTGCAGGGGTGGGGAGATGGATTTGAGTTGCTATTCAAAAGCTGGGAAGTAGTGGAATTCATTGAGGGGAACAGACAGCTGGTTCTTGAGGTGAGGAGGGAGGTAAGAGAAAGGAGAGGCACCAACTGATGAGTACCAGTGGGGGATGGAGAAAGAGAGAGAGAGGGGATGCCAGGATCTAAGGGGGTAGGTGGGAGTGGATGCAGAGGAGAGGAGAGGAGTGAGGAGAGCGGTATGGAGGGAGGAGGTTGAGCCAGAATTCAGCCATGACTATAAGTGAATGAATGTGCTGCCTATGAGAGAGAGGAGGGAAATTTAGAGAGTGGAGGAAACAGTAGTATTGGGTATGCAGAGGGGAGGTTGTGGTGAATCTGCAAAAACAGTTGAGTAGGATGGTGAGCCTAGCCAGTGAGGAGGCAGGGACTATGGCATATATCATGTCCCTGTAGTCTTGTTGACTACTGAAGGTCATGGTGAATGTGTTAGGGGGATTGCATGTTTATTGTGAAAGAGTATGTCTAGCTTTGGGAGCAGCTTTCAGCAGAAGGAGTCAATATGGACAGCGTAGTTGAAGTGTTGGTCTAGCCAGAGGACAAGTTATTTGTAGGAGGTGACAGAGATGATGGTGGAGGTATCCAAGACTGTGAATTTGGGGGGTGGGGATTGAACAAATTTGGGGGATCAAAAAATCACGGAGCCTTTTTTTTGCTTTCAATTAGAGGGAGTTTTCTGTTAATCACGGTAGTACGTGGTTGAAGTCAGACTGGAGAGGTGATTGAAGTGAGTCAGTGGTGGGGCCAGAAATGTAAAGGATGGTATCATCAGCTTAGAGGTGAATATTAGATTGATTGCAGACTGAGGGAAGACAGTTTATAAAAATTGAAAAGAAAGAGGGTCAAGGATGGAGCCTCGGGGAACACCTGATAGAATGTAGAGGGAGGGAAGCAGAGTTGCCTACTAAGACAGATTGTTGCTGGTTGCACTGCAGAGGTAAGATTTAAACCAGAGGGCCTGCTGAGTGCAGTTACTGGAGAAGGACAGGCTGCTATATAGATAGATATAAATAGGGGATACATGATGGGCATGAGTGTGATATGGCAAATATTGTCACTACTGCAGAGTAAGCTGTGGATATCTCATAAGTGCCAAAAGCATGAGTGAGATATCCAGAGCTCACGATGCAGGAGTGACAATATTTGCCATAGCACACAATTTGCACATCATGTATTCAACTTATACAATAGGGCCAGGAGTTTCAGAAGTGTTGTTTTGTTGTCTTGTGTTCTGTTCCTCTTTATGTGTTTGCTCATTTTGTGTGTGAGTTTTTCTGAATGGGCTGGCTGTGTTACAAACTCTAGGAAACAGATCCATACCCAAGGGCTCCACTGTATGTCGGCAGATGTCTCAGTTGACCTTGGGGTCTCATCCAAACTGGGTGGTGTTATGCAATGCCAGGTCTATTAAAAACAAGATGGCAGTGGTGGCTGATCTTGTTGGATCATCAGACCTGGCTTGCATCGCTGAGACCTGGCTGGATGTAAATTCTGGACAATATTGGAGTCAGCAATTCCAGATGGGTTTTCGGTGATATACCATCCGAGGTTGGATCATAGGGGCGGGGGTGTAGCCATTGGTTTTAAATCAGAATTGAACCTTGTGAAGGTGTCAGTAGGGGAGACTCGGTCATTTGAATGTATCATGGGCATAGCTGTGGGGTGCAGGATTCTTCTCATCTACTGTCCTCCCTGAGGTGAGATGCAATTCCTGCAGGAAGTCATGGACTTCATCGTCGACATGGTGTTGGAGTCCCCCAGATGGATGGTGCTGGTGGACTTCAATGCCTTGGTTCGATGATGAACTTTTTCCATTTGGTCAAGACTTCCTCCAACTGATGAATTATTTGGGCTTCTCACAGGTAATTACCTCTGTGACCCATAGGCATGGTCATTCCTTGGACCTAGTCTTCCTTCTGGATATGGAGGCCTCGGACTTGGTGGTGGAGCCAGTCAGTTGGTCAGACCATCACACCATGAGGTTCAATTTCCAGGCTCCCCCATATAGGTCTACCCCTATGAAGATGGTTCTGTACTGCCTTTAAGGGGTTTATCCCCCGAAGGCCTATTGACGGTGTTGGACCTATCAGGACTACCAGGGAGTAGCGGTAATCCAGATGCCTAGGTCCAGGGTTATAATGATGCTGTGACTGTGGCACTGGATTGCCTTGCTCCTGTCCATGTTCGTCCCATTACCCAGCACCTTCAGTCCCCTTGGTTTGTTGGGACCTTGAGGGAGTTGAAGAAAATGGGATGAAGGCTGGAGCATTGCTGGAAAAAATTGGGCCTGGGTGTTGATAGACTTAGATTGTTAACCCATTATGAGGATTATCAGTCAGCTATCTCCTGTAAGAAGGCAGAATTCCTGTCCAGAGAGTTAGCTGTGACACAAAATTGACCATTTCAACTCTTTCACACTCTAGACAGACTGTGCAATCCAGTCTGTCTGCAGTCTCGGAGAGTATTGTCGCAAGAGAAATGCTATGAATTTGCTCTCTTTTTTGCCGATAAGGTTGCTGACATCAGATCTGAGATTTGCATGGGATGCCCAAATGGGGTGGACAGTGATCAGTGGGGCATGGCAGCCCCACAGTCTGTCTGGTGTGACTTCGGCCGACTGGCAATCATGGATATTGTGAAGATTATCCAGTCTCTGTGGCCAACCTGCTGTAGTTTGGATCCGGGCCCAATGCGCCTCCTTGTGGGGTGTGTTGAGACCATTGGTCAGGTCCTTGCAGAGATAGTCTAGTGTTCTTTAGAGTCCGGGGTGTTTTCTGACACTCTGAAGGAGGCAGTAATGATACCCCTTCTTAAGAAACCATCTTTTGACCCAGACTGTCTTGCTAACTATAGACCTATCTCTAACCTTCCCTTTATGGGTAAGATTATAGAGAAGGTGGTTACGTTGCAGCTGGAGGATCATTTGACCATCCACAGTATCTACAATCCTCTCCAGTCCATTTTTTGGAAATGACATAGTACCAAGACAGCCCTTGTTCAGGTCCTCAATGATCTTCTAATAGCAAGAGATAGGAGGAGGAGCCATTCCATCTGGGTTCTTCTGGATCTCTCGGCAGCTTTCGACACTGTGGACCATGGGATATTGGTCGAGTGCCTGCAGTTAATCTGCAGACTGTCTGGTACAGTCCTCAGATGGTTTCACTCCTTCCTCATTGGCAGTTTTCAGAGAATTGTCTCAGGGGTTTACTCCTCTGACAAGATCTCTCTGCCATGTGGGGTCCCTCAGGACTCTGTACTGTCCCCCATGTTGTTCTCAGTGTATATGCTGCCGTTGGAAGACATTGTAAGGCTGTATGGGCTGAGTTTTCACTGTTATACAGATGACACTCAGATCTACCTGTCCTTTGTGCCCGAGCAAGGGGGAGCTGTCTCAAAATTTAACAATTGCCTTTCAGAAATTGAGGACTGGATGAGTGCCAGTTGGCTGAGATTGAACCCAGATAAGACTGAGGTGTTGGTAGTGGACCCAGGTCATCGTGTAGAGGGGCCATCAGAGGGTTCGAGCCTCGGCTCTTTGGCTCAGTGGTTGTCAACTGATGACCTCTGAATGGGTGTGGGAGCTGGGTGTGATTCTTGATGATTTGATGCTTAAACATCAAGTGTCATCTGTTGTCAAGACTACCTTTTTCCATCTAAGGAATGTAGCCCAGATCAAGCACCTAGATCTGCATGATGACCTACCAGTCCTGGTTCACGCCTTTGTAACCTCCCACCTTGTAGAGCTATCAGGGGTTGATATCCACAGCTTGCAGCTGGTGCAGAACGCTGCAGCAAGGCAAGGGGTTCATTCTAATTTATTTTAAAACTGCAGCATAGAAGAGGAAATTTCCTGTCCTCCCTTCAGAGGTTGATGTAAGGCAATGAATGGGAGACTGACAGGGATGGTTTTCGGGGGGTGGGAATGTCTGCAACTCAACCGCTTAGGTGTAGACAAAAAGGTGACCATTTTAAATTGTGTGCCCAGTGCATCAGCCAGTGGTGAAGCAGACTGGGCACAAGGATAACATTTAAGGCTGGCAGGGCTGGCATGGCTGGTACTTTTTACATACAGGGCTCTCATTGTAAGTTAATGTACCTCATGCCAGCCAATCAGGTTCATGTATTTTTAAAGCCCATTTTCTAAAGCAATGCAATTTCAATGGTAATTTGTCCCCTTTATCATTCAGGAAAATGTGACTGACAGGATGAAGTGAATGCCACAATTTCCTGCATGACAAAAGGGACTAATTTTCGTTGAAATTACATTGCTTTATGCAATAGGTCTGCTGCTGCATACTGTAGAGTGCTTTAAAAGTGAGTTTCATCCTGGGGGAATGCCACAGTACATACACACAAAACATATTAATGCAGACAAAATTTCCTGGGTTAGCTCTTGAGTAGTAAGTGAGAGCTTTGCCAACCTAGGGGAGATGGTGGAAGTAAGGTGAACCTTCCACCACTCATGCCTCCAGGATGCACACCACACAAGGGGATTTAACAAGGAACAGGCGATGAACATAGGAGGGTTGTTAGGGGAGAGAATAATAGGTGTTGGCACATAAGAGGGGGGTTGAAATAAAAGGAAGTTAGACCGTAACACACTGGAGCAGGACCTCGCAATGGTAATAACTGCATGATGCAGATGGTGTTGGGAAACTGAAGAGGAGAGAGGGTGTGGAGGGGTGGAAGGCAAGTCATAACCCTCAGGAGTGGTACCCAAGAGTAAGAACACTGCTTGATGCAAACACAGCCAGTGATACATGCTTTTACCATTCCAAGGAAGGGCCAGAAGGGGGTGAAGTTCATAAAATAGGACAGTAGTGGGAGAAAGGAGAGGTAGTGAAGGAGATGTCGGTCAGGAGCAGTTGCAGGATGGAGAAATGTATGTGGGTCAGGGGAAGGTGCAGGATGGAGAAATGTAATGTCGTAGAAGATGACAATGAGCAAATAGATGAGGCAAAGTGGATAACCAAGGGGAGGGAATACCAAATGTTTAGAAAGAGATAGGAGAAGATAAGAGCCCTATTCATATATAACATAACCCCCCTCCCCTTTTTTTTCTATCTTGTTCTGAAGTGCTGGAACCCAGCAATAGTTAACTCCTTATCATGTATCAGAGAGGACAACCAGCTCTCTGATAGACCTATAATATTGAATTTTAAGTCTTTCACCCAGATGGAATTTGTCAGTTTTATCTACTATACTTCTAACATTATCATGCATATATAATTTTACTTTATGGGTTCTTCTCAGTCTGGGATTAAGCTCAATAACCTCTTCCAAGGTTAATAAAAGCAGACCTACTCCTGGACTCTTATTAAAATCAATCCCATTCCGGTTATTTTCCAATTAATACAATTACTGTTCACATCTTTCTGACATGCTGTACCAAATGACTTTCT
Organism: Neoceratodus forsteri; assembly: GCA_016271365.2. NCBI lineage: Eukaryota > Metazoa > Chordata > Ceratodontiformes > Ceratodontidae > Neoceratodus > Neoceratodus forsteri. The sequence continues at coordinate 460,389,136 of CM057449.1, read as the reverse complement.
TCCACTGTTTCTACCATTTGCTCTGGTTGACTGAGAATCCAAAACAGATGATAAGGCTTCCTTTGTGCATGCACAAATGGAAGGTGAGCAGCAGGTATAAGGCCTGAAGAAATAGGCACTAGATGCTGAAATGCATTTGATTATTATTTTAATTTTCTTATATAGAAAATAGTGCCCATAAATAGAACTCTTAGTTGCAAATGATGTACACAAATATGTATGGTAGTATTATAGTGCCACAGTAGTGGCACTATAGTTAGGGTTGAATAGTCACTTTATTGCAAAACCTCAAATTGTGCACCTTAATAGCCTTGCCACCGTAAAATGGATTTGCCTTGAATTTTGCATGCATGGTCTGGTACCATAAATCTCTGTATCTGCCAAGTTACGTTATAATCTTATTTACAGTGGCAGAGCTACAGAACGTCAAAAAACACAACAAAAAAACAGACTTTTTGCAAGTTTCTTTGCTCGCTCACACAGCCAGCATGGTCTGTCCACTTGGTCCAAACACTTCAGGAAACATGCAACCTTGGTCACTGATGTGCCTTTCAAAGATTTGGTGAAAAAATATTAAACTGTTCAAAAGTCATTCAAAAAAGAAATTTCCCATTATAGCCAATGGGAAAAGTTAAAACTCACAAAACTTTTGCAAATGGCTGTTTTTACTTTCATGAGTTGGCCATTTCTTTTTTCAGTTACTGCACAGAAAAATGCTTGGCATTTAGAATTGGGACCATCTAGGAACACACTACTTGTTGTGTTCACATAGTCAGGCTCTGAGGATGCTAGACATATTTTTTGGGGGGAGTTAAACCCCCCAAGAAATGCATTTTTTAAAATTTTCTGAAAGATTCTTTCACAAAATTCTTTCACAAATGCTAACGTTTTGTGATTTTTTTTGTGAAACCTTCATGATTTGCGAAAGTATTTTACGAAAGTATGCTCAAAATTACTGCAAATCTTTGCCACTCTCCTGCAACACAACAATTTGGTGTTTTGGGCTGAAATTTGCAGAGTGGCAAGCCCTGGTAGCACAGATGTGTCGTTTGGTGGTTTGGTGTGAAAATATTACAGAAGCCCAAAGTTACAGCATTCCAAAGTTCTGCAATTTTCCCATAGTATAACATTGTGGCATCCATGGCACCTTTTGGAGCCCATATCTCAAAAACGGTCTGAGATACAGACTTATCATTTCAGAAACTAGGTTGCAAGGTCCTGAAACTCATGACATTTGATTTTTTTCTACTGTGTACGGTTCCTGAGATATTTGCGATATACTGTTCCAATTGCTCATTTTCATGTCTGAGGACCATTATTACGGCCACAGACTTTGTATTCAAAGTGCTTTGTGCTGCCACACAATGTGCAATATGGATTTGGTCGACTTCATGTTGTGGGAACTACTCACTCTCATGATTACAACCAGACTTCCATTTTTTTACTACAGTAGCTGCTATGGTTCCACAAATATGGACAAATTAATGTTACAAGCCTTCCATGACCTATTGGGCTGCTTTATGGCTCCTTGCTTTTGTGTAAGTGGGAGTGCAGGGAACAGGGGGCCCGCACTCCCACAAACACATATCATTACACAGGAATAGGCAGCTAGATAGGAGCATGGGGCCCTCCCACCAACTCATGCCATTTACTATTTATATTACATGTTCTCAAAAAGAAGGGAAAATTAATTGCAAAAAACTTTGTTAATGCATCACTTTAGGGTTGCTTCCACAGTGACAAAAGTGTGAAAATGCGATGTTAGGGTTACCAGACCCTGACCCCCCAACCACCCCACCCCCCCTGCACAAACCAACAGATGCTGAGGTCTTGCCATGGGTTGTCTTGACTAACAGTCACCCCATTCTCCTTTAATGTCAACTTGTTTACGTATGGAATGGGGTGAGGAGTTAAGGATGCACAGCCCTATGGCAGACCTTAACATCTGTTGGTCTGTGGAGGGGGTAAGATAGACTGATGGTCAGGATCTGTAACACATATCATATTTCCACACTTTGTCGCTGTGAAACAACCCTAACTGATGCATTAATGGAGTTTTCTGCATGAATATATATATATATATATATATATATGAGATATATATATATATATATATATATATATATATATATATATATATATATATATAGTTGCAAAAAGCTCCATTAATGCACCAGTTCGGGTTCCTATTGCAACAACAAAAGTATGGAAATTGGTATTAGAGTTCTTAACCTACTACCTCATCATTTCATACACACTAACAGTTATCAGGTGTGCCTTGGGATCTTCAGCCCTAACTCTCACCCCATTCCATGTGTAACAAACAGACATGGTACAGTACAGGAGAATGGGGTGAGAATTAGTCCAGATGACCCCAAGGCACACCCCTTTTGGCTGTTGGTGTGTGGAGGGGTGGGGTTGGGGTGGTAGGATTGGGAATGCCAAATTTCCATACTTTTGTCACTATAATAAGAACCCTAACTGATGCATTAATGGAGTTTTTTTGCAATGAATATACAATATAGGTGGTAAAAAAAGTCAAAATTCCAAAATGTAAATAAGAATAGACCTACCCTTTGCCTATTGACCAGCCAAACACCTCTAAAACCCCAGCGCTTTGCCTCTTACCTTCCTCAGGGGTTGTGGTGTAAACAAACATTCACTCCTTATATACTTATACTTTAAAGTGCACATGATAATGAATTTAAAATTAATTAGTCAGTCTACAAAAGTAGTTAACATATAGATACAAAAAAGAGTGCCTGATATTCAGGGGACTAAAATATATCCAGTTAATCTAGCAAGCTATGTTATAGCTAGAATTAATCAATTACTTAGATAAAACCCCTTAATTCTGATACCCAGTATTATATAAATAGCAACAATCATTTAACATAACAAACCTATTTAAGCTTGCATTCTGATGTAAATTTTCTACTGCAAAATCATTCAAAAAATAAATTAAAACATTCTAAGGACTAATTTAAACATTAAAAATGGAGGTGGGGTATGTGAATCATTGTAATACCCCATATACATCAAAAGGAAGTATATATGTATATTCTTCTAACTGTACAATCTGATCAAATCCATTTTTAACATTTAAAATCATTTAATTTGATACAATATACATCATCCACATGTAGTAAACCTCCAGGTGGTATTTATTAATTCAATAGAATTTGACATAAAATAAACAACATGTCTCTATGTCAAAAGAATGACCACAGTTATATAAATAACTATCCAAGAGAACTCCTGCTTTCATGTATTCATAAATAGGTGTAATAAATGACTACACTATATTCTTTACAGTCTTAGTTGCCTTATGTCCTTTTACGACAGTTAACTTGTTTCTTGATGTTAAGCATCTTATTCCATCTCTTTCTTCAAGTTCTCAATTTCATGGGTGTCCTTGTTGGGTTGTACTGTGGCTTTTTCAGCTATTCTCCTTTAAGTTCTTTACTTGGCAAACAGGTAGTATCCAGTAGTCCCATGCTCAATATTAATTGCATGCTAAAAAACAAGCATTTGTCAATGCTGAATGTTGACTGCGCTGGTGTGTTGAGCTCGCTCACTGCTCCTCTGTCACTCATGCAGTCTGTTTCTCCCAGTGCTACAGGCTGCTGGTTTGTACTGGGCTCCTGCCTGCATTGGCACCTTGTTCTGCTCACTAAGAAATCTGCAGCTGTCCCGACGCAGCTGCGTTGAGGTGGCTTACTCCCCCTCTCTCACTCACTCATTCTGTTTCTCCTGGCGCTGCAGGCTGCCCTTTTGTACTGGGCTTCTGCCTCTGTTGGTGGCTTTTTCTGCCCACAAAGAAATCTGAAGCAGTCCCAACACAGGTCTGTTGAGCCTGCTGAGTCCCCCCCACTCCCAGCATGCCACCGGAGTCTCACTTTTGGAGGGGACACTATAGCCGATGGGGATTGGTCCCAGCGGCAAACAACAAAAGGAGGGATTCCTTTCTGCCAACAGGGATTGGGCACCCCTGTTAGCAAACAAAAGTGGGGGATTACTTTCTGCCGATGGGGATTGGGCACCCCGTCACCAAACAAAAGGGGGGATTCCTTTCTACCGATGGGGATTGGGCACCCTACCAGCCAACAATAAAGGGGGGATTCCTTTTTGCCGATTAGGATTGGGCACCCCATCAGCAGATAATGAAATGGGGGAGGTCAAATTATGCTGACAGGAAGTGGGCTCCTCCATAGGCAGATAAACATTGGGGGGGTTATATTGTTTGTGAACAAGGTGGCAAACTGCTGCCATGTTCACAAACAATGTCAGGCTCTCTAGATCTGCCCTGCAATGACAGGTCACTCCCTCATTGCAGCAGATGGCTTACACTGCAATGATGAGGCAGTCCCTGATTGCAGTGGCTGATTTGTCACAAGTTGGTGCAAATGTTCCAAACCTGTGTCACCAGAAGCCTGCAACAGCATTGGGGGAAGTGAGAAAAGCCTTTGCAGGCTGTGGGGGCATTGACCACAACAGTGCCGTGCCTCCACAACCTGCTTCTCAGCAAGCTGTGCCAATATGTTCTTGCGCTGCATGCAATCAGCATAATAAGCATATGAGAAACCATGTAACAAACTGTTTCTGCTCTATATCATAATAAAAAAACTCTGTTGTACAGTGCAATTTACATACAATTCAAAATCTTATATGTGATCTTCATAGCTAACAAACTTTAAAAAATATCTAAAGATACTCTTACATATATAAAAAAGGGCAAGCTTCAATAATACGTTTTATTTACAAATGTTGTTTCTGACACACTTATTACTACTCTTCTTTATAAATACGGTTTAAAGGGGACATGGAATGGTTCCAACCTCTTACTTTGCAGGAATGATGTCAAGTTTGTTAAACAAACATTGTTTTTACTTCATTATGGCTCCTGTCTTTGTTTATATCTGATTGTGTTCAGTTGTCCATTGAGGCACACAAAACTTATAAGCATAGTATACCCAAATTAAATTTTCTCTTAGTTAATGCTAGAAGTTTGAATAATAAAACTGAGGAGCTCCAGCTAGTCTTGCAGGACTTGGATATTCACATTTGTGCAGTAACCGAAACTTGGTGGAATTCTGAAGATGGATGGGGGAAAATATACCAGGGTATACCCTCTATAATAAAGATAGGATAAATAATAGTGGGGGGGTTGCTATCTATGTGAAAGATGTGATAATATCTGAGCAGAAGGATACATCTAGATGGGAAGGTATAGAAATTCTCTGGGTATCAATCTCTCCAGCTTACTATACAAATATTGAACTAGAACTGGTTTATAGAAATCCATCTATAACATCAGGGTAGGACCTCAACATGCTAGATTTTGCTAAACATTTATCAGAATTGAAGAATGTGGTCCTAATGGGTGATTTCAACTTACCAGGTATAGATTAGGTAAATCTGGTTACTAACAAAAATTAAAATATCTGGGTAATGATTAAGCTTCTTCCAGCTCTATGCTTCAGACTCCAAAAGGTGTGCATCAAAACTTTCAGAAAAAGAAGTAAAATGGAGTCAATTTACAGGATTCCGTTTCTCTTTATTCCTTTGAGCAAAGTACAGGCCCCTACGTTTCGCTATCAATGAGCTTGTTCACAGGGCTTCTATAAATAAGAAAAATAATTATAATTATCTATTCATTAATTTCCATATTTAATAAAACCATAAATTTAAATTTATAATGATATTCTACCTCCTGCCACAGCTCAACATCCAGTTCACTTGTTTCACATCAAACTTGATACTCTTCTTTCTAGTGTAAAAACTGAAAAATTTTTTATTTTATAACACTTTTTTTCGTCATAAACTGCCAATTATTTATATTCATTTATATTAATTGATAATTTTTAATTAGTGCCCATTTAGTATGAATGTTCAACATTTATATTTACCAGAAAATGAATTCCTTCAATCTTTAGTCTGGCTTATCTCGGGCTTATGAATTATGCCCTGCACTCTAAATAATAATAAAATAAACGAATAGTTAAATAATGCATAGGACTACCATTTTAAACATTTTATATATTTCTAATCATTTACTGAATCGTCAATGTTCACCCACCTTTTATTTATTCAGAAAGGTCCTTAAAAACAGATAAACGAAGAACTCAACTGGAACCAAAAAGATCAGTAAAATCCAACAACTCGCGTTGCCGCACGTGGAATTTTACTATCACTAGTTACGATATACCTTCCGTGTTATCAGATCATTCATTTATTAGTGGCCCAGATACGTTATTACTCACTAATATAAAAAATCTCCAACGGACCCTTCTAAACGGACAAACGTTAGAACGCCACTGTCTGATCCTAAGTGTTCCAAACGGCTCAGCCGAAGTGCCTATATACACTTCTTTTGCCAAAACATTGGTCAGGATTTCGCACCATCCACGCCTTCAAACAAGTATGAAAACTCGCTATTGGTCCGACTCATTGACAGGTGTAACACTGACCTCATCCATCAATGAATATTAATATATTTAAAATAGTCATGACGTTAAGAATCCCTATTAGTCAACGGGTTTTATCGCCTCCATCTCATAAATATTCATGAGTTCTTATTATTAGTGCTATCGATCCTTTAGGGCAAAAATTATAAAATTTAAAAAATAACTCTTTGAGAACTTAATCACTGCTATACTAACATACATTCATTGAAATACCCATGCACTGATATAACTAACAATACACTGAATTCTTTTTGTATTTCAATATACGGCTCATACAATTGCTGTTATGCGCAATTCGGTAAAACTCATTCTCACAAAGACCTCTCTATCTAATTTTCATGAAAACATAGCGCTTCTATTTTAGACTCTTGCAAATAAATATTTCCACCTTAAAGTTATTCCTCACCTTAAACAACAAGATATAAAATTGAAATTAGGACCCTGCTAAATGGGCACTATATAACTTCATATTTTATTTAAACAAACCAGAAGTGGATGAATGTGCAATGGTACATATTTTTTTTATATATATCACATTAAGCTCACTATAAGGTAGCAAAGTAATAAATCATAAATTGGTACCAGACTTTGGTGCACATTTTGGAAACTAATATCTTTTTGTATACATATACATTTTTTACAACAGGCATTAAATTTGGTGCACATTTGCTTGAATATCTTTTCCAACTAACCACTTCATCAAAGAATAAAGTTTTCAATAAATTGTCATTCAACAAGTATATATCACATGCACTTTGTATATACAATATATTTCTATACACATCAAAAAATATACTAATTTACAAATATTCCATTTCTAGGTGCCACATCCGTAACCCACTATATTATTAAACACTTCAATCTTGAATTTTTACAGTTACAAAGTTCCAAAGATTTATGTATATACATAAATATATGCATTATTAGATACTTTTTATAATGAGTCTTATTACTTTTTAGACAAAATAACCAACTATTTTACTCGAATTATGAAACACTCCAATATTGTTTCAAGTTACATACATGCTAACCAATTGCTGTCAACATTCATTCCTACCCTCTTATCCAAAGTGTTCAAATTGAAAATCCATTTCATTTCTGTTTTATCAAGCATTCTTTATAATCCCTCCTCTTGAAGGTACCTACCACTTCCAAGCCCCAGAACCTCAAAGATGCTCCAGTGTGCTGTGTTTCGTTGAAATGTACCACCACTGGTGATTTTTCATTTTGTTTCTAATATCACTCTTATGTTCACCTATTCTTAATTTTAAAGCCCTTTTGTTTTGCCCCATATAATTTGTCACATGGGCATTGTATTACATAGACCACTCCTCAGTGTTACAGTCTATATGGTCTTTAATTTTGTACTCTAAGTTGTAATGTGGATGTTTAAAAAGTTTTTTTTACTCGTGTTGTTACACACAGCACACCTTCCACATCTAATCATTCCTGGTTGCAAGGGTCCCAGTAATAACTGTTTTTCCTCCCATGTCTTCTTTAAAAACTGTGAATGGACTAAGTAATCTTTCAAATTCCTCACTCTTTTAGATGCTATAATTGGTTTTGTCTGGAGTATATCAATTTGTTGGTTGTCTGTGGCAACTAAATACCAGTATTTGTTAATAATACTTTTGATCTCATTGTCATGACTATTTTAAATATATTAATATTCATTGATGGATGAGGTCAGTGTTACACCTGTCAATGAGTCGGACCAATAGCGAGTTTTCATACTTGTTTGAAGGCGTGGATGGCGCGAAATCCTGACCAATGTTTTGGCAAAAGAAGTGTATATAGGCACTTCGGCTGAGCCGTTTGGAACACTTTGGAACACTTAGGATCAGACAGTGGCGTTCTAACGCTTGTCCGTTTAGAAGGGTCCGTTGGAGATTTTTTATATTAGTGAGTAATAACGTATCTGGGCCACTAATAAATGAATGATCTGATAACGCGGAAGGTATATCGTAACTAGTGATAGTAAAATTCCACATGCGGCAACGCGAGTTGTTGGATTTTACTGATCTTTTTGGTTCCAGTTGAGTTCTTCGTTTATCTGTTTTTAAGGACCTTTCTGAATAAATAAAAAGGTGGGTAAACATTGACGATTCAGTAAATGATTAGAAATATATAAAAATGTTTAAAATGGTAGTCCTATGCATTATTTAACTATTCGTTTATTTTTATTATTATTTAGAGTGCAGGGCATAATTCATAAGCCCGAGATAAGCCAGACTAAAGATTGAAGGAATTCATTTTCTGGTAAATATAAATGTTGAACATTCATACTAAATGGGCACTAATTAAAATTATCAATTAATATAAATGAATATAAATAATTGGCAATTTATGATGAAAAAGTGTTATAAAATAAAAAATTTTCATTTTTACACTAGAAAGAAGAGTATCAAGTTTGATGTGAAACAAGTGAACTGGATGTTGAGCTGTGGCGGAGGTAGAATATCATTATAAATTTAAATTTATGGTTTTATTAAATATGGAAATTAATGAATAGATAATTATAATTATTTTTCTTATTTATAGAAGCCCCGTGAACAAGCTCATTGATAGCGAAACGTAGGGGCCTGTACTTTGCTCAAAGGAATAAAGAGAAACGGAATCCTGTAAATTGACTCCATTTTACTTCTTTTTCTGAAAATCTGGTTACTAAAACTAATAAAGAAAATGATTACTTATACACGTTTAGCTTGACCGGTATGGAACAGTATGTAAGGGAAAACACTCGTGATAAACATATTCTTGATTTAGTTTTAAGTAATATGGGGGATAGGATACATTACTGCCAGGTTCTGACACCCCTGGGCTCTAGTGACCACTTAATGGTTAAATATGATTATATAGGGACAGTAAGCCAGAATTGGGGAGCTACTATAGTGTATAATTATAATAGGGCCGATACAAAGGGTATGCAGGGAGAATTGTCAAACTGGAACTGGGTAGCAGAATTCAAGGGCGCATCATTATTTAAGATGTGGAATATCCTTAAAAACAAAATTATTGGTCTGATCCATAAGTTTGTACCAATGAATAATAAATATAAATCAACTAAAAAACTTCCCCCCTGGATAACAAGAGTAATTAAGAAACAAATAAAGGAAAAAAATAAAGCTTTCAAGAATGCTAAATTAATAGGAGATGTTGGCAGTTGGGCAAATTACAAAAGGTGTTTAAAGTCCACCAAAAAAGTATAAAGGAAGCAAAAACCACATTTGAAGTTACACTGGCTACAAGGGTAAAGGACAATTATAAGTCCTTTTATCATTACATTAATAATAAGAAGGGAGAATCAAAAAAGATAGGCCCTATGATAGATTCCGAGGGGAAATTCGCTGCTGATAATTTTGGTATGGCAGAAACAAGTAATAAGTATTTCACTTCCATTTTCAATAAGGGACAACCAGTATCAGGGATTAATTGTGGAATACCTAATGATGACAAGGGAATAATTATAGACAGGCAGGAAGTTTTATTATGACTTCAAAAACTTGACCAAAATAAGGTGCAGGGCCCAGATGGGATACATCCAAGAATGCTTAAGGATCTGGCTGAACAACTAGCAGGCCCAGTTACTATAATATTTCAGGAATCATGAATGGATGGGTAGGTCCCAGAGGATTGGAAACAGGCGGATGTGATACCTATCCACAAGAAAGGTCCCAAGCAGGAAGTTAAAAATTATAGGCCTGTGAGCCTGACCTCGATCCTGGGAAAAATGCTCGAGGGATTCATTAAGGACTTCATTTTGGAGCACCAATATAATACTGGGAAGGTTGATAATACATAACATGGTTTTGTTAAGGGGAGGTCTTGTCAGACTAACCTGTTGGAATTCTATGGTAAAGTAATTCAGGCATTTGACAAGGGTGGTTCCGTGGATGTGATCTTCTTTGACTTTGCCAAGGCACTCAACAAGGTACTTCACATCAAACTATTAGAAACTCTAGTCAACATCGGAGTCAAACATAATGTTGTATGTTGGATAAAATCTTGGGTTGATGGATAGGATGCAGAGAGTATGTATAAAAGGAGAATTCTCCAACTGGCAGAGGGTCACTAGTGGAGTGCTGCAGGGTTCCATGTTGGGTCCCTGCCTGTTCAATGCCTATATAGGGACTAAAAATAACTAAAACGAGAACTTATTTGGGTACTTTGTGCTGCGAGGGACCTCGCAACCTCTGCAATCACTTCCAGGTCATCACACCACATATCACATATAAACTCGTCCCTGCAGCAAGCGAGTTCTGTATGTACTAGCCTGTAAATGTTCTAAAACTTTGATTGTGCAAACAATTGTAAACTGATTTCTTTTATTATGATATATACCTTTTTATTGTGTGTCTGAATATTGAGCCCTGCTTCACTCCTACCAAAGCAGAAAGACAGCTGGTAGTCAGGGCAACAGTAAACTCGAACTACAGCCAGCTATACTGGGTATTTTTAAAAACCTCCCAAACGGTTTACCATGTTATTTTGAGCTATGAATGAGAGACTCTAGCATTTATAACTAAAAAGAGAACTTATTTGGGTACTTTGTGCTGCGAGGGACCTCGCGACCCCTGCAATCACTTTCGGGTCATCACACCACATATAAACTCATCCCTGCAGCGAGCAGGGCACGCAGAGATGCACGCAGAGACACGCGCATTGCGTGTGTCTGCCGGGACTGTAGGGACCAAGGCCCTCATATAGAAAGTAATCAACTGTTTGTTGTGCATGTGAGCGATCCATAGCCTGGTTACTGAAGATTAGTGTTATTATGGAGGCTCCAAACAATCATTGTCTGTCATGTTCAATGTATGTCGCTGGTCCCCAGATTACTAACTTTGTATGTAACAATTGCTTAATGGTTGAAACTCTCCATGAAGAAATAAATCGTTTATTGGCCTCTACAACAGTTAGTCCTGAGACTGAAGCATTGGAGGACTCCATGCTGGGTCAGTCTTTATCTTCAAATCCCCCATTGGCTGACACGACAGCATCCTCTGTTATATGTAACAAGTTAATTACTTCTTCTACACCTGCTGTAACTTTAGAGGACTCTGACAATTGAGCAGTGGTGCCCAAGGGCAAATCTAAATTTGGGGGTAAATTGGTTGTAATGTTCCATCCTTACCCTTATTTAATAAATATGACGTCCTCAAACATGATACAAATGTCCCATCCCATGATGGTTTCATTAATATCCCCTGTAGTGAACCTTTAGATTTTAGTCCATCCCGTAAAAGGGTAGATAGTAATACTATAATCCCCACACCTAAACAAAACAAATCTCAAATAAGAGACCAAAATCATGAATCGGTTACTTTGTTACCTACTCCTAGTAATATGGATCTCCATCCATCACCTAAACAAATCTTTGTTATTGGCGACTCAATTATTAAACATCTGGATCACCCTATATGTAACGTGGACAAATTCAACCGTACCTGCTCCAGTCTACGAAGTGCCCGTGTATCAGATATCACTTCTACTATGAAAAATATACTGAAGGGGGTTGGTGAAAACTAATTGATTATAGTACACGCAGGTACTAATGATATAAATAGATGTAGTATAGACAAGCTTAAACAGGACATTATAGCACTCAATAATGTGTTAGCTGAAAAAAATAGTCTTGTATGTTTCTTAGAAATTCTTCCTGTACCCAGGGCTCCTGATGTTATTACAACTAAGATTAAGGCCTTTAATGATTGGCTGAGACATTGGTGTCTTCAACAGAACATTCTGTGCCTTGCTCATTGGGAAACTTTCTCTTAAAAGACTCACTGTTCTGCTGGGATGGACTCCACCTTAGTCATAGGGGTAGCTCTCTCTTGGGTAAAAACTTCACAACAGCCATCAATAAACTTTTAAACTAAAAATCGGGAGTGAGAACAGTGACAAAAGATCCTGTTCTCTAAAGAGACCTATTACTGATTTTACTGAATGTGAGGTACTTACTTTAAATGCTAGATCCTTAAACCAGGTTAAGATGGCTGAAGGGGAAGCTATGTGTTGTTTGAATAAATATGGACTCATTTCTATTACTGAAACTTGGTGGGATCCCGATACTACCTGGATCCAGCATATTCCTGGGTATAAACTATATCATAAGGATCGCCAAGGCCAGATGGGGGGTGGGGTATGTCTCTATGTTAGGGATGACATATTTTCATTCCAACTCCCTATTACCAGTAATATTGAAACTATCTGGGTAAATATCCAGTTCAAGGGGTACCCACAACTGCTGGTAGGAACATGTTATAGGCCCCCAACATCCAATAAAGAATATTCTATATGCCTACATAATGAGATCTTAGATATGGCTTCTAAAGGAAATATCCTTATACTGGGTGACTTTAATATGCCTACTATAAATTGGAATTCATTAACTGGTAGTGCGCAGGCCGAGAAAGACTTAATTGCACTCATAGTTGACATGGGACTTGAACAAATTATTACAGAACCAATGCGAGGTGTCAATATTCTGGACTTAGTTATTACCAATATAGGAAATCTAATATCCAAGGTTATAGTCAGTGCCCCACTAGGATCAAGTGATCATCATACAATTTCTTTTTCACTGTTATTCTGTCAATATATCACCAACTTTACTGAATTCAAGAATTATAATAAAGCTAACTTTAACGCTATTAACGATCAAATAAATTCAATTTCCTGGGATACAATATTATCTCCTCTCTCCCTGGAAGAATCCTGGGACCATTTCAAATCTTCCATTTATTATTTGGAAAATTTACACATTCCTGTTACAAAAAAGTATAATAAAAAGGGGAAAATACCCTTGTGGTTTAATAAAACTATCAAAGTCTTAATTAAGGATAAACAGAGGCTTTTTCACATGTAAAAAACAGTGAGGGAGACACTAAAGAATTATTATTCATTCAATATAGGACAACTTTAAAATTACTAAAGCAAGCCATTTTGCAATCTAAAAGGAAACTTGAGTTTCGTTTGGCCCATACCAAAGACAGCTATAAATCATTATTTTCCTATCTCAACAATAAAAAAATGAATAATAGGTATATGGGGCCCTTATGCGTAAATGACACAATTATATCTATGGATAGGGACATAGCTGACACATTCAATAAGCAATTCTGTTCCATTTTTACTCAGAAAGAAGTTCCTAAATTCTTTAGGCATTTAAATAATGTTACTCCCTCTTACACTATTACCGAAGATGATACACTTAAAGCAATTCTGTCCCTAAAACCTAATTCTAGTCCAGAACCAGATAACATCAATCCCAGATTTTTAATTGAGACAGCTGTTGCAATTACTAAACCCCTTTCAATTATTTTTAATAAATCTTTATATGAAGGAGTCATTCCTCAGGATTGGACAATGGCTACAGTAATCATAACCTTTAAGAAAGGTAACTACTCTAAACTAGAAAATTATCGACTTATAAGTCTAACATCTGTTATAAGTAAGATCATGGAGAAAGTTATTAAGAAATTGTTAGATTATGAATCTACCTTGGGTAACATAACTGATATTACACAACATGGTTTTAGACAGGGATATTCCTGTACCACTAATTTGGTTTCCTTCTATAATCATGTCAGTATGGGTCTGGACAGTGGCATTCCTATGGATGTAATACTTCTCAACTACAGTAGAGCATTTGACAAAGTTCCTCATGACATCCTGCTTGATAAAATGGAAAAAATGGATTTTTCACATTATATAGTCAATTGGGTGTCAGGTTGGTTGAATAAAAGACATCAGCACGTTAGAATAAATGGCACTCTTTCTCAGGCGTTGAGTGTGACCAGTGGGGTCCCGCAGGGATCTGTATTGGGACCGACCCTGTTTAACATCTTTATCAGTGATCTGCAGTTTGGCCCTGATAATGATCTCTCGAAATTTGCTGATGACACCAAGCTGTGTGGCTCTGTTCTTACATTATTAAACAGAGAATCTATGAGGAACAATTTAAAATCTATTGAAGAATGGGCAGTTGTAAATAAGATGACACTCAATTCAGACAAGTGCCATGTTGTACATTTTGGTAAGAACAATCCCAAGCAGTCTTATTTACTGAACAATGTTTCCCTTCATGTGTCACTTGTTAGAATGAGATCTTGGGGTAATTATTAATAACAAATTATCTTCCAATGATCATTGTACGATGATAGCTAGGAAAGCTAATGCCTTGCTCACTCGGATCCAACATTCATTTGTTTCAAGGACCCAGGAATGTGTAATTCCACTGTACAGAGCTTTTGTTAGGCCCCACTTGGACTATGGATCTCCCTGTTGGAATCCCTACTTAAAGCAGGATATTGATAGAATTGAGAGGGTGCAGAAAAGAGCTACAAAAATGGTCCCATATCTATCCAAACTGGACTATAAGGGAAGATTAAAGGATACGGGGTTACATTCAGCCTGTACAAGATGTACCAGAGGAGATCTACTCCTCTTATATAAAATTCAGAATTCCCAGGAGTTAATGCATCACTGTGGCTTACATTTTTCAACTAGTTGGACTTCTCCACGGTGCCATAACAAACAAATTTTTGTTTCAAAAACTAAAACAGCAAAAAGGTTAAACTACTTTACAGTAAGAACACCTAAATTGTGGAATCTTCTTCCTCAACACTTAGTAGATAGCGTTCTAATATAATCTTCAAGAAAGGGTTGGGTTGTTGGCTGGAGTGTAATAACCTCAAGGTATAATTATCCCACCAAGGTGGTGGGGGACAATCTCGATGGGCAGTAGCCTCATTTTGTCCTTTGAAACCAAGTAAACCAAGTAAACCAAGTAGGGATGATGACAGCCTCCCCAGATATCTGGTTCTCAAAATTCTCAGATGATACCAGAATAGGGAGGGTGGTAAACTTGAAGAAAGATGCAGATTTATTACAAGCAGCCCTAAGCGAGTTAGAAATTTGGGCAGACAGTCACGGTTCTTTTTTCAATGTAGATAAGTGAGGAGTGGTGCATTTGGGAAAGAATAATATAATACATGATTATAAAATGGGAGGTAGAACTCTTAAAGAGACCTCTGAGGAATGTGACTTAGAGTAAAATTAGTAATAACCTAAACTTCACACCTCATTACAATCAAATTATTAAAAAAGCAGGAAGTTTACAATACTGTATCAACAAACATATAAATAGTAGAGATAAGGGTGTTCTGTTGCCACTGTATACATCCTTGGTACTTCCTCATTTGGAATATTGTTCTCAGTTGTGGTCATCATTTAAAAAAGGGGACATAGCATCAATTGAAAGGGTCCAGAGAAGAGCTACCCATAGAATAAAAGAGGTTCAGGGGATGGACTATGATCAAAGGCTTAGGGCACTGGGGTTGTACTCACTGGAGTTTAGAAAATTGAGAGGGGTCATGTGCTTAATATATAGGGCCCTAAATGACCCAATATTAAGGGAACAGCTTGCTCTAGATATCATGGCTCATAATCATAACACTAGGGCACACCCATTACAGTTAAAAATAGAGAGATTCAGATCAAATAAAAGGAAGTACTGGCTAACAGTTAGAGCACCAAGGATCTGGAACAGACTACCAGTAGAAATAATTGATAGTGGGGACATGGAAATCTTTAAGAGTAAACTGGATAGTTACTTAGTAAACAATGGAATAATGGGATATTCTTAAATACAAGGCGAGCATATGGACATTGTCTTATAAAGCTCCGAATACCTATGATGATCCCGTAGCTGCTCCAATGCAGAGGATTCTATTTCTGCCATGAGAGCTACCTGACAAAATAAACATTCTAAATTATGTCCTCATTTGAGGCAGTGTTACAGCCAACAGCCTGAGGTATTTGTATTGAAAATTTGTTGCTTAATCATGATCATTGCAGTTTTAATTATTTTTACAATATGTTATCTGTGCCATTATGCATTAGTTACCAGTATGGGATCTTGATATCACATGTATAAAGCTATATTTAACCAAAGACTAACATCTTACAGTAGAATGCATGACAATATGTTGAAGACTGAAAATGTTATTCAGTGGGTTGATTGCATGAAACTATGTCATCATTGTGTGTTGATGTACTGCTGTTATCATGGGATTGCCTTTTTTTCCCAACTCCAGATGACTGAGCTTGTTTACATATGGAGAGCTACTTGTTGGGCATTGAATGTTATCTGCTAACAACGTGGTAGCAATACATGTATACATTGTTTTCTCTTTACCTGAGGATAATTAATAACGCTCCCTATCTGTTTTCTGCTTTTTGTCAGGACATACATTAGAGGATAAATGTTTTTAAATGATGTCCAAACACATAGAAAAAAGTGTACATTCACATGGTGAGCTGATTTAGGAACAAGATAACTGAAAAACATTTTTGAATCATGCTAATTATGTAGTTCTCTTAGTTGAGTACTTGTTTTTGGATCAGTTGGTGCAGGGTTCCATTCTTATACACTCACCTTTTTTTTATATACTGTATGTTCTACTCCCTTCTAGTCTATAGCTATTTTCCAGGAGCTGGTGAAATGAGGGGGGACTCACTGGTAGTATTCCCCCCTCCCAGTCATGCACCTTGCAATGGGGATGCCTCTTCTCATTTTGGCTGTTATATTGCCTAGTGAACAGACAAGCCAAAGTGTCAAAATTAGAGATATGTATATTTGAAAATGAAAAATAATTGCTACAAAACATTTGCTGTGGTTGTTTGGTTGAGTAATCATGTTTTTGTAATGCAAATTAAATCACAATAGAAACATGCATTTTCCTAAGCTCAGTATTACTTAGGAATAAGAAGACTAAAAGATCAGTTTGTTCCCGGGATTGTGTTATGGTTCAGTTGGTTAGTGATTTGCATTTTGACACAATGGTACAGAGTTCCATTCCCATTTACAGACTCTTTTTTTTAATTCTTCTTCATTCTAGTTTCTAGCTGTATGCCAGAAATGGACATGACAGTAGTCCCACTGACACCCCCTGCTCACCCCTCCTCCAACTACAATTGGCAAGTTTACATTGTGAATGCCAAGTGTAATTTTGGTAGTATGAGCTGTAATATTTTCTAGTGTGAAGGCAAGCCAAAGTGTAAGAATCAAATAAATGTATATTTAAAAATAAGTGCTACAAAACATTTGTTGTGGTTGTTTGGTTGAGTGATCATGTTTCTGTAGTGCAAGCTAATTCACAATAGAAATGTGCATTTTCTTAAGCTCAGTAGTACTTAGGAACAAGATAACAGAAAAGTCTGTTTTTTTCTGGGGCTGTGTTGAAGCTCAACTGGTTAAATGCATGCTTTTTGGAATCAATGATACAGGGTTCTGTTCCCATTTAAGGACTTTTTTTATTCTTCTTCTTTCTAGTTCCAAGCTGTATGACTGAAACAGACATGTCAGTAGTCTCACTGACACCCCCTGGCCACCCCTCCCCAACTACAATTGGCAAGTTTACATTGTGAATGAAGTATCATTTTGGTTGTATGAGCTGTAATATTTTCTACTGTGAAGGCAAGCCAACGTGTCAAAATTATAGATATGTATATTTGAAAATAAAAAATAAGTGCTGCAAAACATTTGTTGTGGTTGTTTGGTTGGGTAATCATGTTTTTGTAGTGCAAGCTAATTGAAACATGCACGTTCCTAAGCTCAGCAGTACTTAGGAACAAGATGACTGAAAGATCCATTCATTTTTTTTTTTTTGTGAATATGATGCAGCTTAGTTGGCTACATGCTTATTTTGGACTTGATGGTACAGAGTTCCATTCCTATTCACAAATGTTTTTTTTTTATTCTACTTTATTTATTTTATTTATTTGTACATCAGTTTACAAACCTTTGAGCCAGGTGCTCATTTTCAAAGGTACCTCACCCCAAAGAGGACAAATACATTACAAGTACGTTACAACAATGTGGTTTACAACAAATTAGTAAATCAAGCTGTCGTCTATTAGTTACAGAAATTTTAGGTTCAGGATCAGTAGACAAAGATAGGTACAGATGTTAGTACTTCATAGGCAAAACAATGGTTATGAGCTTAAAAGCAGAGGGGTTCAGAAAAGTGGAGGTGATGATTGAAGAAGCAACGGGTGGTGGTTGATAGTAGGTTGGGTGCAGCCACTCAGGGAGCTTTGTCATAGCATTTGAGCAAGACCAACTTAGTAACAGTCACAGATTTGTGTATTAAGTAGGTGATTTCGAAGGGAGGTTTTGAAACTGGAGATCGTGGAGGCATCAGAGATAGAGGGGGGAAGTGTGTTGAACCAGGATGGGGCTCTGTAGCAATAGGCCCTTTGACCGTGCGTAGTCTTAGCCCTGGG
This sequence comes from Neoceratodus forsteri, assembly GCA_016271365.2. Taxonomy (NCBI): domain Eukaryota; kingdom Metazoa; phylum Chordata; order Ceratodontiformes; family Ceratodontidae; genus Neoceratodus; species Neoceratodus forsteri. Next base: position 460,370,381 of record CM057449.1, on the reverse strand, counting down.
GATTGACAGAGTGGTTTTGCAGGAGGTTTGAGTTTGTACTAGGGTTTTTGTATGGTGGATGGAGTCTGTCAAACCTGGTGGGGATAGACCAAGGAGAGTTTTTTTTTTATGATACAGGTTTGATATCTGAGACATTCATCTAGGTCAAGCAGCATGGTCTTTGCATATAGTTGGCAAGTGTGTGTTAACCTAGGGACCCCTGTAATTAGCCTACAGGCCTTATTTAGTGTAATGCAAATTTTGTTGAGGGCAGTCTGGTCTGCAGCACCATAAACTGGTAGCCCATAATCCACAAGGGACAGTATAGAAGATGTGACCATGAGTCGGAGGGCCTCACGGGGGAGACAATTTTTGTACCGGTATAGGATGCCCAGTCAAATATTGGAAGCTGAGGCTAGGGCAGTGATGTGATCATGGAAAGAGAGAGAAGGGTTAAAATAGATCCCAAGGTACTTATACGAGTAGACTTGCTTGAGTGGAAACTTGGTGATAGAGAGGACACGGAGTTGGAAATTGCTGGCTTTGTTTTGTGGGTGGGCGAAGATCATGGTTTTTGTTTTTTTGAGATTTATTACAAGTCTATGCTCCTTGAACCAGGCTTCAGCATCGTTATATGATCTTTGTAAGGAGTCCTGGAGGGCGATAGGGTTTCGGTCAGAAGCAAAGATGACGGCATCATCTGCATACAGCAAAACTTTTCCAGTACAAGGTGTTGAGGTATAGTGAAAAGAGCAAGGGTCCAAGGATGGAGCCCTGGGGAACACCAGAGTGGATGGGACAGGTGTTGGAGAGAGTCCCGTTAATTTTAACATGTTGGGAGCAGGCAGACAGATAGCTGGCACACCAGGAGACAGGCCCAGTGGCAAATCCAGAGTGGCTAAGGGCATCCAGTAGGAGGGGATGGGAGACAGTGTCAAAGGCTTTTGATAGGTCTACAAACACTGCCACAGCCAGAGAGCCGAGTCCAGTGAAGAGTGAAGAAAATTTGAGAACTCCAGGAGGGCAGTGCTGGTGCTATGACCTGCACAGAAACCGTGCTGTTCAGGGCAGAGGATGTTGTATTTGGTTCGGTAATCCGAGATTTGAGTGGCCACCACTTTTTCCTAAGGCTTTGGAAAGGGGTGAGAGAATGGAGATAGGCTGGTAATTTCCAGCTAGGGACCTGTCTCCACCTTTGTGAATGGGTGTGACTGTGGCAATTTTCCAAGCTGAAGGAAATTGCCCCAGACAGAGGGATTTATTAAGGAGACTAGTGATTGGGGCGAGGACCAGATCCAGTACCCAGCGAAGGATACAGGGATCCAGGGAGTCACTGCCAGTACTATTGCTCTTTAGGGCATTGATTAGGTGAGGTCTGAGTTCTTGGGCAGAGACCCAGTGTAGATGGAAGCAAGGGTACGTGAGGACAGGGGCAGATGGGGGAGGGTCAAAAAAGTCACTAGGGAGGACTGGGCTAAGATCCGTGAAAGAAGTATTGAGGCAGTTAGATATAAGGGCTGGGTCAGTGGAGATAGTGCCATTGATATTGATCTGGGAGGGTGGGAGGCTTGAGCTCCCATTTAACTGTTTGATATTGTCCCAGAAGGTTCTAGCATTCCCCCAAGAGGAGGTGAGTGATGACTGATCGTGATCAGCCTTAGCCTTTCTGATGGCCCAGGTACATTTGTTTCTTGCAGCAGCATACACCTGTCTGTCAGCGGGCTGGCCAGTTTCAGTAGCCAGGTGCCATAAATTGTCCCTGTGCTTAAGTAGTTGAAGCAGGGTGGGAGTAACCCAGGGAGCATTCTGCACTTTGGAGCTGAGTGTTGTTAGAGGTGCGAAGATGTTGCAGGCTTTATTGAAGGTTTGGGCGAAGAAGGTTAGCTCAGTATCAATATCAGGGGCATACTGTATAGGAGACCAATTAATTTGGGCCAGGAGTTCCTTTAAGGTTTTTCAGACCACCTGGTCTTAGGCGCTGCCGTAGGGTGGACTGTGCTATGGGTTTGGATACTGAGGTTGTCCAGCAAAAAAGTATAGGGAAGTGATCGCTAAGTGAGTCAGGAAGGACTTGGATATCGCAGATTTGTTTCGGGTGATTGGTGAGGACAACATCGAGCAGAGTACTGGAGCCCCTTTTTGGATTTATTCTAGTAGGATGGGCAACAAGTTGAGTCAGATCAATTACTGTGAAGGAGTCATGGGTAGCAGAGGAAGAGGAGCTAAGCCAGTTAATATTAAGATGCCCACTAGGATTTGGTCAGAGCAGTGGTGTAGCAAAGTAAGATACTCCGTTAGCAAGACCAGTGCCAGTGTTTGATTTTTAAGGGGTCTGGGGTCAGTTTCAGGGTTAGAGCCTGTGCCCCGAAGTCGAGGGCAGGGGCTGGGAGGGCTAGTCCAGTGAGAGAGTCTCTGGTGTAGATAGCAAAACCCCCACCCCATCTTCCAACCCAGTCCTACCAATAAAGGGAGTAACCTGGGAGGGAGACAAAGGAGTCTGGGGTGGACTTTGATAGCCAGGTTTCCACCAGGGTGATAATATCAGGTTTATGGAATGTGACCCAGCATTGGAGTGAGTCAAATTTTTTCAGAAGGCTACAAATATTCATTGAAGCAATGCGAAGCCCGGGAGAACCTGCTGCTGAGCTGTTGTGAACCGGGCCAGGGTTGGGATGTATATTACCTGACAGGAGTAGTAGAATAACTACAGCCCTGGATGGGGGGGGTGGTGAAAAGTATGTTTGCGATGGACATGAGTGGAAGAGGAGGGGAGCTTCAGGGCACAGGGGGTAGGCAGTGTAGCACAGGCTGGGAAGGCTAGAATGATAAGCCTCCAGTAGGAGCCGGAGGGGGAGCTGGGAGGAGGCTGGAGGGTGGGCAGGATGAGCAGGAGCACATAGTGAGAGTAGGGTGTGAGTGTGCCAACTCTGGTACATAGGGGGTGGGTAGTACCAGTGTGCATGGGGGAGCATCGGTTAGACAAGTCTGCAGCAACGCTGTGACAGATGGGTGGGACAGTGGCATCGGACAGATGATGAGAGCGAGGAATGTTAATAGGAGGTGGGCATGCATTATACTAAGGAGCTCAGAAAGCAAGGTAGAAAGAAGTAGATAGTTGCCTAGCAGTAAGTGTTAGTGCCACTTTGGTTCAGTGGTAGTGAAACCGCCTCTGGTGTACAAAGTACCAGGTTCAAAACTCTCCTGGAGTATTTGGAGAATGGACCTGGGTAGGAGCTGTAATCCACAGTCCAGGTGCTGGAAACAGGCAGTGTTTGGGCCAGAAAACAGGGTGCTCAATAGTGACTACTAGTGGTCAATAGATGAGGGCTGGAAGGGAGAATGGGGGGTCTGAGTAGGTGGCAACTACAAGGTAGGGTGTGCAAGAGGTGAGTGCAGGGTAGCAGAGGCCTGGGGAAAGGAGAGTTGAGGCAGATGGGTAGTGGTGAACCAGAAATGGAGTAAAAAGGGCTATGTGGGCAGGAAGTATGCAGAGTGTCCCTCTAGTGGCTGGCAGGTATAACCTGAAAGTGGGGAGTTAGAATTTTGGAGGCAAAGAGAATTATGTCATGGGTGGGTCAATAAATTGAGTGCCGTGGGTGGGTAAGGTGGGTGGGTGGGGCAGATGACCTGACGTCGTTGGGCTAGCACCCACACAGGAGTCAGTAAGTGAGTGAGGTATCCTTTACCTCTTAAAGCTTCCAAAAGCTGTGGCATTCTGTAGATTCGGGTCCTGGAGGGAGCACTTGCTTTGCTGTCTCTGCCACGGTCTTCCAGTTCCTAACTGTATGGATTTTAGCTGTATGCCAGAAATGGACAACATGTCAGTAGTCTCACTGACACCTCCTGCGCACCCCACCTCCAACCACAATTATTACGTTTACGTTGAGAATGCTAAGTTTAATTTTGGCTGTATGAGCTGTATTATCATCTAGTCTGAAATCAAGCCAAAGTGTCTAAGTTACACAGATGTTTGCGGGAAAATTAAAATATTTGCAAAAAACACATACTGGTGATGTTTTGTTGTTTAATCAGGGTTTTGAAAGGACAGGATATTCACAGTGAAAATGTGCATATTCCTAATGTCAGTGGTACTTGTCCTAATTGAACATATGTTTATGGGAAAATAATTGTTGCAGACACATAATGGGGTTGTTTGGTTGTGTAATCATAGTTTTGAACGTACTAGCAAATCCACAGTAGAAACATGCATATTCCTAATGTCAATAGTAATTAGAAACAAGACAACTAAAAGATTTAGCATTTGCTGAACTGTCTTTCTGGTTCAGTTGACTACGTATTCACTTCAGGATCCAAATGATACAGAGTTCTATTCATATATGTATGTGTATGTATATATATATATATATATATATGACAAAGAACCTCTGTGCGTAAACACTGAGGAAAGGGTTACCCCAAAGGGCATTTGGCTGGGAAGCCAAGTTTCAAGAAAATACAAAATCACACATGCCCCCACAATGCAAAGCATCATACATATGCAAATCACCACAGAATGTTATGCTGGTCCAACTTTAAGCAGAATTGCATGGTGCCAAAAGGCTTCTCACACAGTTTGCAAAGGGTGCTAACAGAAGACATAGACACGTGTTTCGTCCTACCAGGACTCATCAGTATGCCTCGTCTGTTTGACACCCCAGTGGAATGGACCAGCTACCCCTAAGGCAGTGTGCCTGGGATATATTGTGGTGAACCCATTAAAATAAAAACTATTTAAAGACAAAGAACCTCTGTGCGTAAACACTGAGAAAGGGTTACCCAAAGGGCATTTGGCTGGGAAGCCAAGTTTCAAGAAAATACAAAACCACATGCTCCCACAATGCAAAGCATCATGGGCTACATATGCAAATCACCACAGAATGTTATGCTGGTCCAACTTTAAGCAGAATTGCATGGTGCCAAAAGGCCTCTCACACAGTTTGCAAAGGGTGCTAACAGAAGACATAGACACGTTTGTCTCTACCAGGACTCATCAGTATGCCTCGTCTGTTTGACACCCCAGTGGAATGGACCAGCTACCCCTAAGGCAGTGTGCCTGGGATATATTGTGGTGAACCCATTCAAATAAAAAACTATTTAAAAGACAAAGAACCTCTGTGCACAAACACTGAGGCAAGGGTTACCCCAAAGGGCATTTGGCTGGGAAGCCAAGTTTCAAGAAAATACAAAATCACACATTGAGGCCTGACTTAAACCCTAGGAGAGTAGGCTTGTCAGCCAGTCTTGCTGGGAGAGCATTCCATAAGTAGGGAGCAGCATACTGGAAGGAGCGCTTGCCTTGGTTGGTCCGAACATGGAGGATGTCAAGGGGATGACTTGCCGAGGATCGCAACATATGGCCCTGGACTTTTGGAGTGAGCAGTCCACGCAGGTGTGGAGGAGGG